>CM069141.1:69548155-70243155 GCA_035221665.1 Okamejei kenojei | reverse complement strand
GTGTGTGCTGGAGAAGGGGAAATGGTTGACCCCAACCTCAGAGTCAGTTCCCACAGTATAGTGTCGTGGTGCATGAAGGAGTATGGATGGGTGCATGGCATGTGGGGGAGGAATCGAATGATTAGTGCCAGGACACTGTAAAGCAACTGAACGCTGGAGATAATGAAAGAGTTGCCCAGGAAATCACAGAGGGGAGAATCTCTTCAGAACACTGAATCTATGGGAGAGTGAAGGGTGTTTAATGGTGGCACCTTGCTGTAGGTGGTGAAGATGGTGGAAGGTGACAGTTTGGAGGTAGAGGCCAAAGGGCAGGTAAGGTAAGGTAATTGGAACCCTGTTATGGCTTTGACGAGAAGGGAAGCACTGAGAGCAAAAATGCAGGAGGTGCAACGGATGTGAGGAAAGGCTGTGTTGGCCGTGATGGGGGAGATCATCAGCTGAGGAGAGAGGAAGACATCAAGATGGCCCAATATAGGAAGTGTATACATCACTGGAGACAAGGAACAAAGTGTGGGTGATAGGAAGTGTAAACAGGAGGTAGTGTGGAGCAGAAGATTTACTAGCCTACTCTTATATACAGTATATTCATACCCCTTGTGTCACGTGTGTATTTTATTGGGATTTTATGTGTAAACCCACACAAAGTGTAATTGTGTGGAAGGAAAATGATGTGTGTGGCATGTATTCAGCCCCCTTTACTCTGATGTGCATTGCCTTCATCACCTATTAGTAAATATAGTCCACTTGTGTATAATCTAATCTCAGTATAAATACTGTGAAGGCACATTAGTGAACAAACAGCATCATGAAGCCTGAGTGAAAATGGAAGAGTATGGCAGTGGCCGTGACAGGCCGGGCAAGGAGAGCATTGATCACAGTCCACAGCTCAGACAGGGCCTTTATGAAAGAGTGGCAAGAAGAAAGCCATCAAAATTGAAGTTTTTGGCGTTTTTTTGTAGCACCACTTTGTGTTGGTCGTTTGTGGTTGTAACGTGAGAAGCCACTGCATATATATATGTTTCTGCGCATGCGCAGATTGTCCTCTCTGTAAAAAATAAAAATAAGTAACAATTCAATTTTCCCCAGGCTTCTAAATCTCCTTCATTTTCTAATCACTGACTGGGTGGGGGACGGAGGATGAAGGCAGGTGGAGAGATGGTGGGAAAAACGGGAGCACACCGGGACGTTGAATCAGTTGTCATCTTATTGAATGACAATACTAATTCAAGGGACCAATTGGAGGGAGAGTTCCTTTCACAGCGTGTGGAGAGTCAGTGCCAGGGGTTAATGATGCGGGGAGGGCAGGAGTGTTGAGAAGGAGGGGGGTTGGAGATCATATCAGTAACTCACTCACTGCTGCCGCAGCGCTCCGGGCACGGACAGCAGGACTGCCCGCCGCTTCCGAGGATGGAAGCAGCTCGGGTGACTGCGAGCGGCCGCCGGGACCCGACAGCAGAACCGGCTGCCACTTCAGCGCCTTCTGCCGGCCTGCTCACCTCTGGCAGTGCTCTCTGTCCGAACTTCTCTCACCTACCGTTCGCTAATGTCAGCCGCTTCCCGTAAATCCTTAAATTCCGACAGCCGAGTAACCTCAATTGGTTCCTTGAGCACACTGTCGGAATTTAAGGATTTGCGGGAAGCAGCTGACATGAGTGAGGCCGGCGAGCGGCAGGAGAGAGGTTTTCAGACGGAGGGCACTGCCAGAGTTGAGCGAGGACCAGGAGGAGGGGCTGTCCGGTCCCGGCGGCCACTCGCAGCCACCTGAGCTAATTCACTCCCTGGCCACAATGCGGTGGCTCCGTGCCCAGAGCATCGCAGGTGGGTTACTGGCCCCGATCCCCTCCTTCACAACGCTCCTGCCCTCCCGCAACTTTACCCTGGGCCAGACTCCCCAAACACTGTGAAAGGAGCTCTCCCCCCCCCCCCCCCCCCCGGGAAATACGGTATTTAAAAACATAAAGCACCAAGAAATGTACTTACCACGTTATTGGTACACAAACTCCATTCTTCTCTCTTTGTTTCCTAAGATGCTCTTAAAATAATGACAATCCATATTTGAAAAACCCGCCAAGAAACTCGCTCTGTGCATGCGCAGTAGGCTGCTGCACCTGCGCAGTGCTGCAAAGGCAGGATTGCAGCTGCCTTCAGCCCCGCTTGAAATTGACGGCTTGAAGCAGCGCCGATGGCACGTGGGCTGCACAGACCTTCCCGTGTTACAAGCGCTGCGGTTGAAAGGCACGGAGAATTATGCCTCTATATATATATATATATAGAGAGAGAGAGAGAGAGAGAGGCCTAGTCCGTGCACGTTGTCCCTGGAGCGGGAGCGGTGTCCACGGGGACTCTGGAGGCCTTCCGTGGGCGCTGGTCACCGCTGGGGTTCAGAGAACAATGAGATTGTTGTAGGTTGTAGTGCCATTTTTGATTATGGTTTGATGATTATATGATTGAATAAAGAAACTAAAAAAATAAAAAAAAAAAGAGAGAAAGAGTGAGAGCGAGAGAGAGAGAGAGAGAGATGGATAGATAGATAGATAGATAGATAGAGAGAGGGCGAGAGGGTGAGAGGGCGAGAGGGAGAGAGGGGGAGAGCAAGAGATGGAGACAGAGAGAAAGAGCAAGAAAAAAATAGAGAATGGAGCAAGTGAAAGAATGAGAGGAATGTGGAAGAGAGGGAGAGATGGAAATAGATAGAGAAAGAAAAAGAGGGTGTGAAAAGAGAGAAGGGGGAGAGGGAGAAAGGAATCCATGACAGGAATGGTCAGGGATGGACCATGCAGGGCAAGGTAATGGAGGAGTGAAAGGCAACAGAAAAGCTGATACTTTTTCAGTTCAGGGTGAACCAGACCTCAAATTACCAGCGCTGGGTGAGGTATAAATGTATCTTTATCTTATATTTCGGCATTTTATTGCAGCATTTTCCATTTCCACTTAACTTGATGGCCCAGAACAAGATACATAGCCACCTTCTCCGGAGCTTCCTCTAATAATCTCCAGTTTCCTTGCCTTGATGATCACATTTCAAGCTGGTGATACAAATCCATCCATCCGCACCATCTTGTTTCTGTCGGCCGCATCTTGACTGAAGCCCCAGGCACTTCCCCTTAACCATCACCCACCTCTACCTGGTTCAACCTGTTTCACAATGAATTAATTCATCATCATTGTTGAAGACATTAGTGACGCAGTGGTGCTGGTTTCCGACGGGAACGGTGACGGACGCACCACACATCTCTGTCCTCCGTTCCTGCAGACTTCCGCCGCTGGAAGTCTAGGATGTTGGTGCGTGTGCTTTATCATCGTCCCTTACAATGCGATGTACGACAGTGATCGCAACTTCTACTGGTGTGGATGGCCGTTGGCTCGCTAGAAGCTCATCCACCCTTTGACAGGACTTGTTTTTGGTCCTGCTGGGGGTCCACAGCCCCCACCTCCCCTGGCAAACCAGGTGGGGGAGACAGTTTAGTCGCCGACTATCCGACCATGGAGCAGGTAGCACGGGATTACATGGTACCCGTGGCGGGGGGAACTCACCCTGACCTGACCTGAGAATGAATGAATGTCTCTTTTGACCCCTCATTTCCTCCAAAGGAAAGGAGTTGTCATGGAAACCTGCAGTGCCTTTCAGCCACTGAAACATCGATTGCCGTCTTGCTTTGACATGGCCACGCATGCAAACACCTCTCCTAAATCTCCCCCATGTAACCATAGGCCGACTCTGCTCTGATGCACCAGTCAATGTGGCTTCATTGATAGGCCGCAGCTGCGGTATTGACTGCTTGGTCATCAGGCCATGCATCCTGTCAGTGCACCGTTAGTTTTCAGCCGGTGCACTTACATGGTTTGCTGCCTTCTGTCAATCAGGTGGAGCTGTGTCCCCACCCCCCCACCCCTTCAGCAGCCCCTTCTCGGAATGTTCTCAATTGGCTTCTCAATTTGGCTCCCTCTGCTTGCTTGTAAAAGCTTTCCCAGAGCACGAGCAGATGCTTGTTAAATGTTTTCAGTCCCTTTCGTCAAAGCCAGTCCTCGTTCTGCTGGACAGGCTCACAGGTCACAGATCTGAGTGAAACATGCCGTGGCTCCAACATAACCTTCCTCGCCTGCCACTAAGGCTGAAGATTCATCCAGTTTTGTTCAACGCATCTCATTTCACCAATGGCTGCTTCACGCAGCTGCCAGCTGCATCGCAGCCAGTAACTCCTTGGGCTCCGAGTCAATAATCTGCCCTCTGCCAGAATTAAACTGACCTTATCCATGAATAATCACCGCCGGTCAGTTTACATTTTGGCAGAGGCAGGTTATTGTATTCAGTGCCGGAGAACAGGAGGAAACCTTTCTTCAGACAGGCTTAGTTTCACCAGGGCCAGTAACTTGTACAGTAGCAGTGGTTTATATTATCTGCAGGATGCACTGCATCATCCCACTAATACTCCTGAGGTAGTCCTCTCCAAACACATGATCTACTCGAAGGTACCAAAAGAATGTGAAGACCTTCTCCAAGGCACACACCATCCTGACTTGGAAATCTTTACTTCAGAGATACAGCGCAGAAACAGGCCCTATGGCCTACCGAGTCCGCGCCAACCGGCGTTCGCCCTGTGCATTAACACTATCCTACACACTAGGGACAATTTCACAACCTACCGAAGCCAATTAACATACAGACCTGCACGTCGTTGAGGTGTGGGAGGAAACCAGAGCACTCGGAGGAAACGCACTCAGTCACGGGGAGAACGTACAAACTCCATACCGACAGCACCCGTAGTCAGGATCGAACCTGGGTCCCTGGGGCTCTAGGTAGTAGCTCTACCTCTGCGCGATTTTGCCCGTGGCAATGTATATGAAGGATTTGGATCAAAATGGCGGGGACAGGATAAACTTTAATGATGATCCAGAAAAGGTGCATGTGCTGGACAAGGCGTTAGATTGCAGCAAAGTGTGGCTGGTCTCCGGGCAACTGGCAGAGAAATGGAAAATGGATCTCAATCCATGGAAGGGTAAAGCAATGTATTTGGGTAAGTAAAGCAAAGTAAGGGAATGTCCAAAAAATGGTCAGTGGCGTGAGGGAACCAAGGAATCTGGACTGCATCCTGAAGATAGACACAAAGAGCTGGGATAACTCAGCGGGTCAGACAGCATCTCTGGACTAAAGGAATGTCCAGCTGCTGCCCCTGGCAGGTTAGAGGCCTGTAGACATCCCTGAGGCCTGTGTAGACCACAGGGGGCCTGACACCATTACTGCTGCCAGAAGAACATCTGCCACCTTGCCAAGGTGTTTTTAAAAAAAACCAAAAATAGATTTATTCAAGTACTTACAAAACCATTAACAATACTAAATATATTTTTTTAAACCATCACCATAGTACAAGTAAATCAAATATTTGTAAATAACCATTTCCCCATCCTTATCAAGGATGCATTCCACCCCCTGCTGTGCCCAGCGGTCCCAGAAATCCCCCAGGGGTGCCGGTGGACAGCACATAGTCCCTCTCTAGTACCACCCGGGCGCGGACATAACCCTGGAACAGGGGCAGGCAGCCAACTCAGGCAGCCGACTCGGGCAAAGCCCTCTCCCACCTGGCGCCGTGACTCGTGGATGGCCATCTTGGTCAGGCCTAGGAACAACCCAGCCAGGACATCTTCTTCCCTGCCCCCTCCCTTACACACAGGGTGGGCTGAGGTGGGGTTTGAGGGCTCGGCCCGACTGAGCCTCAGCAACCTCTGTCAGTGTGGCCGGCTGCTGGGGCCTCGCATCCTTCAACAACTCTCTCCCTGTATGGCATTGACCTGCCCCGAGCCAACATTACCGTGCAGCGTTGGTGGGATCGCGCTGAGCTAAAACTGGCTGCCTATTCCACACATCACAACGCCAACTGCATTTCATTGGCTGCGACCTGCCTTGGGACATCCTGAGTGCAGCATGAAAGCCCCACAGCATCGGCTCCTTCCCTCCGTGGACTCATTACTGCCTAATAGTTTGTTGGGCTGTTGGACCAGGCAGCTGTGTGGACGTTAAGTCTCACAGTTCACTCCTGCAGCTGTGTATGTGGACATAGGGGACACAGGGGCATAAGGAAACTCTCCCTAAGATTCCAAACGTCCCCAATATATGCTCCCGCAAAGCCTGAAGTCGGAGGGATTTCAATCCACCATCCCCACAGACTCAGGGCACCAGATTATTTGACTTTAACATGGTTAAAGTAGTTGGAGTATGAAATGTATGGCGTGTTGCAATCCTCCCCTCTCGCTGCATTCTAGGTAAAAGCTGCCCATTAACGTTGAGCGGCCTCCCCCTCTGCTCTGTAAACTGCGAGGCTGCAACTCTGAGACACATTTTGCTGAGCGATCCCACAGCCTGCATGTGTGTCAGCTGCAAAAGCAATCCGCTCGCTGCTCAGCGAGCCTCAGCCGCAAGGAATCATCACCCCGCACGGCTGGTGTCGGACAGTGGCCCACACCATCTCCACCGCCGGCTTCTCCCTCTTGCTCTTCCCCGGGCAGCCAACACTTTCCCAGATAGACACAAAAAGCTGGAGTAACTCAGCGGGTCAGGCCGCATCTGTGGAGAAAAGGAATAGGTGATGTTTCGGGTCAAGACCCGTCTTCAGACTGAGAGTCAGGGGAAAGGGAAACGAGAGAGATAGAAAATGACTAGACTGAGTGGGATGCTGTAGGTCCCCCAATGCAATATTCCACCTCTCCACCAATTCCAATATTGGTGGTCACGGGGGGTTCTGGTGCACTAGTATGGGTGTTGTGGGCCATAGGGACTGGTTTCCAGAGGGCTAGTATGGCCATTGTGGGCCGAATGAATTCTTGGGCTGGCAGCTCAGTCACTCAGGCCTGGTGGGCTGGCAGCTCAGTCACTCAGGGATGGTGGGCTGGCAGTTCACTCACGGCTATTCCTTGAAATTCCATTTCAAGCAGAGTGCAGGCCACCAAAATCAATTTCATAGCATTTCAAGCAGAGTGCAGGCCTTCAAATTCAATTTCATAGCATTTCAAGCAGAGTTCAGGCCACCAAGTTCAATTTCATAGCATTTCAGGTAGAATGCAGGCCACCAAGTTCAATTTCATAGCATTTCAAACAGAGTGCTGGCCACCAAGTTCCATTTCATAGCATTTCAAGCAGAGTGCAGGCCACCAAGTTCAATTTCGTAGCATTTCAAGCAGAGTGTAGGCTACCAAGTTCAATTTCATACCATTTCAAGCAGAGTGCAGGTCGCCAAGTTCAATTTCATAGCATTTAAAGCAGAGTGCAGGCCACCAAGTTCAATTTCACAGCATTTAAAGCAGAGTGCAGGCCACCAAATTCAATTTCATCGCATTTCAAACAGAGTGTAAGTTACCAAATTCAATTTCATAGCATTTCTAGGAAAGTGCAGGCCACCAAATTCAATTTCATACCATTTCAAGCAGAGTGCAGGCAACCAGATTGCCAAACAACTCATTGCATTGTCATTAAGGGCTAACAAATCATTTATTGCAAGTACATTGCAGACTCACAGTTCAGTTGATTCACAGCTTAGAATCACAGTTGTGGATTCTCCCTCGTGGTCTTCGAGAGTAACTCACATCCAGGCATCCAAGGTTTTATTGACCTGCCACCCCCCCCACCCCTCCCAGAAGTGGAGTTACCTTCATCGTGGTGATTGACAGGTGAGATCTCAAGATTTTTAAAGCACTCATAACATTTTTCTTTTTCATCAATCGTAAAAATCCTCGGGGCTGCCTCAGCTGAGGAGGACTGTGAGTAAGATGGCCAAAAATCATAGTGATATATGGTAGCGTTTTTTCCAGATAGGAAGTGGTCAAGATGAGACTTTTAGTTATGCAGATGTAGAGAGATATTGAATAAATGAATGAAAGATATGCAAAAAAATAATGATGATAATGGAAACAGGCCATTGTTAGCTGTGGGCTAGGTGAAAATGAGTTACTAACAATGAAACTCAACAGGATGACTTTTAAACTAGTGCAACAACTTGGGTGGGAAGGGATGGAGAGAGGGGAAATGCAGGAGTTACTTGAAGTTAGAGAAGCAAAATATGAGATGCCGTTCCTCCAATTTGCGTCTAGCCTCACTCCGACAATGGAGGAGGTCCATGACAGAAAGGTCAGTGTGGGAATGGGAAAGGGAATTAAAGTGTTTGGCAACCAGGAGATCACGTACAGTAGGCCCAGGTGGACTGAACAAAAGTGTTCAGGGAAACGAACGCCCGGTCTACATTTGATCTCGCCGATGTATGAGAGTCCACACCTGGAACAACGGATACAGTGGATGAGGTTGGCTGACCTCCCAGATGTTTGGCTGGAGGCCTCCAAGCTTTTCAGTAGAGTGTTCTCCATTTCCTACTCTTCCGAGCAGCTCTGATGCCCCTCCTGCCCCCACATCATTTTCCGGTGAACAATGTCCGTGTTCCTGAGGGACGGGAGACACTCAATACGGCTCCACTGAAGAAATCCACTGCCTTCATCCTGAGGCTTTGGTCAGCCCTCTGTCCCATACACAGAAGAATGCTATTGACTCACTGCTCCCCGAGCAATCTTATTGGCCCACCAACCTCCCCAGATCCTGACACCCACCTGCACACCAGGAGGCAATTACCCACCAGCCCATATGTCTTTGGGATGTGGATGAAATCAGAATACCAGGGGAAACCCTCGCGGTCAAAGGAAGAATTTGCAAACTCCATATAGAAAGCACCCAAAGGCAGGATTGAACCCGGTCTCCAGAGCCTTGAGGCATTGGCTCCACCATCTGCACCGCTTGCCACCCACTGATGGAGGGTTCTTGTGCAGTTTGTACTTCTCAGCCAGCGCTTGCACTTTCTCCTTGCACTTCCCAGCTATCCCGCCCAAACACTGCAGCATCGCCAGATCCCCAGGCACGTTGAAGCTAAATCGTCTGGGATGGGGAGAAAGATAAGTGTCAATGGTGAAGGCCACCAATGGATGAGGGCAGCAAGGTTACCCAATCCATCATGGGTTCTGACCTCCCCACCATCGATTTACCGGAGTCAGTGCCTCAAAAAGGCAGCCAGCGTCATCAGAGACCCGCACTACCCTGGCCACACGCTCACTTCACTCCTGCCATCAGGAAGAAGGTAGAGGAGCCTGAAAACTGTAACATCCAGGTTCAGGAACAGCTTCTTCCTCAAGGCCGGGATCACCTTATCTGAACATTTTATGCTTTATTTCTCAACTTATTCTCGACTCATTACTGATTAAAAGACTAAAAAAGTCAAAAGACTTTAAAATGAATGCCACCAGCTGCAACTGATGACGTCACAATGGCTCTGCTGGCAGTGATCAGCCTCAATGAAGAATTCACCCTATATTTGACACATTATTTGCGATTATAGCTTTAAAAATGCCAACTTGCACAAGGTTTTTACATATTCTGATTCACATTTATCCCCTCTAGGCCGAGATCACTTTCATTGAACATTTTATGCTTTATTTCTCAACTTATTACTGATTAAAGTTTAAACTGACCAGCTTCAACTGATGACATCACAAAGGCTCGACTAGGACAAGTGGAATATGAATTTGTTTAACAGAGCACTGCTGAGGAAGGCAAGGGAAGTGCTGGAATCTTACGTTCGGAAACGGCTTGAGTTGGTGGACTATGCCTCCCGTGGGGGCTACGGGTCGGGGAACGGGTGCGTTGGGGGAGCAGACCCACACTTGGTCTAGTCTATACTATTACTAAAACTCTCATCTTGACCACATCCAGTCTACATAATTTTTAAATTTGCGCAAAAACGGTACCATATATCACTAGGATTTTTCACCACCTTACTCGCCGATCTCTGCTCCAAGCACACCAAGTTTTGTTCCAATCGTTGGAATATTACAAAAGTTATGAAGGTTTAAAAAAATAATGTGATGAGCAGATTGGTCTTCTCACCTGTCAGTCACCATGAAGTGGGGAGGAGAATAAAGCCCTGGACGCCGTGCGTGAGTCCAGAAGTCGGGCATGAGTAAGTCAGCAAGTCCGGAAGCCCAGACGCCCGGAGGCCCGGAAGCCCGGAAGCCGTGAGTGAGAGTCGAGTCCAGCAGCCGTGAGTGAGTGAGCTGTGGGTCCAGAAGCCGCCCAGTGTGCGGAGGCAGCCTGATTTCTGCAGGATCCTGTGGAAGTGAGGAGTGAGAGTGGGGGGATGAGTGAGAGTGGGAGGAACCAGGCGCTGGCAGGGCTCACCACCCCCACCCACACACACACCCCCCTCCTCCCCCAGCGGCAGGCCAAGGCAGCACTTCCCCCCCCACCGACCCCTACCTGAAGCCATCAACCTCCCCCGGCTCCAGAATCCTCCCTCCGGCCCCCACCTGAAGCCTCCCTGTCCCCAGCTGCAGGACTAGCCCAAGAATCTATTCAGTCCGCAATGTCCATACTAGCCCTCTGGAAACTCCCTTCAGCCCACAACACCCAATCTAGCCCTCCAGAAAGCCCCCCGCCCCCCACTGGCCACCGCCTGAAGCTGCCCCCTCCCCCAGCTGCAGGACGCTCCCCCCTCCCCCACTGGCCCCCGACAGCCCCGGCAGAATCCGTGCCCCTCCCCAGGCTGCAGGACGCTCCCCCCACCAACCCCCGACAGCCCCCGCCTGAAGCCAGCCCCCTCCCCGGCTGCAGAACGAAACAAGATGCAACAAGAAAGAATGGACTGAATAAATCACCTCTTTAACATTTAAATTGTTGTTATATTAAGAGTTATTCACATTTTAAGCTTTAACAAATCCCTTTCCCACTCAATGTGCCCGTCAGCTGCACCTGCGCAGTAATACCTGCGTGTTCTACGTCACAATGGGAACCCAATGGGAGGAATGGCTGCGCCGCTGGAGAGCCGCTAAGAGTGGTTTGTGGGGGAGGGGGGTTCGAGGGGGGGATGGAGTGAGTGCATAGGGGGGGGGGAAGGTCAAGGGGCGGAGTGCAGGAGTGAGGGGAGATGGGGGGTTCAGGGGCATCACCTGTTAGCCACGCCTGCGCTGTTGGGGGCTATGCTTGAGTGGTGAAATATTCGAATTGGTGGAGAGGTGGAATATTGCGTGGGGGGACCAGGCCTGCCGTGTGATAATGGGACCCAATGGGTCCGCTCACAGACATGCGTCCTGGCCCCTATGCAGAACAAGGTCGCCGACCCCTGATATAGACGATGATGTAGAGAGATAAAACACAATGAATAAAAGATAAGCAAAAAAGCAACGATGATAAAGGAAACGGGCTCTTCATATCTTTTATTAATTGTTCTTTATCTCTCTTCATCATTGTCTATATCTCTCATTTCCCTTATCCCTAACCTGTCTGAAGAAGGGTCTCGACCCGAAACGTCACCCATTCCTTCTCTCCAGAGATGCTGCCTGTCCCGTTGAGTTACTCCAGCTTTTTGTGTCTATCTTTGGTTTAAACCACCATCTGCAGTACCTTCCTACACAAGTTTGTAGGTTAATTGGCTTGGTGTAAATGTAATTTGTCCCTACTGTGTGAGGGATCGCTGGTCGGCGAGGACTCGGTGGGCCGAAGGGCCTGTTTCCGCACTGTATCTCTAAAACTGAACTTTCATATTTTTTACAGTGTACTACTGAATATTTGCATAGGGGGTTACACAAAAAGCTGGAGAAACTCAGCGGGTGCAGCAGCATCTAAGGAGCGAAGGAGATAGGCGACGTTTCGGGTCGAGACCCTTCTTCAGACTGGTCTAGACGCCTGGGGAGTCTCATGAATATTTGAATATTTGCATATTCTGTTGTGCTGCTGCGAGTAGAATGTTATTGTTCTATCTGGGACACATGACAATAAAAGACTGTTGACTGTTGACTCATGTTCTGACAGCCAACACAGAGTAGCTTGTGCCCGTATCATGCCTGCTCCACAGCTGGCAGTGTGCTCTCTTCTTAAAGCCCGGGCCAGTTCCCCATTACATCCATGCTGAGTAAGCCTGTGTATCACACTCCTCCTGGACCTGCAGCTCGGCTTCATTCTCACTCTGCCCATTCAGCCACTGCCCACACTGAGGGGCAACTGGAAGGATTCATTACCCTCTGGTGAAATATTGTTGGGATGTGTGGGCGTGCCAGAGAGTTACTTCTGCAGGGAAGGGAGGAGATCTCCGCACACTTCTCTGGACCGCAGTGTGCCAAGGGCTGGCTGATTTCCAACTGAAGTGAGAGCTGGTCTTCTCCACAATGTGGACATTTCACACCGCCCCGGGCAGCTGGGCTTTACAGCAGGCATAGTCTGCAGCAATGCTGGCGTGCAGTGCACAGCCAGATCCGAGACTGTGGTGTGTGGTAATGTCCACATCATGCAGCAGTCATGTTGTCTGGGGGGCACTGTGGACTTACCCTTGGCCTCATGCAACAGCGCAGGGGATCTAATGCAGTCAGGCATGCCAGCTTAGCTCTACTCTATTGCAACACTTCTGGTACAGACTCAGTGGAAGCCACTGTTCAGTCAAGTCCCAATGTATTCCACAAGAGAGATTATCAAAATAAGTTATTGAGGGCAACAAGCGACAGGGTTGCCAGAGACCCGGGTTCGATCCTCACCACGGGTGCTTGTCTGTACGGAGTTTTTTCGTTTAGTTTAGTTTAGAGATACAGCGTAGAAACAGGCCCTTCGGCCCACCGGGTCCGCGCCAACTAGCGATCCCCACACATTAACGCCATCCTACACCCACTAGGGACAATTTTTACATTTACCAAGCCAATTAACCTACAAACTTGTACATCTTTGGTAGGAAACCGAAGATCCCAGAGAAAACCCATGAAGATCACGGGGAGAACGTACAGACAACACTTATCGTCGGGATCAAACCCGTGTTTCCGGCGCTGCATTCGCTGTCAGGCGGCAACTCTACCGCTGCGCCAATGTAACCGCCCAGTTTGTACGTTCTCCCCTTGACCCGCATGGGTTTTCACCAAAATCTTCGGTATTCTCCCACACTCCAAAGACATATAAATCTGTAGGTTATTGGCTTGGTATAAGTGTAAATTGTCCCTAGTGTGTGTAGAATAGTGTTATTGTTTGTGTTAAGGGCCTGTCCCACTGTAAAAGCTAATTCAAGAGCTCGCCCGAGTTTAAAAAAAAATCATACTTGTGGTAAGTACGTAGAATGTACGTAGCGGGTACGTCGGAGCTCGGGACGTCTCTTAGCAGCTCGTAACGCTAACGGCAGGTACTCGGGAAACGCGGTAAGCTCGTGATGTTTTTTCAACATTTTGAAAAATGTCCACGAGAGCCCCTAGTACCTATGAGCGGCCATTACCGTAATTCTCCGAGTCCGAATCAGGGGAAACTCGGGAGAACTCTTGAATTACCTCGTACAGTGGGACAGGCCCTTTAGTGTTAGAAGGTCACTGGTCGGTGCGGACTCGGTGGGCCGACGGGTCTGTTTCTGCACTGAAACCAAAAAACTAAAACTAAATAAAAATGTGAGACATCAGGTGATGGTTTCCAAAGATAGAGGCAAAGAGGGGGGATTCATGGAGGAAAGGGTGTTGACGGGTTGAGGAAGACAATTCTCAGCCATAGGAGCTCAGCAGGCAGAGGTGCGGCCACATGTGCCGGGATGGAACAAACTGCAGTTAGACAAGAGGGCAGAATGGGAGGATGGCTTTGGTTTCCTCACTTAAATTCACCTTGAACTGAGGAGGGACACCTCTGCTCCACTTGAGTTCCCATCCAATGGCCCATGTTGTAGGGTAAATCATAGTGAGGGCTAATAATTAGTAAATGTGGATTGTGCTAATGTGGTGACAGGAAACCACAGACAAAGCTTGACTGGAATAGCATTACCATTGCTGTGTCTCCCATCACCAGCATCCTAAGGGTAGCCACTAATCAGAAACTCAGGCAGACAGCCACTGCAACAACATGAAGCTGAGATTGAAGGCTTTGTGGCTAAGTTTGCGGATGATACGGAAATAGGTGAGGGGCAGGCAGTGTAGAGAAAGCAGGGACTTTGCAGAAGGACTTGGACAGGTTGGGAGAGTGGGCAGGGAAGTGGCACATGGAATATAATGTAGTCATGAATTTTTGTAGTAGGAATAAAGGCGTAGACTATTTTCTAAATGGGGTGAGATTCCAGAAATCGGAGGTGCAAAGGGACTTGGGAATGCTGGTGCAGGATTCCCAAAAAGTTCATCTGCAAGTCGAATTGGTTGTTAAGAAAGCAAACTTAATGCTAGCATTTATTTCAAGAGGGCTTGAATACAAAAACAGGGATGTAATGCTGAGGCTCTACAAGGCGCTGGTCAGGCTGCATTTGGAATATTGTGAGCAATTTTGGGTGCCATATCTGAGGAAGGATGTGCTGGCTCTGGAGAGAGTCCAGAGGAGGTTTACAAAAATGATCCCAGGAATGAGTAGGTTAACCTATGATGAGCGTTTGATGGCACTGGGCCTGTACTCGCTGGAGTTTAGAAGAATGAGGGGGCATCTCATTGAAACATAATAGTGAAAGGCTTGGATAGAGTGAATGTGGAGAGGATGTTTCCACCAGTGGGAGAGTCTTGGACTAGAGGTTATAATCGCAGAATTAAAAGACATTCCTTTAGGAAGAAGATGAGGAGGAATTTCTTTAGTCAGAGAGTGGTGAATCAGTGGAATTCTTTGCCGCAGAAGGCTGTGGAGGCCAAGTCAGTGGATATTCTTAAGGCAGCGATTTCTTGATTAGTGCGGGTGTTAGAGGTTATGGGGAAAAGACAGGAGAATCGGGTTAGGATGGAGAGATAGATCACTCATGATTGAATAGCGGAGTGGACTTGATGGGCCGAATGGCCTAATTCTATTCCTATTCCTTATGACCTTATGAACATGGGGTGAATGACTCACCTCCTCACACTCCAATACCTTCCCACCATCTGCAAGCTACACATAAAGCAGTCAGGTTGATCGACACCACATCCACTGTCTTAAACATTCATTCCCTGCACCACTAATGTGTGGTGGCTCCAGTATGTAGCATCAACACAATGCACTGTGATAACTCACCCAGGTTACTCTGACAGCACCTCCCAACCCAGGACACCAACATGAACAAGGGCATAAGTATAGAGTAAAGACGTTGGGAGGTCATGTTGCAGTTGTATACAACGTTGGTGCATTTAGAATATTATGTTCATTTCTAGACACCATGTTGTAGCTATGTTACAAAATTTTGAGATTTTAAAAATCAAGTCTGCAATTTATCCCATCAGATAAAGCATAAAAAGAAGTTTAATTTGACACATAATTCACTTTCATATCTTCAGTATTAAAAAGGTTATGGCCATTTTCATACTCAGATATTAGCATCTTGTTCCCTATTACTTTTCCATTCTTAACACAAAAGCTGTGATCAAGGACAGTCAAAAGCCCATAACTTACTTAAAATCTTACAACCTTATTTGGATGACCTGAAATTAAAGCATATAATTAGTTAGTTACCTAATTGTAGTTAATTACAAAATTCAATTACTAGATCTAAACATCTATCCATTTCTTAAGAAAAGTTTAACATTTTTTAAAAGCCTAAGTGTCCAAACAACATTCACACAAGAATTCACAATATAACATGATTTTTAAATCTCATTGTCTTGAATTTATAGGCCATGGAAGGAATTTAGCGTTTAATTCCCGTAAATTAATGGCCATTTAAATCATCTTGCAAGTGGGATTTTGTGGAACGCGATCGATTGGAACGTTGCGGTTGCGGTGAATTTAAACCCCATATCAGCAGGAAAAATACTGCCGGTTCGTATGGGGCCTTTTCGCAACGTGAAATTTTGATTAAAGGCATCCTAAGAAGCACGTTTATATGAAAAAATAAACGGTGTACCTTGCCTTGTCCCCTACGTGAGATCCGTCCCGTTGTCAGCGTTGAAGATGATTTTAATTTTACTCCTGCTTTTAATGTTTCCAGCGCTAATTTTAATAAACTTAACAAAACAGCAGTCGAAGCGATTTTTCTTCAGCAACTAAGAGCCTGTTCAAAATTGATTTGAAAAATCGCATTGTAACATACCTACATGTTGTAGGAAAGTTGTTGACAAGCTGGAAAGTGTAAAGAGAAGATTCACAAGGCCATTGCCAGGACTCGAGGGCATGAGCTACAGAGAGGTTGAGTAGGCTGGGACTCTATTCCTTGGAGCGCAGGAGGATGAGGGGTGATCTTATCGTCTTGGCTATCACTCAAGGTGGAAGATGATGGTCTACATTCTGTTGTTTTTATGGACTCTCAGCTCGCTTATGAATCCAATCCTGGCTTTGCAGCTCACAGAAAGAAGACGCCTGTGCGTGTGTTTGTTTAACGTGTACTTGATGTTGCGCTCCAAGAAACACACGGTCCTTCGCAAATCAATCAACTCATTCCAATGGCCAGGGAACCAAGGCGATTGGAGCTGGTAGCTCTGTTGCAGCCTTCATCTGCCTTCACAGCCGTTGAGTTCAAGATAACTTCATCCTCCTGGTCCGGCGTTGAGGTCTTGTAGGTTGGATCGTTCTTAGTCTGGCCCCTCATCCTTGACCTTACCGCCATGGGTGACCCTACCAGATGCTGGTGCTTCCTATGGCATCGCTCGTGGAATCATGGGGTCACGCGAGCCTCTTCCCCACGAGGTAAACTATACGAAGGGGTGATCTTATAGAGGTGTATGAAATCGCGTCAATGATATTTCCATGTGCTTGATACGCCTCCCAGGAGGCCGCCGAGAAGCTGGGTAGCGGAGCCTCGCGGGTCACAGCCGGACTTAACCTTGCCGGATAAGCCGACCGTGGATCATAGTCATAGAGTCATAGAGTGATACAGCGTGGAAACAGGCCCTTCAACCCAACATCATAAAGATGGCGGTCTGCAGGAGTGGGGCGCCGTTGTGTGTGGCTGCTCTGCCTGCTGTCCGCCCTTTCATGCTTTATTATTTTTATTTTTAGTCCTGTCAAAAACCAAATGTTAGTTGGAGGTCTTCTTTTATGTGGTGGGTGGGGGAGGGGAAGGGGGAGACTTTATTTCCTAGTCCCTACCTGGTCGGAGAGGCGGCTTCCCTCCGCGCTGCTTCTTCGCCCCTTCCTCGCGGCCTACCATCGAAACTGGAGCAGCGCTTCCTGTCAGGATCAGCTTCGGCGACGACACAGCCCTGAGACACCATCATGGAGCGGGCGATGCCTTACCCGGGTCGCCGTGCGGTAAGCTCCGAGTGCTGTGACCGCAGACTCCGACATCCGAGGAGCTGTGGCTGCGGGCGTCCAGCCGCGGGCGATGCTGGATTTAAAACACCGCGGAACCTGGGATCCGAGATCGCCAGTGTCGGAGCTCCAACCAACGCGGCCTGAGGACTTCAGGTGCCGCGGTCTCCGGGGAGGAAGCGGCCGCTGCAGACATTCCAAGCCGCTGAGGAGTGTTCACCCAACGCCGGAGTTCCAGCTTTCCGGCAAGAAGGCCTGAAAACATCGGACTGGCTGCAGAGGCCACAAATAGGCCCCGACCTCGGGTGATCACAGAGGAAGAGGACTGAACTTTCTGGTGCCTTTCCCCACAGTGGAAAATTATGATTCTGTTGTGGTGGGACGTTCATGTTGAATTCTATAATGTGTTGTGTCAATTTTATTTATTACATTTTTCTATGGATGCACAGAAACTTTATTATTTCTTTTATTATTTATTTTATGTAAAGCACTTTGGTTTCAATGCAAGTTGATTTAAACGTGCTCTATAAATAAAATGTATTTACTTACTTACTTGCCCACACCGGCCAACATGTCCCAGCTACACTAGTCCCACTTGCCAACATTTGGTCCCTATCCCTCCAAATGTATCCTATCCAACTGCTGTACCTGTCTAACTGCTTCTTAAATGTTGGGATAGTCCCAGCCTCAACTACCTCCTCTGGCATCTTGTTCCATACATCCACCACCCTTTGAGTGAAAAAGTTATCCCTCAGATTCCTGTTAAATCTTTTCCTCTTCACCTTAAGGCTTTGTCCTCTGGTCCTCGATTCCCCTACTCTGGTCAAGAGACACTGTACATCTATCCAATCTATTCCTCTCGTGATTTTGTACACCTCTATAAGATCACCCATCATCCTCCTGTGCACCAAGGTCCCAGCCTACTCAACCTCTCCCTATAGCTCGCACCCTCTAGTCCTGGCAACATCCTCGTAAATCTTCTTTGTACCTTTTCCAGCTTGACAACATCTTTCCTATAACACGGTGCCCAGAACTGAACACAATGAGCAACTGTATGCAAGCAAAGAATTTCACTGTGACGTCACATGTGACAATAAAGTATTCAATTCAATTCAATTCAAACTGGGGATTAGTTGGTCCTTATACTCCTAAAGTCATCATTCAGGCGGAACGTGGCTGATCTTCTACCTCAGCTCTATTTTCATCCGCCACCCCTCTTCCCCACGGTGACTCTGATCTCCAGCGGCAGTGAACTCAAAGGTAGGGGTTTGGGAGATCCCCTCTTGACAACAGGTCAAAAGTGACAAGCTACCGATATAAGACTGCCGTGGGAGTACCTGCATCACACAAGGTGGCGACACATAGAAACATAGAAAGTAGCTGCAGGAGTAGACCATTCGGCCCTTCGAGCCATTCAATATAATCATGGAAGAAAGACCAGACAACAGAAATTTACTTTGGCTCTTCTGCGTTAGGATGCCAGACCTTAGATGGTTAATTTATCACTTGCATATACATGGTATATGTGCTTGGAGCATACAAGATCGACAGGTGGTTGTGTGCTTACTTAGACTTAGTTCCTCCCACACTGTTGTGTGCATTGGGCAGCAGGCTTTCGCCAGTCTGTTCGGTTATGTGTGATGTCTTCCACCCTCGATAGGTTAGTGTCGCGGGCTCCCAAATCCTTCTGGAATGTTCGCCTCCATGTGAGTTTTGGTTGGCCTCTTTTCCTTCTTCCGTCAGGTTGCCATGTCATTGCTATCTTTGGTGCAAGTTCTGGTCCTGCAGATTTCATCCTGCGTCCCTCTATGTCCTGGCTGAGAGGCTTTGTTGCAGTTTCCCAGTAGATCTCCTCGTTAGTGATGTGGTCTCTGTAGCTTGTCTTCAGCATCTTCCTCAAAGCCCTGTCCCACGGTACGAGTTCATTCCAAGAGCTCTCCCGAGTTTATAAATAATCAAACTCGTGGTAAGCATGGAGAATGAACGTAGTGGGTACGTCGGAGCTTGGGGATGTCACTTAGCAGCTCGTAACGCTAACGGCAGGTACTCGGGAAGACTCGCTAACGGCAGGTAAGCACCGGGGAATTTGTGAAGATTTTTCAACATGTTGAAAAATGTCCATGAGAGCCCCGAGTACCGACGAGTGGCCGTTACCGTAAAATCTCCGAGTTCGAATCAGGGCAAACTCGGGAGAGCTCTTGGAATGAACTCGTACCGTGGGACAGGGCTATCAAGCAGCGTTGTTGGAGTGCATCCAATTTCTTTTTAATCTTCACATTGATTTTCCATGTCTCACTGACATAGAGGGCTGTAGGGAGGACTACGGACTGGAAGAGCTTGACTTTTAGCATCTTGGATATCCTGCCACGTTTTCAAAATATTGAAAGTGTGGATACAGGCCGACTTTCCCTACAACTCTCACCAACTTCTACAGATGCATCATAGAAAGCATTTTATCAGGATGCATCACAGCTTGGTTTGGGAACAGCTCCATCCAAGACCACAAGAAATTGCAGTGAAATGTGGACGCTGCCCAGACCATCACACAAATCAATCTCCTTTCTATTGACTCCATGTATACCTCACGCTGCCTCGGCAAGGCCAGCGGCATAATCAAGGATGAGTCACACCCTGGCCACTTCCTCTTCTCCCCTCTCCCATCTCAAATATTCCATCTGTCCACGAATTCCACTTTCACCCCTGAATTCCTAAACAGGTTAGTGAATCACTACCTTATCCCTTGCAGACTTGGGGTCCTCACAATAGGAAATACCTTCCCTGTATCTGTCCTGCCAAACCCTTTTGACTCCATCAGTGGGACCTCCCTTCGTCAAAGGAACAAGCTCCAACAGAGACGGCAGAATGGGTCTATCAAGTCCTGCTTTTAATGTTACGCTAGAGATCCAAGTGCAGGCCAGCACTTGTGAACACAATGGATTGTTTATGTGTCGGTCTGGTGTAAATCACGGCTTCAAATTCTGCCAAGAATTTGTCATTTTTCCCTCAGCAGTGAAAAGAAAACCTAAATCACAAGGACTTATTGCCGCTGGGATAAAAGCTCAACTTAAAGACTCCGGAGTATTGCATTACACCATAATTGTTTAATGGTAAAGAGGTCCGAGGTTCCAACTTGCAGCGAGACGTTGCAGGAAGACTTGTGGGTTGGTCACTTCGGGCTTGGATCCTGCCTCTCAGGTCATTAAATCAAACAAGAAATCCCCTGGTTTCCCACTGTGTCATACAAGGAAGTCAGATAGTCACCGAGGGACCCCAATGTTGGAGGGTCCCTTAAGCTGCGGTTCAAATTTGTGAGATTTACTGTACAACACTGGAAAATGTATCGTATATCAAGATGCCATATGGAAAATCCATCCCTTTGTGCTTCCCCTGCCTCTCTTTACTAGTTCTGTTGGCCAGGGTCAATCTATGGCCTGTTGGAAAAAGGGTTGCCAGTGCTCCAAGACTGTTCTCTGCTATCCAGCAGTTAAAGATTGATATCCTGAACACTGCAGTTTCCAGCCAGTGAATGTATTGAGAAGGGCATTACAAAAACACAGTGCTTTTTTTCTCCTTTTCTGTCAACACTCTTATTTATTGTCATTGGAATCATGGTGCAGAGAGAAGCTTGAGGGGCTGGTGTCAGTTGAAGATCATGTAACTAACCTCCAGACATATATCTAATGTCCATGGGAGACCCTTCCCAGCTCGGGGAAGAGAACCATGCTTATTCTCTTTGGAGCTATCCTAGGAACTCCGATCACAGGTGAAGGGTTAAGAACACTGTAGAGATTACCAAGAAAGGATATTTTTATTGGACTTTGCCAGACTGAATTTCAAACTAAGTGTTTTACAGGAGATGGCTGTATAAAGGTCTTCAAACACTTGTGAGACAGTTTACTCAACTGAAGCCTGCTCATTACTGGGGATATTAATACCAACTCTAGGTGTTTTTACAAAATATAATCAAACAAAGAGGAGGATTTTGTGAATTTGGAATGAAAGTCAAATTGGTGAGATTGCTCGGGACATGAGTTCACAGCAAACAGCACTGCTGCTGTATCTCCAACCAATTCATTTCTACGATCATCACCTTTCTTACAAAGTCATAGAGCTAAACAGAATGGAGACAGGCCCTTTGCCCCAACTCATCCAACCAAGTTAGTCCAACTTGCCTGTGCCTGACACATATCCCTCCAAACCTTCATTAGTACAGGTTCCAGAGGTTATAGGGAGAAGGCAGGACAATGGGGTTAGGAGGGAGAGATAGATCAGCTATGGTTGAATGGTGGAGTAGACTTGAGTAGGCCTAATTCTACTCCTATCCCTTATGACCTTATGACCTTTCCTATCCACATACATAGAATCATGGAATCATAGAAAATAGGTACAGGAGTAGGCCATTCGGCCCTTCGAGCCTGCACCGGCATTCAATATGATCATGGCTGATCATCCAACTCAGTATCCTGTACCTGCTTTCTCTCCATACCCCCTGATCCCTTTAGCCACAAGGGCCACATCTAACTCCCTCTTAAATATAGCCAATGAAGTGGCCTCAACTACCTTCTGTGGCAGAGAATTCCACAGACTCACCACTCTCTGTGTGAAAAATGATCTTCTCATCTCGGTCCTAAAAGACATCTCCCTTATCCTTAAACTGTGACCCCTTGTTCTGGAGTTCCCCAGCATCAGGAACAATCTTCCTGCATCTAGCCTGTCCAACCCCTTAAGAATTTTGTAAGTCTCTATAAGATGTCATGTCCAAGTTCCAGATATAAAATGCCAAATCCAATCTTTATGTGCCTCTATGCACAAGTGTGTGTGTTTGCATGGATCTGTAAGTCTGTGTGTGTGTAATTGAGTGTGCGTCTGTGGGTGTATGGGACTGTTTCTGTGTGTGGGTCTCTGCATACCTGTAACTATTAATGCCTGGGAATGCACATTTGCATGCATGTTGGAGGCGTGATGGGGTCAGAGATCAATGGGTGTGAGTTTTGCATGTTTGGATGTCTGCTTGTGTTTTGCTCATGTGAAGGATAGTTTGAGGTGGGACGTGCTCTAACTGAGCCAAGCTGCATTTGTCATTGGTCTTCTACAGTGTATAGACAGTCTACAGAACATAGAACATAGAACAGTACAGCAGAGACTTCCTCATTCGCAGACCACAGTCTGTCCGTATTGGTGGAAATGTGTCATCCTCGATAACAATCAGCACGAGTTGCACCTCAAGGCTGCGTGCTCAGCCCCCTGCTGTACTCACTCTGTACTCATGATTGCGTAGCCGGTCATAGTGCGAACTCCATCATCAAGTTTGCTGAAGACACCACTGTTCTGGGATGTATCACTGATGGAGATGAGTCAGAGTATAGAAGTGAGATCGACCGTTTGACCAAATGGTGCCAGCACAATAACCTGGCTCTCAACACCAGCAAAACGAAGGAACTGATTGTGGACTTTGGAAGGGGTAGGATGGGGACCCATAGTCCCGTTTATCTCAATGGGTCAATGGTGGAGAAGGTCAAGAGCTTCAAATTCCTGGGCATGCACATCTCTGAAGATCTCTCCTGGTCGGAGAACACTGATGCAATTATAAAGAAAGCACATCAGCGCCTCTACTTCCTGAGAAGATTACGGAGAGTCGATATGTCAAGGGAGACTCTCTCAAACTTCTACAGGTGCACGGTAGAGAGCATGCTGACCGGCTGCATCGTGGATTGGTTCATTAACTTGAGCGCCCAGGCGCGGAAAAGACTACAAAAAGTTGTACACACTGCCCAGTCCATCATCGGCTCTGACCTCCCTTCCATTGAGGGGATCTATCGCAGTCGCTGCCTCAAAAGGCTGGCAGCATCATCAAGGACCCACACCATCCTGGCCACTCACTCATCTTCCTGCTACCTTCAGGTACAAGATACAGGAGCCTGAAGACTGCAACATCAGTTTCAGAAATGGCTTCCCCACAGCCATCAGGCTATTAAACACAACTCATACAAAACTCTGAACATTAATAGCCCATTGCACTTTTTCTGTTTATTTATTTATGTGTGTATATATATATTCAATGGTATATGGACATGCTGATTTGTATTTGTGCCTACTATATTCTGTTGTGCTGAAGCAAAGCAAGAATTTCATTGTCCTATCCGGGACACACGACAATAAACTCTCTTGAATCTTGAACAGATAGCAAAGTCTGTGTTAATTTGATGCCATGACCTGACTGCGCGTAATCTATATCCCTCCATTCCTTGCATATCCTAAAAGTCCCATAAATGCCACTATTGTATCTGCTTCGACCACCACCATTAGCAGCTTGTTCCACCACTTGCTGTGTAAAATACTTTCCACCGGTCATCTCCTTTCAATGTTGTCCCTCTCACCTTCAAGCTATGCTTCCTAGTCTTTTCTTATTTCATTCCTGAGGAGAATATTCTGACTGTCTACCCTATCTATGACTCAAATCATTTTCTATACTTCTATCGGGTCTCCTCCCAACCAGCGAAAAACATCCAAGTCTGTCCAACCTCTCTCTGTAGCTAATTCCCACTAATCCAGGCATCATACTGGTAAACCTCCTCTGCATTGGTTCCAAAGCCTTCTCATCCTTGCTGTAATAAGGCAACCAGGACGGCAAGCAATACTCTAAATGCAGCCTAACCAAAGTCCTATCCAGCTGCATTATGACTTCCTGACGCTTATACTCAATGCCCTCACCTATGAAGGCAAGCATACCATATGCCTTCATTAGTATTCCATTTACTATTGTTACCACTTCAGGGAGTTATGGACGTGGACACAAGATCCTTCTGTACATAGATTCAGTTAAGGGTTTTGCCACTAATTGGAAAATGTTCCTCTGACATTTGACCTCCCAAAGGTCAACATCACACTCTTGCTAAGATTAAACTCCACATGCCACATCTCTGTTCTTTTCTGTAGCTGATCTATATCCTGCTGTAAACTTTGACAGCCTTCCTCACAGTCCATGACCCCAGTAATCTAGGTGTCATCTGCAACCTTTCTTAGGCCCCCTTTGGTCATGGCTGACCATGGGTGTCTCCAGGGTGCTATTCCCAGTGCGTGACTTTGCTTAACGTGGGGAGACTGGTACACAGACAGCCACCCCACAGTCCTTGACAGAGCTGGGTCAGGATCCAGTGGCATGGAGTCCAAGACGACTGGAGACCCTTTTCTGCTGCAGCCTTCATCCGCCTTCCCAGCCGTTGTGATGCTCCACTAAGGCCAGCCATCATCTTCCGCCTGTTCCACCATTGAGGTCTTGGTTGGATTGTTCTTTGTGAGAGACCTCCCCCTCAACCTTACCGCCATGGGCGGCCCTACCAGGGGCATAGCTCCAGACGGCATCGCTCTCAGGATCTCAGGTCCACACAAGCTTCTCCACCACGACAAGGTGACAATCCATGGAGAAGTAACTTGCAACCTTACTAACTTACTATATTTACATCCAAGGTAGACAAAAATGCTGGAGCAACTCAGCGGGTGAGGCAGCATCCATGTAGCGAAGGAATAGGTGATGTTTCGTGTTGAGACCCTTCTTCAGACTAATGTCGGGGGGGGGGGCAGGAATAAGAAAGGAACAGGTAGAAACAGTGGGCTTGTGGGTGAGCTCGGAAGAGGAGGGGAAGGAGGGAAAAAGCAAAGACTACCTGAAATTGGAGAAGTCAATGTTCATACAGCTGAGGTGTAGACTACCCAAGCAAAATATGAGGTGCTGTTCCTCCAATTTGCGGTGAGCCTCTCTCTGACAATGGAGGAGGCCCAGGACAGAAAGGTTGGATTCGGATACGGGAGGGGAGTTGATGTGCTGAGCCGCCGGGAGACAAGGTTGGTTCATTTTTATATATCACAAATGACAGAGGTGCCATCACAGATCCCTGTGGAGCGCTACTGGCACAGACCTCCGGCCTGAATATTGCACTCCCATCACAAGCCTCTATCTATCAGTAAGCCAGTTCTGAAACAATATCATCATGCATCCCATGCATCTTAATCTTCTGGATCAGCCCACAATGGGGGAACTGTATCAAATGCTTTGCTAAAATTAATGAGATTCGGCATGTCGAAGAGGATTCTCCTAAACTTGTACAGGTGCACGGTAGAGAGCATTCTGACTGGTTGCATCCTGGCCTGGTTCGGCAACTTGAACGTCCAGGAGCGGAAAAGACTACAAAACGTTGTGACCACTGCCCAGTCCATCGCCGGCTTTGACCTCCCCACCGTCAAAGGGATCTATCGTAGTCGCTGCCTCAAACAGGCAGCCCAAATCATCAAGGACCCACACCATCCTGGCCATGCACTTATCTCACCACTGCCATCAGGAAGAAGGTACAGGAGCCTGAAGATTGTAACGTCCAGGTTCAGGAACAGCTTCTTCCCCACAGCCATCAGGCGATTAAACACAACGAGTAAGCTCTGAGCTCTGAACTGCAAACGACGATATTATTATTTGCTATTTGTGCTACATTTGTAATTTATTGAACTTTTCCTTTTTTTTCCCGTTATATACAATATTTGCATATTCACACATTCTGTTGTGCTGCAGCAAGTAAGAATTTCATTGTCCCGTCCGGGACATATGACAATAAAATACTCTTGACTCTTGACTTGAAATCCATGCAGACAGCATCCACCTCCCGACCTTCATCGATCACTTTCATCACCTCCTCAAAAAACATAATCAAGTAAGTAAGACATGACCTGCTGTTCAAAGCCAAGCTGAGTCTCTAATTAACCCTTTATCCTCCAAATGGTAGAAAATCCTATCCCGAAGAATCCTCTCCAACAGTTTAACACTGACGTGATTCTCAATAGCCTATAGTTCACCGGATTTGCTCTACTTCTTAAACAAAGAAACAATATTAACTATTCGCCATCCTCCGGGACCTCCCCTGAAGCTAGATAAGATGCAAAGATCTTCATCAAGACTACTGCATTCTCCTCACTTGTCTCTCAATAATCTGGAGTGAATCCCATCAAGATCTATGGATTTATCCACCCTTACACCCTTCAAGAGTCCGAACACCTCTTCCTTCTTAACCTCAAACTGCATATTAGTATTCTCCACACTTATCTCATTGTCCTCCATGTCCTTCTCCTTGGTGAAAACAGCTGCAAAGTACTCTTTTAGAACATTGCCTACATCCCCTTGGTGTCAACATGTTCCCAGTCAAAAAGGAGCAAAGAGAACAAAGCACAGAGCGTATGTTTTAAGCACTCTGAATACAAAGTCTGTGGAGAATCCTCATGGGATCCCACGAGTTTATTGTAGAGTAAAATAAAGTTTCCAGTAACAATGTCATAAGGTCTTCTCTCCTGCAATCTCCATATCCTGACAACTTCACTGTAAATTCAAATCATACCTTAAACACCAGAATTAATAGGTTTATTTTAGTTCTCCCAATGGCCTAGTCATTAAAGCTGTAAAGAACGGATTGAATTGGATTCCAGGTCAGTGTTGAGTCAACAGCTATTAGATTAGGACACAGTTCCAGGAAGAGGAATGGAATTAAAAGCTGCCACAGTCACTGAGTGTTGTTTCAATCTGGCACTCCAGTGCTGGCCATCATTTTCAGTCTCCACTCAGCCTCTTGTCAGTCTTGGTGTTACGTTTAGTGTTTGCTCTGGGATCTGCGGTAAGAATCTCACCTCCACCAAATGACCATGCCCCGTTCAAACCCCACTCCAGATACATGAGTGTAAACAGCTCATTCTAAGCTTACCCCCAGTCTAGTTTCAGTCAAAAATCACTGAGTTAAGCACTTGTGCATCTAAACTTTATTTTAACAAAACACAATCACAGTTCCAACAACTGTACCTAACCACCACGGGTTCGATCCTCATATCTGCCTGATCAAGCCCTCTTTAGCCTTGCTCAAGCAGAGACACTCCAGTAGGTCACGCAGTCCTAAGCGTTCTCCCAGAAGATCGACACAGGACCTCGTGGGAGCGGTCTTTTATAAGTCCCTGAACCTTGAGGGCTGAACCACATAGGGGTGGTTGCTTTACATTCCTATAACAGATATCGATTAACACAGTATATGATAGACATTTCCCCAACCCAATAATACAGTGACTAATATAATGTATTCAAACAGTGCTTCTGAGAGGAAGTAAACATAGCAACATTTACCCAGATATTCAAGAAACCCAGACAAGGCTCAATACTTAATCCATTCAACATCTAGCAAAGTGATTGTCAGGATCTGCAGATGTTTCCATTCTCTTCCTGCAGCTCTTATCTAGGCTCTAGAGAAACTGGCACCATTCTGCAGCTTGTCCTATTTCTGCAGAAGGCACATTTAAATTGACAAAATGGCCTAGCAGCCCAGAAGCCTTTACTCAATTTTATAGTGGCCTCTCCAATTTGTTCAGAATTAACATTCCTTCCTTTTATCATATATGATAAACCATCATTTATGATAACTAAATAGTCAGAAAATCAGATAACTAGATATACATATGTGTGTCTAGTAATTCTCCATCTATTAACAAGAACAAGATGATGATGTTTCTTCCCAGAATCCTGTCAAACTTCCCGAGTTTTCATGGCCGTAGCTTCACAATTTCCGTCTGACCTCCCGAGTTTTCGTGGGCGCGAATTCCCTCCATCTGTGTTGTTGCCCTTTCTCCCATCCCTTTCCATAGTCGAACCTATAACCTATAATTCCTGAAAGACTTGGGACAAAGCAAGTTACCATCATGCACCAATGCTTCCCCATACATTCACTGTAATGCTGCAATACTATCCCTTTTCCATTTCACTATTCTGCTCTATTATATTCTACTCTATCACTGTATTCCTATCACTGTTCTATAATATACTCTTCACTATCCTAGGATCAACACTAATCAGCTCTCTCCGTATTCACACAATGTTATAATATATATCTGATGATGGTTTCTCACATAAATTTCAGCTGGGCTCAGTCCAGATTTCCCTACAGGCATGACTCTTATTTAAATCAAACTATGAAAAATGTTTCAATTTAACCAAATTCAGTCTCAGCCTTCAATTTAATATTCTAAATTTCAGTGTCCATCTCACCCTTCTTATTCCACAGCATTGTGGTCAATAACACAATTCTATTCCAATTCCTGTGAAATTCCCAGCTGTTCAAATTTAATCAATCAATTTCCATATATTGTCAATTGTATCATAAACCCAATTAAGAATGCCAATTCTAGGGACAATTTCTTTCCACCTTGATAATAGAAGCCACTTTACTATCAAGGGTTAAACAATTTAGATCCGTCGGTCAAATACATCGACTCTGATATCTCCACACCCATTCAAGTTTCTCCTTCTAATTCAATAGACTTCTCCTCTAGTATTTCTTCCTTAGTATGTTGGCTCGGCTCTCAGTCCACAGGGGTTCTCCCTTATACTAGTTTCCTAACCACTGAGTACTTTCTAGATGGTCCCTTGAAGGGAAGTCTCGCTGTTCGCAGTTTCTCTTTTGACCATTCCCAATTCCAACTCTCATGTTAACTGAATAATTTCCATGTTACCAGATTTTCCCAAGTTCCATCCTTCCTGATGTTCTAATCCTTCCCTTCTTTGGCTGCCTGTCTGTGGATGAGACAATAACAATATCAATTAATAGTCAAACTCCAAATATTCCTAAACCAAATCTCACAAGTCGGTTCCAAATCTGAAACTTTAAAGTTCCTCCAATTCATTACCATACAATTTAGAGAACAAATTCAAATTTTTATAAATTTATTTCTAATAATCATAATTTAGACGCAAAGTAGGTGTTTTACCTGAAACAACAGAGGATTGTTCATTTTCACATTCAGATTCAGTTCTTTAAAGTGGAGCTTGTCATAGGTTGTCAGTGTTGTTTCTTTAGGAAAGCTTGGATAATGTTACTCTCCTTTCCTTCACTGGTGTCAAAAGCTAGATGATGTTAAAGTTGGACACTAGGGTGGGTATCATCTTCTTCCTTGATGTCAGTTTCAATGGAGTAGGTATACTGAGGAGCAGCTTTCTCTATCTGTTGGCCTTCCCAGATCTGTCTTAAAGGGACAGGACAGTATCATTTCCTTCTTCTTGTTGGTTCCTGCTTCTGGGGAGCTACATTACCTGAGCTGTCGTCTGCCTGTTCTCAAGGGGTCTGTATATTCCTTACCTCACTCCCCAGATAGTATGTTGTCCATTATACTGTCCTGCAGGCACAAACTCAGTAACATGTTAGTACAATAGCTCCTTTCCCCACTCCCATACCTCCTGCACAATAAGCTTGTTTCTTCTCTCCCTAGTGCCATTTCTCCTTAGTTCCCATTATCATTGCCACCAGTTACTATGTTTCCCTTTTTGTAGTCCTTCCTTTTATTGAGGTTTCTCGATTCCAATTAGATATTTGTATCTCTCCTCATAGGGTTTCGAAGGGGGTGATGTTCTTTCTGGCTTTCATTGTTATTTTTGGGCCATGTGAGGATGCCTTCAGATTGCATGTGTTGTATTAGCTGGCAGGTCAGGGCTACCGGAATGGGTTCGGCTGCCAGAATGTCCCTGCCCCCTGATCTCCTGGCCAGTGTCCTCTTCCTCTACTCTCGGGGTCCCAAGTGTCCCGGTAACCTCTCGGGATCCACTGATTTCTGACACCCCGTGGCCCTCTTCTTTGCCCCCTTCCTTCTCGGTACTCCCTCACAGAACATGATCTGCTCCAATGTCCTAATTCCCCACAGTTGTGGCACTGATCAGGTCTAACAGCACTATACCCTCTCCAACCAAACCGAGGAGAAGTCGGCTCTCGGAATGGCATGTCTATCCAAGCATTAAGATCCTCCTCCTCCTTATCTTCCTCCGAAGTAATTTCCCATTTCTGGATTCTTAATTCGGGTCTCTGAGCTGCCGTCAGACCAGGTTGCATTGCAGTGTGGACGTCTGTGGCCCGAGGATTATTTACACCAACTGCGGGACCTAATACCAAAGGTGGAGTATTATAGGCAGCTTCCTACAAGGGAACTGCCCACGGGGAATCCGTTCTATACCTACATCGTTGGGAAATAGCTCCGACCTAATAATACTATCGATGTCAGGGTCAATCCCTCCATATCCTCCTGCTATCTCACCCTCAGAAAAGCGCCCCGTTCTGTCCCTGTACTTCAGGAAGGATGCCTTCACTTTCCCACTACTGGATTTCCTAATTGATTTTGGTACCCACTTCGGCGGAACCTTCGTCTTAGCTCCTTGATCTCCCATACTATCCTCCACTGGTGGAACAATCATAGGAGCTAGAGGATCCTTCCCCAATTTTTCCACTTTGGATTTGAATTTAGTGGGTGGAGTCGATGATACCGTTGACTCCTCCAGTGTGCCCTGTTCGCAAGCTGCGCATGGCATCTCTGAACTGAGAACATGAGTGCTGTGAGGAATACTGTGGCTCTACTCTGAAAGATTCTGCCCACTCTGGCATATAGTGTGCCTCTCTCCCTTTGAGGTCCACAGACACCGCTGCACTCTTACTAAATTTAATAAGTTTCATTTTAGTCGGCACTTCCCCTTTAAGAGCCATCTCAGTCATTTCTCTTTTAGAAGCAGGGATTCTCACCTGCTCCTGCTCCTGCTGTCAGCTTCCACTATCTTCCTTCCCCTGTTTCTTTTTGAGAAGGACCAGTGTTAAATATTTTTATTATAGAAACATATTGATGAAAAATACAATATTTTACATAAATGAAAAATACATCATTAGATATTTTCATGATATTAATAATATTGATATTATTAATTCTCCAATATCCTCTTAAAATTTAAGACTATATGTCGGGCTTCTATACACTTTTCTAATTTTTTTATAAAGTGAAAAGATCAGAAGAGACTGAAATTTTTGCCCATTCTTCTTTGCAAAATTAGCTTGTGGCAAGCTCAGTCAGATTGGATGGAGAGCGTCTGTGAACAGCAATTTTTAAGTGTTGCCGGAGATTCTCAATTGGATTTAGGTCTGGACTTTGACTGGGCCATTCTAACACATGGAATACACAATGCTTTGATCTAAACCATTCCATTGTAGCTCTGGCTGTATGTTTAGGGTTGTTGTCCTGCGGGTGCAAGTGTGTGGAATCTCTGCCCCCGCGCCAGGCCTCTCAAGCCAAAGTCAGGGCCCAAGACCCTGGCGTTTGCACTCTAACAGAATCAAGCACTTTCTACTCCAAGCATTGCCAATGTGTATTTGGCATCCATCCATCTTCCCATCAACTCTGACCAGCTTCCATGTTCCTGCTGAAGAAAAGCATCCCCACAGCATGACTGCTGCCACCACCATGTTTCACAGTGGGGATGGTGTGTTCAGGGTGATGTGGCAGTGTTAGTTTTCCGCCACAGATAGCGTTTTGCATTTAGGGCTTGCAAAAGTACTTCAATTTTGGTCTCATCAGACCAGTAGCACCTTTCCTACATGTTTGGCTGTGTCCCCCACATGGCTTGTGGCAAAAAATGATACTGCAAATAAAAAACGGGACTTCTTATGCAAAAGCTTTAATTAAATAAAATCAGTGCACAATGGCTTCAGAAGTCCTCTTGCCACTCGTTCATAAAGGCTGTTCTGTGAAGAACGATTTGTTAGGAATGCATGACCCAAGGAATAGTTGTCCTGTGGAGAAGTTTAAAGCAGATTCTCCCACCTGAGCTGAAAATGGAAAGAGTATGGCTCTGCAGCTCCTAAACCAGAGTTACCATGGCAACTTCTCTGCAGAGATCCACAGCTCTGGGAGAATCTGTCCAGTTTAGGTGCACGGGCATGTCTTGGAAGAGTGCAAAAAGAAAGCCATTGTGAAATAAAGCCATACTCTTTCCATTTTCACAAGCCATGATGGGGGACACAGAACAGTGCTCCGTGAGATGTTCAAGCTTGGGATATTTTTTATAACCTAACCCTGCTTTAAAACTAACACTTCCACAACCATCCCCACTGTCTGGTGTGTTCTTTTCTTGCAGGCTTCATTGATGCCCACAGAACATTGGAAGAAAACCTTTAGTCTCAAAAGACTAACTGTTCACCTCTCAAGGACAAAAACCTCATGAGAGTCTTCACAATGAACAAAGCTGTATTTATACTCCAACCTAATACAATTGAGAATTAAGATTACACACAAATCTGGACTATTTACTAATTAGGCAAAAATGACTTCTGAAGGCAATTAGAGACATATCCCAAAAGACTTGCACTGGATTTTATTTGCAGGGGTATCAGAGTAAGGGGGGCTGAATACTTTTGCACGCCACACTTTTCAGTTTTTTATTTGTAATAAAATTTGGAAACTATGTATTATTTTCCTTCCACTTCACAATTATGCACCACTTTGTGTTGGTCTATCACATAAAATCCCAATAAAATACATTTATGTTTGTGGTTGTAACGTGGCAAAATGTGGAAAAGTTAAAGGGGTATGAATACTTTTGCAAGCCACTGTAGGAATGATGTCAGGCCATTGTTAACTGTGATGTTCATTCATTTGTTCTAAGCTCTCTATATACTGTAACTGTCTATATCTTTCTTTTCCCTTTCCACTGACTCTCTTGACCACAACATCACCTATTCCTTTTCTCCAGAGATGCTGTCTGACTCGCTGAGTAATACCCGCTGACTTACTCCAGCTTTTTGTGTCTATCCTCGGTTCCAGCATCAGCAGTTCCTTCCCACACAAGTTATAGTTGTAGTTAATATCCTCTAATCCAGGAAGTATTCTCATAAACCTCTTCTTCACCCTCTCCAAACCCTCCAGATCATTTCTGTGATAAGGCAACTAAAACTGCACACAGTACACCAAATACAGATTAACGAATATCCTGTACAGTTCCTTTGTGACTGACCGACTGACTGCCCCGACTTCCATTTTGTCTCGTTGTGTTGCCTCCTTCAAGGAGTGAAGGACTTGGAGCCCAAGGTCGCTTTGTACTTCAATGCTGTTAAGGGGCTTGCCATTAACTATATACTTCCCACTTATATTTGACCTCCCAAAGTGCAACCCCTCACCTTCTCAGATTAAAGACCATCTGCCATCTCTGGCCTTTTCTGTAGCTGATCTGTGTCCTGCTGTTTACTTTGACAGCCTTCCTCAATGTCCACAACTCGACCAATTTTGGGGTCATCTGCAAACTTACTAGCCGACACTATAGTGTGATTCCTCTAGGGAGGCACGGTGGCGCAGCGGTAGAGTTGCTGACTTACAGCGCTTACAGCGCCAGAGGCCCGGGTTCGAACCCGATTGACCAAATGGTGCCAGCACAATAACCTGGCTCTCAACGCCAGCAAAACCAAGGAACTGATTGTGGACTTTGGAAGGGGTAGGATAGGGACCCACAATCTCATTTATATCAACGGGACGATGGTGGAAAGGGTCAAGAACTTCAGATTCCTGGGCGTGCACATTTCTGAAGATCTTTCCTGGTCCCAGCACACTGATGCAATCATAAAGAAAGCACATCAGCGCCTCACTTCCTGAGAAGATTACGGATTTGTCAAAGAGGACTCTCTCAAACTTCTACAGGTGCACAGTAGAGAGCATACTGACTGGCTGCATCGTGGCTTGGTTTGGCAACTTGAGCATCCAGGAGCGGAAAAGAATGCAGAAAGCTTGTGACCACTGCCCAGTCCATAATCGGCTCTGACCTCCCCACCATCGAAGGGATCTATCGCAATCGCTGCCTCAAAAAGGCTGCCAACATCATCAAGGACCCACACCATCCCGGCCACGCACTCATCTCTCCGCTGCCATCGGGTAGAAGGTACAGGAGCCTGAAATCTGGTACATCCAGGTTCAGTAACAGCTTCTTCCCCACAGCCATCAGGCTATTAAACTCGCCAACAAACATACTGAACTGTAACGGCCTGTTGCACTTAATCTGTTTATTTATGTGTATATGTATGGTCTATGCTGTATAGACACACTGGACTGTTCTGTATTGATGCTTACAATATTCTGTTGTGCTGCAAGCAAGCAAGAATTTCATTGTCCTATCTGGGACACATGACAATAAACTCTCTTGACTTGACCTGACTATGGGTGCTGTCTGTACGGAGTTTGCACGTTCTCCCCGTGACCTGAGATCTTTTCTCTGAGATCTTTGGTTTCCTCCCACACTCCAAAGACGTACAGGTTTGTATATTAATTGGCTTGGTACAAAACCTAAATTGCCCCTAGTGTGTAGGTTAGTGTTAGGGTGCAGGGATTGCTGGCTGGTGCGGACTCGGTGGGCTGAAGGGTCTTTCCGTGCTGTATCTCTAAACTAAACTAAACCCACCTGCATTTGTATCCAAATCATTTATATATGTCAAAAACTGAAGTTCCAGCATAGATCCCTGCAGAACTCCACTGGTTACTGACCTCCGGACCTCTAATCACCCTCGGCCCACCATAACCCTCTATCTTCTATGAGTAAGCCAATTCTGAATCCAAATGACCAAGTCACCATGGATCCCATGCATTTTAATTTTCTGCATTATACGGACTTCCTCACATGCCTTAATAAAATCCATGGGGACGACATCTACACACTCTAACCTCATCGACCACCTTTGTCACCTCTTCAAAAAACTCAATCAAGTTTGTTGGACATGACTTGCTGCAGACAATAGACAATAGACAATAGGTGCAGGAGTAGGCCATTTGGCCCTTCGAGCCGGCACCGCATTCAATGTGATCATGGCTGATCATCCCCAATCACTACCCCGTTCCTGCCTTCTCCCCATATCCCCTGTCTCCGCTATTTTTAAGAGCCCTATCTAGCTCTCTCTTGAAAGCATCCAGAAAACCCACCTCCACCACCCTCTGAGGCAGAGAATTCCACAGACTCACAACTCTCTGTAAGAAAAAGTGATTACTCGTCTCCGTTCTAAATGACTTTCTCCTTATTCTTACTCCTTATTCAACAATGCCATGGTGACTGTCCCTAATTAGTCCATTCTCTTCCAAAAGTCTCCATGACTTTCCCCCATACCAATGCTCTAACTGCCATGTCCACTGCAGTACCACGCGAGGAACATTTGAAAATGAACTGCTCGCCTTATTTCACCCTCAGTCCCTTGCCGAAGCCTCACAAGCCAAACCCTCGGTACTTACACACCACAAATGCTGTTGCTTTAACATGCATCAGCGTGGCATGGTGGCAGAGCAGTATAGCTCCTGTGCTTGTCTATACGGGTGCTTGTCTATACGGTGCTTCTACATTCTTCCCGTGACCTGTGTGGGACCCCAACACCATATCAACATACAGGAGATAGCTTGTCTGTGCAATCCTGTTGAAATTGCACCACATTTCTTGGATCCCCGTCTGATTGCCCCTCGACCACCTTGGGTGGAACTTCACCCGGGAGTACCTGCTTATCATCATCATAGTTGGGATCGCGGATGTCCGGCTGCTCCACGTCGTACACCTGGGCTGCGGCACCCCACACACCTTTGCCTCCAGCACCCCCTGTGACACAAAATAGGCCTTGATCAGATGGGTTCACGCACTGAAGCCCTGGCACCTTCCAGCAGGCCAGAGAAGGAGAATAAAAATCACGAGACAGAACTCATTCAGCCCTCTCACTCACTCGGCAAGGTGTTGGCTGACCTGACCCTCGGCTTCATTTCCACTTTCCATCATCTTTATGGCGTAGCGGTAGAGCCTGTGCCTTACAGCGCCGGAGACCCGGGTTCAATCCTGACTACGGGTGCTTGTCTGCACCGAGTTTGTATGTTTCTCCGAGATCTTCGGTTTCCTCCTGCACTCCAAAGGCGTACAGGTTTGTAGGTTAATTGGCTTGGTATAAATGTAAAAATTGTCCCTATTGTGTGTTGGATAGTGTTAATGTGCGGGGGTCGCTGATCGGTGCGGACTTTCTTAAAAAGTGGGATAACATTAGCTATACTCCAATACATAGGAACCGATCCAGAATCTATAGAACATTGGAAAATTATCACCATTGCGTCCACGATTTCTAGAGCCACCTCCGTGAGTACCCTGGGATGCAGACCATCAGGCCCTGGGGATTTATCAGCCTTCAGTCCCATCAGTCTACCCAACACCATTTCCTGACTAATGTGAATTTCCTTCAGTTCCTCCATCACCCTAGGTCCTCTGGTCACTGGTGCATCTGGGGGATTGCTTGTGTCTTCCTTAGTGAAGACAGAACCAAAGTACCTGTTCAACTTGTCTGCCATTTCCTTGTTCCCCGTAATAAATCCACCTGTTTCTGTCTTCAAGGGTCCCACATTTGTCTTAACTAATCTTTTCTTCCTGCACATACATAAAGAAGCTTTTACTATCCTCCTTTATATTCTTGACTAGCTTACTTTTGAACTTTATCTTTTCTCCCTGTATTGCCTTTTTAGTTACCTTCTGTTGATCTTTAAAAGTTTCCCAATCCTCTGGCTTCCCGTTCATCTTTGCTCTGTTATACGTCTTCTCTTTTATATTTATACTGTCCTCGACTTCCCTTGTCAGCCATGGTCGCCTCTTACTCCCCTTAGAATCTTTCTTCCTCTTTGGAATGAAATGATCCTGCATCTTCTGGATTATTCTGTTAAGTATTTGGCAATAATTTCTGTTGTCTAGGCAACTGGCATATTTTAGACAGGAGTGGAATAGGTGCAGGCGTAGGCCATTCGGCCCTTCGAGCCAGCACCACCATTCAATGTGATCATGGCTGATCATCCCCAATCAGTACCCCGATCCTGCCTTCTCCCCATATCCCCTGACTCCGCTATTTTTAAGAGCCCTATCTAGCTCTCTCTTGAAAGCATCCAGAGAACCTGCCTCCACCGCCCTCTGAGAGAGAATTCCACAGACTCACCACTCTCTGTGAGAAAAAGTGTTTCCTCGTCTCCGCTCTTAATGGCCTACCCCTTTTTCTTAAACTGTGGCCCCTGGTTCTGGACTCCCCCAACATTTTACTCTTCTTATTTTGGAATTATTAGCTTTATATATTTTGAGTGGAGTTGTGACATTTAGTTTAGTTTGGTTTTAGTTTAGTTTAGAGATGTAGCGTGGAAACAAGTCCTGCAGCCCACCAAGTCCACACCAACGTGCGATCCCCACACATTAACACTATCCTGCATGCACATTAGTGACAATTTTTACCAAGCCAATTCACCTACAAACCTGTACGTCATTGGAGTGTGGGAGGAAACCGAAGACCTCTGAGAAAGCCCACGCAGGTCACGGGGAGAACATAAAACTCCGTACAGACAGCACCCGTAGTTGGGATCGAACCCGGGTGTCTGGCGCTGTAAGTGCTGTAAGGCAGCAACTCTACCGCTGCGCCACCGTGCAGCCCTACTTCAGGAGGCTTTGTGTTTTCTTTAAGCCTGCGTTCTTTGGCTTCCCAAACTCAGCTCTCCCCGCCTAATGACGTGCCGCAGTGGGAGAGCTGCTCTTGGCCTTTCACTCTGCCTGCTGGCTGGGAGTGGAGTCCTGACAGATGAGATCAAACGCCCCACCGCCAGGGAGAGGCTCACGTCCAATGAATGTCACTCTCGCTCCTTGTCACTAGGTTCAGAGAGTAGAACTGCCAAGGAATTGGCATCAAGAGTTGGCCAGTGATATGAGGAATGGAAATATTGATACAATACGAAGCCTTGTTCTGATGTTAAGACTGTGCCAGCACAGAAGGACTTTACTGTACATCTGTACCCACGTCGGGAGTGTGTTTTCTCTGGGACTGTGTAAAAGGAGTTCAGAGTGTGTGAAGCCCATGCTCGACCTGAATTGGGAGCGTTTTCTGGGAGAGTGCAGAGGGGCCTTGATTCCGTCAGCATCGTGGAGAGTTTAATGATGCCCAGGAAGTTTCACTCTGTCCTCATCCTGGAGTGTCGTCACAGCATGGAAGGAATTTCACTGGACGTAACTCCTGCAGTAGCTGTCCTTGGCTTGTTTTATGGGACCACATAGGGAGAGCTTCATCCTGCTAGCCAGCTCACTCCAGATGCTACCGACATGCCCAGAATAAAGGGTATGAAGCGAAGGAACGGGGTTCACTAGATGCTTCTTGCTGATGCCTTCCAGACCTGTAATGCGTGTGTGTGTGTGTGTGCGTGTGTGTGTGTGGGGAGAGGGAAGAGAGAGCTAGAGCAGGCTTGTCGTGTAGTGTCTGCTGTTCAGCAAAGGTTCAGCATCACCATGTGTGTTTTCTTTCATGTGAGTTTACTGGTGTCTGAGGAAGGGGATAATGTAAGATTTTCCCACATCCCCCTCTCGGCTCACCCCGGTCTCAGCTGGTGCAGAGCGGGAACGCCGCCTTGTCTCAGAATGAGGCCAACGAGGCGCTCGCTCAATGGCCCGGGTCAAATCCCGGAGAGCACTTGGCAGTCCTGGACCAAAACACAACAGCAGGGCTGCATCCATCCCCAGAAGCCGGGATCAGGGGTAGCAGTGGGAGAGCAATAGTGAAAGGCTCGGATGGAGTGGATGTGGAGAGGGTGTTTCCACTAGTGGGAGCGTCTAGGACCAGAGGGAATTAAGCCTCGGAATTAAAGGACGTTCCTTTAGGAAGGAGATGAGGAGGAATTTCTTTAGTCAGAGGGTGGTGAATCTGTGGAGGCCAGGTCAATGGACATTTTTAAGGCAGGGGTTACGGGGAGAAGGCAGGAGAATGGGAATGATTGAATGGCGGAGTAAACGTGATGGGCCGAATGGCCTAATTCTGCTCCTATCACTTTGGACCTTATGACCTTATGCTGGCGAGCTGGGTGAGGGGGCTGAGTAGAGAACAAGGGCCAGCGGGCCTCCAGATTCATGGATAACAGTGTCTACCCAGCTGTTATCAGGCAACTGAACCATCCTACCACAACCAGAGAGCAGTGCTGAACTACTATCTACCTCACTGGAGACCTTCAGGCTTTGACTGAACTTTACTGGCTTTCCCTTGCACTAAATGTCATTCACTATATATACAGTAATGGCTCGATTGTAATCATGCATTGTCTTTCCACTGACTGGTTAGCACACAACAAAAGCTTCTCACTGTACCTCGGTACACGTGACAATAAACTAAACTGAACTGGTGGGCACCGCGCCTAGTCCTTTGGAGGTATCATTGCTGCAGAGAATGGTGAATGTGATCAATCGCTGCAGCTCCACCATCGGTGAGTTCAATGTTTTGGACGTCCAGGTAACGGCAGGCTCAGTGAATTTGCAACAAAACAGGAAATGCAGGAAACCCTCGGCAAGTCGGGTGGCATCTGTGAAAAGAGAACAGGTCCTGTGTCCGAACTTTGGAAGAGAGAAATGCTCTTCTGTGTCTGAAGAAGGGTCTCGACCCGAAAGGTCACCTATTCCTTATCTCCAGACATGCTGCCTGACCCGCTGAGTTGCTCCAGCTTTATGTGTCTAAGAGGGAAAACAAGTTTGTTCTCAGGATGGATAGAAAAAAGCAGAACTGAACATTAGACAGGTAATACGAGGTGTATTCTGCTAACTGCTACATTATCCTGTCCACCTGATCAAAAATATCCCTATTGATCTACCCATCGATCCTTCACCTTTTGCTGCCTAGGCTAACTTGATTTCTCTTTGTCTCTGTTCTTATAAATGGTTCCAGATCTGCAACATTAACTGTGCTTCTCCCTCCACAGATGCTGCCTGGCCTGCTGGGTGTTTTCACAGTTGCAGTGTTTAACTCTCCTTCTGCCTGGTGCTCAGCGACCCATGACAATGCCTGGAGGACCTCCTATAGGCGGTAGTTGAGTTTAGTTCAGAGATACAGCGCGGAAACAGGCCCTTCAGCCCACCGAGTCCGCACCGACCAACGACCCCCACACACTGACGTTACCCTACACACACTGGGGGCAATTTACATTTATACCAAGCCAATTAACCAACAAACATGTGCCTCTTTGGAAGGTGGGAGGAAGCCGCAGATCTTGGAGAAAACCCACACAGGTCACGGGGAGAACGTACAAACTCCGTAAAGACAGCACCCGTAGTCAGGATTGAACCCGGGTCTCTGCCGCTGTAAGGCAGTAGCTCTGCTGCTGCGCCACCGTGCCAAACCAATTACTGCAGTTACACCATGTTTTCCAGCGTGCTGATCTCAAAGTGCATGTGGACTTCAAATGCACACTATGCTGCTTATTGGCATTGGCTCCTTGTTTTTACAATTACCTATGTGGGACTCGTTGCCACAGATTTTCCTTGATGTTGAGGCATTTTGCATTGGAATCGAGCAGCTTGTGGGTGGTCAGCCTGTGTGTTTGGGGCACACCTGTACATGATCCATGTCAAGTGCTTGGCCAAGGGGCCCTATTGCCATCTCTCCAAGTATGCTAATGTCATAAAACTATGTGGGATTATTAGTGAGGAAGATGTAAAACACATTGAGAGATTGCAGACAAGTTTGTGCTGACCAGCGATCCCCGCACACTGATGCTATCCTACACTAGAGACAATTTACATTCATACCAAGCCAATTAACCCACAAACCTGCACATCTTTGGAGTGTGGGAGGAAATCAAAGATCTCGGAGAAATCCCACGCAGGTCACGGGGAGAACGTGCAAACTCCGTACAGCCAAGCACCCGTAGTCAGGATGGAACACGGAACCCTGGCGCTGTGAGGCAGCAACTCTCCCGTGTTGACTCTGTCTCTGTTTTCACTGAGGCTGCCTGACTTGCAGAGTGTTCCCCGACACTTGCACGAGTAACGTTAAATGGAAGGACAGGCATGATATGATTTGATTTGATTTGCCTGGACTACACACAAAATAAAGTTTGTCACTGTAGCTCGGCACACTTGGTCAACCAATACCAATGCCAATAGGTGCAGGAGTAGGCTATTCGGCCCTTCGAGCCAGCACCGCCATTCAATGTGATCATGGCTGATCATCCAACAAAAAAGAGTAAAGAAATGTGAACCTATTGTAAACGCAGACTGAAGCAGACATTTGGATCTGGCCAAGTGCCCCCACCTTTCCATTGGCATCCTGCTACCATAATCCTGACAAGTGTAAGTGTCATAACCCTGAGGTGAATGGTGCAACCTGTGGGTTAGTCTCATGTCCCACAATAGAGGCACAATGCAAGTTAAATATCACTTGTCAGGCCTGTGAACAATGCATCAACTAGCTGCCTCTACACAAGGGTAAAAGTTCCCATGACTTATTCAAGAAGTCAAGGACATTCCTCCATTGGCAAGGAAGTGCTTTACTCAACATTATTTCCCCTTGGCCATTTTCCCAGTGGTTGCCCTGGTTAATTAGTTGCTGCTTTCCCTTCATCACGATGGTGTCTACAGTTCAAAGACACCTCTTGGCTTTGCTCATGGCTGTGAGACAGACTGGTGGTTTCCATTTAATTGTCCTCGTGTGCTAGCATGAGGCTTGGTGACAGTTGTGGCTCATTATCTACTAACACTGTCCTTCAAGAGTCTTTTGAACAAGTGAGCATAATATCGAGCGGTGCTGCCTTTACCTGCCGGGTTACTCCAGCACTTTGTGTTTTTTCTTTGTAAACCAACACCTGCAGCTTCCCGCTCACCGTACCTCGGTACACGTGACATTAAACTAAACTGAACTGAACTTCTAGTGTCCAGTAAATATCAAAGCTGATAGAATTTTGTTCAGCCAACATACCAAGGATCTGAACCTGAGGGGATAAGTGGTGCTAAAATGCGGATCGATCATGATTAGAAAGTTTGGGAAGGCAAACACGATGGAATAAACGATTCACTCCATCTCCCGCATTCATGTATCCTCACGAAGAGATCCAGCATCTTTCCAAGCAGTGGCAATGATAACCATTCGCGTCCCATGGCCAAGCTTATGTTGGGGTGGACTACCTTACCCTTATCTGCTCCAGGCAACATAAGACGTAAGCAATATTCTTAAATAGGCTAATGTGCAAAATAGTTTCTATAGCAACGAAGGAACACACATACCTTTGTAAGTAATTGACCAGCTGGTGAGAGATGAAGCAATCTTTTGCTGCCAGTTGGATTGGGAAACAGCCCAGCATTTGCAGACAAGGCAGTAACCATAAGTGCATCGTGGCTGCTGATGATCCAATGGAAAAGATGTCGGCATACAACCTGGTTTCAGGAGCCGCCGCAGCTGAAACAGCAAGAATCCAGGTGCTGCCAGAGCCAGAGATAAGAAGCAATCAGCCTTGGACGTCTGAGAGGAGGTGCTGCCCACATGAACTCATATGTTATCTGAGTGCTAACCTTTTTAACTTCCCACTCCCATACCAACCTTTCTGTCCTTGGTCTCCTCCATTGCCAGAGTGAGGACACAAGCAAACCAGAGGGATAATAGACAATAGGTGCAGTAGGCCATTCGGCCCTTCGAGCCAGCACCACCATTCAATCTGATCATGGCTGATCATCCCCAATCAGTACCCCGTTCCTGCCTTCTCCCCATATCCCCTGACTCCATTATCTTTAAGAGCCCTATCAAACTCTCTCTTGAAAGTATCCAGAGAACCGGCCTCCATCACCCTCTGAATTCCACAGACTCACAACTCACTGTGTGAAAAAGTGTTTCCTCGTCTCCGTTCTAAATGGCTTACCCCTTATTCTTAAACTGTGACCCCTGGTTCTGGACTCCCCCAACACCGGGAACATGTTTCCTGCCTCTAGTGTGTCCAAGCCTTAACAATCTTATGATTCAATGAGAACGCCTCTCATCCTTCTAAACTCCAGAGTGTACAAGCCCAGCTGCTCCATTCTCTCAGCATATGACAGTCCCGCCATATCGGGAATTAACCTTGCAAACCTACGCTGCATTCACTCGACAGCACCTCATATTCTGCGGGGGTAGCTTACAACCCAATGGTGTGAACATTGAACCCCTCCTTTCTATCCCATGCCCCTCCCACCCACCCCTGTGCACTTATATTTCTCGCACCATCTCCCACCAGTCACCCAGCTCCTTTCCTCTCCTCCAAATACTCATCTTCCATGCCTGTGACCCCATTTCCCTTTGTTCTCCCCAACCCACCTTTTCCTTCCGTCTGCCCCCTACTGCCCACATCACCCCCTCGATTCCACTTCATTATGCCCTGGTAATTAAGCAGCACAGTGGCTTTGGGTGGCCGAGTGGTCGAGTAGCTGCCTTACAGCGCCAGAGACCCGGGTCCAATACTAACTACAAGTGCTGTCTGTACAGAGTTTGTAGAGTTTCCCTATGACCACGTGGGCTTTCTCCGGGTGCTCCGGTTTCTTCCCACTTTCCAAAGACGTGCAGACATATGTAAGTTAATTCTCTTCTGTAAAATAAATTGTAAATTGTTCTCAGTGTGTGTAGCATAGTGCCAGTGAACGGGGTGATCGCCTGTCAGTGGATTCAGTGCCCGAAGGGCCTGTTTCCATGCTGTATCGCTGAAGGCTTACGTTAATCCCATGCTCAGCATGTGGGGTTGATTGCTTCCTGGGATTGGAAGAGGCAGGCAGTTGGCATGCAGTGCAACCATTAGCAACTCTTGGTCACGATGCCCAGAGCTCAGATTGGGCCGTTTCACTTGACTACCACTGGTGAGTGGTGTTTCACACGGGGTGGGTATAGGCCAACTTTCCCACTGCTGATTGCTTTTGACCTGAGTGGCTCCCATACCAGCTACTGTTTCTACCCACAGCTCAACTGCCTCCATCAGTTTCCAGTGTTTCAGGGCACTGAGGCTACTCCACCAGGGAGGAAGGCAAAAACAAATTACTCTCTGGCTCATTTTATCTGATGGGCCTGATGATATAGAAGACTCCCCTCCTTTTAATGTAAAGGTATGGGGACGGCTCAACCAAATGGGAAAATGCTCCAAATTTAAAGAGCCATGTAAAAATTCAATCGGGGTCGAATGCCCCTGGGATTCCCCACACAGCGTCTCGCAGAGGTCCATACAGCGAAGAAGACTACACCGCTTATGGATACCAGTGGGAATCATCCTCCCCAGCACCTTGTTTAGCGCTGGATGAGACCTCCCTAGAGCATGACTCGGGAGAAGCCAGGGCAGGAGGAATCTGACCCTGAAGCTGGTGCCACTGCTTTTGTGCACACACCAGAGCACACGAGCCATGCTCCAGGTGTCCCAGACATAGCGTTAAACTTCGCTAAACCCGGAAGGGACTGGTGAGGCTATCGAGAAAACTCTAGCTGCCAATGTAAATTTCATGGCTTCTCACCAGCTCCAGGATACGATCATGGAGGAGACTGCCACATGTTACAAAACACCTGTAAACTGTGCGTCACTCAAAATGCCCAACGTGAACTCGGCAAGGGCACAAATGAGTGCAACGATGCGGGGACAAGAAGTGAGATTTCAGCGCGTCCTCAAGTTGGTGGCAGCAGGCATCACTGCATTTGGCAAAATGGTCCAGAGGGCACCGATGTCTGGTACTCAACAAGATATGCTGGCCCTGTTCTGCAATGCCTACTTCGAGGTCAATTGCATCAGGAAGATAGCCATCAAACCAACGTTGAGCCTCGAAGTTTGCAGCTCTATGTAGGTCTACAAACGATCCAGCTGCAGATTATTTATTTGGGGTGGACCTCATCAAGCAAATCAGGGACCTCGACGATGAGGCCAAAACAATCCGTCTCATGAAAGCATACGTCCCTTCTGCCAGGATACCACCTCGCAGGTCGTTTTCAGCGCGAAAGGTGACGGATCCAGGGGCAGGGCCAAGCAGAGTGGGGCCAGTGCGACAACTATATTACTCACCTGTGTATCCCAGCTGCAACCCCAATATGGGAGGAAGGAGGACTTCAAGGCCGACTGTAGAGGTACAGGCGATTCATTCTGGCCAGGATAAGACTTCTGGGGAACAACCTCCGGTTGCGGGTAGGTTGCAATTGGTATGATGAATGGTGCTGCATAACATCTCATCGGTTTATACTAGACACTGTGTCAGGCTCGAAGACAGTTTATGTCAGGAATTGATCTGCCTAATAGAGTATTGGGGGTTTTTCTGCACCACAAACTCAGCAGGTAAAAGAAGAAATTACGGGTTTGTCCCAAAAATGTGTAATTGACAGGACGACAAACCATCCTCAACAATTTGTGTCCAATATATTCCCCAGACAGAGAAAAGATGGGGGATGTAGAGTCATTCTGGACTTAAACAGGTTAAATTCCTATGTTCAGTATAGGCATTTTAAAATGGACACCTTCAATACTGCGAAACAGCTGTTATCACAAGGCTGTTATATGGCAACTATAGATCTGAAAGATGCATATTATTCAGTACCAATTCATCATCAGTATCGGAGATATTTGAAATTTAGTTGGATGGGACAGCTGTGGCAATTTAAAGCATTGTCCAATGGGTTAACCTCAGCTCCTAGGCTGTTCAAGAAACTGTTGAAACCAGTGCTGGCGCTACTTCGGGCCCAGAATCACATGATATTGGCTTATCTAGATGATATTTTAATCACAAGCAACACTCAAGAGACAGCTGAAGAATCGGTTTTCAGCAACCAAATACCTGTTTGAAAGGCTAGGGTTCCTGGTCCATCCAACCAAATCCAAGTTAGAACCATCCTAAAAAATTGATTATTTGGGATGTGTCATTGATTCAAGTTGATATGTCAGTGACTTTGCCTACAGTCAAGGCTGTAGAGATCAGAGAGGTCTGTACTAGTCTCGCTGAAAAACAATATCCCTCCATCCGGGAAGTAGCCAGTGTTATTGGTAAATTGGTGGCAGTTTTCCCTGCAGTGCACTATCAAGTCTGCAATGAGCTAGAGAACTAGCACTTAAAGAACATGCAGGTCATTTTGATAGACCTATGCAGTTACCAACCAGAGTCATAGCTCAATTACAATGGTGGATTATCAATATTGTACAAACTACCAAAAACATTTTGGTTCAGCAACCTTCAGTGCTTTTACAGAGAGATGTGAGTGCTACCGGATGGGGAGCTATGGACAGCGAGTCTAGCTGTGGTGGTAGATGGAGTGTGCAAGAGGATTTAATCCTGCACAGGCATGTTATAAATTATTTAGAATTGCTGGGTGCATTTTATGGATTAAAAGCTTTTTGTTCAACAATGAATAATTTGCATGTTCAACTCCAGATTGATAATACCATGGCTGTGGCATATATCAATCACATGGCAGGAATAAGGTCAGTATCATGTGATAATCTGGCTAACCTCACGTGGCACTGGTGTATTTCCAGAAACATCTGGGTCTCAGCTATCTACCTACCAGTTAGAGACAATGTGGCTGCAGACAACAGGTCACGAAAGCTCAATGACAACATAGAATGGATGATTAAATCCTTAAGTTTGAAAATGATTGTCAGCCGCTATGGGTTGCCAGATATTGATCTGTTTGCATCCAGGCTAAATCACCAGTTGCCTAAATATGTTTAATTGGAACCGGATCCAAGAGCAGTAGCGGTGGATGCATTCTTGCTACATTGGGGACGTACATTCTTTTATGCTTTTCCCCCATTCTGCCTGATTAGGCAATGTCTCACCAAAATAGAGCAGGACTTCGCCTCAGGCGTTTTGGTGGTTCCGGACTGGCCTACACAGCCATGGTTCCCATTGGTGCTCAGAATGATGACTCAGCCATTCATGACTGTCCCCAACTGCAGTAATCCAGTAACAGGAGAAAGTCATCAGTTACATGATCATATTAATTTGTTAATCTGCAGGTTCTGACCAGACCGTTCCAAGGCTTTGGACTGTCGAATAGTAATAACTGCAGCTTGGTGAGATAGCACTAAGAAACAATATGTGTCTCATATTAAGAAATGGGAGATGTTTTGCTTGCAGTCACATATATCTTATCGTACTGCAAGCATACCGGATGTATTGGAGTTCCTTGCTATATTGCATTTTTGATGAACACTTGAGCTATAGTGCCATTAATAGTACTCGGAGTGCTTTGTCCTCCAATTTAGGGCAGTTTCAGAACAACAACCTATCGGGTCTCATCCATTAGTGTCCCGATTCATGAGAGGAATTTTTTTAACAAAAATCCTCCTAAACCTAGACATACAGAAATCTGGGATGTCAGTATAGTTCTCACACTGCTTCGGCAATGGGCTCCAATTACCTCATTGTTTTTTTAGAAGTTAACACTTAAAGTGTTTAAGCTCATGGCGCTAGTATCAGCGCTAAGAGTGCAAACATTGCAAAAGTTACGACTAGATAGCATGTATTCTTCTGCAGATAACATTACATTTTATATCTATGATTTAATCAAACAAAGCAGGCCAGGAATGGCCGGAACCAAAGTAAGTTTTAAAGCATACCTATTGACCAAACGTTATGTGTAGTTAAGCACCTGAGTTAATATCGAGGTAACTAAGAGTCTCAGAGGCTCTGAGACAACAATGCTAATCAGTCACAAAAAACCTCATAAAAAGGTGTCAGTATAAACTATTTCTAGATGGTAAAACAGGTTTTGGATTCCGCTGGACTAGACACTCATGTGTTTAAATCTCACTCCACCAGGGCGGCATCAACATCCATAGCGAGGCCGCAGGATGGTCTAAGGCAGGGGGTGTCAAACTTTTTGCAAAGAGGGCCAGATTTGGTAAGGTGAAAATGTGTGGGGGCCGACTATTTGTGTGTGTATGTGTGTGTGAGTGTGTGTATGTGTGTGTGTGCGTTTGTGTATGTGAGTGTGTGAGTTTGAGTGTGTGTATGTGTGTGATGTGAGTGTGTGTATGTGTAGAGTGTGTGAGTGTGTGTGAGTGTGTGAGTGTGTGTATGTGTGTGAGTGTGTGTATGTGTGTGAGTGTGAGCGTGCGTATGTGTGTGAGTGTGTGTATGTGTGTGTGTATGTGTGTGTGTGAGTGTGTGTATGTGTGTATGTGTGTGAGTGTGCGTATGTGTGTGAGTGTGCGTATGTGTGTGAGTGTGTGTATGTGTGTGAGTGTGTGAGTGTGTGTATGTGTGTGAGTGTGAGCGTGCGTATGTGTGTGAGTGTGTGTGTATGTGTGTATGTGTGTGAGTGTGAGTGTGAGTGTGTGAGCGTGCGTATGTGTGTGTGTGTGTATGTGTGTATGTGTGTGAGTGTGTGTATGTGTGTATGTGTGTATGTGTGTATGTGTGTGTATGTGTGTGTATGTGTGTGAGTGTGTGTATGTGTGTATGTGTGTATGTGTGTGTGTGTGTGAGTGTGTCGGTGGGCCCGGATTACACTCTGGGTTCCAATCAAATAAGCGGACAGCACGGACTGATCTGGAGGAGCAGAGACAGCGATGCTGGGGCCGGGCCGTGTATGTGAGGGTGGGGATGGAGCCGCCGAGGTGGGCAGCTCCATAAAAGGGCGAGGGTGCGGCGCCGTCGCCACTCCGACTCATTCATAAATCAGCCACTTACTGAAGAGTGTGGCCGCTTGAATGACACGCTGTCGTTGTCAGCGCTCCTCCCTCTCTCCTGCAGGATGGAAAAAATCTATCTGTTGCAGGCCGGACTGCCAGTAGCGACGGCCGACGGCTGCCAGTGAATTGTGGGGAGAGGCTGCTCGCTGTGTGTGTGTGTGTTGCACTCGTGTGCAGCCACTCCTGCTCACTATATAATGTCACTTTAGTCCCGCCCGGCACACACCATGGCTACCAAAGAAGAAATGTACAGTAAAGTTGTGCCCAGGAAGAAATCGCCAGAACCGCCCAATGACCGTCAAACATGGGTCAACTCTCGATGTCTTTTTATCAATGGGATTCCCAAAAGGCAGGGCGTAAGTTACACGAGTTTATCTGTATATTTCTGTCTCTCTCTGTGTCTCGCTGTGTCTTTGTTTGCTATTCGCTACACTGTATCCAAATGTTACGCTGTTACTGTATCCAAATGGCGATGTGTGTATGTGTTTGCAACATTTAATGCAACATTTAATGCAACATTTAATTCCTGTTACAATCCCTTTGCCGGGACTTGTCACACGGCCTAGACTCTAGGCTGTGGTCAACAGTGCTGGCGGGCCGCATATTATTGATTTCATGATAGAGGCCGCGGGCCGGTAAAAATTTGTCCACGGCCGCAATTGGCCCGGGGCCGGACTTTGGACATGTCTGGTCCTAAGGAATCAAATTTTCTAAAATGTATGATAAACCTGTCCTGACAGTGCCAGAGTTTGGGCATGCTGTGTTGGGTCAGTTTGATTTGATTTGATTTGTCTTTATAAATTTAATTTGTAATTTCCCCTGGGATAGAGGGATATTACTGTTTTGTTATTTAAAAAAATGATTATTGGATAATTCGAAGCAATGTTCAATACATTATTTATTCATTACTGTGTCAACTGAAGCAGTGTGTCATATGGAATGGATCTATGGCATGAAATCACAGAGCTTTGAAATCTTCACGTAGTCACTCACGTGACGCCGAAGTAAAATAGTAAGATTAAACGAGAACTTAACAGTTTGAAGTTTGATCTTTATTTTATGAGGAGTTACAATTACGTGACCTCCGCTCCCGGCCCTCAAATTCGCAAAGATCATCTGGTAGTTCTAGTCTTCTAAGCCTTACTTTATCACTTCAGCTATTGTTTCTGTGTTTCACGCCGCTGATTTGAAGTATGACGTGCATGCGCCTGGCGGGGCTTCTTCACGTAATCCCTCATCGTAACTCATAAAATAAAGATCAAACTTCAAACTGGTAAGTTCTCATTTAATCTTACTATTATACCAACCTACAAACCTGCACATCTTTGGAGTGTGGGAAGAAACCAGAGATTCCGGGGAAAACTCACGCAGGTCTCAGAGAGAACGTACAAACTCCGTACGGACAGCACCTGTAGTCAGGATCGAACCTGGGACTCTGGCGCTGTAAGGCAGCAACTCTACCGCTGCGCCAGTGTGCCGCAAGTAGTGCTGCTTCCAATAATTCCAGTGAACCCTCATTTGATTCCGACCTCCGGTGCTGGCTGTGTGGAGTTTGCACGTTCACCATGTGATTGCTCATTTGAGCACCTCGGTTTCCTCCCGCATCTCAAAGATGCATGGAAGGGTCACATGGCTGCTGTAACTTACCCATTAGTGTGGGTAGATTAGGTGGCAAAATAAATCAAAGAGCAGTAATGTTGGTGGGAACACGAGAGGGAATAAATTGCATGGCTACAGGGAAGGGAGCAGTGGAATGGGACATTTGTAATTGTGTTGCTGGCAGCCTGGTGTGGTCTAGAGCATTAAATGGCCTCCTCAATGTTATACTAAGTATTGCATTGTGAAGGCAGCAGAAAGCCACTGCAGTTGCATTGATTGCTGCATTGTTCCGAGGGTCAAGCAGAGGCCAAGGACAGAACGACAGGGGGAATGGAATAGAGACTGGCAGCCAGGAGATCAGAGACCAGTCTGGGGGCTGAATCAAGGTTAACACAAAGCAATCACCCATTCAATACTTATGAGAGGACCACATAGAATAAAAACAGTCACCGGTTATGTTGCAACTTTACAAAACACTGAAGATAGACACAAAATGCTGGAGTAAATCATCGAGTCAGACAGTATCTCTGGAGAAAAGGTTAGATCGCACTTGGAGTATTTTGTGCAGTTCTGGTCACCACACTAAAGGAAGGACATGATTCACCAGGAGTCTGAAGAAGGGTCTCAACGCAAAAACATCACCCATTCCTCTCCAGAGATGCTGCCTGTCCTGCTGAGCTACTCAAGCATTTTGTTTCCATCTTCCTGTATTGCCTGTATTTGGGGGACTGTAGTTACAGGGAGGGTTTGGCAGCCTACAGACACAAAGACTGCAGGATGCTGGAATGTGGAACATAACTGTTGGAGGAACTGAGAGGGTCCAGCAGCATCTGTGAAGGGGATGGAAATGAGTAGCTAATGTTTTGGATTGAGACCCTTCCTGAGAAATCCAAAGGAAGGATCTCGACTTGAACTGTCGACAGTCCACACCAAAGATGCTGGAATTCCTCCATCAGTTTGATCTTTAGATAGGCTGAACTTGGTTTCCCTGCAATGAAGGAGGCCTGATAGAGGTATACAAAATTGTACTGTAATTACACTTACCTTCCCTCATTTCATCTTACTCCATAGGTAGAGAAAAAATGCTGGAGTAAGTATGAAGTATGACCAAGTATGAAGAGCTGGTCATAGACTGCCGTGAGCAGGGCTGGAAGGCAAGGTGTATGCCCATCGAGGTTGGCTGCAGAGGTTTTGCAGGGCAATCGCTCTACAAAGCCTTGAGCGCACTGGGCATCAACGGAGTGGCGAGGAGAAGAGCCATCAAGATCACCACAGAGGCAGCGGAGAAGGCCTCGAGATGGCTCTGGATCAGGAGAGGAGGTCCATGGGGAGGAGCGAATGCCATCTGAACACAAGTCGTGGTCTGATCAACCACGGCTGGGTCGCCTGGGTGAGGGTATCTGATGTTGAAAGACCCAAAAGACCCAATGACCCCAGGTTACATCACTGATGATGTGTTCAGGAGCATCAATAGATGTATTTTTAGCAGGCCAGGCAGCATCTCTGGATAGAAGGAATGGGTGATGTTTTGGGTCGAGCCCCCTCTTCAGTCATCTTTCTCCATAATTCACAGTAAAAGGTCCATTGCTTTAATGGAAACATAGAAACATAGAAAATAGGTGCAGGAGTAGGCCATTCGGCCCCTGGGGCCAGCACCGCCATTCAATGTGATCATGGCCGATCATCTAAAATCACTACCCTGTTCCCGCTTTTCCCCATATTTAGAAGGATGGATCTTATTTCAATCCTGTGGCCTTTGCATTACCTCAGGATTCAGGGCCTTTGCTGGAGCACAAGACCAGATCAGCATTTATACGAAGGCCAAGCATTTATTTCAATTCTCACTCATTTTCCTCCAAATTCAGACGTCAAAATGCTGGAGTGACTCAGTGGGACAGGCACAGTGGCAGTCCTACATTTTTGGGGCCCTGAAGCTTGAAATGTTATGGGAGCCCCTTCGCAACCAGCAACGAGGTCTGGGTAATCACTGTAGCCTTCTTCAATGGGGTTGTTCCACAACAGATCACCACAAATTTTAATTTATGTCATAAATGTTAATAGTGTTTTAAATTATTTATAATTATTTTATATTAAATATATTTAGAATGAAACATCCTTAATTTGAACGTTTTTTCGTTTACCGCGAGCCTACATGATACTTTAAAAACCTTTTAATTTTTATTTTAACTATTATTTTGTAATGAATTACACTATTACATTACATTATTTTTTTTAAACCCCTTCTCATACAGTAGACCCAACATTTTCAAGCAATGTGGACTAAGCATGATATTCACCTCCAGAAAAAAAGCAGGAAGTAATGGCCAGGGGTCCCAGAGGCAGGCTAGGCCCCCAGCGGGGTCCAGTGGCAGCGCCACAGTGGGGGTTCAGGGGGCAATGCATTTTCAATAAATTGAAAGTGATTCTTAAGCTTTCTGCTGGTAGTTTACATAATAGAAGCCTTGAATTTGTCCAACACACGCGGTAAAATAACCCCCAAAAGGTAAATATTTCATGAAATAGACAATAGACAATAAGTGCAGGAGTGGGCCATTCGGCCCTTCGAGCCAGCACTGCCAGTGATCATGGCTGATCATCCATAATGAGTACCCCATTTCTGCCTTCTCCCCATATCCCTTGACCGCTATCTTTAAGAGCTCTATCTATCTCTCTCTTGAACGCCTCCAGAGAATTGGCCTCCACTGCCTTCTGAGGCAGAGAATTCCACAGATTCACAACTCTCTGTGTGAAAAAGTATTTCCTCATCTCCGTTCTAAATGGCCTACCCATTATTCTTAAACTGGATAAGAGTAACTCTCCCAGCATTGGAAACATCTTTCCTGCCTCTAGCTTGTCCAAACCCTTAATAATCTTATATGTTTCAATAAATGTCCTCATACAGCTAAAGAAATCTTTAGCAAAAATATGTTACCTGAAATGTCCCTTTGCCTAGCACTGAGATGTCACCCAGAGTTGTGAATTTGTGGAATTCTCGGCCACATAAGGCAGTGGCCTCGTCTCCTTCAGCAGCACCTGGGTCTCCCTTCCTGAGCTCAGACACCCACTTCTCCTCACCTCACCTACGCTCACTTCCCCTCACCTACACCTCGACTAATCCCCTCGCCTCATTAAACCCCTCACCTCGACGGTACCTCACTAACAAACATCTCCTCACACCTAAACCTCGCCTCGACTAAACCATACCTCACTAAACTTGACCCTCGAATACACCTCACCTCACACCTTAACCCCACCGCAATTTAACTAAACCTCCCACCTCAAGGCTAAACTCCACCTCACACCTAATCCGCGCCTTGTCTAATCAACGCCTCTCTCCCGCTCCCACTCCCGCTATTCGTAGCCAACCCCCCCCCACACCCCCCGTCTGTTGGCGGCGCCTCACGTGAGCAGAACGGCTCCAACCAGGAGGGCGAGGCCAAGAGCGGAGAGCGGCGGAGAGCGGCGGAGAGCGGCGCAGGCGCATTGCCCGAGAAAGCCGGTGGGAGGGGAGGGGCGCAGGAGGGGGCTATGTGTGTCTATCTTTGGTTTAAACCAGCATCTGCAGTTCCATGAGAAGGCAGGGAATACAAACTCTGCAGCTCTGTAGATCATTGTCACTCAGGTGAGCAGCTGCACTGCCTCCAAGCCCTGCGCTTTGATGCCCAGAGCTAAACTAACCTGTGCCTAGCACCACACTCCTATGACATCTCCATCCCCATATTCTTGCCTCTGGAGAAAGGCAAACATTCCATTTGTTGTTAAGTTTGTTTTAATGCCCATCTACAAGTGTTTAGTGGGACACCATGCTCCAATGTGGAATTAACTCAATCCAAAGCATTCTGCTCATGATTGTCTGAGATTGTCAGATTAACGAGGATGTTGCCAGGACTAGAGGGTCTGAGCTAGAGGCAGAGGTTGAGTATGCTGGGGCTCCGTTCCTTCGAGCGCAGGAGGATGAAGAAAATCTTATAAAATCTTGAGAGGAATAGATTGGGTAGATGCACAGAGTCTCTTGCCCAGAGTATATAAATCGAGGACCTGAGGACATAGGTTTAAGGTGAAGGGGAAAAGATTTAATAGGAATCTGAGGGGTAATTATTTCACACAAAGGGTGGTGGGTGTATGGAACAAGCTGCCGGAGGAGGTCGATGAGGCTGGGACTATCCCAACGTTTAAGCAACAGTTAGGTACATGGATAGGACAGGTTTGGAGGGATATGGGCCAAATGCAGGCAGGTGTGACTAGTGTAGCTGGGACATTGTTGGCTGGTGTGGGCAAGTTGGGCTGAATGGCTTGTTTCCACACTGTATCACTACATGACTCTATGACTCTGTCACTCTATGACTCTATGGTCAAGAAGAGGGGTTGCCACTCTTTGGATTCCCTCCTGATTTTTCTCCTCAACCTGCTTCCTCCCCAGGTAGACTTCTTCTTGCGTATGGCGTGCACAGCCTAAAGTTGTAAGACAACTTGCTCTGTTTGATCTTCAGTTTGTGCACGCCATGTTGATTGCATTAGTCGAAACAGGGCGGACCACGTGAAGGTTGCAATCTCCCACCCCGCCAGGTAGACAGAAATCCTGGACAAACTCAGCGGGTGCAGCAGCATCTATGGAGTGAAGGAAATAGGCAATGTTTCGGGTCGAAATGATTTATCAGTCTGAAGAAGGGTTTCGGCCCGAAACATTGCCTATTTCCTTCACTTCGTAGATACTGCCTCGCCCGCTGAGTATCTCCAGCATTTTTGTCTACCTTCGATTTCCCAGCATCTGCAGTTCCTTTTTAAACATGCTTCTTAAACAGTTTTAAACAGTGCTGGTTTGCAGAACATCCTCACATGGAGCATGGGCTGGGAGACAGTGAAAGGGAACACAAACATCCCCAGGAAGTGGCCTAAATGTGCATCCAGGCCCAACAACCATGTGGTTACACTCCTAACAGGTTTGTGTATTTATGTTTACCTTGGCTATCTTTTATTCTTAAAATAGCCCGCAAGCCACTGCAGATCCAAACAAGATATTTTTGTGTGTATTTGGATGGTTTCAGTGGCTCGAGAGTCATCCTTCCCTGAAATGTTTACTCCAGGATGGGGAATGGATTCAAGGCTCGTTGGCTCATTGCACAGAATTCCTCCTGGACCTCAGGCTGCATTTGTTCAAATACCTCTGTAAAGGTCGCCCCCTCCACTAGTAAAAGCATCATCAGGGTGGCCCTGTCATTCTGCAAGAGGTTGCTCAATCCTCAGTCTAACTGTGCAATGACTCAGCACAGAAGTATTACACCAGCATAACTCTTTAGTAGGAATCCCTAATGAGCCCAGAGTACTGGTTGTTCCCACAGTGGTACAAATGTCCAGGCTCCAATATTTACTCAACTCTCCTTTGGCATTTACCACTCAAATCTGTGGCCATTTCCTTTATCTTCTCTCCGGAGATGGCGTTCTTGATGGACACAAAATACTCCAGCATTTTGTGTCCATCACTCTTTATGGGCACTGAGTTCCAGGTCTGAAGAAGGGTCTCGACCCGAAACGTTGCCTATTTCCTTTGCTCCAGAGATGCTGCCTCACCCGCTGAGTTTCCCCAGCATTTTTCTCTGCCTCCAGATCACAACTCTTTGTTAAGTTTGATTTAGTTTAGTTTAGATATACAGTGCAGAAACAGTCCCAGAGAGTCCACGCAGATGAAGCGATCTCTGAGGGATCACAGAGGTGATGTGTATCTTCAAATTCAAGGCAGCTGTCAGCTCAAATAACAATTTTTTTTTAAATGACAAACACTGTGCAGGCCAGGCCACATCTGTGGAAAGAGAAACAGGGTCAACCATTCGGGCCGGAGCGCCTTTGTTAGAACTGGACATGAGGTCAATGAGTTCCATGTTGCAGCGACTTGCAGACTAACTTTTTGGGAATCCTGCATCAGCACTCCGAAATCCCTTTGCACCACCGATTTCAACACATTCAGAAAATAGTCCACGCACCTCCGATTCTCAACCCATTCAGAAAATAGTCCACTCCTTTATTCCTACCACCAAAATACATGACCACACTTTGCTACACTATATTCCATCTGCCACTTCTCTGCCCACTCTTCTCTACACTACCTGCCCCTCCACCTATTTTCAGATCATCCGCAAACGTGGCCACAAAGCCTTCAACCCCTCGTCCAAATCATTAATATACAACGTGAAGAGTAGTGACCCCAGCACCGACCCTTGTGGAACTCCACAAGTCACTGGCAGCCAACCATTAAAAGCCTCCTTTATTGCCACTCTTAGCCTTCTGCCCTCCAGCCAACCTGCTATCCATGTTAGTATCTGCCCTTTGATACCATGGGCTCTCATCTTCCTAAGCAGCCTAACGTGTGGCACCTTATCAAAGGCTTTCTGAAAATCTAAATAAACAACATCTTATGATTCTTCTTTGTCGGTCCTGCTATTTACTTCAAAGAATTCCAGTAAATTTGTCAGGCAAGACCTCTCCTTCACAAAGCCATGCTGACTTTGGCCTATTTCATCGTAAACTTCTCAGTACTCCGTAACCTCATCCTTTATAATGGACTCCAAAATCTTATCAACCACCGAAGTCAGACTAACCGGCCTAAAGTTCCCATTATTCTGCCTTGCTCCCTTTTTGTGCAGAGGGTTAATATTGGCAATTTTCCAATCAGGGACCACTCCTGACTCTAGTGATTCCGGAAATATCACTGTCAATGCCTCCACAATCTCTAAGGCCACCTCTTTCAGAACCCTAGGGTGCCGTCCATCCTGCCCAGGTGACTTATCCACCTTTAGCCCTTTCTGCTTCCCAAGCACCTTCTCCCTGGTAACAGCCACTCCACTAAGTTTCTCCGAGATCTTCGGTTTCTTCCCACACTCCAAAGATGTACGGGTTTGTAGGTTAATTGGCTTTGTATAAATGCAAATTGTCCCTTGTTGTGTGTAGGATAGTGTTAGCGTGCGGAGATCGCTGGTCGGTGCGGACTCTGTGGGGCCCTGGGCCTTCTTCCATGCTGTACCTCTAAACCAAACTAAACTCAACTCGGTTGCAAATCGATACAATTCCCTTTCACATTCCCATACTGACCTGGCGGTCACGGTGGCGCAGCGGTAGAGTTGCTGCCTTACAGCGAATGCAGCGCCGGAGACCCGGGTTCCATCCCGACTACGGGTGCTGTCTGTACGGAGTTTGTAACATTCTCCCCGTGACCTGCGTGGGTGCTAACCCGGTGGACCAAAGGGCCTGTTTACGTGCTGTCTGCCTAAGCTTCCTCCACTCCCAGAGTGGGGACCTAAACAAACGACACCTGATACTCTGCTAACCAGTGAATCCTGCACTCACTCCCCCTGCCCCCTCCTCTCTCCCTCTGATCTCCCCAGGTCCTCTCACACACAACTTTCCTTCCACTTCCCCCATCCCGTCACCCAGTTTGCTTCCCCTCCTCAACCTCAACAACTTCTCACCACACCAACCCCAGTCCCCACCTTGTCAAGAATATATCCATCACCCAACTCATTCCTCCCCCACATCTTCTCAGCAACTTAGAACTAACCCGTTTTCCTCCCCTTCCCATGAAAGGACACAAATAATATACCAACGTACGTTTCCAACTCATGATGGTGTGAGGCCTGCTGGGGACTTCAGGGTATGTGATGAATGGGAATGTGATGAATATGAAACAAGTTGAGACTCTGAAAAGAAAGAAGCATTTGATGAAGGGAAGTATGGAATAAAACTTAGCTTGGAGAACCACCACCTGAATGGACAAATTATGAAACCGGAAGGCCAGGGAATTCACATCTTTTACCGACGGGATAACAACACTCAGGAATTCCCGGTTTACTGAGGCTTCGTAACCTAAAGCTCACTGAGACTGCCAAGTTCACAATGGAGTGGATCCAAAATGATCTTCATACCAGAGCCAAGCTGCCAAGGCAGACCCTCACACACACTGGCACCATGCTGGTGTGAAAATACACTTTCTAGCTGTGGTCTTTAACTCGATGGAGAGCCAACACTGGCATTCCTGGTCGGGCAAGAAGGATGCTTTGATGTGTTCACACCTCTTCTTCAGGAAGCAGGGGGATTCCAGTGTGGTGATTTAATGCTTGTGACACTCATGTGGATGGCACTGCATGCCCGTTACCAGGAAACCACTGACAGAAAAGAGGCATGATGTGTTTGAACTTCAATTGGAATTAGCAGCACCACGAAAACAGGCAGGCTCAGGCGCGGAGAAGAGTGTAATTGAATGCTCCCACAACCAAGCAAAGATGGCTGGAGGCACAAACAGGTTGCTGCAGCCTCAGTGTTTTTCCAGAAGGTTCTAAGAAAAACATTAAGCCGCATTAAGAGATGGAATCATTTTCTTTCATAGTCTAGGAGAGCAGATGGGTTTGTCTGGAAGAGTTCACAGCAAAACATTAGATGAATAGCATGACTTTACAATTAAGGACAAGAAATATAACAGTAGCCGATTACGCGACTTGTATAAGAACTACGGATGGACACAAAAAGCTGGAGTAACTCTGCAGGACAGGCAGCATCTCTGGAGAGAAGGAAAGGGTGATGTTTCAGGTCGAGACCCTTCTTCAGACTGACAGTCAGGGGAAAGGGAAATGAGAGATATAGAGGGTGATGTCGGGAGATAAAGAACAAATGAATTAAAGATATGCAAAAAAATAACGAGGATAAAGGAAAAAGGGCATTGTTAGCTGTTTGCTAGTGATAAAGGAAACGGGTGTTCCTTCCTACACTGTATAAGAACGTCACTTTGTGTGTGTGCATTGCTCGAGTATACAGCTTTACTGGCAGTGCGCTAATGCAGGTTGGAAAATGGTAGTGAGCTGCGTTCCTAATTCACTGGAGCAAAGAAAGGGTTCCCAGAGACAGTGGTGATACTGTCTTTCAACATTTCAACCCAGTGAACATGAAAGAAAGGCAACATGCTGCAAAAGACACCAAGAAGAGAAGGGTAACGTGCCTTGATGATTACCGACTGGTGGCACTAATGACCATGGCGATGAGCTGCTTTGAGAAGTGGCTTATCACGCATACTGTATCATCTCCTGCCTTAGTAAGAACATGGATACACTACAGTTCACCTACTGCCATAACAGATGAACAGGGGATGCAGGCTCGCGGGTTCTCCACAACCGCGTAGACAATACAACACGTTGTTCATCAATTACGCCTTGGAGTCCAGCGCAATCATCCTCTCCAGACTTATCATCAAACTCAGAGAGCAGGGTCTCTGCTCATCCCTCTATCGTTGGATCCTGGACACCCTCATCAGCAGGCCATAACCAGGACAAAGTGGGCACCAACACTTCCTCTTTGCTGCCCATCAACGCAGGGACAAACCAAGGCTGAGTGTTCAGTCCCCTACTCTACTCAGCCCCCATACTTAGCCTCCATACCAGTTTACAATTCACTGACAATACCACCCTTGTTAGATAGATAGCTAGGTAGATAGCTAGATAGGTAGGTAGATAGGTAGGTAGGTAGATATTTTAATGTCACATGTACTTGGCACAGTTACGTTCTTAGGTTTGCATACAATTCACAAGTCTGCAAAGAGTTGTCACGTGTAGGCTGCCAATAAAGTTATAAAAGTATTCAATATAGTCCCGACGGTCGCTCTTCTTCACCCCCCCCCCCCCCCCCACCTCACCCCCACCTCACCCTGTCTCTCTTTGTTTCCGATGCCCCACCACGCCGGGTCCCTCACTGTGACAGTGGGTAATGATGAGTCAGCGTAGAGGAGGGGGATTGACAATCTGGTTAAATTGGTGCCGGAACAAAAATCTTGCTTTCAACTTTAGCAAGACCAAGGAGCTGATTGTTGACTTCTGGAAAGAAAAGCTGAAGTTACCTAAACTTGTCTTCATCGACGGAACAATGATGGAGAGAGGCAACAGCTGTAGATTCCTGGCTGTGACTATCTCTGGAACTCTGTCCTGTGCCCAGCATATTGATGCAATCACAAAGAACGCTCACCAATGCCTCTACTTCCTAAGAGGCTTAAGGATATTCACCGTCGACTAACACTCTAATGAACTGGTGTAGAGTAGATGACATACTGACTGGTCGCATCGTGGCCTGGTTTGGCAACGCAAATGTCCAGGAATGATGCAGATTGCAGCAAGTGCTAGGCATTCCCCATTCCTTCTTTGACACAGGCCAGCTCACCATCGAAACGATCTATAAGAGGTGCTGCATCAAAACGTTAGCCAGTATCATCAAACACTGTGCAAAGCAGGAACTGCAGATACTGGTTTACACTGAAGATAGACACAAAATGCTGGAGTAACTCAGTGGGACAGGCAGCATCTTTGGATAGAAGGAATGGGGGACGTTTCGGGTCGAGACCCTCTTCAGAGCTCAGTCTGAGCACACTCCAAAGAAGTAGGTAAATTGGCTTGGTATAAGTGTAAATTGTCCCTAGTGTGTGTAGGATAGTGTTAATGTGCGGGGATCGTGGTCAGTGCGGACTCGGTGGGCCGAAGGGCCTGTTTCCGCGCTGTATCTCTAAACTAAACTAAACATTAGTCCAGCAAGTTCTCCCAGAACAAATGACACACTGGTAAAGCTGCCCTCAACAGCACATACGACACTCCCAGGGACAACACACCGCCACAGCTGGTAGAGACACTGCCACACAGCATCAGAGATCCCTGTTCCATCCCAACTTCAGAAGCTGTTTGTGTGGAGTTACACACATTCTTCCTCTGAATGTAGTAATTTCCTTTGGGCGCTCCAGTTTCTTCCCATATCCCACAGATGTGCCCATCAGCAGGTTAATAGGCTGTTGTATATTGCCCCTTGGATGAGTGGTGGAATCTGAGAGTTGATAAAAATGCCACTGAAATGAGATTAATATATGGTTGGTGGAAATGTTTGTTGATGTACATGGGGAAGGGGTGGCAAAGTGCCCATTTCCATTGAGTATTTTTCTGTGACTCTGTGATTCTATGACAAGTGGTAGACAATTTAGAAATTAAGGTAAGGTACACTCATACATTGTCCCATCAGACATTCCAGTACAGGTACAGCCTTAGGAAGAACCAGAATAAAGCTTTCTCAAAATACACAAGTAAATAAGGACACTGAATAAAATCAAAATTACTTTTGAAAAAAGTAACACTCTTTTTTTTCCGATCCACAGGTTTACAATGTGCAGGAAGGAACTGCAGACACAAAATGCTGGAGTAACTCAACGGGCGAGGCATCATCTATGGAGAGAAGGAATGGGTGACGTTTCGGGTCGAGACCCTTCTTCAGACTGATGTCAGGGGAGGGGGAGATACAAAGAAAGAATGTAGGCAGAGACAGTAAAGGGGCTGTCCCACTGTATGAGGTAATTCAAGAGTTCTCCCCGAGTTTCCCCTGATTCGAACTTGGAGAATTACGGTAATAGCCACTCGTAGGTACTCAGGGCTCTCGTGGACATTTATCAACATGTTGAAAAAACCTCACGAGCTTACCGCGTTTCCCGAGTACCTGCCGTTAGTGTTACGAGCCGCTAAGAGACGTCCCGAGCTCTGACGTACATTCTAAGTACTTACCACGAGTTTGATTTTTTTCTAAACTCAGGAGAGCTCTTGGGTAAACTCATATAGTGGGACAGGCCCTTAATATTTGTGGGAGAACTGGGAAGGGGGAGGGGATGGAGAGAGAAAGCAAGGGCTATTTGAAGTTAGAGAATTCAATGTTCATACCACTGGGGGGTAAACTACCCAAGTGAAATATGAGGTGCTGTTCCTCCAATTTGCGCTGGGCCTCACTCAGACAATGGAGGAGATCGAGGACAGAAAGGTCAGATTGAGAATGGGATGGGGAGTTTAAGTGCCGGGCCACCGGGAGATCAGGTAGGTTAAGTCGGACTGAGCGGAGGTGTTCAGCGGAATAATTGCAGAGCCTGCGCTTGATCTCGCCGATGCAGAGAAGTTGACACCTGAAACAGCAAATGCAGTAGATGAGGTTGGAGGAGGTGCAAGTGAACCTCTGCCTCACCTGGAAAGACTGGCTGCGTCCTTGGATGCAGATGCTGGTTTAAACTTAAGATTGATACAAAAAGCTGGAGTAACTTAGCGGGTCAGACAGCATCTCTGGAGAAGAGGAGTAGGTGACGTTTCAGGTCAGACCCTTCTTCAGCCCGAATTGTCACCAATTCCTTTTCTCCAGAGCTGCTGTCTGACCCGCTGAGTTACTCCAGCATGTTGTGCCTATCTCACAGGTTTACAATCCCTGCCGAAGGCAATGGGATTTTGGACCATGCATCAGAACAAACCTGGCCTACAACGTGCTGAGCAAACTGAGTCACGGCTCCCCACCAAACCACTCAGTCAGCCCCAGCTTACACACCACAGGTCCAAGATGTATCACTGCTTGAATGGATGAGTGCCTTTGCTACACTTGGAACAGACTTTGTAGACTGCCAGTGGAAGCACAGCCTCACCCTCTCACATGCAAAGTAAATAAGACTTCCTCAGATACTGTAGTCATATTTTTGTATAGACTACTTTATGTAAGTACTTAAAACATGATGTTTGTCTAGCCTGCCTAGCAGGTCCAGTTGGCCTTCCGTTGATTTCCAAAGCTCTCCAATGCTGGAGCCCTCCTCGCAACTTGCCTGGGTCTGTGGTAAGCTCACCTAAAGTGATTTGTCTCCACCATTAGTTAACAAAACTCCGCTCCATATCACACATTTTCGACGAAGAATGGAAGCCACCTATTTCCTTCGCTCCATAGATGCCGCCTCACCCGCTGAGTTTCTCCAGCATTTTTGTCTACCTTCAATTTTCCAGCATCTGCAGTTTCTTCTTAAAAACTTAAATAGATCAATTTTGTTCTATAATTCCCATTTCTCTATATATTTGTCCCACTGGAACCTTGGTCTCAGACCATTGTGTAGTCAGCTGCACCAGCCAATGCTGTGACCTCAGTGTATCGAAGGCCTGTTTCAGTGTAAAGTGGCTTGCATCATTGTATTTCTGGTCTTCCACTACTAAACTGTGTCCTGTATGGTTAGTTGACCAGGTTAGCATTTCCTTTGCTGAACCCTTGATTATCCTTATTGTCCGTCAAATGAAGATGCGAGGAATATCACTTGAGGCTTGAGGCCTACACAATATGGTCAAACATTGTCCTAATGCTTATGATGTTCGTGACTGGTGTTAATCTACCCCAATAGCACATGGTTGTTGAAACACCTTATTTTTAAGACAGAGATAGATAGATTTTTGATTAGTAAGGGTGTCAGGGGTGATGGGGAGAAGGCAGGACAATGGGGTTGAGAGGGAGAGATAGATCAGAGGAAGACGCAATGGGCTGAATGGCCTAATTCTGCTCCTATCACTTGTGAACCTCACATTAGAGACTTCTCTTGGTGTGAGGATTGGGGGTGCTCACCGCAGGTACTGAGGTATTTCTGCCAAGGCTATCCATGACATTTGCATGTGCATCAAAGGCCTTGTCCCCCGCACGGCTTCTTGGACCGACCCGATTGGCAACTGTGGCTGCGTTACCGGACGGCACGGCGACCCAGCAGGTAGAGCTGCTGCCACGTAGCTCCAGTGATCCGGGTTCAATCCTGACCTTGGGTGCTGTCAATGTGGAGTCTTCCCGGATTTCCTTCACTTGCTCTGGTCTGCTCCTCCAACCCAAAGACACATGGTTTGGTTGGTTAATTGGTCACTGGTAATTACAGCACAGGGCCTGTACCCGCTGGAGTTTGGAAAGTTGAGGGACATCTTGAAACTTACCGAACAGTGAAAGGCTTGGATAGACTAGATGCCGAGAGGATGTTGCCACGAGTGGGAGAGTCTAGGACCAGAGGTCATAGCCTCAGAATTAAAGGACATTCCTTTAGGAAGATGAGGAGCAAATTCTTTAGTCAGAGGGTGATGAATCTGTGGAATTCATTGCCACAGAAGGTTGTGGAGGCCACGTCAAGGGATATATATATATATATATATATAGATATATATATATATTTTTTTTTTTAATTAAATATTTTTATTTATTAGAGGCAAATACATCAATGTACATCACATATATATTGTTACAATCATTGTACCCCATAATTTTATGGCTTTCAAAGAAAAAGAATAGAAAGAAAGAGAGTGAAGTAGGTGAAAAGAGTTGTGATAGTGAAAGAGCGTGCCAAAGGGGAGAAGAAACCCTTGGTCAAAGAATTAGAGAAAGGGGGTTAAGAGATAGACCCTAGAAAAGAAAAGGAAAAATGAAAGAGAGACAAAGAGAGAGAAAAGAAAAAAAGCCAGTTACTATATTATATATCACGCAAAATGAATTCACGGTCAAGGGATATTTTTAAGGCAGAGATAGATTCTTGATTAGTGCAGGCGTCAGGGGTTATTGGGAAAAGGCAGGAGAATGGGGTTAGGAGGGAGAGATAGATCAGCCGTGATTGAATGGCGGAGTAGACTTGATGGGCTGAATGGCCTAATTCTACTCCTATCCCTTATGACCGTATGACCCATAGCGTGCCGGCGCGGAGATTAATACACGGTGGGGAAAATAAATTGGGATTAGCATAGGATTAATGTTAGGAGTGAAAACATATGCTGAAAATGCTGAACATGCTCAGCTCATCGGGCCACATTTGTGGGAGGGATATATCGGGTTGGAGACTGTTGTTCACAAATGGGCAAGAGGCAAGGAGGAGCAGGCTAGGCAGCAGGAAGGGTGGGGAAGGAGGATCTCTCTGACAATGTGTCACTTTGAATGTCTACGGGACAGGGGGCAGATAGATTCAGTCACCGACCCTGTTCAAGGTTGCCGTTGACAGAGTTCATCAGGCCATAAGTGATAGGAGCAGAATTAGGTCATTCGGCCCATCCAATCTACTCCGCCATTCAGGCATGGCTGATCTATCGCTCCCTCCGAAGGGAGTCTTATGGAAAGAAGTCGAAAATGTTGGAGACAGGCCAAAAGAATGGAGGCTCACATCAGTTTGCAGTTGCAGCTCCTAGACTGTGGAACAGCATCCCTCTTCCCCCATCAGAACTGCTCCCCTCCATCGACTCCTTTAAGTCGAGACTAAAAACTCATATCTTCTCCCAAGCCTTTCTGAGCGAGGGCTAAATGTATGTAGTGATGTTTGTATTTAATCTATGAACCGCTGTTGTTTGCTATACTATTCTTATACCAATGCAAAGCACTTTGGCCAACGAGAGTTGTTTTTTAAATGTGCTATATAAATAAAAGTGACTTGACGAGTTCAGCTTCAAACTTACTTGTGTAATGTGTAATAATGACCACGTTGAGATTTCTGCCAATGCTGCTAATTCTCTTTGGTTGCAACAATATTCATAGAAAACTCCAGAATTCATCTGTGAATAGGCCTTGGAAAAACAGTTTCAAAATGCTGGAGCAACTCAGCGGGACAGGCAGCATCTTTGGAGAGATGGAATGGGTGACGTCTCGGGTCGAGACCCTTCTTCAGACTGATGTCAGAGGAGGGAGAGGGACAAAGATAGCATGTAGGTGGAGACAATAAGACTGGTGGGAGAACTGGGAAGGGGGAGGGGATGGAGAGAGAATGCAAGGGCTATCTGAAGTTAGAGAAGTCAATGTTCATACCGCTGGGGTGTGAACTGCCCAAGCGAAATATGAGGTGCTGTTCCTCCAGTTTGTGCTGGGCCTCACTCTGACAATGGAGGGGGCCCAGGACAGAAATGTCAGATTGGGAATGGGAGGGGGAGTTGAAATGCTGGGCCGCCGGTTGATCAGGTAGGTTAAGACGGACTGAGCAGAGGTGTTCAGCGAAACGATGGCCGAACCTGCGCTTGGTCTCGCCGATGTAGAGAAGTTGACACCTGGAAACTGCGGATACAGTAGGTGAGGTTGGAGGAGCAAGTGAACCTCTGCCGCACCTGGAAAGGCTGTTTGGGTCTTTGGATGGAGTCGAAGGTGGAGGTAAAGGGACAGATGTTTCATCTCCTGCGGTTGCAAAGGAAAGTACGCGGGGAGGGGGTGGTTTGCGTGGGAAGGGACGAGTTGACGTGGGAGTTTCGGAGGGAATGGTTTCTGCTGAAAGCAGAAAGGGTGGAGATGGGAAGATGTGGCCAGTCGTGGGATCCCGTTGGAGGTGGCGAAAATGGTTGGAGGTTCATATGCTGCATGCGACGGCTGATGAGGTGGAAGGTGAGGACAAGGGGGACTCTGTCTTTGTTACGAATAGGAGGAGGGGGAGCAAGAGCGGAGCTGCGGGATATCGACGAGACCCTAGTGAGAGCCTCATCTATAATGGAAGAGGGGAAGCCCCGTTCCATTAAGAATGAGGACATCTCCGATGCCCTGGTATGGAACACCTCATCCTGGTCGCAGATGCGGTGTAGACAGAGAAATTCTTACACATTTTGTCCACTCAGTTCCATTTGAACTGCATGTGTCTCATCTGTACTATCATGAGGTTTCTGACATTGTCTGACCTGTACCAGACTGTATGCCTGATGTCCGTCAACTGTGTCTCGCTTGTATCAGACTGTAGTCTCTACTGTAGGGATGGGGAACCTGTGGCCTTCTAGACCATTAAGTGCGGCCTTTTGAATGAATCCAAATTGTGTAGAACAAGTCCTTTTATTTTTTTTAATATGTTTTTGTTCCTCTTTTATTCTTTTTTATTTTAATCTTAAAATGCACGTATTTAACATACCAAAGAGTAAAACAAAATTAGCATTTTTTAGCATTCAAATTAGCATTTCAACCTCACCTGGTTGATGTCTCGAAGGCTCCTACAGAATTACAGATGGAATTGAAAAGATTCAATTAAAGTATGGAAAAATGCAATAGAATCTTCGGTAACATGCACGAAAAATGCTTTCTTGCTTTTCAACCACTTATTGCTGCGAATCGACATTCTCCTACCTAACCCAAATCAAGGTGCCCTTACAAAGTCATTAAAAGGTTAGTTAACTTTAGAAATAACAACATTTTTTTCAATTTTCTTGAAGTTAGTACATAGTAGTTAGATTTTTACAAAATAACGTACATTTTGAAGTATGTCTAATTGAAGTTTCTTGGATGTGGCCTTATTTCTTGGGGTGGGCGTCGTGACCCACATCGCAGCGGCCTCTGCAGTCCATCTGTCTTTTTTTATTTGATTGTCTCGTTTGAGTGTAGTTTATAGTGTTTTTTTTTAACTGGGTATGTGTGGGGGGCGGGGAGTGGTGGGTGATGGGTGGGGAACTTTAAAAATCTTTTCCCTGTACGGAGGACCCGACCTTTTCTCTGTCGGGTCTCTATTGTCGTTGGGGCCTAGCACCGTGGAGCAGCCTCCAGCCGGACCTGGGGCTCCAGTTGTGGAGCCCGCGGACTACTCACCATCGTGGGGCTGGCCGAGTTCGGAACGGGAGGAGCTGTGGTGGCGCGTTGCTGCGGCCCAACCCCGGAGATTCGGAGGCTCCAGTCGGCGGCCCAGCGGACGGTGACATCGGGAGCTCGCGGGTCCCTGGTGGGAGACCGGTTTTCGGAGCTCCCGCGGCGGCAACTTCTCCCGCCCGAGTTGCGGGGTTGAAAATGACCTGGAGTGGGGCCTTACATCGCCCGGCGGGGCTTTAATGGCCGCGGAACTTGCTAGCGCCCGCCGGGGGCTCCAACATCAAGACCCGGAGCGCGGCCTTGCATCGCCCGGCACCGCCTTAATGGCCGCGGGACTTACCATCGCCCGCCGGGGGCTTTGACTCTGACATCAGGAGGAGAATGGGGAGTGCAGGGGAGAGATAAGACTTTGCCTTCCATCACAGTGAGGAAGAGATTCGCTGTGATGGATGTTTGTGTAAATTGTGTTGTGTCTGGTTCTTTTTCTTGTTTGTATGACTGCAGAAACCAAATTTGATTGAACTTCAATGAGGTTCAAATGACAGCAAATAAATGGTATCATTGTATCATTGTTTCATATTAGATTACAGCTAATTTAATGCGGCATTCCAACATGAAAAGATTCCCCACCCCTGCTCTACTGTGTCTCACCTGTAACACACTGTAGTCTCTACTGTGGGCCTACCTGTAACTGATGATGGAGAACCTAGCACCACTGCTGGAGAGGGTTCAAGTCCTTAGCTGCCCATTCCAGCTCTTAGTTCTACTGCTCACATGTTTTCCTTGCATAAGAATGCATGAATATGGAAGGAATCCTACACCAGTTGGTCCAGGCTAGTATTCCTTAAGCTGCAGTATTAGTGACCGCAGCTTCCATAAGAAATCAAGTTGTAGTGATATTCAAAGCACATACACAATCCCCCGGGGACAAGCTGCAGTGAAATGCCCATGCTTTGTTCATCTCTAATGAACTCACTGTGTAGGAACGAACTGCGATGCTGGTTTAAACCAAAGATAGGCACAAAAAGCTGGGGAAACTCAGCAGTTCAGACAGATTCTCTCGAGAAAGGGAATAGGCACTGTTTCCTCTGAAGAAGGGTCTTGACAAAAAACATCACCAACTTCAGGGATCCATGTTCCTGTTCCCCAGATCCCTCAGTTCATCAACACATCCCAGAGTCCCAACCAGTTACTATGCACATCCTTTCCTTATTTGACCTTCCAAAATGCAAACCCACACATTTTCAAGAGTCAAGAGTCAAGAATGTTTTATTGTCATATGTCCCGGACGGGACAATGAAATTCTTACTTGCTGCAACACAACAGAATATGTGACTATGTAAACATTGTATATAACAGGAAAAAAAGAAAAAGTTCAATAAATAACCCAAATATAGTGCAAATAACAAATAATAATAGTCTTTTGCAGTTCAGAGCTCAGAGCTTACCCGTAGCCAGGATTGAACCCGGGTCTCTGCCGCTGTAAGCGCTGTAAGGCAGCGACAACCGCTGCGCTACCATGCCCCCATTTATTTTGCGGCTTATTCCAATGCCTTTTGGAAATCGAAGTAGGCCATTGAATCCCCTTTATCCATGTTGCCAATTACATGAAGTTGTCAGACACAGTTTCCCTTTCATAAAAACAGGTTTGCTTTGCCTAACCATATCATCATTTTTCAAATGGCCGATTAGACGTTCCTAAAAATAGTCTCCAGGATTTCTCCCCGATGACAGATGTTAAGTTGACTGGCCGTTGCTTCCCCTTTTTTCTCCCTCTCTCTTTTCCTGAATTGTGGTCTCACATTTTCCGTGGTTTTCTGGTCTGCTGGAACTTTTCCAGAATCATGAAAATCAAAGCATCTCTTATCCACTTCTTTACAAAGCTTCACTGGCCAAACTTCAGGCCCAAGGGACCTCCAGCCTCCAGGCATTGAAACTTTACCAAATAGTGAAAGGCCTGGATAGAGTGGATGTGAAGAGGATGTTTCCACTAGTGGGAGAGTCTAGGACCATTCATAGTCTCAGAATTATAGGACGTCCCTTTAGGAAGGAGATGAGGAGGAATTTCTTTCGTCAGAGGGTGGTGAATCTGTGGAATTCATTGCCACAGAAGGCTGCGGAGGCCAAGTCAGTGGATATTTTTAAGGCAGAGATAGATAGATAGATTCTTGATTGGTACGGGTGTCAGGGGTTATGGGGAGAAGGCAGGAGAATGGGGAAGATAGATTAGCCATGATTGAGTGGTGGAGTGGACTTGATGAGCTCAATGGTCTAATTCTCCTATCTTATGAACATGACATTTATGAATCCCAAGGATCCTTCAGCCTTTTAGACCCGAGACCTTCAGTCTTCAGACCTAGGGACCCGTCAGCTCTTCAGGGCCACCAGCTCACCCAGTTCTCCCTCTCTTCATGCTCGCCATTTTTCCCTTCCATTTGCTATTCCAAATATTTTTGGTATGCTTGAGTCTACCATGGGTGGTGGGCGGTGAACGAACCAGAGCTGGGCTCCGTCTGCCACCCATCAGGGCATACATGGACGACATGACAACACTAACCACTACTGCAGCATGCACCAAGCGGCTGCTTGGAAAGCTGCAGGAGAACATCAAGCGGGCCCGAATGAAAATCAAACCAAGTAAATCTCGAAGCATCTCCATAGTTAAGGGGTGCTTAGAGACACAAGGTTCTGCATCGGTGACGATCCAATACCAACAGTGTGAGCAGCCAGTTAAAAGCCTGGGCAGATGAAACAACGCAAGTCTCAAGGACAAAGAGCAGGTGCAACAACTAAGGCAAGAAATTGTCAACGGCCTGGAGATCATCAATCAGACCCTACTGCCTGGGAAACTGAAGCTCTGGTGCCTACAGTTTGGACTCCTTCTTCGGACAATGTGGCCACTGACCGTTTATGAAGCCCCACTAACAACTGTGGAGAAGATGGTGCGAACCATAACTTCATACGCGAAGAAATGGCTCGGTGTCCCACGATGTCTAACTAACATCGGCCTCTATGGCAAAGGGGTCCTGGAACTACCTCTCACTAGTCTAACAGAGGAATACAAGTGTTCCAAAGTAAGACGCCAGCGGTCTCTCTTGCCAAACAGGGGCAATGGATGCAGTGGGAAGGTGTGGAGCGGAGGAAGATCAGCTGGAAAGAACTATGGGAAATGGAATCAAGCAAGGTCAGCTTCATCATCAGAGCGACATACGACGTCCTTCCATCACCAAAGAACCTCCATCAGTGGTACGGCGAGGATCCAACCTGTGCCCTCTGCCCAACTCCAGCGACCCTCAAACACATCATGGTAGGCTGCAAGACCAGCCTCACGCAAGGGAGATACACGTGGCGGCATAATCAGGTATTAACAAGCCTGGCAACAACCCTTGAGAACAGGCTGTGTTGGACCAACTCCTTGCCTCCGAGAGCAAGCAACCCCTCCCACATTTAAGGGCGAACAACCTTTGTCCGAGAAGGACAGAAAACACCTAAACATCCTTCCACCAGATCAGAAGAAGGAAACCTATGCAGGGCCCGTGACTGGAGGATGCTGGCGGACATCGGCCGACAACTAATCTTTCCACCTGAAATTGCTTCAACCAACCTCAGGCCAGACTTGGTGTTCTGGTCCCTTTCACAGAAGACTGCTTACATCATAGAGCTCACAGTTCCATGGGAGAACTCTGTTGAGGAGGCCTATGAGCGTAAGAAGCTGCGCTACACAGAGCTTGCAGCAGAGGCAAGGCAGCGTGGCTGGAACATCAACGTTTATCCAGTTGAAGTGGGATGCAGAGGATTTGTTGCGTCATCTACCATCAGACTGCTGAAGGAGCTTGGAATCCACGGTCAGGCTCTGCGGAAGACCATAAGATCACTCTCAGACGCGGCTGAAAGAAGCAGCTGTTGGATTTGGCTCAAGCGGAAAGACCCATGCTGGGCCCCAAATACGTCATGGTGAATCTTTGGGGCAGTTTGACACGGGACACGCGCTGAGGGCTGATCATCCTGCAGCGGGCCGCCCTTGTGGAGGGTGTATAGTGTTAAAAGGCCGAAACACCCAGTGATGCAAGGGTACACTACTGATGATGTGTCCTGTGCCCAGCTGTCCTGAAGGTTACCCAGGCCAAGATATACGTATACGTACCCCCCCCCCCCCCCCTGATGTTGAATGTCTACCACTCTCAGCAATCAATGAATGTCGTGAAATGCTCCCCACCTACTGGCACAAGGGACTTCTTAACATCTTGTCCTGTGTACTTGATTCTTTGTGAAGGCAGATAAAAAATATTTGGTTAGCGTCTCTTCCGTTTCCTTATTCCTCACCATGAACTCCCTGGATCAGCTGCTGACGAACACACATTTTCTTTCACCAGCCCCCTCCTTCCCACATGCAAATAGAAGCCTTTCTATCTATTTTATTTTCCTCAATAGTTTACGCTCATATTCTATTTTTCCCCTCTTCAACTGTTACTGCTTTCTAAAACCTTTCTATACATACACCTAGTTTCTTCACATCAGGAAGTGCTTTGAGCAGCTGGTTGCGGAATGCATTAAATCCAGTCTACCAAGCAATCCACTACTATTCCCCTACTGCTACAACAGCTGATGCCATCCCTCTGGCCTTACACTCACCCCTGGAACACCAGTATAAGAGAGATACCTACGGCAGATTCCTATTCATAGACTATTCATAGTCAAGTTGGGAAAAGTGGAAGAGGAGTTGAGTATAGGAGCAAAGAGGTCCTTCTGCAGCTGTACAGGGCCCTGGTGAGACCACACCTGGAGTATTGTGTGCAGTTTCGGTCTCCCAATTTGAGGAAGGACATTCTTGCTATTGAGGGAGTGCAGCGTAGGTTCACCAGGTTAATTCCCGGGATTTCGGGACTGTCATATGTTGATAGAATGGAGCGACTGGGTTTGTATACTCTAGAATTTAAAGGATGAGTGGATATCTTATTGAAACATTTAAGATTATTGAGGGTTTGAACACGTTAGAGGCAGGAAGCATGTTCCCGATGTTGGCAGAGTCCAGAACCAGGAGCCACAGTTTAAGAATAAGGAGTAAGCCATTTAGAACAGAGATGAGGAAAAACTTTTTCACACACAGAGTTGTGAGTCTGTGGAATTCTCTGCCTCAGAGGGCGGTGGAGATCGGTTCTCTGCATGCTTTCAAGAGAGAGCTAGACAGAGTTCTTAAAGATAGCAGAGTCAAGGGATATGGGGAGAAGGCAGGTACGGGGTACTGATTGTGGATGATCAGCCATGATCACATTGAATGGCGGTGCTGGCTCAAGGGGCCGAATGGCCTACACCTGCACCTATTGTCTATTGTCTACAGCTCTGCCTTTAACACAATTATACCATCCAAGCTTATCACCAAACCCGTAGAACTCTCAGCACACCCCTCTGCAACTGGATCCTCGACTTCCTGACCAACAGACCCCAATAAGTGAGGATAGGGGACAAATCATCCTCCAGGATAATCTTCAACACTGGTGCCCCACAAGGATGCGTTCTCAGCTACCTTCTTTACTCCTAGTACACCCGCGACTGTGCAGCCATGTACAATCCAATTAACTTTGCAAATTCGCAGGTGACACCACCGTAGTGGGCCGGGTATCAGATATTGATGAGACAGAGCGGAGGAAGGAGATTGAGAACCGTGTAACCTGGTACCAAGTCAACAACCTTTCCCTTTCAATGTCAGCAAGGCAAAGCAGATTGTAATCGACTTCAGGAATCGAAGAGATACACATACCCCGGTATAGACACAGAATGCTGGAGTAACTCAGCGGGACAGGCAGCATATCTGGAGAGAAGGAATGGGTGACGTTTCAGGTCGAGACCCTTCTTCAGACTGAGTCAGGGCAGAGGGAGTTACAGAGATAAGGAAGTATAAGAGATCAAAAGAGATGCAGATTAAGGAAAATGTATAATAGATCATTGTTAGCTAGGAGAAGGTGACAACAAAGCAAACAGAAATACAATGCGATCAGGGGGACAGTCAGACTGGTAGGAGAATTGGGAAGGGGGGGTGGGCAGAGAGAGGGAAAGCAAGGGTTACCTGAAGTTAAAGAAATGGTACCGCTGGGATGCAAGCTGCCCAAGCGGAATATGAGGCGCTGTTCCCCCAATCTGCGATGGGCCGACAATGGAGGAGGCCCAGGACAGAAAGGTTAGTGTGGGAATGGGAGGGGGAGTTAAAGTGTTTAGCAACCAGGAGATTAGTTACGTTTAGGCCAACTGAGCAGAGGTGTTCAGTGAAATGATTGCTGAGCTTGCGTTTGGTCTCGCCGATATATACAGTAGGAGTCCACATCTGGAATAGTCGATAGTAGATGAGGTTGGAGGTGGTGCAGGTGAACCTCTGCCTCATCCGGAAAAATATTGTTGGGGTCCTTGGACAGAGTGGAGGGCTCCAGCATTTTGTGTCTATCTTCAAAGTAACCCAGCACCTTTTTTTTCACCCAGTTTTATTCCACCAGGGAGGTCTTACCTTCCACTACTGCAACCACCTTCAACTAGCATCGCAACCGGCTTCGGCTAAAAAATTAACGATTTTTAAAACGGCAATCTATTTTTAGTCGCGGCTGGTTTTGAATTTTTTGAAATAATCGCCGGAACATAGAAGAAACAGAAACCACTTTCGACCATTAGGGAGACTGACAAAAACCTCCGGGAACTGCACGGAAACCTTGGTTGGGGTGCAAAGTCTCCAGAGGTGTCCGTTCAGGTTTCCTAGTGGGACAGGGGCATAATACACAGCTTTAAATTCTTAGGAGTAATTGTCACCAGCAGTCCTGGATCACCTATATTGAAGCAATGGCCATGAGCTTGACTTCCTTTGCAGGCTCAGGAAGTCCAGTATGTCCCCAATAACTCTCACCAATTTCTACAGATTATTTTAAAACATTTCATCGGGATGCATCACAGCATGGTTTGGGACAGCAAGAAACAATGGTGACAGCCAAGACCATCACACAAATCAATGTCCCTTGCATTGACTCCATCTACACATCACGCTGCCTTGGCAAGTCCACCAGCATAATCAAGGATGAGTCTCACCACGGACACTACGCATGCACAGACGCTTGTACTGTCAAGCAAATCCAATTACAAATACAAATAGGCAAATGTACACATACAGAGTCATATTTTACGAAGTCCAACATGAGCAGAACCTACACAGTGAATGGTAGGGCTCTGGGGAGTGTTGTAGAGCAGAGGGAATCGAGGAGTACAGGTACATGCGTCCCTGAAGATGGAGTCACAGGTTGATAGAGTGGTCAAAAAGGTTTTTGGCACATTGGCCATCAGTCAGAATGCTCAGTATAAATATTGGGAGGTCATGTTGCAGTTATGTAAGATGTTGGTGAAGCAACGTTTAGAGTATTGTAGGTAGACAAAAATGGTGGAGAAACTCAGCGAATGATGCAGCATCTATGGGGGCGAAGGTATAGGTGACGTTTCGGTTCAAGACCCTTCTTCAGACTGATGTGGGAGTGGGGTGGGGGGGGCGGGAAGAAGGAAGGAAGAGGCGGAAACAGTGGGCTGTGGGAGAGCTGGGAAGGGGAGGGGAAGGAGGGCGAAAGCAAGGACTACCTGAAATCGGGGAAGTCAATGTTCATACCACTGGGGTGTAAACAACCCAAGCAAAATATGAGGTTCTGCTCCTCCAATTTGCGGTGGGCCTCACTCTGGCCATGTAGGAGGCCCAGGACAGAAAGGTCGGATACGGAATGAGAGGGGGAGTTGAAGTGCTGAGCCACCGGGAGATCGGGTTGGTTAACGCGAACTGTGCGGAGGTGTTGGGCGAAGCGATCGCCAAGCCTAGCGTATTGTGTTCAGTTCTGGGCACCATGTTATAGGAAAGTTGTCATCAAGCTGGAAAGGGTACAGAGAAGATTTACGAGGATGTTGCCAGGATTCAAGGGTCTGTGCAATAGGGAGAGATTGAGTAGGCTGTGACTCTATTCCTTGGAGCACAGGAGGATGTGGGGGTGATTTTTCAGAAGTATATAAAATAATGAGAGGAATAGATCAGTTAGATGCACAGTGTCTCTTGCCCAGTGCATTGGAATCGAGAACCAGAGGACATAGTGGCTAAGGGGGTCAGAGGGTATGGAGAGAAGGCAGGTACGGGATACTGAGTTGGATGATCAGCCATGACCATATTGAATGGCGGTGCAGGCTCGAAGGGCTGAATGGCCTACTCCTGCACCTAATTTCTATGTTTCTATGTTTCTATAGAGTTTAAGGTGAAGAGGAAAAGATTTAATAGGAATATGAAAAGTAACTTTTTCACACAAAGGTGGTGGTGCTTGGAACGAGCTGCCAGAGGAGGTAATTGAGGCTGGGATTATCCCAACATGGATAGGACAGGGTTGGAGGGATATGGACCAAACACGGGTAGGTGGGACTAGTGCAGATGGGACATTGTTGGCTGGTGTGGGCAAGTTGGGCCGAAGGGCCTGTTTCCACACTGTATCACTGTATGACTCTATGTGGGGGTACATATTCACACAGACATGCATGAATGCCTGGACACACGGAGTCAGGAATCGCAGGGTTGTGATCAGAGGAGGGAGCACTGGTAGATTTGGTCGCTTGCACACAATAGGTGTTGGTACAGTCATCCTAAAATCAGATCATTCATTACAAATTGGGGGCGGTACAGTGGCACAGCAGTAGTGGCAGCCTTACAGAGCCAAAGACACTGTTTTGATCCTGACTATGGATGCTGTCCTTATGGGGTTTGTACGTTCTCCCTGTGACTGCGTGGGTTTTCACCGGGCACTCAGGTTTCCTCCCACATTCCAAAGCTCATTGGCTTTGGTGACATTGTGAATTGTCCCTAGTAAGTAGGATAGTACTAGTGTACGGGGATTCCTGGCCGGCACGGGCCCAGTGGGCCGAAGGGCCTGTTCCCACACTGTATTTTTAAACTCTAAAGTAAAGTCTAAAGTAGGAAAATGGGGAACATATTGCTGTGTGCGGACCAAGAGCCTTCTGCGCCCTGGACATCTCTGGAAATATTCAGCAGGATTTACCTGACGGATGATATATGCAAGGTATCCTTGCGAACCATGTGCCAAGCAGACTTGTTTAAAGGCTTTGATCTAAAGGAAGGTACACAGTTTTATTCAGTCATCTTGGCAGAACTTTATTTGCCGAGAAAACCACCTTTCCCCCCACCCACAATCCCCAACCTGCCCACCCCACCAACCCCAGCAAGTTATTCTGATATTTCCGCTTGGCTACTCCCAGAGTGGAGTGCAACTTGATCTTGCCTGCTGTGTTTACACTTTGTGGGTAATGGGTCTAGGCTGGTGGTTAACTGGCCAGAATTCCTCTGTGTCTGCCTTTTTGCAGACTGTTTTTGAAAAATGCTAATATTTTATTTTGACTATTTCTTGAGGCTGGAATTCTCCGAAATATGTACTTGATATTTGACTAGAGCTGATGTGTCATCTTATTGAGCTTGGTTTGTGTTGGGTACGGAATAGCAGCTCTTTCCAGAGAGGGCTGGTTATGAATACAGATGTACAGAAAGAGACACCAAGAGCAAAGAAGCTAGGAGGATGCTTCTGAGTTTCGAGGCTCAGTGTTATAATCCAGGCTGCTGTTACGAAGGAGGGCGGTGGAGCTACTGCATAGTCAAATGAACCACTAAACAGGTTCCATCTGCTTGTTCAGGTGCATGTGTAAGATGGAATGGCAACTTGGAAGGAGAGCGGGTCACATTTTTGTGGTGTCCTGGTCAGCATTCCTCCCTTTACCAACAAGAACAGATTCAATGGGTGATGATTCACTTTCTGTTGGTGAGATCCTGCTCTGCGCAAATGGCTGCTAATGCCTGCAGAACAAAGCCAGATGTTTTGCGGGTGAATCGATGCCTTTCACATTTAATTGTGACAAGGCATTGAGACACATAGATGAGAACTCACTGAACAGGGTAAAAGGAGAAATTCACAGGGCGAGCAGTGGAGTGAAACTAATTAGCAAGCTCTCCGAAGCTGAATGGCTTCCTCGGGAGCTGTATCTTTCTACGCTCTGAGATTACAGGCAGGAAAGATCAGGCAAGTGGAACTAGATCAAAACAGAGTAGTGATAGATAGATGGGCAAGTAATCAATGGTTGGGTGCCACAGTGGTTGGTGCTCAGAATTAACCTGCTTGATGTTTATAATGTGTAGGAAGGAACTGCAGGTGCTGGTGTACACCGAAGGTAGACACAAAATGCTGGAGCAACTCAGCGGGACAGGCAGCATCTCTGGAGAGAAGTAATGGGTGACCTTTCGGGTCAAGACCCTTCCTCAGTCTGAACCCGAGTGTCTCAACCTGAAACATCACCAATTTCTTCTCTCCAGAGATGCTGCCTGTCCCACTGAGGTACTCCAGCATTTTGTGTCTATTGTTGGTATTACTGTTTTGGTTGTCCTTTCATTTGATTGTTCATCCTGGCAACCGTGATAGTGAATCCTTCCTTGGATCTTCACGTTACTGGCAAGGCTGGCATTTATTGCCCATCCCCAATTGCCCTTGAGAAGGTGCTGGTGAGCTGCTTTCTGGAGCCAATGCAGTCCTTCTGGTGAAGGTGTGCTTCAGGAGGAAGGTTCAGAATTGAGGCAGAGAGACAATGAAGGACTGCTGGTACATGTGCAGATCAGGATGGTGTGTGACTTGGAAACGATCCTGCAAGTATTTGATAGAGGTCTTTAAAATGATGAGAGGGATAGACAGAGTTGACGTGGATAAGCTTTTTCCATTGAGAGTAGGGAAGATCCAAACAAGAGGACATGATTTGAGAATGAAGGGACAAAAGTTTAGGGGTAACATGAGGGGTAACCTCTTTACTCAGAGAGTGGTAGCTGTGTGGAATGAGCTTCCAGTGGAAGTGGTGGAGGCAGGTTCGATTTTATCATTTAAAAAATAAATTGGAAAGGTATATGGACGGGAAAGGAATGGAGGGTTATGGTCTGAGTGCAGGTAGATGGGACTAGGTGAGAGTAAGTGTTTGGCACGGACTAGAAGGGCCTGTTTCCGTGCTGTAATTGTTATATGGTTATATAAGTAGTTTTATACCCATCTACTGACTGTCCTTGTCCAAGGTAGTGGAGGTCACGGGTTTGGAAGTTGTTGTCAGACTAGACCAGACACAACAGGCATTGGCATTGCTTGAAGCCGTTACATACCAATGTTGGACAGAGCGATTCCATGGCCCAGATATTATACTGACTTTGTGTTTGCAATGAATGATGAGCTAATGCCAGGATATCTAAACTCCAACGATGGGCTCAGGTCATTTTTCTCAGATGCCAGAGACTGACCATAAATGAAGTTAGGGCAGCACGGTGGCGCTGGGCCAGAGACCTGGGTTTGATCCTAACTACGGGTGCTGGTTTGTACGGAGTTTGTCCTTTCTCCCCATGTCCTGCTTTGGTTTTCTGCAAGACCTTTGGTTTCCTCCCACGTACAGAGTCTGTAGGTTAATTGGCTTGGTCCCTAGTGTGTGTATCATCATCATCATCATCATCATCATCATCATCATCATCATCATCATCGATGAAAACATCAACGGGCGTGGTGCCTTACAATGCGATGTGCGACAGTGATCACAACTTCTACAGAAGTGTGGATGGCCGTTGGCTCGCTCGAAGCTCATCCGCCCTTTGACAGGTCTTGTTTTTGGTCCTGCTGGGGGTCCACAGCCCCCACCTCACCCGGCAAACCAGGTGGGGGAAATGGTTTAGTCGGCGACTATCCGACCATGGAGCAGGTGGCGGTGGGAACTCTCCCCGACCTGACTATAAAAGACTATAATGCGTGTGGGGTAGTGTTGATGTGCGGGATCACTGGTCGGTGCGGATCGGGGAACTCCCCCCAACCTGACTATAAAAGACTATAATGCGTGTAGGGTAGTGTTGATGTGCGGGGATCGCTGGTCAGGGGGCCTGCTTCCGCGCTGTATCTCCAAACTTAACTAAACCAAAAGAGTTGAGTGTATCATTGCTCTTATCTGAAATGCAAAATGACTGCAGATCTAAACAACCTGAAGAAAAAAAACAAACTATTAGAGGAACTCGGTCAGTCAGGAAGCAACAGTGGAGAGATAATTCAAAAGTCTTTGACCTGAAATATTAGTTCTGTTTCTCTCTCCACATGTGCTGCTTGACCTGCTGGGCATTTCTCTGTACTTCTCTGCCTTCCTCATTGTGACCAATACTCTGTCCTTCCAAAAACAAAAGCCCCTTGCACCAACACCCCACCCCTCCTCTCCTCTCACTGCACCTTCAGTTTGATGCTCAGAGAAGTCACCATCGCCTGTCACAAGCTCTCTGTCAGCCTTTCAATGGAAACATATCTGTTACGATGATGGTTCAATTGCAGAGGGGGGAGGGGGGGGCTTCTGTTAAATAAAAATAACCTCAATGTTCTAAGCTGAAACATCTTCATAACAGGATCACCAATGGACTTGTAACAATTTGCTAAGGGATTCCCCTTGGAACATTTCAGGGAACATTTATACGCTGTCCTGAAATAAACTCTGCTGCTGCTACCACACAGCATCTCTGGAGACCCACACTTGACAGCTACGTTTGTTCACAATTTATCCCCTGTCCCGATAGAATAACCTCCATGTGTTGCTCACACCCTAAGAGTTTAGTTTAGTTTAGAGATACAGCGTGGAAACAGGCCCTTCAGCCCACTGGGTCTGTGCCGACCAGTGATCCCCACACACTAACACAATCCTACACCCACTAGGGACAATTTTTACATTTACCAAGCCAATTAACCTACAAACCTGTACGTCTTTGGTGCGTGGGAGGAAACTGTAGATCACGTTGAAAACCACGCAGGTCACGGGGAGAACGTACAAACTCCATACAGACAGCACCTGTGGTCGGGGAGCTATGCAGAGGCCTCGCCAACCAATCCTCGAGTGGACAGATACATCTGCAACCAGCAGAGTGGTGAGAAAGGATTTTTTTCCCTGTAAAACTGTTTTCAGGAATGGGAAGCTGGGAGATCATGCACAAGTGGGTCAGCAGTGGACGTAGTGAGCAACTACAAATTCCTGAGCATCAACGTATTAGGTGACCCGTTCTAAGCCCAGCACACAGGTGTAATCATAAACATGGTATCTTATATATTCTACCAAACATCTGCTGATGCACTCTGTGAAGCATACTGACTGCTTGTACCACAGCCCGGTATAGCAGTTTCAAGAAGGGTCTGAAGAAGGGTTTCAGCCCGAAACGTTGCCAATTTCCTTTGCTCCATAGATGCTGCAGCACCCGCTGAGTTTCTCCAGCACTTTTGTCTACCATAGTAGTTTCAAGCACAGGAACACAAGAGGCTGCAGAGTGAAAAACTCAACCTGGTCCAACATCCGGTGGCGCTGTTATCTTTTTGTTTTTTTGTTATGTTTGAAGAGCATGTTTTGTGGGGTTTTTTTGTCTTTATGTGAGGGGAAGAGTACGGTAAGGGGGATACCGTCCTTCAGTTGCTTCCTGGAGAGGATGCGACTATTATTCGAGTTGCGTCCTCGTCCCCCCCCCCCCCCCCCCCCCCCCCCCCCGCGGCCTACCTACTGGATTGGTGCGGCCTTTCCTGCCGGGACCGACCAGAGCTCCAGCAGCAGCGGCACAGCGTTGGAAACATCGTGGGGCGGGCGATGCCTCACTGGGGATCGCCGTTTGGAGCTGCGGAGTGCTGGGCCTGCTGCACCGACATCGCGAAGCTGTGGTTCGCAGAGCTCACAACGCGGGCGGCGCTGACCAACATCGCAAAGTCCTGTGACTCCGCCCGGCTCGGCCTGCGGACTTTGGGAGCCGCGGACTACGGTGGGAGGTGGCTGATCTGGAGGCCCAGGCCGCTGAGGATGTTCTCCGTCGGGGTTCGGCGTTGGGGTTCCATCGTCCCCGACGAGAGAGCCTGAGCATCGGGCCGCCCGTGGCGGCGACTGCGGGTGCTCGGGAGGCCCCGACCACGGGTGAACAGGTGGGAAGATCGGCGGGGAGGCTGGCTGGACTATGGCACCGTCCTTAACTCTGGTGCCGCTGTGGAGCTGTGATGTGTCGTGGACTTCTGTGTTTATTCTTTTTATTTATTTTTTATTTATTATTTATTTTTATGTTACATGACTGTAAGGAAAATCCATTTTGTTGTCTCTTATGAGATAATGACAATAAGATGAATACAACAACAACAACATGGGCACAGCCTTCCACTGTATCATCCAACACAACTACATGAGGAGCTGCCTCAGGAAAGTAGCATCTATGATGAACGATTCCCATTGGCCAGGCAAGGTCCACTTCCCCCCACTATGGTTGGGCAAGAATGGTTACACAAATCTGAATCACACCACGCCAAAGGGTTCAGAAACAGCAACTTTCCTCCAACTATTAGCCTCTTGAAGTGACTGTACAACTCTAATCCTAGTGTGGTAATGGAATACTGAGGGCAACCTCCTGTACTACCAGAGACTTGTTTTCTAATTGTATTTTTGTTGCACTAATGTCTTGTTTAATTTTAAGACTCTTTCTGTTCGGTGTCTTGTAGAATTTATGTTTTATTTATCCATAATTTACGTATAATTTAGTTGTAATGACGTGCCTGTGATGCTGCAAACAAATATTAATTGTAACTTGGGCATTTGACAATGAATTCAACTTGACATTGACGTGACTTGACCTGACTGGGGCCTGGACCATTCGTAAAGAAGGATATACATCGCTACCTTCTGGATGATAGTTGGCTAGGAACCGTCTTAGGACCAGGAAGGAATGTTTCGTTTCGTTTTGAGACCGTCCCATGACCTATACATAGTGAATCCACATCACAGCGACCTTATGACTCAAAAGTCAAGATTGGCAGCTCCGCCATCAGTCTGTCTGTTTTTGACTTTTTTTTAGTTTTTAATGCGTTTTAAAAGTTTGTGTAAATGTTCGCTGGTTTGTTTTATGTGGGGGGGTGGGATCAGAGGAATGCGATTGTTGGAGATGCGATTGTTTTCCAGGTCGTACCTCTGGTCGCTCTGCGACCTAACATGGTGGAACTGGAGGCCGTCTCGGACTGACTTTGAGCCCCACCGCGGGGCATGGAATTAACATCGGAGCTGATCCCTTACCTGAGATTGCTCCAACGCGGCCTGTGGACTTTACCATCGTGAGCTCGCAGTCTCGGGAGAGACAGAGTCGGAAAGCTCCAACGACTCAGAGGCTCCACCAGCCCCAACACGGTGTCCGATCACCGGCGCGGGGGATCTGACATTCCCCTGTTGCAGGAGCTGAACGCCTCGATGCGGAGGGCCCAAACGCCACTGGCTACGGGAGTAAAGATCAACCCATCAACAGAAGGCTCGAGCCCCCCGACCTCGGGAGAACAAACAAGGGTAGAGATTGAACTTTTTTTCGCCTTCCATCACAGTGAGGAATGTGGAGGAGTCACTGTGGTGGATGTTTATGTTAAAATAGTAAGATTAAATGAGAACTTACCAGTTTCAAGTTTGATCTTTATTTTATGAGGAGTCGAGGGACTACGTGAAGAACCCCGTACAGCCGTTCGTGCGTCAATCTTCAAAGCAACGGTGTGAAATCACAGACAATAATGACTGAAGTATAATGATAAGATAACAAAGACTAGAACTACCAGATGAGATCTATGAGGGCTGGGAGCGGAGGGCACATAGTCCCTCAACTCGACTCCTCATAAAATAAGGATCAAACTTCAAACTGGTAAGTTCTCGTTTAATCTTACTATTTTACTTCGGAGTCACGCGAATGACTACGTGAAGACTTCAAAGCTCTGTGATATCATGCCGTGTGAAACGAGTGTACACAACCACACCTGCTTCATTGACAAATGAAGGGAAAACATTCATAATGCATACAGTCATAACATAGATGTAAAACATGCTGATGCTGTTTAAATGAAACAATAATATTTCCATCTCTCACCCAGATGGAAAATATAACCAGAACATTAGAGTTAACAAATAACCCTGGTTCAGCAATGGGTCATTACAGATGTTTGGAGATTCGTTCGTTGGACCATGCTGCAGCCGTAACGATGCGACCCAGCGGAACATAAATACCCTTGCTGCTGATGTTGTAGCAGCCCTGGCGTAATGAGATCCGGAATCAGAATCCATTAGTACATAACACAACTCTGTTTTTCTCATCTGGAATGGCCTGAACAATAAGTTCTCCCAAATTATTAATTTATGTATCTGTTTATTTATTTATTTATTTTTTGTGACTAACAACATTGCTAGTCCAGAACTCCAAGCTCTAGATGACCTTGACATATTGTTGTATATATGTGTGCTTACCTTATCAAAGGTCCCCTGGTATGCCTGTGACTATTTTGAGACCTGACCCCCTTCTGGTCTGCTCAAGTATTTATAACATAATATTATATATTATAATTTACAGACGTTATCATCCTGTACCATCACAATTATGTAGCGACTGAACCTGCTGCACTAAACCAGTGCCAGAAGGATAACTACCTAATAAACTCCAGCCAAATTTAAGGATATAGCTGCAGCCTCCTGGTGAAATAGTGTTCACAAATGTCAACATCGCATATGGCATTATATTGGTCCTGGGACCTATGTTGAAGATAGCCTACCCCTTGATAACCCAATTAATGGCCGTATAACTCCATAATTAACAAGCAATAATTTAGCATGAACTCGAAACATTAGCAATCAATATCATTTCCATGGAACATAAGCATAACAAACTCTTTCATCTCCTGGAAAAGAAAATTCTGCAGTTTGGTGCTATGCAAATACTTTGAACCCATAGAAGGATAGATGTAACAACCCAAACCTTAGGGCAGTTTATTAATCCTGCAGAACATAGTTTGAGTTTATCATACAACAACTGATTTCCCAAGCCTCAGGCTGAACCAGCAAATTACGTTTAAAATAACCAAATAAGGTTATATTATTCGTGACAAATCAGGAATCAATTTGCATAATCACTCAATAGGAACCTTAAGCGGCCTCTTAATGACTTTATTCGAAACCTCAATTGATAAACAAAATGGAAGGAGCCATAAAAGTCCTTCCAACTTTTTAGCGAAAATGTATGTTTCGCCACTGTAATGCCATATATTTTGCAACCAGTGAAATAAACATGAACCATGTTAGGTGTTCCATTAACCAGAATTTCATACTATAGTGTAATTCAACACCAATTCTGTGTTGCCGTTAACCTATACTTGATGATTCTCCTGTGACAACAAGATATGTAACCATTCCATGGGTCTTTAACTGATTGCACCCTCCTGACGAACATATGCCATCATCATAATGTATCAACCTGAGCATCACAATATGCACATTTGTCCAATCACTCTTTAACCCATACGATGCCCGTAGGGTCTATAGATAGTTGATACACACAACAGCCATTTTTTGCAAATCATGCAAATCTCCTCCACCTCCACCTCCAAACTCGAGATGATATTTGCAACTTGGTATCTGCTGTAAACAGCAACTGTGGCCCGATTTTCGAACCGGTCTTGTAAGACAATCTTGGTCCTTCTACTGAACCTGCGCAATTCTAACCTGCTTGAAAAGCTAGAACAGACCATTTTACATGATTAGACCCCTCAAATAGCTGATAATGTCTCAATCATTTGTAATGTATACTAAGTGTACACCTTACCAAGCTGTAAGTGGTCCCTTAATTGTAGAGTAGCACAGGTACAGTGCGTGGAACCTCTGGCCAGCCTTCATGCTGCCACCAACTTCAGTGAACTGCTTACTGCCAATAAAGACGTGGGGTGCATTATCACCAAAACTATGAAACCTTGCTGATTCCAATAGCTTGTGCTTTGTCCTCCAAGTTTCGCCTATGGAAAGGTCTTACCTGAATAGAAGATTCGACAGCCAACTGTAATGTCCCCCTTAGAGCGGTATTCACTGCATATGTGTTTGGGATGGTAACTTTCTGGCCAGGCACAGACCTCTGGGCACGCTCTATGGCTATACCCTCAGACTCGGCATTAGACTATTCCGATCCCACATGCTCTCCTCTTACGTGAGGGAGCCATTAAGCAGCCCTGATACAAGGTGCTGCTGGCGCAGCTTCAGCAATACGCCGACTTTGCCATGGCCCCAGCGTCAGAATAATACTGACGCAGCTTGCTCTCTTCCTACATGAGGGAGACCTTAAGCAGGCCTGCTAAAAGCGCTGCTGACACGATTTCCTATTTAGGGCCATTAGCACCATTTTGTAATATAATTAAAGATTTACTTAACAACAACTGGAGCAGTAATGAATACCGTTTGTCCATCCTTGTGACTTTATTAATTTCACCTGGAGAAACAAGGTGTGTTAACAATGACCTATAAGGCACTTAATAGTCAACCATTTAACAAGATAAGTTGTCTTACTTGCACAGCACAATCACATCTATACAATTAACAATTAATCTAACGACTAGTAAACCTGTTACCAGAGTTTATTGACTGCCATCTGTTGCCCAGGCCGGCATCGCAGCCAAATGAATACCTAAAAGTGAATCCCAACATCCTACAAGTCTATTTGATAGACTTAATCTATTTGGATGGAGAAGCCCAATTTCTCTAATATAGTTTAAAACTTAACAGATCCTGTTATATTGCCTTATCCTAACAATGACCCCCTCATCCCCCATGATCACTGTAAATGGGAATATCCTACTAAACATCTATTCCCATAAAGCAGCTCTGAAGAAGGTACCGCTGGCGCCCATAAAGCAGCCCTGAACAAAGGTGCTGCTGGCGCGGCCTTTCCCATAGACCAGTATTTGCCATAGATTTGGCGTTCTCATGAAGCAGCCCTGAGCAAAGGTGCTGCTGGCACAGCCTCTCCAATAGGCTAGCCTGCCATAACTTGGCATCCCCATGAGCAGTCCTGAGCAAAGGTACTGCCGGCACAGCCTCTCCAATAGGCTAGCCTGCCATAGCTTGGCATCCCCATGAGCAGTCCTTGACCAAAGGTGCTGCTGGCACAACCTTTCCCATAGGTTGGCACTGCCATAACTTGGCATTCCCATGATGCAGCCCTTCCCAAAGGTGCTGCTGGCTCAGCTAAATTAATTCCCAGAGGTGAACCTACCAAATCTTTCTTAATTACTCTGACTATTTTGTCAGCTGTCCACATATTCTGGGCATTATTGTGGTTAGGGAACCCCATAAGTGAATTTCCCCTCCCCGGGAATCAATCCCCAGGCACCTGGGCTACTCAGTTACATGAATTAAACCCCATTTCTTGGGGACTACTGCGGTCTGGGAACCGCATACAGTTAAGTTTCCCCACCACCGGGAACCCAGGCTGACCGTTCAGGTCCGTTAAGCCCCATCCCCTAGGGACTACTACGGTCTGGAACCGCACTATTCTCGGGTATCCCCTCCCCGGGAACCCAACATGTGGAGTCACTGACCGCGTTATCAGTGACTCCGATCGCAAACCCGACATTCGCCAGCTCCCCGCTCCCGCGGTCGGACCAGGGTTTTCCCCCAAAGCCCTAGGCTTGTTCACACGTTGGCCTCACAACCATCCCGCAAGAACCTCGGAGGTTCCTGCAGGAAGCCTAGAACAGGTAAGAAACAGCACTTACCTGAAACTTTTTTAGACTTACCGTTGGAGGAGCTGCGCTGCTCCACAGTCGTCTGCACGAAAAGCGTCTGAGGTAATGACGCACGAACGGCTGTACGGGGTTCTTCACGTAGTCACTCACGTGACTCCGAAGTAAAATGTGTTTTGCGTGTTCTGTTGCTTTTTATTGTATGACTGACTTGGTAAATGAAATTCCTCGTATGTTGCAACACACACTTGGCAAATAAAGTATGATTGTGATTGTGAGTGTTGTTCAGGGTGATTCAAGCACCTGATGGCTGATGGAAAGAAGCTGTTCTTCAACACAGAGTCAACAAAGACCTATTGCAGGTTATTGTCCTGATCCATGTCTTTCCTAATTATAACTTGAATTGGCTAAGGTTATTTTTAGGAGCATTTACTTTGGGGTGATCCCAGGTGTCATGCTACGAATGCCTGACATGAGCCAAATCCAGGTTCATCCCCCTTGGAACACCATTTTAGAATCGCTCTCCATCAGGTATGCTGCTGCAAAGGGACACTTCACTTTCTTTGGGGTGGTGAGTGCAGTAAACGTATTGCCAGCCTGCACACTACCCTTCCCATCTACCACCTTCCAACCTTACAGCAGCTTACAACGCAGCAGTATGAATATTGATTTCTCTAATTTCAATTAACCCTTGCTTTCCCTCTCTTCCCATTCTTCCCCCTTCCTAGTTCTCCGACCAGTCTGATTGTCCTCCTGATTAAATGTTATCGTTATATGTTTGGTTGTCACATTCCCCTCGCTAGCAATGATCTATTCTGCATTTTCCTTGAACTTCATCCCTTGTGATTTTCACACCTTACCCTTCCATATCTCTTTCTCCCTCTCCCATGACTCTCTGTCTGAAGAAGGGTCTTGACCCGAAATGCCACCCATTCCTTCTCTCCAGGGATGCTGCCTGTCCCACTGAGTTACTCCAGCATGTTGTGTCGATCCTCTACCAACCCGCTGGGTGAGGTCATACTGAAGAATGGGCTGCAAAGACATCACTTTCTGCTCCTGTATCATCTTCTCTGGAACCTTCCTGGGAACCATCCTTCCTGTTCCCATCTACAACCTGCACTTCATCCTACAGCACCTAGACCGCCAGGGGACCTATACGAGGATGCTGTTTGTTGATTTTAGCTCTGCATTCAACACCATTGTGCCAGAGCTACTACACTCCAAACTTTCTGAGTTGACTGTGCCTGAACCCCTCTGTCGGTGGATCACCAGCTTCCTGACAGACAGGAAGCAGCATGTGAGGCTGGGAAAGCACATCTCATGCGCACAAATGCTCAGCATAGGAGCACTGCAAGGCTGCGTACTCTCTCCTCTCCTCTACTCTCTCTACACCAATGACTGCACCGCCACAGACTCCTCTGTCAAGCTTCTCAAGTTTGCGGACGACACAACCCTGATTGAACTGATCAAGGATGGGGAGGAATCTGCCTACAGACAGGAAGTGACACAGCTGGTGTCCTGGTGCCGTAGCAACAACCTAGAGCTCAATGCTCTTAAGACAGTGGAATTGATTGTAGACTTTAGGAGAGCTCCCCCTCCCCTCACCCCACTCACCATCAACAACACCACAGTCACATCTGTGGAGTCTTTTAAGTTCCTGGGAACCATCATCTCCAAGGACCTTAAATGGGGCCTACCATCGACTCCACAGTCAAAAAGGCACAACAGAGGATGTACTTCCTGCGGCAGCTGAGGAAGCACAATCTGCCACAGGCAATGATGGTCCAATTCTACACGGCCATCGGAGAGTCTGTCCTCACCTTCTCCATCATGGTCTTGTTTGGCTCAGCCACCAAGCACGACACCCGGAGGCTGCAGCGAATCGTCCGATCAGCTGCAACCTTCCCTCCATTGACGAACTGTGCACTGCAAAGGCCAGGAAGCGAGTGGGTAAGATCATCTCAGACCCCTCTCACCCTAGCCACAAACTCTTTGAATCATTTCCCTCTGGAAGGCGACTCTGGACTGTCAAAGCTGTCACAACCAGACATAAAAACTGCTTTTTTCCACGAGGTAGCTCTACTCAATAACCAAAAATCTGTAGCCTCCTTTTGCTCTGGTATTTTATTTAATTCACATGTTTAAATGGTTTATTATTAATGGTTAATGTTTTATGTGTCATTCTTAATTGTCACTGTATGTCATGTTGTCATGCGAGCGGAGCACCAAGGCAAATTCCTTGTATGTGAATACTTGGCCAATAAACTTATTCATTCAACCCAAACATCTAATTGCAGACAAAATAAACTGGTGATAATACTGGAGGAACTCAGCGGGTCAGTCAGCATCTGTGGACGCAATGGACAGGCAACGCTTCGGGTTGGGATCCTATTTTAGACATTGGAGTAGACGAGAAAAAGCTGGAAAAAAGAGCGAGGCAGGACAAAGCCCGGCAAGTGATGGGTGGATACAGGTGAGGGGGAGGTTGGTTGGCATATAGTGGAGTAGGTGACAACAGCCAGAGGTGAAGTGGAGACAAAGGAGTGTGGGATACGGAAAGAAGAAGAGGGTCGAAATGTGAAGCCAAAGGGAGGAATATGGGTGGAAGGGGATGGGGAGAAGGGATAGAGGGGGTAAAAGGGAAACCTGAGACTTGGGAATGGAAGATGAGTGTGCAGAGGAGCGGAAAGGAGCAGGGTGACTGAGGTGGTGAGAGAGGTTGGGAGAATTATGTATGTACTGGGTTGGAGGGAGGCAGAGAAAGTTGAGGGGCGGGTGGGGGTGGAAGGTAATAGTGGGTTCCATACTCAGTGGGAACATGTAATGAAAACTCATCACTCTCGTTCTGTTGGCTATGATCTGTCATGCTACTTGACTTAAATCTGAGAGTGACAGACAACTGAAATACTGGACTGGAAGATCAGAAACCGTGGTCTTCAGTCACAATCCTAATCGTTAAGCCCTTGTCATTGATTCCATCCTTGCCTTTCATCATTGTTTCAGCATGGACCAGACCCTTTGTGTCATCTCTTTAATCCTGTGATGATTCTCACCAAATACCCACTCCAGCATCCTTGTATCTCCTCGGGAAAACTGAAGATCGACATAAAAAGCTGTAGTAACTCAGTCTGAAGAAGGGTTTCAACCCGAATCATCACCTATTCCTTTTCTCCAGAGATGCTGTCTGACCCGCTGAGTTAGTCCAGCGCTTTGTGTCTATCTTCGGTTTAGACCAGCATCTGCAGTTCCTTCCCACACACTCTGGATAACTGCTCACTTGCAGCCTATCCTCGGATATAAATGGTTTCCTGGCTGGTTTCACATTCTTTATGTAATGTTATTATATTCGATCACATCAACAGAAATGCATGAATGCATCTTAATGTATATCATACCACATACCCCATCTCTACATTGTCATGTTCTTACACACATCTTCCTGGCATTGGCTCACTAGCTCACCTCAGTTATGGATGCTGTGTGACCTTGGTCTTCTCCATCTCTGGTTCTTCCATGTTCCTCAGTTCCTTGTTCTCTCACCAGCAGCTGTGCCTTCAGCAGATTGGGAAACAAGGACTAGTATCCCCTCCCAAGACCCCTCCACTACTCCATCCATCCTGTGGACACTCAACACATCTTCCTCATTGAAAAGCTGTCAGCCCAATGTCTTGTTACATGCAAACGTTCTATACAGTATCTTATTCTACAATGTCTGGGGAGTCTTACTGCATAAAAGTGGTGACAAACAGAATTTAGTTTCTCAGCTTCCAACAACAATAGGAAGGGAGTGGCTAATGTATTGAATTGAATTGAATTGAATACATCTTATTAGCCAAGTATGTATACATACAAGTAATTTGCCTTGGTGCTTTGCTCGCAAGTAACAACATGATATATAGTAGACAATTAAAAATCAAACCTTATAATTTAAACATGTGAAGAATCAAATAAAACATCAGGGCAAAAGGAAGCTACAGACATTTGGCTGTTGAGTAGAGCTACTGCTCGTGGAAAAAAGCTGTTTTTATGTCTGGCTGTGGTGGATTTAACAATCCGGAGTTGCCTTCCAGAGGGAAGTGATTCAAAGAGTTTGTGACCAGGGTGAGAGGGGTCAGAGATTATCTTACCCGCTCGTTTCCTGGCCCTTGCAGTGTACAGTTCATCGATGGGGGGAAGGTTGCAGCCAACAACCTTCTCGGCTGATCAGATGATTCGCTGCAGCCTCCGGATGTCATGCTTGGTGGCTGAGCCAAACCAGACCATGATGGAGAAGGTGAGGACAGACTCTACGATGGCTGTGTAGAATTGGACCATCATTGCCTGTGGCAGATTGTGTTTCTTCAACTGCCGCAGGAAGGACATCCTCTGTTGGGCCTTTTTGACTGTGGAGTCGATGGTGGCCTCCCATTTAAGGTCTCTGGAGATGATGGCTCCCAGGAACTTAAATGACTCCACAGATGTGACTGTGGTGTTGTTGATGGTGAGTGGGGGGGAACTCTCCTAAAGTCTACAATCAATTCCACCATCTTAAGCATTGAGGTCTCCCTACCGACATTGACTGACTTGGATGACCAAACCGCTGGAGGAATTCAGTGGGTCAGGCAGCATCTGTGGAGGGAAATGGATAGATGCCAACCTGGCTTGGGATCGTTCAGTTTCAGTTTAGTTTATTGTCACGTGTACCGAGGTACAGTGAAAAGCTTTCATTGCGCGCTATCCAGTCAGCGGAAAGACGATACGTGATTACAGTCGAGCCATTTACAGTGTATAGAATAACGTTTGGTGCAAAGTAAAGCCAGCAAACTCCCATCAAAAATAATTAGAGGGTCACCGATGGAAGGATCATGAGTCTGAAGAAGCTGCCCGTTCAGAAATCCTTTGTCTCTTTCCCCCCACAGATGTTGACTGGCCCCGCTTAGTTCCTGCAGCAGTTTAATGTTTGCTCAAGATTCCAGCCATCTGTTTTGCTTCCATGATGAGGATAGATGTACAACAAAGGTTCTCCCCGGCTTACAACATCCCACTTGGGTACAGCTCGTACACTTGTGCGAATGTCTGGGAGGCTGATGGACTGGATTTGTCGGCTGTTAGTAGGGGGCTGCGGGCATTGTCTGTCATGTGGAACGCAGTCTGTGGCTGCAGATCCAATTTGGGTTGTGAACAGTTCACAGAAATAGAACCCTGTCAGAACCTGGGAAGGACTATCAGAGACTCACAGGGACTGTCAGAGACTCACAGACCTGAACTTGCCCAACACTTGCATAAAATCATGAGAAGAATAGATCGGGTAGATGCACACGGTCTCTTGTCCAGCGTAGGTGAATCGAGGACCAGAGGACATAGGTTTTAGGTGAAGGGAATGAGATTTAGTAGGAATCTGAGGGGTACCTTTTCCACACAAAGGGTGGTGGGTGTGTGGAATGAGCTGCTACATGAGGTAGTTGAGGTTGGGACTATCAGTTAAACAGGTACATGGGTAGGACGGGTTTGGAGGGATATGGACCAAGCGCAGGCAGGTGGGACTAGTGTAGCTGGGACATGTTGGCCGGTGTGACTGAGCGGCCTGTTTGCACGCTGTATTACTCTGTGACTCTAGAACATGATGGAGCAGCATGAGAGGATAAAGACTACAGAATTATACAAGCTGTGAGGAGTAAGAAACAGCGAGAGAGATGACGTGTAGTTGCTGTGATTAAACTTCTCTTTTCTTCTCTGGTCCCCCTGTGACTTTTTACAATCTACAAAACCTGTGGAATGTACCAGGGCTCCAGACTGCCCTGAGTCAGCCCCAGAGTCTTTGGAAATATGTCAACAGCCACACAGCTACTTCAACCAAAGTCTTGTTATGTCTCCAGGATCTGTTTCTGCACAGGATGACGTTTTTCAGTGATTCCGGTCTGGTGCCCTCCGACTCTCACAGTAAACTAGGATTGCTTTTCATGTCTGTGAGAGATGCACATTTGACTGCTGGTCATCCGGTGCGAGGTGGCCATGTTAATGCTGTCGACTGGCACATTCCAGCTTCAGGAGTACAGGCAGAGGGATGCACTGAAGCTCGGTGCAGCCAACCCAAGGCTTAGTGGGGAGGGGTTGCAGTCTAACGGGCCTGTCCCACTTACGCCATTTTGCCGGCACCCGTCATAGTCGCAGAAGGTTGCCGAAAATTTTCCACGTGTTTAATATCCAGCGGCGACCAGAAGAAGGTACGTCTCTTTGGGTCACTACTCATAGAAACATAGAAACATAGAAAATAGGTGCAGGAGGAGGCCATTCGGCCCTTCGAGCCAGCACCGCCATTTGATTGCGATCATGCCTGATCGTCCGCTATCAATAACCCGTGCCTGCCTTCTCCCCATATCCCTTGACTCCACTAGCCCCTAGAGCTCTATCTAACTCTCTCTTAAATCCATCCAGTGACTTGGCCTCCACTGCCCTCTGTGGCAGGGAATTCCACAAATTCACAACTCTCTGGGTGAAAAAGTTTTTTCTCACCTCTGTCTTAAATGACCTCCCCTTTATTCTAAGACTGTGGCCCCTGGCTCTGGACTCGCACAATACTGGGAACATTTATCCTGCATCTAACTTGTACAGTCCTTTTATAATTTTATATGTTTCTATAAGATCCCCCCTCATCCTTCTAAACTCCAGTGAATACAAGCCTGGTGTTTTCAATCTTTCCTCATATGACAGACCCACCATCCCAGGGATCAAACTCGTGAACCTATGCTGCACTGCCTCAATCACAAGGGTGTCCTTCCGAAAATTAGGCATCACCAGGCGACATGTCTTTGGGTGACGCCTGTTTGGTCGTGTGTAGTGGCCCAAAGAGTCGTACCTTTTTCTGGTCGCCAGTGGATTTTCAACATTGAACATTTTCGGAAACATTCTGCGACTATGACGGGTGCCGGCAAGCTGTCGAAAAAAATCGCGTAAGTGGGAAGGCCCTTAAGGCCCTGCCACTAGTCTGAAGAGGCATCACCCATTCCTTCTCTCCAGAGATGCTGCCTGTCCCGCTGAGTTACTCCAGCATTTTGTATCTATCTTCGGTGTAAAGCAGCATCTGCATTTCCTCTGTAGACACTGAGGGACTGGATCTTATGTTGAACTCTCTCAAACACTTGAGGTGTTGATTATCCTAGGAGACCACGTGAGTGGCAATAGTATTCAGTGCACAGAATGTGCAAACACTGTAAATGTATAGAACTGATAACACCATGAATGTATGGACTGAATGACACTGAATGTATAGAAAGCCATGCACTGTATCTTGTAGCTCTTGTGTGTGCTTTTATGAATAAAGTTTATTTTTTGAAATTAAAAAAATAAACTTGGATTACTTTTTAAGTAAAGGGGCTCTTTTTAAAAATTAAAAGTATGTCGGAGAGCTCAGTCTGGTGTGTTGCTTGGCTTGTAGCACGTGGGATTTCCTGGATGTTCCTTGCAGTCTGGGTGACCACATAGGCAGGTTTGAGCTGAGCTCTGGGCTTCAGACCCCGAGTGCCAGCACAGGACCGAGAGTTATGTGGATAGCATGCTTTTAGAGGCGGAGACACAAGAGACTACAGCCTCTGCAATCTTGAGCAGAAAGTGGACCACTGAAGGAACTCAACAGGTCAGGCAGCATATGTGGTGGGAAATGGATTGCAGTTTAATTTCGTTTAGTTCAGTTTATTGTCATGTGTACTGAGGTACAGTTTTTGTTGCGTGCTAACCAGTCAGCAGAGAGACAATACATAATTACAATTGAGCCATTTACAGTGTACAGATCCATGATAAGGGAATAACGTTTAGTGCAAGGTAAAGCCAGCAAAGTCCACTCAAGGATAGTCCGAGGGTCACCAATGAGGTAGATAGTAGTTCAGCACTGATCTCTGGATGTGGTAGGATGGTTCAGTTGCCTGATAACAGCTGGGAAGAAACTGTCCCTGAATCTGGAGGTGTGCGTTTTCACACTTCTGTACCTTTTGCCTGATGGGAGAGGGGAGAAGAGGGAGTGGCCAGGGTGTGACTCGTCCTTGATTATGCTGCTGGCCTTTAGGGATGGGACCGGTCTTCAGCCTGAAATTTCATCTGTCCATTTCCCTCAACAGATGCTGCCTGACACACTGACTGCCTCCAGGAGTTTGTTTGTGTAGGCGTTCATCCTGAAGCTCCAGGAAAGGTGGCGGGGGAGCGGCATCTGTGCCTCTCATAATGTTATATCCTTTTGTTTAGAGATACAGTGTGGAAACAGGCCCATCGGCCCACCAGGTCCGCACCGACCAGCGATCCCCGCACATTACCACCACCCTACACACACTAGGGACAATTTTACATTTACACCAGGCCAATTAACCTACAACCTGTACATCTTTGGAGTGTGGGAGGAAACGGAAGATCAAAGAAAAAACCCACGTGGTCATGGGGAGAACGTACAACCTCTGTACAGACAGCACCCGTAGCCAGGATTGAACCCAGGTCTCTGGCGCTGTAAGGCTGTAGCTCTACCGTTACGCCACCATGCCGTATACTTTAAGAAAGAACTGCAGATGCTGGAAAAATCGAAGGTAGACAAAAATGCTGGAGGAACTCAGCGGGCGAGGCAGCATCTATGGAGTGAAGGAATAGGTGACGTTTCGGGTCGGAAAGGGTCTCGACCCGAAACGTCACCTATTTCCTTCACTCCATTGATGCTGCCTCACCCACTGAGTTTCGCCAGCATTGTATGCCGTACACTTTAATCAGGTCTCCCCTTAACCTCCAATGCTGTGGAGTCAACGATGCAAGTTTGCCCAACCTCTCCAGATAGCTATATATAGCCGGCATGTTGGTACAGGAGGCTTCTCAATCATTGGGAGTCTTTCTGGAGAAGGTGGGATCTGTAAGACTATGATACGTTAGTGAAATTAAACTAAAAATACATTCTGAAGGACAGAATGAAATAGCACTTTGATTGATCGGGCATACAGAAACATAGAAAATAGGTGCAGTAGGCCATTCGGCCCTTTGTGCCAGCACCGCTATTCATTGTGATCATGGCTGATCATCCACATTCAGTAGCCCATGCCTGCCTTCTCCACATATCCCTTGATTCCGCTAGTCACTACAGATTTGGTAAGGGAAGGTCTTTCTGACTAATGTGACTGATTATGTTGCCGCAGCAGGACCTGTAATATCGTGAAAGACATTACACATCCTTGTCGCCACCTTTTCACACTGCTGCCCTCAGGAAAAAGGTACAGGTCGTTAAAGGCACGCACTGCCAGACTCAAGAACAGCTTTTACCCCTCAGCAATCTTGGAACTGAACTCTGTCTCGGGAGCAGGTTATGGGGAAGGGGGGGGGGGGGGGTGGCAGACAGTGTTAATTTATGTAAATGTGAATCCATGGGTGGGTTTGGGGAGGGAGGGAGTGTAAAAAGTATGAGTATGTGAATGTTTGAAGTTCTTTTAAATGGAGAGACACAGTAATCTCGTTGCATGTGACACATGCAATGACATTAAAGCATTCTAATCTAATTATAATTCTATGTGCGTCAGTGTGCTTGATGGTGTCCATATAGACTTCAGTAATGTCTTCCATAAGGTCCCACATGGGAAACGAGTCCAAAACTGGGAGCTCAAAGAACCTGGGCATTTGATAAATTGGATGAATAGTTAGCTTAACTATTAGAGATGATGGTGGAGGGTTCTTCTTATGAATGGAGGTTTAGGATGAAATGCTTACTGTTTGTTACATATATATTTATGATCTAGATATGAATTCAAAGTTTAGAATTTAGTGATAGTGTGTGAACAGGCCCTTTGGCCCACCAAGTCCACACTGACCATCAATCACAGAACTCCACTCACTAGTTCTATGCTCTCCCACTCTCACACCCTACACACTAGAGGCAATTTACAGAAGACGATTAACACGAATCTGCACATCTTTGGAATGTGGGAGGAAACCGGAGCTCCCGGAGAAAACCCGTGCAGTTACATGGAGAACGTACAAACTCCACACAGTGAGCACCTGAGGTTAGGATCGAACTCAGATCTCTGGTGCTGTGAGGCTTCAGTTCGGCTGCAGTGCAACTGTGCCACCGAATGTAGTGGTTTTAAGTATGTTGGAGACATTGTTGTTCGTAAGAGGGTTTGTTTTAATCCAAGTTAAAACATTGATAAAATGGGCAGAGGGATTCACAAATAATGTGAGGCTCAGACGTACACACTGAGGAACAGTAGGCCCCAGTTGTGCATGTGTGTATGTATGCGTGTGTCTGCATATGTGTGTGCATGCAAGTGTGGGTGTGTGTTAATATATGTGTGCATGTGTTTGTGAATGCATGTATCTGTTTGTGCGTGTATATATGGGTGTGCTTGTGTGTGCATTGTGTGTGTGTTATTGTATGTGTGCGTTTGTATGTGTGCAGTGTATGCGTGTGTGCATGTGTGTTTGTGTGTTTGCGTGTGTGTGTACATGTGTACGTGTGTGCATGTGTGCATGTGTGCATATGTGCATGTGTGTACGTACTTGAGTGTGCGTGAGTGTGTATACATGTGTACGTGAGTGCATGTGTGTGTGTGTGCATGTGTGGGTGTGCATAAGTGTGTGTGTGTACGTGTGTGCATGTGTGTGAGTGTACATGTGTGCATGTGTGTGTGAGTGTGTGTGTGTGTGTGCATGTGTGCGTGAATGTGTGTGTGAATGTGTGTGTGCATGTGTGCGTGAGTGTGTGTGTGCATGTGTGCGTGGGTGTGTGTGTGCATGTGTGCGTGAGTGTGTGTGTGCATGTGTGTGGTGTGTGCGTGAATGTGTGTGTGCATGTGTGCGTGAGTGTGTGTGCATGTATGTGGTGCAAGTGGGGCAATCCCACAGTGGAATGGTTCTGAATGCTGCATCTCTGCCCAGGGCCCATTCTGAGAGGTGAGGTCATGGTGTTTCTTGGCATTGCTCCCTGCTGCCTCACGCCTGGAGGTGAGAACATCAGCAACCTGGTGCTGCCCACAGAGTATGGCAGTGGCGGTGAGTTTCCAATACCCCCAGTGCATCACACGTCACATCTGGCACCATCTCCTGCCAGCCTGTGCTGCAATGATGTGGCTGCCAAGGGACTTTAAGAGCTGCCACCCTCGCTGTGTGGTGGAAGATTGGCGGTGACTAAAACTCACAGAGGAATCATTGCAACCAACTCTCACTGCTTTCTTCAGCTGGAAGTGCCGGCCAGTAAGAGGACTTTTGCACCTTTTGCTGACTTTTCTCAGATTGTGACATTGTTCCACGGAGCTGAACGGGTACAATGCTGGCCCAAACCTCCAGAGATGGAGCAGCTGAGAGTCTGGGTGGCCATGAACAGCTGGGTCATGCTCTTACGGAAACACAGAGGCCATTGGAGATGGGAATGAGGGAAGCGTGGGGGAAGGGTTTGAGATATACCAAGAAATGGGATGGTTTGTTGGGATTGGTTTGCCTTTTCACTGTGGCTAAGCATTCCTTATCCAACTAATGTCTTAAACATCTGTGGACTGCACGTTCTGTGCAGCTGATCAAAAAGGCCGCTGCCATTTTGCAACATCTGTCAATGCTCTTGGAGCAGAACGTGCCGTTTGAACGATTAATGACCTCATTGGATCCAACAGAAACTGGCAGTGAGGTCAGGAGGCTGACTGTCAGTGGAATGAAGTGCCGCGGGGGAGGGATGGCGTGAGGAGTAAGGCCACGGAGAGGGGGAGAGAACTGCTCCCGTGACAACCAGCAACACTCTGCATCTTGCTTCAACACACTGAAGGCGTAAGACGGATAATCTGGTTCATGGGAGTGTGGATACGATAGGATGACTCGGTCAATTCCCCCACCCAAGTTGCACCAGCTTCTCATTCTCATAAGCTAGGGGTGAGACCCAGATCTCCCAACCTACATCAGCATGACGTTTCTGCATATCACTCATTTGTTCTATATCTCTCTACATCAGCATCTATATCTTTCATTTCCCTTTCCCCCCCGATTCTAATCTGAAGAAGGGTCTCAACCCGAAAAGTCACTCATTCCTTCTCTCCAGAGATGCTGCCTGTCCCGCTGAGTTACTCCAGCTTTTTGTGTCTATCTTTGGTTTTAACCAGCATCTGCAGTTCCTTCCAACACTCTCACAGTTAGATATTGAAGCCTCTTCCCTACCTCCTGGACCCATTGGGGCAGGTAGTGATGCACAGTTCCACAGCCATGGAAATGTGACAAATGGTGCTTGTTACACCTTTCTCCTTTCTCACTCATGAAACATTTTTATTTGCCAAGATCCCTCTTCTCCCCCCTCTTCTGTCAGGCAAAAGACATTAAATAGATAGGATAGACTCGGCTTGTACTCGGTAGAATTTAGAAGATTGAGGGGGGATCTTATAAAAACTTACAAAATTCTTAAGGGGTTGGACAGGCTAGATGCAGGAAGAGTGTTCCCGATATTGGGGAGGTCCAGAACAAGAGGTCACAGTTTAAGGACAAGGGGGAAGTCTTTTAGGACCGAGATGAGGAAAACATTTTTCACACAGCGAGTGGTGAGTCTCTGGAATTCTCTGCCACAGAAGGTAGTTGAGGCCAGTTCATTGGCTATATTTAAGAGGGAGTTAGATGTGGCGCTTGTGGCTAAAGGGATCAGGGGGTATGGAGAGAAGGCAGGTACAGGATACTGAGTTGGATGATCAGCCATGATCATATTGAATGGTGGTGCAGGCTCGAAGGGCCAAATGGCCTACTCCTGCACCTATTTTCTATGTTTCTATGTTTCTATGTAAAAGCTCGAAACATTTGGCCAGTGTGAGCAAGTTGGGCCGAAGTCTCTATGTCTCTATTATTATGATGTATGAAAAAAGGTTTTATTGTCATGCTCCATAGAAGGACGCCTGGTTGAAATGGTGCTACACATTTGATTCTCAAGTCAAGTCAAGTTTATTCGTCACATACACATACGAGATGTGCAGTAAAATGAAAGGTGGCAATGCTCGTGAACTTTGTGCAAAAAAACAAACAAACAAACTACAAACAGAATGGAACAGAATCACATATTCACGTATTACATGTTTGTGGGAGGAAAGAAAAAAGAAAAAAACTGCGATTTTTGAAAACTGGAGAATATTAACAAGTTTGATAGACCTGTTTATTACCCTGTTGCAAGTAAGAATTTTAATGTTCAATTTTCAGTACATATGACAATTAAACACTCTTGACTCTTGGCATTAATTTACTGCAAAAGGAGTCAAAGAAAAAGATTGTCCCTTCTCTGAATAGGCTCTTCCACATCACTTGGCTACAATGACCTCTATTGTGAATCAGGGGTTCTCCGTGTCCTCCACAGAGGCATCGGCCTGGCACCTCCCTGGGAAGTGTTCCTCCAACAGACACCCTGAGAACCACCAGGTTAGTAAACCCTGTCCAAGAGCACAGGGGAAGAATCACCTTCCCAGTTTATCCGTAGGGTGGAATGCAGCCGTGGACAAAGGCATTGTGCGGCAAAACTGTGAATTTACTCTCTTGCGGACTCTGTCCACTCCGAGCTCTGTGCAGAATCCTCTTATCCTAAAGTACATCCAGCAGGAGCAGTTCTTTGATCTTACAGCTATCACCAACATCACAGTCCCTGGTTCCTGAGGATGTCATATTGCGCACATCACCACAGCTCATGTCATTCCCTTTGTCTACATTGTTGACCCATGTGTCGATACCATGTTCACGATGCGATTATAGGGGATGGCATAGCTAGGGCAACAGGCACTGTTCACTGCGTTTAGACAGAGAATCCCAAACACCTTGTGATCGACTGATGTCAGGCTTAAGAACATCGCTTCTGGCTTGGAGAAGAGAATGCAATCTAGAGGACTTCAAAGTGTTGCTTTTCGATAGCACAAGGCATAAATAGGGCAACATCAAAGGCATAAACAGGGGTTTGGAAGTTAAATCACAGGAGGAAATACTGTAGATGCACTTGCTCAGAGTATTGGCAGAAAGTGGAATTGAGGCCTGGACCAGATCAACCATGATGGTACAGTCTTGAGGCGACATGTGGCCTACTCCTGGTCCTATTTTCCTATGTTCTTCCAAATGCATTGAATATGTTTTAAATATCAGTGAAGATCCCCTCTCTGACCTCACTAAGGAAAGCAGGTCACCCATAAAGTGGCTGAAGATAGTTAGGCATAGGTATGTGACTGCCCTGAGCAACTCTTGCAGTGATGTCCTGGGGTTGTGATGATAGGCCTTCAATGAACACATTAATCTTCCGTTGTCATAGAGTCATGGAGTCATAGAGTTACACATCACGGAAACAAGCCCTTCAGTCCAATTCATTCTTGTCAACCAAGATGTCTTCCTGTACCAGTCCCTGCATTTGGATCATATCTCTACAAAACCTTTCCACCCATGTATGATCTCAGTGTTCTGCTGATACTAATTGGCTTTTGGAATAGGCTCCAAAAATACTGACATCACTGACAATCCATTGACTTGGCCTCCACAGCCTTCTGTGGCAATGAATTCCACAGATTCACCACCCTCTGACCAAAGATATCTCCTTCCTAAAGGAGTGTCCTTTAATTCTGAGGCTATGACCTCTGGTCCTAGACTCTCCCACTAGTGGAAACATCCTCTCCACATCCACTCTATCCAGGTGATGAACTGGCTGCACTTACCTAAAAGTGTGCATTTCCAACACCCTCTCAAGTGGCTCATCACCACTCAGGATAGAGTTGTTCATTTGATAAATCCCCATTGCAGTAGAGGCCAATTTACTGGATGTATTCAAGAGAGAGTTAGATATAGCTCTTAGGGCTAATGGAATCAAGGATATGGGGAGAAAGCAGGAATAAAGTACTGATTTTGGATGATCAGCCATGATCATATTGAATGGCAGTGCTGGCTCGAAGGGCTGAATGACCTACTCCTGCACCTATGTTCTATGTTTCGATATCCTATACATTCATTCCCTCCACCACAATTGCACAGTGTACAAAATGCACTGCTGCTACTTACCCAGGCCAACCCGCCAGCACCTCCCAAACCCATGCCTCTCCCACCAGCCCCATGTAGGTTCCTCTCCAAGTTACACACCATTCCAGCCTGCACATATATCATCGATCCGTCATCACCCAATGGCTCTGAATGCAGGAATTCCATCCTAAACATTGTGGGAGAACCTTCACCAGAAGGACCACAGCAATTTAAGAAGGCAGGGTCCAACCACCTTCAAGGGCAATAAATGCTGGGCTTGCCAGAGACACCCACATCCCACACAGGAATTAAAAATGTACAGCACCTGTGCAATGCAAGCTCCCTCCCACCACATCTCCTGCTAATTTTGGACATATCATTTCTCCTGGACTCCTCAGCAGAAATTCTCTTTGTCTACCCAATTAGCACCTTCAAATTTGGGCAGTCACGGTGGCGCAGCGGTAGAGTTGCTGCCTTACAGCGAATGCAGCGCCGGAGACCCGGGTTCCATCCCGACTATGAGCACTGTCTGTACGGAGTTTGCACGTTCTCCCCGTGACCTGCGTGGGTTTTCTCCGAGATCTTCGGTCTCCTCCCACACTCCAAAGACGTACAGGTTTGTAGATTAATTGGCTTGGTAAATGTAAAAATTGTCCCTAGTGGGTGTAGGATGGTGTTAATGTGCGGGATCGCTGGTCGGCGCGGACCCGGTGGGCCGAAGGGCCTGTTTCCGTGCTGTATTTCTTTTTTTTTTATAGTTATTTTTTTTATTAGAGGCATGTACATATCATAGTCCAAACCACTATGAATGTTGTTAAGCGGTTACATATTAAATATCCAGGTTTCCAGGGACCCCGCTACCAGTGTAGCTGGGGTCCTCATTTATCGGTTACATATTAACATTGACTGTAATTATTTTTTTTATAATTATAGATAGAAAAAATAAAGAGAGAAAAAAAAAGAAAATTAGAAAATAGAATAAACTATCAATAATACAACTTAGGAGATAGGGCCGTAGGTCAGAGAACATAACTATTCATCTAGCAATGTTACAACATTTTGAGATTTTTAAAATCAAGTCTGCAATTTATCCCATCAGATAAAGCATAAAAAGAAGTTTAATTTGACACCTAATTCACTTTCATATCTTCAGTATTAAAAAAGGTATGGCCATTTTCACTCGGAAATTAGCATCTTGATCCCTATTGCTTTTCCATTGACTTAACACAAAAGCTGTGATCAAGGACAGTCAAAAGCCCATAACTTTCTTAAAAATTAAGAGAACTGAAAGAAATGTTCAGTTATTATAGATTGAAGCATTGTGAAACAAATATGAAACAATCTTACTTGGATGACCTGAAATTAAAGCATATAATGAGTTAGTTACCCAATTGTAGCTAATTACAAAATTCAATTACTAGATCTAAACATTTATCCATTTCTTAAGAAAAAAATTAACATTTTTTTTAAAGCCTAAGTGTCCAAATAACATTCACACAATAATTCACAATATAACATGATTTTTAAATCTAATTGTCATTCATTTATAGGCCAAATTGACGGAATTTTGTGTTTAATGCCTGTAAATTGATGGGCATTTTAATCAGCTTGCGAGTGGGATTTTCTGGAACGCGATGGATTGGAACATTGCGGTAGCGGTGAATTTAAACCCCATATCGGCAGGAAACATTCTGCTGGTTCGTATGTGGAATAAATCGCCGTTTTGCAATGTTAAAGTTTGATTAAAGTCATCTAAAAAAGCAAGTTTGTATAAAAAAATAAACAACTTTCACTTACCTGTCCCCTACGTAAAATCCGTCCCCGTTGTCGGCGTTCACGGCATTAGGAGCTAATTTTTATTTTACTGCAGCGAGGAAATAGTCGGGCGATTTTAAAAAAAAATTTAACTTACCGGCAGTCGGAACGAATCTTTAGAAAAATCTCGCACTCCGAGAAAATAAAGGTCCGGATGGCAAGGGAAAACCGCATTTTAACCCCGCCCCCCCCTCAAAGGCGCCAAAGTCGCGCACACGGCCAGTGACAGAACTGCAGCAGCGCTGAAGGTAAGTTTTGTAACATACCTAACATCTAGTCCTAGGTTCAAGCTTCAGTCAGGCTTCCGCGCCGGCCCAATCTACCCCTTCAAATAATCTATAAATGGACACCATATTCTAGTGAATAATTCTGGTTTGTCAATTAAGACAAATCTAATTTTTTCCAGATCGCTGGTCGGTGCGGACCCGGTGGGCCGAAGGACCTGTTTCCGCGCTGTATTTCTAAACTAAACTAAACTAAAGTTACACCCACAATTCAATCACTCCCCATCCCCCATTCTCAGGGGGGGATTCTCATTGTCGTCCACAGCCATTGCTGCTTCACACGTCACGATGGAGTGTGTGAGGAATAGGCACAGCAGAAACTAAAGTGGTTTGTGCAAACAACATTCTGGCAGCGGTGTAGCTCATGCCAGAGACTCTGTCCTCAGTTGCAGAGTCTGTGTGGAGTTGGCACGTTTTCCCCGAGACCGTGTGGGCTTCCTGCAAATTCCCCAGTTTCCTCTTACTCCATAAGATGTGCGGATCAGTAGGTTGGTTGAACAATGTAAAATGCCTCAATGTGTGTACGAGTGGTCAGAGTCTTTGAGTTGTACAGCATGGAATAGATCCATGATAACCAAGATGCTCGATCTAAGCAAGTCCCATTTGTCTGAATTTGGCCCACGTTGCTTTAAACCTTTCCTATCCCTGTTCCTGTCCAAGTGTCTTTTTAAATGTTGTTATTGTACCTTCCTCAACTACCTCATCTGGCAACTCATTCCATATAGTCATCACCCCATGAGTTAAAAGGATGCCGCTGATCGTGGACTTTAGGAGGGCACAACATCTGAGGACATACACACCATTGAGGATAAATGGGGATACTGTGGATAGGGTGAGCTGCTTTAAATACCTGGGAGTCCACATCTCTGAGGATCTGACATGGACAACACACGCTGCTGCACTCGTGAGTAAGGCAAGGCAGCGCCTTTACCACCTCAGGCAATTGAGGAAATTCAGAGTGTCTCCGAGGATCCTCCAGTGCTTCTACACAGCGGCTGTGGAAAGCATCTTGTCCAGAAACATCACAATTTGGTTCGGGAACTGCTCTGCCCAGGACAAGAAGGCTCTGCAGAGAGTAGTACGTTCGTCCGAACGCACTACGGGAACTACACTCGCTCCCCTGCAGGAATTATACATCAGAAGGTGCAGATCCAGAGCCAATAAGATCATGGGGGACCCCTTCCACCCCAGCAACGGACTGTTCCAGCTGCTACGGTCAGGCAAACGCCTCCGTTGCCATGATGTGAAAACGGAGAGGATGAGAAGGAGTTTCTTCCTAGAGGCCATTAGGACTGTAAACTCCTATCTCACCAGGGACTAACTTACTGTGCCATTCTACTGTTGTGTGGTGTCTTTTTAAAATTGCTGGGTTTTTTCCTCCCACAAATATGTAATATGTGAATATGTGTTTCTGTTCCATTCTGTTTTGTAGTTTTTTTGCACAATCTGCGAGCATTGCCACTTTTCATTTCACTGCACATCTCGTATGTGTATGTGACGAATAAACCTGACTTGACTTGACTCCTTTTAACTCTTCCCCTACCCAGGGCAAAATGTTCTGTGCATTCACCCTATCAATTCTCCTCATGATTTTATACACCTCACCCCTTAGCTTCCTGCGCTCCAAGGAATAAAGTACTAGCTTGTCCAAACTCTCCCTTTAGCCCAGGCCCTCTAGTCCTGGCAACATCCTCACAAATCTCCTCTGCACTCTTTCCAGCATAATGACATCCTTCCTAGAGCAGGGTGACCAAAACTGAACACAATAATCCAAATGCAGCCTCACCAACATCTTGCAGCACTGTAGCATATCGTCCCAACTTCTACACTCACTACCCTGACGAAGGCCAAAGTGTCAAACCCCTTCTGTACTACCCTATCTACCTGTGATGCCACTTTCTGGGAACTGTGTACAAGTCCTCCTAGATCCCTCTGCTGCACAGCACTCTCCGGAGACCTTGGTCCTGCCCTTGTTTGACTTTCCAAAAAGGCATCACCTCACACTTAACTGCAGTAAACTACATCAGCCATTCTTATGCCCACTTGCCCAGCTAATCAAGATCCTGTTGTAATCTTTGATAACAAATGTTATCAAAGATTACAATATCAAAGAGAGGCCCACAGGAGCCGTTGGAGAAGTGAAGGAGGGGGAGGAGCGACACCCGACCGGTAGGTTTAAAATCTAGCGCGGGGCTTGCTTTTCCAGAGGCCCACAGGAGCCGTTGGAGGAAGTGAAGGAGGGGGAGGAGCGACACCCGACCGGTAGGTTTAAAATCTAGCGCGGGGCTTGTTTTTACCCAAATCCATAACGTTCCATTTGGAGAAGTAGGTTTTTTTTGAGGAAGCCGCTGATTGGTGGAAGAGGACCCGAGGAAGCAGCTGATTGGGTGCAACCCCGGGTTTACTATTTTACATTTCTGCCTTCTGGGAGTGAGGGATTCTGGGAGTTAGGGATTCAGTATTTAGTAGTAAAGTTTAAAGGATAAGTTTTTGTGTTTTTTTAGTAATTTGGGAGTAAGGTATGGCAGTAGAGATTGGCCCCATGGTTTGTTCAGCCTGCAACATGTGGGAGATCAGGGAGATGGTCGGTGTCCCTGGTGACTACGTTTGCAGGAAGTGTGTCCAGCTGCAGCTCCTGGCAGATCGCATTGAACGATTGGAACTGCGGCTGGATTCATACTGGAGCATCCACGATGCGGAGAAAGTCGTGGATAGCACGTACAGTGAGTTGGTCACACCGCAGGCAAAAGGTAGGAGGACAAGAAGGGAACGGGTGGCCAATAGCCAGCAAAGCAGTAGGCAGGTAGTGCAGGAGTCCCCTGCGGTCATCTCCCTCCTAAACAGGTATACCATTTTGGATACTGTTGAGGGAGATGGCTCATCAGGGGAATGCAGCAGCAGCCAGGTTCATGGCACCATGGGTGGCTCTGCAGCACATGAGGGGGGAAAAAAGAGGGGAAGGGCAATAGTAATAGGGGATTCAATTGTCAGGGGAATAGATAGGCGTTTCTGCGGCCGCAAACGAGACTCCAGGATGGTATGTTGCCTCCCTGGTGCAAAGGTCAGGGATGTCACTGAACGGCTGCAGAACATTCTGGAGGGGGAGGGTGAACAGCCAGTTGTCATGGTGCATGTTGGCACCAACGATATAGGTAAAAAAAGGGATGAGGTCCTACAAGGTGAATTTAGGGAGCTAGGAGATAAACTTAAAAGTAGGACCTCAAAGGTAGTAATCTCCGGATTACTACCAGTACCACGGGCCAGTCAGAGTAGAAATAGGAGGATAATGCAAATGAATACGTGGCTTGAAAAGTGGTGCAAGGGGGAGGGATTCAAATTTTTAGGGCACTGGGACCAGTTCTGGGGGAGGTGGGACCGGTACAAACAGGACGGTTTGCACCTGGAATGGAATGGAACCAATGTTCTTGGGGAGTGTTTGCTAGTGCTGTCGGGGAGGATTTAAACTAATGTGGCAGGGGGATGGGTACAAGAGCAGAGAGGCAGGAGGGTGTAAAATGAGGGTAGAAGCATTAGGTAGCAAGGTGAAAGGTAAAAGTGGCAGGCAGACAAAACCAGGGCTAAAATCAAAAAGGGCCACTTTTCAGCAAAATTGTATAAGGGGTAAATGCGTTGTAAAGACAAGCCTGAAGGCTTTGTGTCTCAATGCAAGGAGTATTCGTAATAAGGTGGACGAGTTGAACGTGCAGATAGATATTAATGATTATGATATAGTTGGGATCACGGAGACATGGCTCCAGGGTGACGTAGGCTGGGAGCTGAACATCCAGGGATATTCAATATTCAGGAGGGATAGAGAGAAAGGAAAAGGAGGTGGAGTAGCGTTGCTGGTTAGAGAGGAGATTAAAGCAATGGAAAGGAAGGACATTAGCTTGGAGGATGTGGAATCGGTATGGGTAGAGCTACAAAACACTAAGGGGCAGAAAGCGCTGGTGGGTGTTGTGTACAGGCCACCTAACAGTAGCAGAGAAGTTGGGGATGGTATCAAACAGGAAATTAGAAATGCGTTGCGACAAAGGCAAAACAGTTATAATGGGTGACTTCAATCTACATATAGATTGGGTTAATCAAATTGGCAGGGGTGCTGAGGAAGAGGATTTTTTGGAATGTATGCGGGATAGTTATCTAAATCAACATGTAGAGGAACCAACGAGAGAGCAGGCTATTTTAGACTGGGTTTTGAGTAATGAGGAAGGGGTAATTAGCCGTCTTGTTGTACGTGCCCCCTTGGGCAAGAGTGACCATAATATGGTTGAGTTCTTCATTAGGATGGAGAGTGACATTGTTAATTCAGAAACAATGGTTCTGAACTTAAAGAAAGGTAACTTTGAGGGTATGAGACGTGAATTGGCCAAGATTGACTGGCAATTAATTCTAAAAGGGTTGACGGTGGATATACAATGGAAGACATTTAAAGACTGCATGGATGAACTACAAAAATTGTTCATCCCAGTTTGGCAAAAGAATAAATCGGGGAAGGTAGTGCATCCGTGGATAACAAGGGAAATCAGGGATAGTATCAAAGCAAAGGATGATGCGTACAAAGTAGCCAGAAAAAGCAGCATACCAGAGGACTGGGAGAAATTCAGAGACCAGCAGAGGAGGACAAAGGCTTAATTAGGAAAGGAAAAATAGATTATGAAAGAAAACTGGCAGGGAACATAAAAACTGACTGCAAAAGTTTTTATAGATATGTGAAGAGAAAGAGGTTAGTTAAAACAAATGTAGGTCCCTTGCAGTCAGAAACAGGTGAGTTGATCATGGGGAACAAGGATATGGCGGACCAATTGAATAACTACTTTGGTTCCGTCTTCACTAAGGAAGACATAAATAATCTGCCTGAAATAGCAGGGGACTGTGGGTCAAAGGAGGAATTGAGTGAAATCCAGGTCAGTCGGGAAGTGGTGTTGGGTAAATTGAATAGATTAAAGGCCGATAAATCCCCAGGGCCAGATAGGCTGCATCCCAGAGTACTTAAGGAAGTAGCTCAGGAAATAGTGGATGCATTAGTGATAATCTTTCAAAACTCTTTAGATTCTGGAGTAGTTCCTGAGGATTGGCGGGTAGCAAATGTAACCCCTCTTTTTAAGAAGGGAGGGAGAGAGAAAACGGGAATTACAGACCAGTTAGTCTAACATCGGTAGTGGGGAAACTGCTAGAGTCAGTTATTAAAGATGGGATAGCAGCACATTTGGAAAGTGGTGAAATCATTGGACAAAGTCAGCATGGATTTACAAAAGGTAAATCATGTCTGACGAATCTTGTGGAATTTTTCGAGGATGTAACTAGTAGCGTGGATAAGGGAGAACCAGTGGATGTGGTATATCTGGACTTCCAGAAGGCTTTCGACAAGGTCCCACATAAGAGATTAGTATACAAACTTAAAGCATACGGTATTAGGGGTTCAGTATTGATGTGGATAGAGAACTGGCTGGCAAACAGGAAGCAAAGAGTAGGAGTAAACGGGTCCTTTTCACAATGGCAGGCAGTAACTAGTGGGGTACCGCAGGGCTCAGTGCTGGGACCCCAGCTATTTACAATATATATTAATGATCTGGATGAGGGAATTGAAGGCAATATCTCCAAGTTTGCGGATGACACTAAGCTGGGGGGCAGTGTTCGCTGTGAGGAGGATGCTAGGAGACTGCAAGGTGACTTGGATAGGCTGGGTGAGTGGGCAAATGTTTGGCAGATGCAGTATAATGTGGATAAATGTGAGGTTATCCACTTTGGTGGCAAAAACAGGAAAGCAGACTATTATTTAAATGGTGGCCGATTAGGAAAAGGGGAGATGCAGCGAGACCTGGGTGTCATGGTACACCAGTCATTGAAAGTAGGCATGCAGGTGCAGCAGGCAGTGAAAAAAGCGAATGGTATGTTAGCTTTCATAGCAAAAGGATTTGAGTACAGGAGCAGGGAGGTTCTACTACTTCAGTTGTACAGGGTCTTGGTGAGACCACACCTGGAGTATTGCGTGCAGTTTTGGTCTCCAAATCTGAGGAAGGACATTATTGCCATAGAGGGAGTGCAGAGAAGGTTCACCAGACTGATTCCTGGGATGTCAGGACTGTCTTATGAAGAAAGACTGGATAGACTCGGTTTATACTCTCTGGAATTTAGGAGATTAAGAGGGGATCTTATAGAAACTTACAAAATTCTTAAGGGGTTGGACAGGCTAGATGCAGGAAGATTGTTCCCGATGTTGGGGAAGTCCAGGACAAGGGGTCACAGCTTAAGGATAAGGGGGAAATCCTTTAAGACCGAGATGAGAAAGACTTTCTTCACACAGAGAGTGGTGAGTCTCTGGAACTCTCTGCCACAGAGGGTAGTTGAGGCCAGTTCATTGGCTATATTTAAGAGTGAGTTGGATGTGGCCCTTGTGGCTAAGGGGATCAGAGGGTATGGAGAGAAGGCAGGTACGGGATACTGAGTTGGATGATCAGCCATGATCATATTGAATGGCGGTGCAGGCTCGAAGGGCTGAATGGCCTACTCCTGCACCTAATTTCTATGTTTCTATGTTTCTTTGATAACCATCTTCATTATTTATGATACCGCCAACGTTAGAGAGATAATAGGATTAGAGGGATATGGGCCAAAGGGTAGCAGGTGGGACTAATGTAGATTGGGCAACGTGGTCTATGTATACAAGCTGGCCCAAAGGGCATGTTTCTGTGATAGATAAACACCAGGGGGCGCTGCATGATTGGCAGCCCCGCCAATACTCTGTCTGTTTTTTCGTCTTTTTGTTTATTTTTAATTTGTGTTAAACGTTTGTGTAAATGTTCTCCGGTTTGTTTTGTGTGGTGGGAGGGGAGGGGGGTCTGGGGAAACTTTTTTTCAGTTTTTTACCTTGCCGGAAATGCGATTGTTTTCCGGGTCGCATCTCCGGACAATCTGCGGCCTACCATCGAAGGAGCTGGAGGCCTCCTCAGACTGACTTGAGCCCCGCCACGGGTTGTGGACTTAACATCGGAGCTGTTCCCTTGCCTGGGATCACTCCAACCGCGGCCTGTGGACTTACCATCAAGAGCTCGCAGTCTCTGGAGCGGCTAAACGGGAGCTCCAACGACGCAGAGGCTCAACCAGTCCCGGTGTCCGATCGCCGGCGCAGGATGCCGCCGTCTACGGAAGTCAAGATCGTCCTGTTAACAGAGGGCTCGAGGCCCCCAACTGTTAGAGCATAGAAGAGGAGCATAGAACCGGAGAGCATAGAAGGCAACCTTTTATTCTCCTTCCATTACAGTGAGGAATGTGGAGGAGTCACTGTGGTGGATGTTTATGTTAAAATGCATTTTGCGTGTTCTGTTACTTTTTCATTTGTACGACTGACTTGGCAAATGAAATTCCTCATATGTTGCAAAACACATAAAGTATTATTGTGGCTAATAAAGTATTATTGTGAATGTGCTTGTGATTATATGACTCCATGACTCAAAATGCAAGGAGCAGATGGGAATGCGGGAGAATAAAAATAGGATTAACCTAGGATTCGTATATATGTACGGTTGATGGCTGACATGAACGAGATGACTCAAAGAGCCTGTGTCGGTACTGTATCTCTCCATGACTCTGAATTATTAAGAAAGCTCATCAGCACCTCTACTTCCTGAGAAGATTACGGAGAGTCGGTCTGTCAAGGAGGACTCTCTCTAACTTCTACAGGTGCCCAGTAGAGAGCTTGCTGACTGGTTGCATCGTGGCTTGGTTCGGCAACTTGAGTGCCCTGGAGCGGAAAAGACTACAAAAAGTAGTAAACACCGCCCAGTCCATCATCGGCTTTGACCTTGCTTCCATTGAGGGGATCTATCACAGTCGCTGCCTCAAAAAGGCTGGCAGCATCATCAAGGACCCACACCATCCTGGCCACACACGCATCTCCCTGCTACCTTCAGGTAGAAGGTACAGGAGCCTGAGAACTGCAACGACCCGGTTCAGGAATAGCTACTTCCCCACAGCCATCAGGCTATTAAACCTGGCTCGGACAAAACTCTGAACACTAATACCCCTCCATCTGTTATTTGCACTTTATTAATTTATTAATTAATGTGTGTATTTACGTATATAATTGTAGTCAATGCCTACTATGTTCTGTTGTGCTATGCAAAGAAAGAATTTCATTGTCCTGTCAGGGACACATGACAATAAACTCTTTTGACTTTGACTTTGACTTTTGACTCTAAGTTGCAAAGATCTCAGAGCCAATATAGAGTTAAAAAATGATGAGTCTGTGGATAGATTGGAAAACAATGCCGGAGATTTTGTTGCTTTGTCATGAGCTATTGCAACCAATTCCTGGAAAAGGATGGAAGGGAATAAGTGTTGAGTGGGCCTACCCAGCACTGGAGGAGAGGAGTGTGGTCGGCCCTGTCAAAAGCTGCACTTTGTGCATGAAGGGAATAGAGGAAGATTACCACTGTCACACTAGCAGACCGTACAGAGTTTAAAAAAAAAAGTCAAACTCGTGGTAAGCACGTAGAATGAATGTAGCGGGTACGTCGGAGCTCGGGGACGTCTCTTAGCGGCTTGTAACACTAACGGCAGGTACTCGGGAAACGCGGTAAGCTGGGGAAGACTCGTGAAGATTTCTCAACATGTCGAAAAATGTCCACGAGAACCCCGAGTACTTACCGTAAATCTCCGAGTTCAAGATAAATGCAAGATACAAGATGTATTTATTTGACACATGCCAGTTGGCACAGTGAAATATGATCACCATATAGCCATACAATAAAATAAAAAATACAGCACACGATAGAGTCCAACATAAAACATCCCCGCTCAGGCCCGCTCGCAGGGATGTTGGAATTCTGACGTCGGAACGGGAGGCCAACCTCAGCGGCTTGGACCTCCGAATCGGCCACTTCCCACGGTAGTCCGCGGCTCCCGAAGTCCCCAGGCCGCACGGGGTGGAGATTCAACACTGGCGGCCCTCGGCAAAGGGCCCCAGGGACTCCGCGATGTTGAGGTCAGCGCCGCCCACGCTGGACCACAGCCACGCGATGTTGGAGCAGCGGGAGCTTCAAACGGCGATCCAGGTAGACGTCGCCCGCTCCACGGTGAATCCAGCGCCGCGCCTCCGCCGCTGACGAAGCTCTGGTCTGGTCCCCGGTCTCCGGTAGGAAAGGCCGCTCCGATCCATTTGGCAGGCCGCGAGGAGGGGGGACAAGGACAAGACTTGGAAAAATAGTTGTGTCGTCACCAGGAAGCGACTGGGAAGCAGTTTCCCCCTTACCCTACCCCCCTCCCCCACATAGAAAAACTAAAGTATCCCCAAAACAAACTGTTTAGACAAGCTAACATTTTTGTTAAAAAGATGGGAAAAAAAAGTTTCGAATCAGGGCCAAACTCGGGAGAACTCTTGAATTAACTCGTACAGTGGGACAGGGCTTAAGGTCATAAGGTCATCAGTTTTAATAAACAGAATTAGGCCATTCAGCCCATCAAGTCCACTCTGTCATTCAATCATGGCTGATCTACCTTTCCCTCTCAACCCCATTCTCCTGCCTTCGCCATATAACCCCTGACACCTTACTAATCAAGAATCTGCCAATCTCCGATTTAAAAATATCCATTGACTTCGCCCCCACTGCCGTCTGTGGCAATAAATTCCACAGATTCACCACCCTCTGATCAAAAAAATTCCTCCTCATTTCCTGTCTTAAGGTATGTCCTTTTATCCTGAGGCTGTGCCTTCTGGTCCTAGAATCTCCCACTAGAGGAAACATCCTCTCCACATCTATCCAGGCCTTTCATTATTTGGTAAATTACAATGAGGTACCCCCTCATCCTTGTAAACTCCAGCAAGTACAGGCCCAATGCTGTCAAACACTCATCATCTGTTACCCCAGTCATTCCTGGGATCATTCTTGTAAATCTCCTCTTGACCCTCAACGGCAGCACATCCCTCCTCAGATATTGGGCCCACAGCTCACAATATTTCAAATGCAGTCTGACCATTGTCTCATAAAGCACCAGCATTACATCCTTGTTTTTATATTCTAGGCCTCTCAAAATAAATTCATTGCGTTAGTCTTCCTTACTACCGATTTGACTTGCAAATTATTTTTTTTTGTGAATCCTGAACCAGCACTCCAAAGACTCTTTGCAATTCCAATTTCTGAATGTTCTCCCCATTTAGAAAATAGTTTACATCTTTATTCATACTACCAAAATGCCATGCCTACTACCATGACTCCACACTTTGCTACGCTGTATTCCATCTGCCACTTCTCAGCCCACCGTCCCAACCTGCCCAAATCCATCTGCAGAGTCCTTGCTTTCTCTACACTGCCTGCCCCTTCATCTATCTTCATGTCATCTGCAAAACCTGGACACAAAGCCTTCAGATCCCTCTTCCAAATCATTAATATACATTGTAAAGAATAGTGACCCCAGCACCAGCCCCTGCAGAGCACTGCTGGTCACTGGCAGCCAACCAGAAAATTCCCTCTTTATTGCACTTCTCTGGTCTATTCCTCTCATGATTTTATACACCTCTATAAGATCACCCCTCATCCTCCTGCACTCCATCAACCATTCCTCAGCCCACCTTGCCAAGTGATCAAGATCCTGCTGTTATTTTTGACAGCCATCTTCACTATCTGGAATACCACCCACTTGTGTCTCATTTGCAAACTTGCAAATCTTGTTACGTACATTCTCATCCAAATCATTGAGAAAGATAACAAAAAATCAGATAAGCAACCTTCCACCATCACCCTCTGCTTCCTTCCATGAACCCAATTTTCTATCAATTCAGCTATCATTCTTTGGATCCCATGCGATCTGTAATTGGAATACAGACATATCCGATTTCATCTTCTCCCTCTCAAATTGCAGATTGAATTTTATCATATTATGGTCACTACCTACTAGTGTTTCCTTTAGCTTAGGCTCCCTAATCAAATCAGGTTCATTACACAACACCAAAACCAGAATTGCCTTTTCTCTGGTAGGCTCAACTACAAGTTACTCTAAGAAACCATCTCATAAGACATCTACAAATTCCCTCTCTTGGGGTCCAGTACCAATCTGATTTTCCAAGACTACCTACATATTGAAATCCCCCTAGACCACCATAACACCATACCTGCCGATTGTACCTCCTGATGTAATTTGAACTTCCTGGCTACTGTTGGGAGGCCTGGAAATAACTCCCATCAGGGTCTTTTTACCCTTGCAGTTTCTCAGCTCTACCCACAAGGATTCTGTATCTTCTGATCCTCAGTCACCTCTAAAGGACTGCATTTTAATCCTTACCAGCAGAGCTACCCCATTCCCTCTGCCCACCCGTCTGTCTTTTCGTTAGGACGTGTAATCTTGGATATTCAGCTCCCAGCTCTGATCCTCCCTCAGCCATGTCTCCGTGATGTCCATAACGCCATACGTACAGATTTCCAACAGCACTATAAGCTCATTAACTTTGTTCTGTATACTATGTGCATTCATATATAACACCGGTAGCAGAGGGGTGGTGAGGACAGAACTAAAGGTGTTATATATCAATGCACGTAGTATATGGAACAAAGTGAACACACAATACCAATAACAGAAAAATAATAGATTATCAACAAACTACAAGTAATTATATAACATACTACAAGATATTATGCACTATAACACCCTCTGCCGTGTATTGATTACATACAGTGTATCTCCACAGATTCCAAAAACAAGGAACTGCAGATGCTGGTTTACAAAAAAAGACACAAAGTGCTGGAGTAACACACCAGGTCAGGCAGCATCTCTGGATAGGCGACGTTACGGGTCAGGTCTGAGGAACGGTCCCAACCATAAACGTCATCTATCCAAGTTCTCCAGAGAAATTGGGCGAGTCCGTAACCAGGGGCCACAGTCTTAGAATAAAGGGGAGGGCATTTAAGACTGGGGTGAGAAAAAAACGTTTTCACCCAGAGAGTTGTGAATTTGTGGAATTCCCTGTCACAGAGGGCAGTGGAGGCCAAATCACTGGATGGATTTAAGAGAGAGTTAGATAGAGCTCTAGGGGCTGGTGGAATCAGGGGATATGGGGAGAAGGCAGGCACGGGTTATTGATTGCGGACGATCAGCCATGATCACAATGAATGGCGGTGCTGGCTCGAAGGGCCGAATGGTCTCCTCCTGCACCTATTTTCTATGTTTCTATACAGAAACTTGTATCCTTTCTTGATTAGGCACAGCATTACCCTCAATTGTAACTATAACTTGAAGGGAATGTACTTCTCTGCAACTCTTGGATATTCAGCTCCCAGCTCTGAATGTACGTCTCTGAACACGATCCACGCCAGTGATCTGGTGAGAGAATGCGACCGCTGGTATGTTCAAGCACCACTTAATTTAGTTAATACAGCACAGCAATGTTGTGTTCTTGGGAAATAATTCTGTGGTTGACACCTTGAGGACTTTCCGCACTCACTTGACAGTAAACACTTGGAGATGCTAATGGTCACATCACAGGGACTGAGGATAGTAGGGGGAAAAAAATCCTTGGATTAGTCGAAGATCTTCACACATACATAGATACATTGACAATAGGTGCAGGAGTAGGCCATTCGGCCCTTCGAGCCAGAACCGCCATTCAATATGATCATGGCTGATCATCCACAATCAGTATGCCGTTCCTGCCTTCTCCCCATACCCCTTGGTTCCGCTAGCGCTAAGAACTCTATCAAACTCTCTTTTGAATGCATCCAGAGAATCGGCCTCCACTGCCTTTTGAGGCAGAAAATTCCACAAATTCACAACTCTCTGAGTGAAAAGGTTTTCCTTCATCTCAGTTCTAAATGGCCTACCCCTTATTCTTAAACTGTGGCCCCTGGTTCTGGACTCCCCCAACATTGGGAACATGTTTCTTGCATCTAGCATGTCCAATCCCTTAATAATTTTATATGTTTGTATAAGATCCCGTCTCATCCTAAATTACAGTGAATACAAGCCCAGTCGATCCATTCTTTCATCAGATGACAGTCCCACCATCCCGGGAATTAACCATGTGAACCTACGCTGCACTCCCTCTATAACAGAATGTCCTTCCTCAGAAACTGCACACCATACTCCAGGTGTGGTCTCACTAGGGCCCTGTACAACTGCAGAAGGGCCTCGTTGCTCCTATACTCGATTCCTCTTGTTATGAAGGTTTACATGCCATTCGCTGTCTTCACTGCCTGTTGTACCTACGTGCTTACTTTCAGTGACTGATGAACAAGGACCCCCAGATCATGTTGTACTTCCCTTTTTTTAACCTGTCAACATTCAGATAATAATCTGTCTTCCCGTTCTTGCCACTAAATTGGATAACTTCACATTTATTCACATTATACTGCATCTGCCATGCATCTACCACTTACCCAACCTGTCCAAGTCACCCTGCATCCTCATACCATCCTCCTCACACTGCCACCCAGCTTTGTGTCATCTGCAAATTTGCTAATGTTACTTTTAATTCCTTCATCTAAATCATTAATGTATATTGTAAATAGCTGCGATAACTGCCTGCCATTCTGAAAGGGACCCATTAATAGTAAGATTAAACGAGAACTTACCAGTTTGAAGTTTGATCTTTATTTTATGAGGAGTCGAGTTGAGGGACTACGTGAATAGAAGCCCGTACAGCCGTTGGTGCGTCAATCTTCAAAGCAGCGGAATGAATTCACAGCTAACAATGACCGAAATATAACGGTAAGATGATAAAACTAGAACTACCAGATGAGATCTATGAGGGTGGGAGCGGAGCACGTAGTCCCTCAACTCGACTCCTCATAAAATAAAGATCAAACTTCAAACTGGTAAGTTTCTCATTTAATCTTACTATTTTACTTCGGAGTCACGTGAGTGACTACGTGAAGACTTCAAAGCACTGTGAATTCACGCCGCAGACTCAAATCCGACGTTCACACTGCCTGGATTGACTCAAAAGTCGTTATCAATCATGCATCAGTAATACATTTGTTAAATGAAATAACAGTTTTATTTACAAACAAATCATAACAAACCCCTCTAACTCAGGGGAAAAATGTAACAGTACTGACACCAGAATCAGCAAACACCCCGAGCCTTGAAATCGACGTGATAAAACCTCTGAAAAGTTAGCTCACTGAACCATCCTGCGGCCGCGAGGACCTTGAAATCGTTTGCACCGACACCTTACTGTGTGGTTTTTTGTGACTAATAAACAAAGCCAACTCTGTTCCTCTCAGAGGTTTAGTAATCTCAATGTAACAAGATAAATGTGAGACTATACAGAAGCGATCATCTGCGGGGTATGCTGAAAACACAATCTTACATCCTGTCATGCCTCTTTTATTATGTTTAAGCAAATCATAGACATAAAATATAATGGCATCAGCCGACACATGCATTCTATCTAGCCGTAGCTTTTGCAATGTTTGTACACGTTGGGCTGAAACCAACACCATAAGCATGACCACCTTCATAGTTAATTTGGCTACTGATAGGCTTGTAACCGGAGCCCACTGGCGAAGAACCATAAAAACCTCACTCAAATTCCAAAATACCGGCATACCTGGGTTTAGGAGGATTAAATTGAAAATTCCCTTCATGAATTGTGAAACTAACGGATGTCCCTACTGTATGCAATTCTGCATTCATAGATAAATAAGACAGAGCACTTCTGGCTGAATTAATCGCACTGTAACTTAATTTTTTCGGTCAATTAAAGAGTTGACAAACTCCAATACATCCGTGATCCCTGCAGTGTGATATACAATATCCTGCTGTAGGCAGAATTGCTCCCACTTGCTTATATAGGTGATATATTGCTGCTGTGTACTATCCCTGCAGGTCGACGTGAGAACATCCACCGTCCGATGAAACAGTCCTCTCCCCAGGTATGGCCTCCTTAAAATCTGCAATTAACAGATCAATACGATCCTATAAAGGATGTTGATCCCCAGTGACTGGATTTACCAGTAGATTTTTATTCTTGGGCATAAGCATGTAAGGCTCCCTAGCCATTTGTAATACAACGGGAAACCATGCCCGTGTAGGCCAACCTGACACTACCAATACCCCTGAAGCGGAGTCCCTCCTTGATCTTTTGCAAACATCTGCTGATGAGACAGAATGGAGAAAATACATACACAAACATTCCTCCCCAATGCAGCGAAAATGCATCCACTGCTACTGCCCCAGGATCTGGTTACCATTAAACATATCTAGGTAACTGATGATTTAATTGAGATGCAAACAAGTCAATATCTGGCAATGCATACTGATCAATCATTTGGTTAAATACATCCTGATTTAACATCCATTCAATGTTGTCATTAAACTGACGTGACCTCTTCCTGGCAAATAAAGTGCTGAAAGCCAGATATTTGGTCAATACACCAGCTCCAAATCTGGTTAGCCAGTCTATCACAAGACTGTGACTTACCTCCACCCATGTGGTTAACATATGCCACTGCTGTGGTGTTGTCAATCTGACCTGCACATGCATATCCCTCCTTGTAGAACAATAAGCTTTGAGCCCATACCAGGTGCCCAACAACTCTAAATAATTAATCCCTCTTAATTGAGGAAACGATGTCTCATCATCCATATTCCATCCGCCTCCACAACTAGAAGACATATCTGTTGCACCCCAACCCAGTGCACTCACATCAGTCTGTAATATCAGTGACGGTGATTCCACCAAAACCTTCCTTAAATTTTTGAAACATGTACTATCCACCATTGTATGTCAGCAATCGCCCCAGCTGACAACGGCATAGGCCTATCAAAAAAATGGCCCATTTGTATTCTCAGTGCCTGTTCCTTTGATAGTTGTAATTGTTGATAATGCAGAGGACCATACTGCACAGCTGGAAAGGCTGCAACAACTTCCCAATAAAGCTGGCTACTTGTCTAATCGAAGGCCGTTGTTCTCCAACGAGCTTAACACAGTCCTCAATTAACTGATTCAATTTAGCCCTGGGCAAAGTTACCAACATGTGATTAGAATTAATGGTAAATCCCAGATAATCAATAATTTGGACTGGTGATAATTTAGATTTTATCTGGGTGAATAACAAATCCCATTTGTTCAAAAGTGATTTTAACAACTGAAACGGATGATTGAGTTTCAGCATGAGTCTTTCCAACTATCAGAACATCATCTAAATAGGCCATTACCACATGCCCCTAAGCTCTAAGTAATGCTAACACAGGTTTTACCAATTTAGTAAATAATCTAGGAGCTGAAGTTAATCCATTCGGCAATGTCCTGAATTGCCACAGCTCAGTCATCCAAATAAATTTCAAATATCTTCTATCATGACCATGAATAGACACTGTGTAATACGCATTCTTTAATCAACGGTTGCCATATAATACCCTTTGGACACTAGATGTTTGCCCGTGGTAAAGGTCTCCATTTTGAAATGCCTATAACAAACAAATTTGTTCAAATTGGATAAGCCCAGAATAATTCTACATCCCTCAGTCTTTTTAGATCTGGGAAATATACTTGACAGAAATTGTTGACTTTGATATACAGAAGGCTCAATTACCCCTTCTTACGTAACGACTGAATCTGCTTGAATAAGCACATTTTCCTCATCTGAAAATAAGTTTACGACTAGGAAAATGTTGACTAGGTAGACTGTCCTTATAGTAAAATCCAATTTTTTCACCCCTTCAATACACTAAGTATGAACAAATCTGATGTCAACTGCTGCCATTGTTTGAGAAACAATTTTTACCTTCCCCAATTTGAACAGGAACATCAGTTAATTCATCTTCTATCAATGGTATATTCCTTACCAGCATCTTTCCTTGCGGCCTTGTTGTCCTCGACTTCTTGTAGAGAACCTTTTTGCCTTGCTTCCAGCTGGCTTAATGAGGGCCATGGTTATAACAACCTCATAACAGTCTTTGACCCTTTTTGCAAGGTTACCACCAAACAACAGATTTCGTGGTGGTACACTGGTTTCAAAATGCATTACAAAGGAGTTCCAGTTCATCCTGCTGTGCTTCAACCATATCATTTGTATCAATAACTTTCACCACAGCTGTAATACCTGCTGACAACAGTTTAAGCACTTTTTAAAACTTCATCTCCTGGGGCCCTAGCAGGCAAACCCATCTATGACCAAATTTGGTGATTAACCACCGGTACCTTCAGGAGATCACAATTAACAGGAGCTTTATAGTTTTTTGCTACTTCATCCATAGCTAGTTCCTGTAACTGGTGGGAGAGCATATACTGAATGGCTTCAGCCAATTCTACATCAATCGCCTTTCCTGCCTCTCTACACTCAGCAAACTTCCCAGCAATGTTCGGAATTACCTCCAACCGAACACCTTTACTGCTCTCCCCCAGCAAACTGCCCTGATAGAACATCCTCCTCACAGGCAGGATAGTTCTGCAGCCCTGAAACAGGTGCTGCGAGCACAAGCTCTCCATCAGCCTGGCTTGGGCATCACTCCTCCTCACGGAGCTGGAACATCCTCCTCACAGGCAGGATAGTTCTGCAGCCCTGAAACAAGTGCTGCTAGCACAAGCTCTCCATCAGCCTGGCTTGGGCACCACTCCTCCTCACGGAGCTGGTCCCTGTCGAGCATTCTTTTGAAATAGAATCTCGACGTGGGAGAGCCGTGAGCAAACGGACTCTCCTATGGAGGGTATAACCTCCAGGCCCGACTCATCTACGGGCCACAGAGACTTGCCAGCGGCCTTCCCCCTACTGACAAGCCTCCACTGCCCCCCGGCAGTGGATCCGCAACCACTGGCTGTGTAGCCAGCACCGGACCAGGTGTACCAGACGGGCCTCCATCCTCAACACTCTCCTGGTCACTCTCCTTTCTACCCCGGAGCGCCTCGCCGACACCTTCTTCCCTTTCTGCAACCTTCTCTACCCAAACTGTCGCGGAAAAGGACATGCGGTAAAAGTTTTTAAAAAACCTTACCTGTTTGAACTTTGTTAACAAACTGCAAATGCTGGAGAATCGAGGGTGAAGTCTGAAGAAGGGTCTCGACCCGCAACATCGACCATCTCCCTCGCTCCTTAGATGCTGCTGCACCCGCTAAATCTCCAGCCTTTCGTATAACCCGCGGTTTAAACTTACCGCTCGGAGGAGCGCTGCTGCTCCAACCGGCCGACTGCACCAGCGTCTGACGTCATGACGCACCAACGGCTGTACGGGCTTCTATTCACGTAGTCACTCACGTGACTCCGAAGTAAAATCCCTACTCTTTGTTTCCTGTCTGCCATCCAATTTTCTATCCGTGTCAATACCCTACCCCCAGTTCCATGTGTTCTAATTTTGCCCACTAATCTTCTGCGCGGGATCTTATCAAAGGCTTTCTGAAGGTCCAGGTAGATTACATCCACTGGCTCTCCCTTGTCCATTTTATTTGTTACATCCCCGAAAAATTCCAGAAACTTTGTCAAGCATGATTTCCCCTTTGTAAATTCATGCTGACTCGGACCGATCCTGTTACTGCTATCAAAATGCGCTGCTATTACATCTTTGTTATTCAACTCCAGCATCTTCCCCACCACCGATGTCAGGCTAACTGGTCTATAATTACCTGTTTTCTCTCTCCCTCCTTTTTTGAAAAGAGGGATAACATTAGCTACCCTCCAATCCTCAGGAACTGATCCAGAATGTATAGAACATTGGAAAATTATCACCAATGCATCCACGATTTCTGGAGCCACCCCCTTGAGTACCCTGGGGTGCAGACCATCAGGTGCTGGGGATTTATCAGCCTTCAGTCCCATCAGTCTACCCTACACTATTTCCTGACTAATGTGAATTTCCTTCAGTTCCTCCATCACCCTAGGTCCTCTGTCCCCAAGTATATCTAGGAGATTGTTTGTGTCTTCCTTGGTGAAGACAGAACCAAAGTACCTGTTCAACTCATCTGCCATTTCCTTGTTCCCCGTGATAAATTCACCTGTTTCTGTCTTCAAGGGACCCACAATTTTTTCCTCTTCACATACCTACTGTAAAGTAGCTTTTACTATCCTCCTTTATATTCTTGACTAGCTTATCTTCGTACTTTATCTTTTCTCTCCGTATTGCCTTTTTAGTTACCTTCTGTTGATCTTTAAAAGTTTCCCAATCCTCTGGCTTCCCGCTCATCTTTGCTATGTTATTCGTCTACTCTTCGATTTTTAAACTATCCTTGACTTCCCTTGTCAGCCACGATCGCCTCTTACTCGCCTTAGAATCTTTCTTCCACTTTGGAATGAAATGATCCTGCATCTTCTGGGTTATTCCCAGAAATACCTGCCATTGCTGTTCCACCATCATCCCTGCTGGGGTCCCTTTCCAGTCAACTTTGGCCAGCTCCTCCCTCATGCCTCCACAGTCCCCTTAGTTATCACAGATCCCATTAACACTCCCCAAATATGGACAAATTAACCTACAGACCTTGGAGAAAACCCTCGGAGGTCACACGGAGGGAGAACGTAAAAACTCCATTGTCAGGATCGAACCCAGGTCTGTGGCGCTGTACCGCTATGCACTGTCCATATAAGTTAGAAGGAGTAACTGGATAGGCTGGAATATTTTCCCTGGCATGAAGGAGGCTGAGGACCTACCTTATAGAGATTTATAAAACCACAAGGGGTATCGATAAAATGGATAGTCACAGACTTTTTCCCAGGTTCGGGTAGTCTTAAACAAGTGGACATTGGTTTAAGGTTAGAGTGAAAAGACTTACTGGAAGCTTGTGAAGCAGTTTTATCCACACTTAGGGTGATACGTATATGGAGCGAGCTGCCAGAAGAAGTGGTTGAGGCAGGTACAATAACAATGTTCAAAAGACATTTGGGCAGCCATGTGGCTAGGAAAGGCTTAGAAGGATATGGGAAACCGCAGGCAAATGGGACCAGCTTGAGTAAGTAGGTTGGGTGTGAGTTATGAAGGGATGAAAGGTGATCAATGGAGAGGGTGACTGAGTAATGGGGAGTGTGGGTGAGAGGTAACCAAAGCAGGATGTGTGGGGGTGAACAAAGGAGGGAGTAAGGAGGGGGTAAGGCAGGTTTATTGGAGAGGGTGAGGGGTGGTTGTGGAAGGAAGAGGGGTGAACACAGGTTGGGGGAGGGGGTTGAGGGTTAGGGAGTGAGGATTGACCAAAGGAGAGGGTGAAGGGTGACTGAGGGAGCGTGAGAGGAAGAGAGGGAGGGAAGACCCAGGGAGGGGTGAAAGGTGAAGGGTGAAAGAGGGGGATTGAGCATTGGAAAGGGTGAGGGGTGGTTGTGGGTGGGGGCGGGGAGAGTGACGGAGGAGATGAGGGGTGATTGAGGGAGGGGAAGGGGAGGGGGAGGGGGAGATGAGCGTGAGGGAGGTGATGTATGAAGCAACATTATATGATCAGAAACCAAATGTTTGTCAAGTGAGAAGCCATCTGATCTGTCACAAGGACTCAATAGACAATAGACAATAGACAATAGACAAGTAAGTAAGTAAGTTTATTGGCAAGTATTCACATACAAGGAATTTGCCTTGGTGCTCCGCCCACAAGTAACAACATGACACACAGTGACAGTTACGAATGACTCAGAAAATACTAAACATTAATAATAATAAAATATTAATGATAAAACACCATTGGATCAAGCATGTGAACCAACAAAATACCAGATCAAAGGGAGGCTACAGATTTTTGGCTGTTGAGTAGAGCAACTACTCGTGGATAAAAACTGTTTTTATGTCTGGCTGTGGCAGCTTTGACAGTCCGGAGTCGCCTTCCAGAGGGAAGTGATTCAAAGAGTTTGTGACCAGGGTGAGAGGGGTCAGAGGTGATCTTGCCCGCTCGCTTCCTGGCCCTTGCAGTGTACAGTTCATCAATGGAGGGAAGATTGCAGCCAATAATCTTCTCTGCTGATCGGACGATTCGCTGCAGCCTCCAGGTATCGTGCTTGGTGACTGAGCCAAACCAGACCATGATGGAGACGGTGAGAACAGACTCTACAATGGCCGTATAGAATTGGACCATCATTGCTTGTGGCAGATTGTGCTTCCTCAGCTGCCGCAGGAAGTACATCCGCTGTTGTGCATTTTTTGACAGTAGGTGCAGGAATAGACCATTTGGCCCTTCGAGCCAGCACTGCCATTCAATGTGATCATGGCTGATCATCCCCAATCAGTACCCCGTTCCTGCCTTCTCCCCATATCCCCTGACTCCGCTATTTTTAAGAGCCCTATCTAGCTCTCTCTTGAAAGCATCCAGAGAACCTGCCTCCACCTCCCTCTGAGGCAGGTGAGACTCACAAGACAAGGAGAGGATCTCACCGACTACAAGAGTTCTCCTTGAACTTGGAGAGAGCTCTCCTTCGACCACTTCTCAAAAAATCATATGGTCTTTCTTTCTTCTTGGTTAAACAAATAGAACTGGTTGAACACCTTCCTGTCAAAAATGGGCAGGTTCCTTGATCATCGTTACTTTTTTGCACTTCTTTGTTCTATATCTCTCTATATCACCGTCTATATCTCTCGTTTCCCTTTCCCCTGACCCTCAGTCTGAAGAAGGGTCGCGAACGGACACATCACCCATTCCTTCTCTCCAGGGATGCTGCCTGTCTCGCTGAGTTACTCCAGCATTTTGTATCAATATCCCTGTGAGTAGATTGGCTACTTTAGTTCCTTCGTCGCAGCAGTAACTAAACTTGAAAAGGCTTGAAGACTTTCTTAGGTTTTAGCCAGAGCAGATCATGTATTAATGTGTGGAATTTATTGGCCTCCTTTTCTGTCTGATTATGACCTCAGCTTTTCCTGTAACCATTCACCCATTTGGATTAGAAATTCACCGCAAAGGTACTGAAATTCATGTTGATGGACCTGTCCCACTTACGCGACTTTTCCGGTGACTGCTAACGCCTGTCAGTAGTCGTAGCAGGTCGCTGAAAATTTTCAACATGTTGAAAATCCAGTGGCGACACAGAGAGTTGTAAGTCTGTGGAATTCCCTGCCTCAGAGGGCGGTGGAGGCCGGTTCTCTGGATACTTTCAAGAGAGAGCTAGATAGGGCTCTTAAAGATAGCGGAGTCAGGGGGTATGGGGAGAAGGCAGGAACGGGGTACTGATTGGGGATGATCAGCCATGATCACATTGAATACCGGTGCTGGCTCAAAGGGCTGAATGGCCTCCTCCTGCACCTATTGTCTATTGTCTATTGTCTATAATAAGGTACGACGACTCTTTGGACAACTACTCACAACCATAGAGGCGTCACGTGTCGACATGCCACCTTGTGACGCCTGTATGGTCATTAGTCGCCCAAAGAGTCATACCTTATTCTGGCTGGTATTGATGGCACTGCCCTGAGCTGGTTCATCTCCTAGGTAGGAGTTTCTCGACTAACATAGGCAACTCTTTCTCCTCCCCAGCTAGCCTCTGCTGTGGGGTTCCACAAGGTTCCATCCTTGGCCCCATTCTCTTCTCCCTGTATATGCTCCCCTTAGGCCAAGTCATTGAAAGGCATGGCATTTCCTTCCATTGCTACGCAGTTGATACACAACTGTACCTCCCCCTGAAGCCCAAAAAACAATCAAATCTGCTTAACCTTACCCGCTGCCTCGAGGATATAAAGTGCTGGATGGCCCAGAACTTCCTCCAACTAAATGAGAGTAAGTCTGAGGTCATCCTTCTCGGCCCCTCGGACTCAATCAAAATTATAGCAGGCAGCCTTGGAATCCTTAACCCACCACTCAAACCTCACGTAAAAAACCTTGGCGTGATATTTGGCTCAGCACTGAAGTTTGACAAACAAGTCAATGCCGTGGTAAAAGCTAGCTTCTTTCAGCTTCGGACGATAGCTAAAATAAAACAATTCCGCCAGTTTGATGACCTCGAAAGGATCATCCATACATTTATCTCCTCCCGCCTCGATTACTGCAACTCCCTTTACACTGGCATCAGCCAATCTTCCCTGTCCCGCCTGCAACTGGTCCAAAACGCCGCAGTGAGACTCCTGACGGGCACCCGAAAAAGGGACCACATCACCCCGATCCTGGCCTCTCTCCACTGGCTCCCTCTGCGGTTCCGAATAAATTTCAAGACCCTCCTCTTTGTCTACAAAGCCCTCAATGGGCTTGTACCCACCTACATTAAAAGTCTTCTCACCCACTACACCACCTCCAGGTCCCTCAGATCGGCCGACTTGGGGTTGCTGAATATCCCGCGGTCTAGGCATAAGCTCAGGGGCGACCGTGCCTTTGCGGTCACAGCTCCTAGACTGTGGAACAGCATCCCCCTCCCCATTAGAACTGCCCCCCTCCATCGACTCCTTTAAATCTAGTCTAAAAACATATCTGTTCTCCCAAGCCTTTCCTGACGTCCTCTGAGCGAGGGCTATTTGTATATATGTATGTAGCCTGCTTATGTATACTGCTCTTATAACAAATGTAAAGCACTTTGGTCAACGAGAGTTGTTTTTTAAATGTGTTATATAAATAAATGTGACTTGACTTGACTTGGTTGCCGCTGGATTTTCAACATGTTATAAATTTTCGGTGACCTGCAATGACTAATGACGGGCGCTGGCAGTCGCCAGAAAAGTTGAGTAAGCGGGACAGGCCCATTAAGGTACTTAAATTCGCCTTAAAGGTACAGAAATTCACTTTAAAGGTACTCAAATTCACCTTAAAGGCACTGAAAGACTCCATTGCCCTTTAAGGAAGAACGCTGAATACTCGTGATATTCAGAAAAAAATGTAACCACATCCCAGTCTTATGTTAAAGCAGTGACTTTTACTTCCAGACAAGAGGAAACATAACGGTAATAAACCAATGCCAATACATCTTCTTCACATCCACCTGTCAAGATTCTACAGGATTTCATATCTTTCACCACCCTCTCACTGAGATAAACTGCAGGCCCCATTGTTCAAACAGGGAGGAAGATCAAGTGTTAGGAACTATGGGCCAGTTTATTTGACACCTATTGTGAGTCAATAATGAAAAAGAAAATAACTAATCATTGAGGATAGCCGACCATAATCAAACCTAAGGTAGACACAAAATGCTGGAGTAACTCAGCGGGACAGGCAGCATCTCCGGAGAGAAGGAATGGGTAATGTTTCTTCTTCAGACAAACCTAGTCAAAATGGTTAAATGAATGGTAAATTACGTTTGAGAACTTTGCTTAAATTCTTTGATGATTTGGCAGTGAGAGTTGATCGAGGGGAACCTGTAGATGTAGTATATTTAGATTTCAAAAAAATATTTGACGAAGTATCACATTAAAGTCTGTTATATTGTGGTATTGGAAATCTAGGTACTGAAAGAAGTGTCTTTGGCATTGATTGAAAATTATCTACCACATAAAAAAAACAGGGTAAAGGAATCATTTTACTTCGGAGTCACGAGAGTGACTACGTGAAGAAGCCCCGCCAGGCACATGCGCGTCATTACGTCGACGCATGTCGCATTGAACGGAGCTGGAGAACGCAGCTCCACCAGTGGTAAGTAGAAAACCTCGCAGGTAAGTTTTAAAAACTTGCAGCGAGAGTTAAGCTCCGTAAGGCTGGCTTGTGAGTCAGCAGGAGCCTGTTCAGCGGGAGGAGCAAGCATGGGCCACGCAGCATTGCGGTCCCATCACAGCGATTGGCAAAATAGATAAGTGCGGTGCCGGTTCCGATACCGGTGGCCGTTATTCCGTAGTTAATACCCTCCAGCTGCTCTAGAGTCGTTCGGGCTGAGGCCATAACAATAGGTAAGCATACAAGGTCTGCTCTGAGTATGTGTTACCAGATGCAGTTCCTTAATTTGATGTGTATGATATGTGCATTATTAAACTTTCATCCCTGCTCTGAGAGAACAAGCAGGTTAAATACAAGGTTTGATTCTGGGGCCAGCAGAGGCAGAGAGATGGGTACAAAGTTTTATACCCAATACAGCCACATCAACCCTTATATTGGGAGAACTGTGTAATACTGAGAGTAATATAAATATTCTGCAAGTAGAATGTGCCTGTCAGAATCTATAATTCTAAACATGAACATATATGATTATGCACAAATACACAAGGAAATGTAAATAAAGTTACTCTCCTCCAAGAGAGGACAAGAATGTGGGGGAGATTAGAAATGGAGAAAATGCTCCACACTTTACTCAGTCAAGGGTCCAAAGACCCAAAGATTCCCAGGCAGCCCCCAAAGGAGTTCCATACACTATGTATGGTGCCTGTAAAAAATGGAAAAAATGGGAATCTGACTCTCCAGTGCCTTCTTAGGTCTGGATGAGGTCTCCCTAGAGCAAGACTAAAATGCTCTAAACTTTAATCAGTCAAGGGTCCAAAGACCCAGCAATTCCCAGGCAGCCTCCGAAGGAGTTCCATACACTGAGTATGGCGCCTGTTAAAAAAAATGTTTTTTAAATAAAAATGGGAATCTGACTCCAGTCCCTTATTTAGGCCTGGATGAGGTTTCCTAGAGCAAGACTCGGGAGTACCAGGGCAGGAGGAGACTGACCCTGAAGCTGGTGTCCCTACTTATGTGTATACACCAGAGCACAAGAGCCACGCTCCGGGTGTTCCCGATGTAGCATCAAGTTTGCTATATCGGTATGGACTGGTGAGGCTATGGATGAGACCTGGCTGCCAACATTATTTGGTTTCTCACCTGCTCCAAGAAACTGTTATGACTGAAACAGTAAATATATTAACACCTGTCTATTGTGCCTCGCTCAGGGTACCAACAGCAAACTCAGTAATTTGGGCACCCATGAGTGTTACGATGCAAGGCAGGAATTATGTTTCCAGCATGTCCTCTAGCTGATATTCAGTTGGCATCACTGCATTTGGGGAAGACATACAAGGGTCGATAAATGTCCAAAACTTATAAGACAGGCTTGCGTTACTCTGCAGTGCCTATTCATAGAAACATAGAAATTAGGTGCAGGAGCAGGCCATTCGTTCCTTTGAGCCTGCACCGCCATTCAATATGATCATGGCTGATCATCCAACTCAGTATCCTGTACCTGCCTTCTCTCCATACCCCCTGATCCCTTCAGCCACAAGGGCCACATCCAACTCCCTCTTAAATATGGCCAACGAACTGGCCTCAACTACCTTCTGTGGCAGAGAATTCCACAGATTCACCACTCTCTGTGTGAAAAATGATTTTCTCATCTATTCGAACCTAATTGTATGATAAAAATTGCCATTGGCCAACATTATACCCAAAAATGCAAGACTATGTAGGACAAACAATAACCAGATGAATTATTGGTGAAAATCTGCCGAAACAATTCTAGTTCAATTATGGTACAGTAACTTTATTCCATCACACATAGAACTTCTGGGGTACAACCTCTGGTTGGGTGCAAGATTACAATTGTTTTATAATGAATGATGCTGCATAATATTGATTGGTTTGGTGTTTGCTGCACCAGAAACTCGTCAGGTAGAAAATATATCCCAGACAGAAGAAGATGGGGGTTGCAGAATCATTCTGGACCTCACAAACGTAATTCATATGTTCAGTATAGGCATTTAATAAAGTATACCTTCAACACTGTAACGCAGTTGTTATCACAAGGCTGCTATATGGTTATTATAGACGTAAAAGAAAAACAGATACCTTATTATTCAGTACCAATGCATCATTATCGCAGGTACTTTTAAGTTAATTCGATGGGTCAGCTGAGGCAATTTAAAGAATTACCTAATGGGTTAACTTCAGCTCTCAGGCTGTTCACATAATTATTGAAACCAGCACTGGTGTTACTGAGGGCTCAGAATCACATTGTAATGGCTTATCTAGAGGATATGTTAATTGTAAATGCCACTCAGGAGACAGCTGAAGAACTGGTTTCAGCAACCATAAGCCTATTGAAAGGCCAGGGTTCTGTCCATCCAACAACATCTAAGTTACAGCCATACCAAACAATTGATTAATTGGGGTTTGTCATTAATACAGTTGATATGTCAGTAACTTGCTAACAGATAAGGTTGGGGATATTACAAATGTCTGTACTTGTTTCGCTGAGAGACCTTATCCCTCCATCCGAGAAGTAGCTACGGGTATTGGTAAAATGGTAGCAGCATTCCTGCTGTCGAGTTTGGACCTCTGCATTATCAAAGTCTGCTAAGAACTAGAGGACAAGCACTAAAAATATAAAGTTTTTTTTTTTAAATAAACAAATAAATAAATAAATACTAATTAAGATAAATAAATAAATTTAATAAAAAGCGTGCAGGTCATTTGATAGGTCCATGCAGTTACCGACTTAAGCTTTAGCTGAATTGCAATGGTGGATTCTCAATGTTGCACAAGCTACTAGAATATATTTTTGGTTCAGCAACCTTCAGTGGTTTTACAAACTGATGGGAGTGCTCTCGGATGGGGAGGTAAGGACAGCACCACCAGTTGAGGTGGTGATAGACTGTCCAAGATGATTAATTCTCCTAACACATGTTATCAATTATTTGTAGTTATTGGGGGCGTTTTGTGCATTGATAGCTTACTGTTCTACAATGAATGACTTACATGTTCAATTACAAGTAGACAATACCACAGCTGTGGGAGAGACAATATTGTGGCAGACAACAGATCACGAAAGTTCAATAACAATACAGAATGGATGTTAAATCCAAAAGTTCAAAAAGATTATCAGTTGGTATGGGTACCAAATATTGATCTGTTTGCGTCCAGATTAAATCTCCAGTTGCCTACATATGTCATAGGAGCCAGACCCAGGAGCAATAGCGGTGGATGCATTCTCGCTACATTGGGGAAGTGTAATCTTCTATGTTTCCCCATTTTGCCTGATTAGGCAATGTCTCACCAAAATAGAGCAAGATTCCGCCACAGGCGTTTGGTGGTTCCAAACTGGTCTACACAGTCATTGTTCCCATTGGTGCTCAGAATGATGACTCAGCCATTCATGACAATTCCCCAGCTGCAGTAATTGTTGGTACATCCAGTACAGGAGAAGTCATCCATTACATGATTGTATTAATTGTTGATCTGCAGGTTCTGATGGACTATCGGATAGGACAATGGATGTTATAACTGCAGCTTGGAGAGATAGCACTAAGAAACAATATATGTCTCATATAAGAAAATGGGAAATCTTTTGTATACAGTCAGATATATTTTATCAGATGTATTGGAGTTCCTTGCTATGTTGCACCTGAGATATAGTGCCATTAATAGTGCTCGGAGTACTTTGTCCTCCTATTTAGGACAAAATTCAGAACGACAATCTATCGGGTTCATCCCTGTTAATATCCCGATTTATGAGAGGAATTTTAATAAAATCCTACCAAACCCAGATATACAGAAATCTGGTATGTCAGTATACTTTTCACATTGCTTCGGCAGTGGGCTCCAATTACGTCACTGTCTTTTCAGAACTTAATATTTAAAGTGGTTATGCTCATGTCATTAGTATCAGCACAATGAGTACAAACATTACAAATTGTCTGTAGATAAAATTACTTTTTATGTCTATGATCTAAGCAAGCAAAGCAAGCCAGTGAAGGCTGGAACCAAGGTAATCTTTAAAGCATACCCTGTCGACCAAACATTGTGTGTGGTTAAGCATCTGACTCAATATATTAAAGTAACTAAGAGTCTCCGAGATTGTGAGACACCAATGCTCATTACCCACAAAATTAAAACAAAAGTGACAGTACAAACTATTCTAGATGGTTAAAACAGGTTCTGTATTTGGCTGGAGTTCACACTGATGTGTTAAATCTCAACTCCACAAGGGCGGCATCAATGTCCGCAGCGAAGGCGCAGGACATGCCGCTCGACCGAATTCTAGAGGCCGCAGGATGGTCTAAAGAAGTAACTTTCTAGATTTATGATAAACCTGTTGTCACAGTGCCAGGGTTTGCACATGCTAAGTTGTGTTCTGTTCAATTTGTTTGCTTTGTTTCATATCATTGTTTCGTATCATTTGTTGTAATTTTCTCCTGGGATAGAGGGGTTATTACTTTCCTTGTTATTATATTATTAACATAGTTATTGAATAATTTGAAGCAATGTTCAATATATTATTTATTCACTACTGTGTCAACTGAAGCAGTGTGCCATATGGAGTGAATCTACGGCATGAAAATCACAGAGCTTTAAAATCTTCACGTAGTCACTCACGTGACTCCGAATTAAAATAGTAAGATTTAACGAGAACTTACCTGTTCGAAGTTTGATCTTTATTGTATGAGGAGTTACGATGAGGGATTACGTGCCCTCTGCTCCCGACCCTCATAATCTAAACGATCATCTGGTAGTTCTAGTCTTCTGTAAGCCTTACTATCTTACTTCGGCTATTGGTTTCTGTGTTTTTCACACCACTGCTTTGAAGTATGACGCGCATGCGCCAGGTGGGGCATCTTCACGTAATCCCTCATCGTACCTCCTCATAAAATAAAGATCAAACTTCGAACAGGTAAGTTCTCGTTTAATCTTACTATTATCAGGCTGTAGGGATGTAAGTAGTGGAGTGCCCGAGGGATTGGTTCTTCGCCCACGATTATTTACTACTAACATTAATTACATGCAAGAGGGAACAAAATGTAAGTTTACAAGTTTGCCAATGATGTGAAAAAGGTTGGAAGGATATGTTGTGATTTTCCTTTGGGATGTAGATGGATTGAAAACCTGGCAAATAGAGTTTATTATGGGGAACTATGAGGTCATGTGCTTTGGTAAGATAAATCAAAAGTCAGATTTATTATCTAAATGGAGAGAGACTGCAATGAACAACGTTTAAAATCACTCAAAGTTAATAGTCAGTCCAATGATGCAAAAATTGCTGGTGTGGTGTATGATGAGGAAGGTTGTGTAAAGGGGCTGTCCCACTTGGCCAGCATTTACACGGCAGGCCGGCAGTGACTGTCGCGCGGGTCATCATGCGATCGCACAGCCGTCTGCAGTGCGAGATGTCATTTGATTACCCAGTTTATGATATTTACCCAGTTTATGATATTTACCCAGTTTATGATATTTACGGTGATTTTCTAAAATATTCCTGTTTCTTGAGTGGTGCTGGCAATTGGGAAAACTGCAGATGTAATGCCCCTATTCAAAAAAAGAGGTGAATGAAAAGTAGCAAGCTGCAGTCATAATTAATCTGTGGGAAGGAACTGCAGATGCTGGTTTAAATTGAAGATAGACACAAAATGCAGGAGTAACTCAGTGGGACCGGCAGCATCTCGGGAGAGAAGTAATGGATGATTTTTCAGACTGAAGAAACGTCACTCATTCAACCCGAAATGTCACCCTGTCCCACTTGGCCGTCATTTATGCAACAGGCTGGTGGCACGAAGATTTTGTGGCAGTGTGAACTGTGAGGAGGATGCTATGAGAAAGCAAGGTGACGTGGACAGGTTGGGTGAGTGGGCAGATGCATGGAAGAAGTAGTTTAACATGGATAAATATGAGGTTATCCACTTTGGTACCAAAAACAGGAAGGAAGATTATTATCTAAAGGGTGTCAAGTTGGGAAAAAGGGAAGTGCAAGGGGATTTGGGGGTTCTTGTTCATCAGTCAATGAAAGTAAGCATGCAGGTACAACAGGCATAGAAGAAAGTGAATGGCATGTTGGCCTTCATAGCAAGAAGAGTTGAGTATAGGAGCTAAGAGATCCTTCTGCAGTTGTACAGGGCCCTAGTGAGACCACAGATGGAGTATTGTGTGCAGTTTTGTTCTCCAAATTTGAGGAAGGACATTCTTGATATTGAAGGACTGCAGAGTAGGTTCACAAGGTTAATTCCCAGGATGGCGGACTGTCATATGCTGAGAGAATGGGGCGACTGGGCTTGTATACTCTGGAATTTAGAAGGATGAGGGGGGATCTCATTGAAACATATAAGATTTAATAAAGGTTAGGACACGCTAGAGGCAGGAAACATGTTCCCGATGTTGGTGGCGTCCAGAACCAGGGGCCACGGTTTAAGAATAAGGGGTAAGCCATTTAGAACGGAGATGAGGAAACACTTTTTCACACAGAGAGTTGTGAGTCTGTGGAATTCTCTGCCTCAGAGGGCGGTGGAGGCCGGTTCTCTGGATACTTTCAAGGTAGAGCTTAATAGGGCTCTTGAAAGTAGCGGAGTCAGGGGATATGGGGTGAAGGCAGGAATGGGTACTGATTGGGGATGATCAGCCATGATCACATTGGATAGTGGTGCTGGCTTGAAGGGCTGAATGGCCTACTCCTGCATCTAATGGTTATTGTCTATTGACCAGGTTTAGGCCATTCGGCCTATCAACCCTACACTGCCATTCAATCATGGCTGATCTATCTCTCCCTCCTAACCCCATTCTCCTGCACTTCTCCCCATAAACCCTGTCACTGATACGAATCAATAATCTATCTATCTCTGCCTTAAAAATATCCATTGACTTGGCCTCCACAACCTTCTGTGACAAAACATTTCACAGATTCACCAGCCTCTGACTAAAGAAATTCCTCCTCATCTCCTTCCTAAAGGAACATGGGTTAATTCTGAGGCTATACCTCTAGTCCTAGACTCTCTCACTAGTGGAAACATTCTCTCCCCATCCACTCTATCCAAGTTTTTCACTATTTGGGAAGTTTCAATGAGGTCCCCCCACATCTTTCTGAACTCCGGCGAGTACAGACTCCTAACAAGTGTGAAGTGATGCATTTTGGAAAGTCAAATAGGGCTCGTGTGTGTGTCATGTGTGGTAAGGCACTGCACAAAGTTGATGAATGGAGAAACCTAGTGATCCACATCAATAGATCCCTGAAAATTGTAGCTCGGGTCAACACGGTAGTGAGGGAGAGGTAGATCATGCATGCAAAGGTTTTTCCATCCACCGCATGGACTAGACAGTGATGTCAAGAAAGAGGAAGAGGCAGTTGGCTTCATGATAAACTCAGCCTGGTGCTCAGACGTGGTAGCGTCTCATTCCTGCTCCCCCGATCTGTAACTTCTGGCTGCGTCAACGTTCTAGGTTGAGTTTGTGTTTGGTTTAATTTAGTTTAGAGATACAGCGCGGAAACAGGCCCTTCGGCCCACCGAGTCCGCACCGACCCATGATTCCCCACACATTAACGCTATCCTGCTCACACCAGGGACAATTTTACAATTTACATTTATACCAAGCCAATTAACCGACAAACCTGGACTGCAGGAGTGGGGCGCCGTTGTGTGTGGCTGCTCTGCCTGCAGTCCATCCTTTCACCCTATTTTATTTTTATTTTTAGTCCTGTTAGATCAAAATGTTTGTTTTAGGACTTCTTTTATGTGGTGGGTGGGGGGAGGGAGGGGGGAAACTTTATTTCTGCGGTTTTCCTCCGAATCGCATCTTCGTCCTCTCCGTGCAGCCTACCATCAGACTGGAGCGGCGTTTCCTCCCGGGACTACAGCTTAGGCAGCGGCACTGCACTGGGACACCATCATGGAGCGGGCGATGCCTTACCGGGTTGCCATGCGGTAAGCTCCGGAGTGCTGTGACCACTGACTCCAACATCCGAGGAGCTGTGGCTGTGGGCGGCGCTGGATTTAAAACACCGCGGAGCCTGGGATCCGAGATCGCCAGAGTCGGAGCTCCAACCAGCGTGGCCTGAGGACTTTGGGTGCCGCAGTCTCCGGGGAGGGAGCGGCCGCTCCAGGCCACTGAGGAGTGTTCACTCGACGCCGGTGTTCCATCTTCCTGGCAGGAGGAACCGCCATTACATCGGGCCGCCGTTGTGGTGACTGGCTGCGGAGGCCTCAAACAGGCCCCAATCTCGGATGGTCTTGGAGGAGGAGGAGGACTGGACTTTTTGGTGCCTTCCCTCACAGTGGAAAGTGTTGTTCCTGCTGTGGGGGGATGTTCATGTTGAATCCTATGGTGTATTGTGACTTTTTTCTTCTTTTATACTAGACCAAGTGCAGACCCGTTGGGTCTGTTCCCCCAAAGTGCATTTGCGGGGGGGGGGGGGGGGGGTGGGGGGGGGGGGGGTGCGGGTTGGCTTCAACATGACTTGATTGAAAAGTGCTATATAAATAAAAATTACTTACTTACTTACTTTGGAGTGTAGGGGGAAACCGAAGATCTCGGAGAAACTCATGAGGAGAACGTACAAACTCCATGCAGACAGTACCCGTAGTCAGGATCAAACCCGGGTGTCTGGCGCTGTGAGGCAGTAGCTCGACCACTGCACCATTGTGTCGCCCGGGTTCTCCACCCTCATCTACATCTGGAAATATCTGACCACCTGGCCGTGCCTCCTCTTCCTGTCTACAGACAGAGACTGAAGAGCAAGGCACTGAATGAATGAATGAATGAATGAATGAATGAATGACAGCAGATTATCGATGGACTGGGCCATGTTCAAGGATTCTTCAGCAAACCTGAATGAATATGCTACAGTCATCACTGACATCATAAAGAAGCCATGAATGGACCTGGAGATTCATAATCTGCTAAAGACTAGATCTGTGGCATTTCAGACTGGGGATTCAGTCATACAAGTCATAACCTCTGACGCCCACACTAATCAAGAATCTATCTATCTCTGCCTTAAATATATCCACTGACTTGGCCTCCACAACCATCTGCGACAAAGAATTCCACAGATTCACCACCGTCTGACTAAAGAAATTCCTCATCATCTCCTTCCTAAAAGAACGCCCTTTAATTTGGAGGCTATTACCTCTGGTCCTAGACTCTCCTACTAATGGAAACATCCTTTCTATCCAAGCCTTTCACTATCATGTTTCAAAGAGGTCCCCCCTCATTCTTCTAAACTCCAGCGAGTACAGGCCCAGTGCCGTCAAAGACTCATCATATGCTAACCCACTCATTCCTGGGACCATTCTTCTAAACCTTCTCTGGACCCTCTCCAGAGCCAGCACATCCTTCCTCAAATATGGAGCCCTAAATTGATCACAATATTCCAAATGCGGCCTGACCAGTGCCTTATAGAGCCTCAGCATTACAGATGGACACTGGTCTGCCGTGGAAGGGCTTGCACATTGACACCTCCTGCAAGACAGAACCAGATAATATTAGTGGCAATGACACAACACTTCAGACTGAGATCAATGTCTTTTAAGTACATAGTGCTCCTGATGGCCCAGTGATCTCTCTCTGTAGCCCAAGTCAGTGTATCGTTCAAGGGGGTGAATCCACGCAAAGTATTCGGCCCAGACAGCGAACCTGGCCAGATGCTGTGCAGGCCAATTGACTGACTGGTGGAAGGGCAGCTACAATCTCTCGCTTCTGCAGTCTGAGGTTCTCACCTGCTTTCTGTTGAGGTTCATTACCGTCATGTGCACTGAGGTACAGTGAGAAGCTTTGTTTTGAGTGCCACCCAATCAAATTGAATGATCTCCTACTGTAAAATCACCTATATCCTTTATCCAGAGAAAAGGACAATTTTAAAAGGACATCTAGCGCGTCAGTGTCTAAGCAGTGTGCAGTGATTGCCTCAATGACCACCATCCGCTAGCACTTATATCCAGCATAATGAAGTACTTTGAGAGGTTGGTTCAATGCAAATCTACATCTGCCTCAGAAATGACCTAGAATCACTTCAATTTGCGGAACAGGTCAACTGAAGATGCTATCTCACTGGCTCTCCATTTTACCCTGGACCATCTGAATAACAAGGACAAATACAGCTTGCTGCTGCTCATTGGTTTCAGCTTGGTGTTGAACACAAGCATCCACTCCCAATTCATCAGCAAGCTCCAAGGGATCATAAGATCGTAAGTGATAGGAGTAGAATTAGGCCATTCGGCCCATCAAGCCTATTCCATCATTCAACTATGCCTGTTTCCACTTTGTCTGACTCTATGACTCTATGACAACAGGGACACACGGGTCACTTTGAACAGATGGTTCTGCGATGAGTTCTCCTGTTTGCTAGCTAAAGATAACTTTTCAATATTTGTTTGATTTTCACGTCTGTTGTTTCTGAGGTTAAGGGATAATCAGCTATGATCTCATTGAATGGCACAGCAGACTTGAGGGACTGAATGGCCTGTTCCCGTGTGTCCTTGGCAAGGTTACCTACAGCCAGAGGACAGATGTTTCCAGTATGAGGTAGGAGAAGGAGCAGAGATTTTAGGTAGAACATTTTCAGCCAGAGAGTGGTTGGGTCTGGCACACACACTCAGGGGCTGGTTGTGATAGGTGCCCTCACTACTTATAAAGGTTATTTGGATAAGTATTTGAAACAATGTGGCAAGGTTACAGAACTAATTATCCGGCGGGGGCACGCACGGCGGGAGTATCCTGGAGAGCCGTGTGTGATGGGGGATCCACTCATTGGGCCCAACTTGCCCGCTGGAGACCAGGGACTCGCCCATCACAGATCGAGGACCCACGCCACAGACCAGAAACCCATCTGGAGGCCCGGCTCGCCCAGCTCGCCCCGCCCGCCCAGAGTGGGAGGAGTCAGACCGAGGGCCTGTAAGCAATCCGGCTGTGGGAGGCAGCGCACTACCTCAATGGTGGAGTGGGCCGCTGGTGGCCCTGCAAGAGCCTGGGGCTTGGCTGGACTGGGCGTCGCTCTAAGAGGCCAAGTGCGTGGACCGGGCGCGGCCTACAGCGGTGGAGCAGCGGCGGAGGACACCACGGCTCCGCTTGGCCAGGCCAGGACTATGAACTTGATGAAATGGTGTCAAACATGGAGGTGCCGGCATCATATGCAAAATGAATTTCACTGTGTAATGTTTAATAGTAAGATTAAACAAAAACTTACCAGTTTGAAGTTTGATCTTTATTTTATGAGGAGTTACGATGAGCGATTACGTGAAGTCCCGCCAGAGCGCACGCATGTTAATCTTCAAAGCAGCGGTGTGAAATCACAGATAACAGTAATTGAAGTGACATAGTAAGATTAGAGAACTAGAACTACCAGATGACCTTGATGATATGAGGGTTGGGAGCAGTGGGCACGTAATCGCTCATCGTAACTCCTCATAAAATAAAGATCAAACTTCAAACTGGTAAGTTCTCATTTAATCTTACTATTTTTCTTCGGAGTCACGTGAGTGATTCCGTGAAGATTTCAAAGCTTTGTGATTTCATGCCGTGGAAATGTCCACACAAACACAACTGCATTCATTGACGATAGTTTATTTTAAGAGAAACATTGATAATGCATACAGACAAGACATGGATTTAAAACATGCTGATGCTATTTAATGAACAAATAATAATAATAATAATAATAATAATAATAATAATAATAATAATAATAATAATAATAATAATAATAGTAACCCCTGTCATCCGGGAGGAACTATAAAATAAAACCTAAAATAGAGCTGGCAAATACCCCTGGTCTGGTTATGGGTTATTATAAATGTTTGGAAAGCTTGTTCGTTAGATTATCCTGCAGTCGCTAGGATGTGGTCCAGCGAAACGTACATAACCCTTGCCGCTGATGTTGTAGCAGCCCTGGTGGAGTGAGATGAAAACATATTAGTATCTACTCCTGCATAAGCCAAAACCCCGTTTTAACCACCTGAAGATGGTCTGAACTGATACCTTCTTATGAGGTTTTTCGTAACTAACAAACATTGCTAGTATCAGAGCCTCTAAGGCTCTAGGTGACCTTGACGTATTGTTGTAAATGTGTGGCCACACATCACCGAAGGTCCATGGGGTATGCCCTGAGAACTAGTTTGAGACCTGACGCCCCTGGCCTGCTCTACTTAACTAAATCATAAAAGCAAAATATTATATTATTTGCATATGTAATCATCCTGTCCAGTCGCAATTTTTGTAGTGACTGGACCCGTTGCACTGAGACCAGCGCCATGAGGATAACTACCTTATGAGAGCCGGGCCAAAGATAAGGATGTAGCTGGATCCCCTGGTGAAGTAGTGTTAACACAATGTCAATATCCCATACTTCCGTGTGCTTGGGCCAAGAAGTACTTGTGTTAAAGATATCCTTTGTATACTGGATATCAGAGGGTGAGACCCGACAGATTGGGTCCCACTCGTTGCAGGAAATATGATGCGAAGGCCCATTGGGCTCAGTTAATGGTTTTATAACTTAATTTATTGTCAAGGACCCATTTGAAATGAACTCCAAGACATCAGTAATCCGTGCCATATTATATGTAACATAGTATTTGAACAAAATGCTTCCCATCTCTTGAAGAGGAAATGTCCTGATTTTTCGGTGCTACCCCTGCACTCTGCAGTGAGCACATACATGGATCGGTCTGACAACCCGAGCCGCAGGAGCAGTCTTCATAGAGTCTGCAAGTCAATTAATTGATTTTATCATGCACGGGCTGGTTTCCCGAGGCACATGCTGAACCAGCAATTGTATGTTTAGAATAACCATATAAGGTTCTGTTATATTCCCAACATAAGCGGGAACCACAGCTGCACGCCAGTCAGACAGTACGAAAACTGCTGAAGTGGGACCTTGCTGAATTTATTGCAAGACCCAACTGATGAGGCAAAATAGAGAAAATACATAAAAGAACATTCCTCCCTGTGTAGCGAGGATGTATCTGTCGCCACTGTGAACCTCATATTTTTGCAACCGATGAATGAGCCTGGATACAAACATATCGATATTTGGTGTTCCATCGAACCATAATGTCATAAAAGACTTTGTGATCCAACATCCATTCTGTGTTGTCATTGATTTTACGTGATGATACACCAGCGCCAAATGAGGTTGGGTAAATATGATGGGAACTTTGACTGGATTGCCCCCATGTGACTAACATATGCCACCACCACAGTGTATCAATTTGGAATTGAGCATGCAAATTATGCATATTCGCACAATAACTCTTTAACCTATAGAATGCACATAGTGTCTATAGATCGTTGATACCAATAACTGGAGAATTGGCAACTCATGCAAATCCTTTCTGCCTCCGTGACTAGAGATGGCATTCGTAATTTTTCATCTTTGAGTACTAGCATCAGTTTTGTGATATAACTGAAGATTTAGTGACCAAAACCTACTGGAGCAATGCTGAATATTATTCATCAACCATTGTGACTTTGGTAGCTTCAGCTGGTAATAGCATAGGTCTGTTAACAATGACCTATACGGCACCTGAGAGGTTACTACTTTGTACGTTATAAGTTCTGATAATGCAAAGGTCCAATTTGCACAGCTGAAACACAGCTGCTATATTGCCAATTACACTTGATGAATAGAAGGCTGCTTCATAACAACAAGGTTGTTACAGGCTTCAATTGTTTCCAATATCTTGCCCCAGGGCGGAGTCACAGACAAATTAATAATTAAAGGTAAATCCCAATAATCAATAACTCTAATTGGTATCAACCTAAATTTAACTGTATGTATGAGGAACCACAATTTCTCAATCATAGTTTGCAGCTGCAACAGTTGATTTTTAGCAAAATACCATCCGGATAAGCCAGAACAAGTGTTTGTGAGCTTTTGGCAGTCCAATCACCGGTTTTATAATTTGGTAAATGACCTGGGAGCTGAAGTTAGACCATTTTGCAATGCTTTAACTGTTATCATTGTCCCATTCAGATAAATTTCAAATGTCTCCGGTGATCCCTGAGAATGGAAATCAGTTGTTTAACAGTAACAAAATTCCATATTCTGAAAAGTCTCTGTTGCACATGTGAGTTAAATCATAGATGAACCGACATCCTCCACCGTTCACAATGAACAGGCCACATCTGCCATAATTCAGTGCCTATCTCGAACGACAATTCTGACCAGATTCCCGAACCTGTCAGAAGGTAATTCTGGCCATAATACAGGGCCTGCCTTGAAGACAACTCTGGCCATAATTCTGAGCCTGCCTCGAAAGACAACTTTGGCCTCAATTCCAAGCCATGCTTGGTACCCTTGTACACTGTGCAATAATAACCCATCACATGTTATCATTTTAGTGTATAACTAATCTGAATCTCATGTTATCATTGTCATTTGTACAAAAACAAGTGTAAATATTACCAACTTGTAAATGGTCCACTTACCCCATGTTTCGGAAGAACCAGACCCACCTACCTCCATGTTTACCGGTGGTCTTATGGTAAGCCCAAAGGCCCCTGATATGGGTTCTATTCCCGTCCTTGATTGGAGAGTAGGACTCGTAGGGTGTGTGGATTCCATATTTCCTGAGACCGGCTTGGACCTTGGCCTGAATGACCGCTGCCCAGCTTTCAAGCTGCCACCAGCTTCAGTGAACTGCTTACCGCTGGTGAGGCAGGGTGTGTGTCGTTGCCGATACGATGAAGCTTTGTTCGTCGTTGGTACCTTGACAGCTGTTGCTTCCTCTTCCAGGTATACCTGTTGGATAAGTCTTACCTGAAGAGAAGCTTCGGCGGCTGGTTTCATTTCTCCAATGTCACCCCTGATAGCACTGTTCACTGCCGGCTGTGAGGGAAACTCTGGCCCCTTCCAGGTTTTCTGCCCACGGCAGTAACCCTTTTGTATGCGAGTATTTCCTTGGAGCCATATGCATGTGCTCCAGTATGTTCCACGGACACACTTCGAATTTGAAGTCTGTTACACACTGACCACTCGCACTCCCCTCCACAGAGAGGGAGATTTGTAGGCCGCCTGAAAACAGGTGCTGCCGCAGGCCCCTGTGGATACCTGCACTGACATGGCCCCTCCTGCGGACCTATGTCAGGATTCTTGCTCTGAGTCAGACAGGAACTGACCCAGAATGCTCCCCTCCTCAGAGAGGGAGACATTGTGCAGCCTTGTAACAGGTGCCGTTGTCGTGGGCCCCCGGGGAGACCCACAGTGATATAACTCCCTCCTTTGGAGCATATCATTGTGGAGCACCTCTCCATCAGGTGCTCCATGTGGGTTAGAACGTTCAAAGACGTTACCCATTGAAGGAGGGGATCCTCTCCATCATGAATCCTCCTGGCCCGACTCGTCTGAGTCAACGGGCCGCAGGGACTTTGCTCTTCCCTACACTCACCTCCTCAGCGAGGGAGATATAATATCGTGTCTTGCCCTCCAAGCGGGGTTGCCTAGGTGCTACCGGCACTAGTCTGAAGCCGCTGGCTCCACCGCCAGCGACTCGGAAGGCGAATTCAACCACCGCCCACTACCCGCACTTCTGCGGTCTCCGTAGCGGGTTCCCCGCGATCCGTGCCGGGATTCCCCGAGGTCATGACCAGGATGCCCTGCGGTCCATGACTGGGATTCCCCGCAGTATATAAAGATTCCCCCGCGGCCCATCCGGACTTCGTGCCAAAATCCAAGAGGAAAACTCTGCAAGGAGAGATTCCTACAAGAAAACACATAACCTGGGAATAAGTCTGACACTTACCTTCGGGTTTAAATTACCGCTGGAAGGAGCAGCGCCTGCCAGTCGGTCATCGCGCAATGCGCTAAGACTTAATGACACGCGTGCGTTCTGGCGGAACTTCACGGAATCACTCACTGACTCCGAAGTCAAATTGCATACGTGACAATAAATATCCATTGAAGCATTGAAATGCTGGTAATGGCTGCTTTCAGCGCTTACAGAGCCAGAGACCCGGGTTCGATCCCGACTACGGGCACTTGTCTGTGTGGAGTTTGTACGTTCTCCACGTGACCCGCGTGGGTTTTCTCCGAGATCTTCGGTTTCCTCCCACACTCCAAAGACGTACAGGTTTGTAGGTTAATTGACTTGCTGTAAGTGTAAATTGTTCCTAGTGTGTGTAGAATAGCATTAGTGTGCGGGGATCGCTGGTCGGTACGGACTTGGTGGGCTCAAGTGCCTGTTTCCACACTGTATCTTTAAACTAAAAGTTCTGCAATGAGCGCTCCAGTTACACTTCTCTACCAGCAACTCTGAGGCACAGTAGGGGAGGCTGAAGTCAGACCGAACAATCGTGACTCGATTAGATGGGAGGACAAACAGGAGATTCTGCTACCACAGATGGGAATCATGGATGGTGTGTTGCCTCCCTGGTGCCAGAGTCCAGGATGTCTCAGAACAGCTGCAGAATATTCTCCAGATGGAGGGTGAACAGCCAGAAGTCATTGTGCACATTGGCACGTCATAAGGTCATAGGATCGTAAGTGATAGGAGTAGAATTAGGCCATTCGACCCATCAAGTCTGCCATTCAACCATCCCTTTTTCCACTTTGTCTGACTATGACTCCATGACAAGAGGGAAACACGGGTCACTTTGAACAGATGGTTCTGAGATGAGTTCTCCTGTTTGCTAGCTAAAGATAACTTTTCCCTATTTGTTTGATTTTCAAGTCTGTGTTTTCTGAGGTAGAGGTCCATGACTTTCACTTTAAACCTTTCCCCCAACGTACCTGCATGCAGACAGGAGTCATCATTCCAGCTGTACCCACATCCCCTGGTCGCTGTGAAAAGGTTAGTGCACAAATGGAACTTGCTCATCGTCTGTGGTTCCAGAGCTCATTCACTAACCTCTGAGTCAGAATGCTGTGGCTGTTTGGTTCCATCCAACATCGTGAGCAGAAAGACTAGACAAACACTCTGGGAATGCTGCACTGTCAGAGATGCTGCCTTTCAGATTAACCTTGTTACTAAAGCCCCTGTCCCACTTAGGAGACCTAAACAGCAACCTCTGGTGACCTTGCCTGCCACCCAAGGTTTCCATGAGGTCACCGGAGGTTTTGGTCACTCTCCCTAATGGTCGAAAGTGGTTTTCGCTTGGTCGAGGCTTCATCTAGGTTGCTGCTATTTTTTCATCATGTTTAATGAAAACTCAACTAAAAATAGGTTGCCGTTTTAAAAATCGATCATTTTTTAGTCGCAGGTCTAGTCGAAGCCTGCTTTCTTCATAGTCGAGGACGGTTTTCAACATATGCTTGGGAGGTGGTAGGAGGTTGCAGGTCTCCTTGACCGTGGTTTTTTTTGGGTGGCGGGCAAGGTCACCAGAGGTTGCTGTTTAGGTCTCTTGAGTGGGACAGGGGCTTAACTCTCTCGTGTGTAGGAAGGAACTGCAGATGCTGGTTTAGTTTAGTTTCCTTTAGAGATACCACACGAAAACAGGCTCTTCAGCCCATCAAGTCTGCAGCAACCAGCGATCCCCGCACACTAACACTATCCAACACACACTAGGGACAATTTTTACATTTACACCAAGCCAATTAACCTACAAACCTGCACGTCTTTGGAGCATGAGAGGAAACGGAAGATCTCAGAGAAAACCCACGCAGGTCACGGGGAGGATGTACAAACTCCGTACAGACAGGATCATCTTGGGTCTCTGGCACTGTAAGGCAACAACTCTACTGCTGCGCCACCGTGCCACAGGTTAGACCGAAGAGAGACACAAACAGCTGGAGTAACACAACGGGTCAGACAGCTGGGGAAAAGAAATAGGTGACGTTTGGGGTCAAGACTCTTCTTCAGACTGAGAGTCAAGGGAGCGGCGAAATAAGAGATTTAGACGGTGAGACAGAGAGAAAAAGAACAAATGAATTAAAGATATGCAAAAAAGATACAACGATAAAGGAAACAGGCCATTGGTAGCTAGGGGCTAGGTGAAACGAGTTACAGACAATGAGACGCAACAAGACTCCCTCTGGCCCGTCAATTGTATTGATCACATGGGACTTTGGCACAATTTTTCCTCAAGTTGCAACTGGATCTTGGACTTACTGACTCATCACAATAAGTGAGGATAGGCAGCAACACATCCTCCGTGAAAATCCTCAACATTAGTGTCCTGCAAGATGCTTTCCCAGCCTCTTAATAAACTCCTCATCACTCACAACTGTGTGGTTAAATTTGCTCTAACCCCAGTTACAACTTCGGGCCATTTAGGTGGGATCTCAAGTAATGACAATGCAGAGTACCGGATGGAGATAGAGAGCTCAGTAACATGGTATCAAGACAACATCCTCTCCCTCAACGTCACGAAGACTAAGGAGCTGGCCATTGTCATACATTAATCATTAGTCCTGGGCCAACCACATCGAAGTCACGGCCAAGTAAGCACTCCAACATCTCTATTTCCTCAGAAGAGCAAGAAGCAACTTTTACCAATTTCGAAAGATGTACCATCGAAAGCATCCTGTCATGATGTGCCACAACTTGATGGCAACCTTTCTCTGCCCCAACACTACAATAAATTGCAGAGGCTTGTGGATGCTGCCTAGTTCATCACACAAACCAGCCATATCTTGAGGTCCAAATCCACAGCTCCCTGAACGTAGATAGAGTGATCGATAAAGCATATGGTATGCTTGCCTTCATAGGTCTAGGCATTTTTTCTCGGAGTCGGGAAGTCCTGTTGCAACTTTATAGAACTGTGGTGGGGTCAGATTTTGATTACTGCATGCAGTGCTGGTCGCCCAAGTGCAGGAAGAATGTAGAGGCTTGTGGGAGGGTGCGGACCAGGGATATCAGAAAAGTACCCAGATTGGAACGTAAACCATCAGGAGCAGTTGGACAAACTTGGATTATTTTCTTTAAATCATTGGAGACTGAGTGGAGACTGAATTACAAGATACAGGTAGGGTAGAAATCAAAACCTTTTTTTCCCTGGGAGGATATGTTAAAGATTTAAGTGTGTGGAGAGGGGGGGATGTTTACAGGAGATGTGCAGAGTAAGATTTTACACAGAGAGTGCTGGTGCCTGGAACACACTGCCTGGTGTGATGGTGGAGGCAGTTATGATAGTGTAATTCAAGAGGGTTTTTGGATAGGCACATGGATAATGCAAGGAACGGAGAGCTATGATCAAATGCAGGTAGAGGAGACTGTTTTAACTTGGTATCGTGCTTAGCACGGACATTGTGGGTCCAAAGGGCCTGTTCCTGTGCAGTATACATTCTATGTTTTAATGCCATCTACACTTCATGTTGCCTTAGGGAAACCAGCCAACATAATTCATTCCCCAACCAATCCGTCTTCTCTCCTCTCCCAACGGAACAGATACAAAAGCTTGAAAACACAAATGACCAGATTCAGAAACACCTTCTCCCCCACTGTAAACAGACTATGTAACAGACCGTTCATAAACAAAAGTTGTAGAATTAATCCCCCAACCTACTTCATTGGGGCCCTTGCACTTTTCTTACATGGTATGATATTTTATTTGCCACATGTCCTGAGGTATAGTGAAATTCATTTTTGCATACAGTTCAGTACATATCACTATACAATAGACAATAGACAATAGACAATAGACAATAGGTGCAGGATTAGGCTATTCGGCCCTTCGAACCATTCAATGTGATCATGGCTGATCATCCCCAATCAGTACCCCGTTCCTGCCTTCTCCCCATATCCCCTGACTCTGCTATTTTTAAGAGCACTATCTAGCTCTCTCTTGAAAGCATCCAGAGAACCTGCCTCCACCGCCCTCTGAGGCAGAGAATTCCACAGACACAAGCACTTAGATACATATTAGATAAGCATCTCGGATACAGTGCAAGTGTACAGCAGTGGTTCACTGAGACAGTGTACAGGGTCGCCCTTTTCATGCCCCAGTTGTTGTAAGTGCAGTGGTCTTGACCTGACCATGAAGGTCTACCGGGTGGGTCCTCTGTCCGTGGCGGGCGCGTCCCTGGTGTGCAGTGGGTGAGCTGGGCCTTCCTGGCAGGTTCCCAGTCCGCTGCGTGGGTCCTCGATCCGCGGCGGGCAGTTCGGGCCTACCGGGTGGGTCATCCGTCCACAGCGGGCGAGGCCCTGGTTTGAGGCGGGTGAGAGGGCCCTTCCGGGCGGGCCCTTGGTCTTCTGGCCGTGACTTGTCGGGATACACCTGCCGTGCGCGGCTTGCCGGGTTGTGCACTCTCTCCGTATCTGTGACAGTGTATACATCGCTGTAAGTTTAAATTCTGTATTTATTTATTTGGTGTTTATTTATTTATTTAGCTCTTTGTTATACTTGAGATATATATAGGATGATTTGACTGGATAGCTTGCAAACAATGTTTTCCTCTGTATCTCAGTGCAGGCGGCAATGATAAATCAATATCTATACCAATTAACCAAAGGACATTGCCAAGTGTGGACGATTGTGCCAAGTTGTATCAACCATCTGTGTGTAGAAATATTTCCCAATTTCATTCCTGGAAGACTGGTCCCAAGTTTCCCCAATCAGCGGAAATAGTTTCTGACCATTTTTCCCCCATAATATTTTGAAAATTTCAATCAAATCATTGCTTAACCGTCTAATCTCCAGGGTATTGCAACCTTAGTTACGAAACCTCTCCTCATAATTTAACTTGGGGAAGTTGAAGTATTCTTTGTAACCTAGGCTATTCTCCTTCCATGCCCGTCTGTGGTTTACTGAACTGGAGATTGATACAGCCGCAGCGTAACCTCCACCCCCTGGTTATACCCACCAGATTTTTGGTTATTTTCTGCTCCTATCCATGACATTTTATGAACATTGTCCGCAGGGATCTGACACTCATTGGATGACACAAAAAAGCTGGAGTAACACAGCGGGTCAGACAGCATCTCTGGAGAAAAGGAATAGATCTATCTTCGGTTTAAAGCAGAATCTGCAGTTCCTTCCTAACACTCCTTGATCCTCTACTGCTTCCTGCTTTTCACCACTCAGGAAGTATTCTATTCTATTCTCTTTTACATCAATCACGTTAATCAACAAGGAACCCCATTTGTCACAGTTCAGCCCTCTCGTATTTAACGCTCCTTTGTAATCTAATGCTTCCATTTACTCTGCTAAAGTGCTGCCAATCCTGGTGTCATGGGCGAGTTTGCAAATGTGGCTCCCTCTCCCTTCTTCTAAGCAGTTTATAAATACTGTGAATAGTTGCGGCCCCAACAGCGATCCTTGAGGGACACCACTAGTCACATCTTGCCAATTTGAGCACCTGCCCTTTACGCACGCTCTCTGTCTCAGGAGGTTCAACCATTTTCCCAACTAGGTCTTCAATTCCCTGAGCTAATTAATTGCACTGTCTTGCAACTTACAACTAATTGGCTCCACAGCACTTTGGGATATTCTGAAGTTAAGGAAGATTCTAATTGCTACTTGTATTTTATATGCCGATCTCTGGATGGCAAAATGAAGGGAGGTAGGATTGAGTAGGAAGGAACTGCAGATGCTGGTTTAAACTGAATACAGACACAGAGTGCTGGAGTAACTCAGCGAGACAGGCAGCATCCCTGGAGAGAAGGAATGGGCGACGCTTCAGATCGAGACCCTTCTTCAGACTTGAGAGTCGGGGGAAAGATAGAATTGACATTGATAGCACAGAATAACAAACATAGAACATAGAGCAGTACAGAACAGGAACAGGCCCTTCAGCCCACAATGTCTGTGCCAGCCAAGATGCCAAATTAAACTAATCTCTTCTGCCTGTGTGTGATCGATATCCCTTAATTCCTTCCATATATTTGTGCCTATCCAAAAGCCTCTTAAATGTATTTATCTCCATCACCACTCCTGGCAGGACGTTCCAGGCACCCACCAAACTCTGTCTAAGACACTTGCCCCTCTCACCTCTGTTACAATGTCCTCCTCTGACCTTAAACCTATGCCCTCTAGTCTTTGAAATATCCAATCTAGGGAAAAGGTTCTGACTGTCTATCCTATCTATGTCTCGTATAACTTGTTATACTTCTAGCTTCCCCTCAACCTCTGCCGTTCCACAGAAAACAATCCAAGTCTGTCTAAAGTCTCTCTGTAGCTAATATCCTGTAATCCAGGCAGCACTTCTGCACCTTCTCCATAGCTTCCACAGCCTTCCTGTAAAGTTGCAACAGAAATCCATGCTACGCTCCAAATGCGGCCTAATCAAAGTCTTGTAAAGTCCTGAGTGTTATACTTAATGCCCTGCCCAATGAAGGCAAGCATACCATATGCCTTCTTCACCACTCTATTTACATGTGTTGCCACTTTCAGGGAGCTATGAACTTTTGGACTCCGATAGTTCCCTGTACATCAATGCTGTTAAAAAACGTCCCTTACATTTGATCTCCCAAGGTGCAACCTCACACTTGCTCAAAAATCCCAAAGGGAAATCCTGCAACCCAATTTCCACATCTATCTGCATCAAAGTACTGCGTGTGAATACTTTGCAGGCAATTTAAATGGAGCTTCTCACAATTTAGATGGAGGCCATTCAGCCAATCCAGTATATGCTAGCTCACTGAGCAATTCCATTCTCTTGTTAATATCTCCAGTCAGCTATTCTCCCCACATTCCCATCATCTCTCCTCACACGCCTCCACTCTCCAAAGCACTCGGAATAATTTGCAGAGGGCAAATAACCTACAAAGCAGCGCATTTTTGTTATATGGGAGGAAACTGGATCACTCAGCGACACGGTGAGCCACAGGAGTCAAGGGGCAGCGATTCTACTGGTTATGCCACACAGCCACCTCTGTTATAATGAAAGAAACAAAGTAATCCAACGACATACAACAAAGAAATAAAAATGAGATCAATTATGTTGGTTGAAGGATAAATATTGGCTAGTGTACTTGGGGGAAGTCAAGTAGTTCTGTACAACCTAAGAAGGCAGATTGGGTGTTGTAGGAAGGAACTGCAGACGCTAGTTTAAACCGAAGATGGACACAAAATACTGGAGTAACACAGCAGGACAGGCAGCATCTCTGAATAGAAGGAATGGGTGATGTTTCGTGTTGAGACCCTTCTTCAGACATGCATCAGGGCGATACAGAGATAAGGAAGTGCAAGGTGTGAAAATGAAACAAAGGGGATGGAGATCAAGGAACGTAGAATAGATCATTGTTAGCTGGGAGAAGATAACGACAAAGCAAACAGTGATAAAATGTAAACAAGGACAGTCAGACTAGTCAGAGAACTGGGAAGTGGGGAGGGAGGCGCTGGGCCGCACTCTGACAATGGAGGAGACCCAGGACAGAAATGTCAGTGTGGCAATGGGAGGAGGAGATAAAGTGTTTATGCAGCAGCAGCACCTCCAGCAGTGTAGCATTCCCCAATGCTTCACTGAAACATTGTCTTTAACGTGGCATTCAAAACTCTGGAACAGGATTTAAATCATTTTGACATCGGAATTGGATCCACTATCTGTTGTATTTATGGATTTCAGCAAAGCATTCGACAAGGTTCCGCATGGCAGGCTGCTCTGGAAGGTCAGATCACATGCGATCCAAGGAGAGATAGCTGAATGGATAGAAAATTGGCTTCATGGAGGGAAGCTTAGGGTGATGGTGGAAGGTCGCTTCTCGGACTGGAGGCCTGAGTCGTGCCTCAGGGTTCGGTGCTGGGCCCATTACTGTTTGTCATATATATCAATGATTTGGATGATAACATACATGGCAAGATTTGTAAGTTGGCAGATGATACACAATTGGGTGGTTTTGCAGATAGTGAAGATGGTTGTGAAAGATTGCAGCAGGATCTTGATCAATTGGCCAGGTGGGCTGAGGATTGATTGATGGAATTTAATACAGAAATGTGTGACGTGTTGTATTTTGGGAAATCTAACATGGGCGGGACCTACACAGTGAATGGTAGGGCTCTGGGGAGTGTTGTAGTGCAGAGGGATCTAGGAGTACAAGTGCATGGTATCTTGAAGGTGCAGTCGTAGGGAGATAAGGTGGTCAAAAATACGTTTGCCACATTGGCCTGCATCAGTCAGAGTATCGGGTATAGAAGTTGGGAGGTTGCAGTTGTATAATACATTTAATTGTGTTAAGTTCTGGGCACTATGTTGTAGGAAAGATGTTGTCAATCTGGAAAGGGTATAGAGAAGATTTACGAGGATGTTGCCAGGTCTAGAGGGTCTGAGCTATGGGGACAGGTTGAGTAGGCTGGGTCTCTATTCCTTGGAGCGCAGGAGGAAGAGGGCAGATCTTATAGAGGTGTATAAAATCATGAGAGGAATTGATCGGGTGGATGCACAGAGTCTAGTGCCCAGAATAGGTAAATCAAGGACCAGAGTTATTGGTTTAAGGTGAAGGGAAAAAGATTTAATAGGAATCTAAAGGGTAACTTTTTCACACAAAGGGTGATGGGTGTAAGGAACGAGGCCAGGACAATCCCAACATTTAAGAAACAGTTAGACAGGTACATGGATAGGACAGGTTTGGAGGGATATGGATGAAATGCGGGCAGGTGGGACTAGTATAGCTGGGGCATGTTGGCCGGTGTGGGCAAGTTGGGCCGAAGGGCCTATTTCCACACTGTGTCACTCTATCACTGAGCTCATGCATGACTCCAGTTCACAATGGAAGTTCAAGTGACTAAACTCTTTTGGCAGCACCCTGGTGAATCAAGGCTACCACTATTTCTGTCCCGCACAAGTTAAGATCGGCTGATGGGAAGACAGAAGAGCAAATTAATCATGTCTTCTAGCTCTTGCTCATACTTCAAACTTGTGGTCGAACAGGACCAGTCAGAATTTATTTTCAAAATATTTGTCCCTGGGACATGAAGGACCAAATGGTGGGGCAGGATTTATTTGCTACATGTGTTTGTTCACCCTCTCAATGGATAGCTTTGTGGTTGTTGAACAAGCTAAACAGCACAGAGAGAGTGGGATCAAATCCAGCCATGGGAAGCACGGAAATTCATTTCAACACGGCTGAAATTTACTTGTAGAACATCAAATTGAAAAGATGCTTTAAGTAGAGCATGAAGTCGATGGCTAAGTGACCGGTTTCTACACTCAATTTCCTCTGTTATCCACTGCTAATTCTAAGATTCGACCATGTAATCTGCCAGTCTTTAGTCACGTCAATCAGAGAAGGGAATTTGCCATTCTGCAGAGTGCAGGCCTGGAATTGACTTCAGTTCCACGCTGTGCGGTTCACTATTCATGCCTTCAGGGAAGCAAGTGCTGGCCAGTAAATGTCAAAGCAGCTTATATCCTGAGAATCATTTTAAGCCGTGAGTGTTCACAGATTTAGCTATTTGTTCTGGTCAAACACAGACTTCCCCACAGGTTAATGTTACGCAGCCTTGTTTTACAGTATCAATCCCTGAAAATATAAGTGGAGTAGATAATGCTGATCCCCTAACTCCTCCTCCCATTTCCACATTGACCTTTCTGTCCTGGGCCTCCTCCACTGTCAACCTTACAACCCAACGGTATGAATATTGATTTATCTAACTTCAAGTAACCCTTGCTTTCCCTCTCCCTCCATCCTTCCCCCATCCGAGTTCTCTGACCAGTCTGACTGTCTTCCTGATTACATTTTATATTTGAATGCTTCATAGTCACCTTCCCCTAGCTAACAATGATCTAATCTAATTTTTCCTTGGCCCTCATCCCCTTTGTTCTCTCTTTTTCACACCTTACCCTTCCTTATCTCTGTGTTTCCCTCTCCCCTGACTCAAAGTCTGAAGAAGGGTCTCGACCCGAAACATCACCCATTCCTCTATCCAGAGATGCTGCCTGTCCCGCTGAATTACTCCAGCATCTTGTGTCTCAAAATGTGCAGGTCAGGAGGTTAATCTGCTGCTGTAAATTACCTCTCGTTTGTGACAATTGACAATAGACAATAGGTGCAGGAGTAGGCTATTCGGCCCTTCAAGCCAGCACCCCCATTCAATGTGCTCATGGCTGATCATCCACAATCAGTACACCTTTCCTGCCTTCTCCCCATATCCCCTGACTCCGCTATCTTTACGAGCTCTATCTAACTCTCTAGAAAGCATCCAGAGAATTGGCCTCCACTGCCTTCTGAGGCAGAGAATTCCACATATTCACAACTCTCTGGGTGAAGTTTTTCCTCATCTCCGTTCTAAATGGCCAACCCCTTATTCTTAAGCTGTGGCCCCTGGTTCTGGACTCCCACAACATTGGGAACATGTTTCCTGCCTCTAGCGTGTCCAATCCTTTAATAATCTTAAATCTCTAACTTCTACAGGTGCACAGTAGAGAGCTTGCTGACTGGTTGCATCGTGGCTTAGTTCGGCAACTTGAGTGCCCCGGAGAGGAAAAGACTACAAAAAGTAGTAAACACTGCCCAGTCCATCATCGGCTCTGACCTTCCTTCCATCGAGGGGATCTACCACAGCCGCTGCCTCAAAAAGGCTGGCAGCATCATCAAGGACCCACACCATCCTGGCCACACACTCATCTCCCTGCTACCTTCGGGTAGAAGGTACAGGAGCCTGAGAACTGCAACGACCCGGTTCAGGAATAGCTACTTCCCCACCACCATCAGGCTATTAAACCTGGCTCGGACAAAACTCTGAACATTAATACCCCTCCATCTGTTATTTGCACTTTATTAATTTATTAATTAATGTGTGTATTTAAGTATATAACTGTAGTCAATGCCTACTATATTCTGTTGTGCTATGCAAAGAAAGAATGTCATTGTCCTGTCAGGGACACACGACAATAAACTCTATTGACTTTGATCAATAAGATCCCCTCTCATCCTTCTAAAGGGCCTGTTCCACTTAGGCGATTTGTTCGGCGATTGCTGGCGACTGTCACAGACGTAGCAGGTCGCCGAAAAAGCGGCAACCGGACTCCCCCCCCCCCCCCCCCCTGCGACAATGTCTATGACAACCTACCACCTCGTCGACAAAAAGCTACCAACAACCGGCGACCCATTAGGACGTCCACCTAGGACCACACCTACGACAACCTACGGCCACACAGGCGACAACCGACCACATCCAAAGTCAACCAAATTCCATCCACGACAAGCTACGACAATCAACGACCCTGTCAGCGACAACTGGAGACAATTCAGTCGCCGGTACCTGTCGCTGGTTGACGTAGGTTGTTGCCGATGGATTTCACCAGTCAACACCCAGCGACAACCAACGTCACCTGGCGACAACCTACGACAGCACCTACAACATGGGATGACAAGCCACATCAAGCGCACAGTCGCCAAAACGTTTGGAACATTCCAAAATCCAGCGGCGACCAGAAAACTTTACGACTCTTTAGGCGACTTGAGGAAACTACTCACAACCATACAGGCATCACCCCGCGACCATGTGGCGACAGCCTAGTTGCCTGTAGTCGCCAGAAAAATCACCTAAGTGGGACAGGGGCTTAAGTTCCAGCGTGTACAAGCCCAGTCACTCCATTCGTTCAACCTATGACAGTCTCGCCATCCTGGGAATTAACCTCATGAACCTACGCTGCACTCCCTCAATAGCAAGAATGTCCTTCCTCAAATTAGGAGACCAAAACTGCACACAATACTCCAGGTGTTGTCTCACTCGGGCCCTGTATGACTGCAGAAGGACCTCTTTGCTCATATACTCAACTCCTCTTGTTATGAAGGCCAACATGACATTCACTTTCTTCACTGCCTGCTGTACCTGCATGCTCACTTTCAGTAAGGGTGGGTGAAAGTGTGCGTGAGAGTTTGAGTGTAATGTGAGGAGAACAGGTGGCAGAGGATGTTTGTGGCATTTGGTAATGGTCCCTGAGCCTGCATGGATCTAATGGGCTAAATGGCCTCCTTCTAGGTGGGAAGTAACAACTGGTCAGTAACGGCACATTGCGGACAAGTACCCTCGCAGGAACCTCAGTGTGGAAGAGGCAACGGAGGGACTGAATGAAGAGTAATCGATAACATGCAGTGGAGAAGGCAGGTGCCACCAATGGATCAATGGTTCAACGATTCTTTATTACCACATGTACCGAGGTACAGAAAATTATTTTTTCGCATACATTTCAGTAAATTATTACCATACATAAGCACAATCCTAGTTTAAGTACAAAGTGTATAAAAATAGTCCACTGAGACCACATACATGAGGCTAGGTCTAGGCGCCATTTTCAGAGATCAATTTGCTCTAGGTGCAGCTGGCCATGAAGGCCCATTGTAATGCAGGCGTTGCAGGGTCAGAGTTCAGTTCAGTTCCGTTAGAGTTCAGTTTAGTTTATTGTCAGTCACGTGTACCGAGGTACAGTGAAAAGCTTTTGTTGTGTGCGAGCTAACCAGTCAGCGGAAATACAATACATGATTACAATTGTGCCATTTACAGTATATAGATACATGATAAGGGAATAACGTTCAGTGCAAGGTAAAGCCATCAAACTCAGATCAAAGATTGTCCGAGGGTCACCAATGAGTTAGATGCTCTTGTAGTTCAGGACTGCTCTCTGGTTGTGGTAGGATGATTCAGTTGCCTGATAACAGCTGGGAAGAAACTGTCCCTGAATCTGGAGGTGTGCGTATTCACACTTCTATACCATTTGCCCGATCGGAGTGGGGAGAAGAGGGAGTGGCCTGGGTGCGACTCGTCCTTGATTATGCTGCTGGCCTTGCCAACAGGTTTGGCGTGGCCAAGCCAAGGCGCAGGTGTGCTCCACCGCTGCTCCACCGCTCCATGCCGCTGCAGGTCGCGTCCGGTCCGTATGTTCGGCATCCTAGAGCCGGGCCCAAACTCCTGTCTAGCTTGCGTGCTTCAAAAGGTCTACCCGCTCGAGAACAACGTTACCATTACATATCATACCACACTCTCGGAAGGAAAGCTTGATAAAGCTTCTCCCTGTCTTGATGCATTTATTTACATGCACTTAATATGACACAGATGAAGGCCATTCAGCCCATTTAGGGTCATTGCTGGCTCGTAGCATTTCCCCCCTCCTTATTTCCATGTACCTTATTTCACTGTACCTTAATTGGTTAAGTAAGAATAAACACAAACTTGAACTTGAACTATAGTTTTTCCAACTCTCCTTTGATTCTTTTGCCACCCACCTACACTAAGGAGTAATTTATAATAGCCAAAGAACCTAATACAATCTGACCACATGCACCCCACTCCCAGATTTCACACAGTGTCCTTATCTGTCTCAGCAACCACCCTGTGAACTCGAAAATACCACCAGGTGAATTGCTAACAAAGGCTTGAGCTCAGATTTCACAGCAGATTTTGCTTTTTCAGACTCTGCTCTGACCACAACCTCTGACATGGCCACAGACTATTAAATAAGTCGCAGAAGAGGCCCATTCCCACACCGCATCCACACTCTTCTAACTATCCGATAAGAAGCAAATGTTGGGATGACCTTGATGTTGCTGGGATCAAGGTGTATGATTAACCAGTGACATAGTACAGCTTGACATAAACTCTATGCTGCAACACCACTATTAGGATATATTGACTTCTCTAACTCCAAGTAACCCTTGCTTTCCCTCACGCTCCATCCCTCCTCCTTCCTAGTTCTCCAACCAGACTGACTGTCTCCCTGAGTAAATGTTATTTCTCTATGTTTTGTTGTCAACTTCCCCTAGCTAACAATGATCTATTCAACATTTTCCTTGATCCTCATCCCGTTTATTGTCTTGTTTCCATATCTGTGCCTCCCTCTCCCCTGACCCCAACAGACTGAGGAAGGGTCTCGACCCGAAACGTCACCCATTCCTTCTATCCAGTGATGCTGCCTGTCCCGCCGAGTTACTCCAGCATTTTGTGTAGATCTTCGCGTCTGCAGTTAATACCTAACCAGCATCTGCAGTTCCTTCCTACACTTTACGCTTTCAAACATTGTCTCGTTGTTTCATGAGGTCCAATTTTGTGAGCCACCGACTTCAATTAAAACTGGTAAACTCCTATTGAAGCTGCGTCTGGGCCTTTTAGAGATGGTGACAGCAGCATAGCGATGTTTGGAGCAGCTGGTCACGGCGCACAGGTTTGGCCTGCCTCCTTAGTGACATGCACTGCGCTGAGTCTCATGATCAAGAGGCTGGAGCAGAGACTTGGCCTCAACTCACATGAACTCATGTCCTGTAAACGGCATGGAATATAGAGCAGTGGAGACAGGAACAGGCCAATGTCTGTGCCATACGCTATGCCTGTATTTGAGAGTATTAGCTAAAACAAAAGGTACTGTAGGACAAACTTGGATTGTTTTCTAGTAAACCTCTTTTGCACCCGTTCAATGGTCTTCACATCTTCCCTGTAATGGGGCAACCAGAACTGCACACAATATTACAAATGTGGTGCAATCAAAGACCTATGAACGAATGAATGAATAAGTTTATTGGCCAAGTATTCACATACAAGGAATTTGCCTTGGTGCTCTGCCCGCAAGTGACAAAATGACATAGAGTGACAGTTAGGTATGATACATAAAACATTAAACATTGACAATAAAACATTATTGATGTTTATTACATGTGAATTAAATAAAATAACAGAGCAAAAGGAGGCTACAGATTTTTGGTTATTGAGTAGAGTTACTACTCGTGGAACAAAAGCTGTTTTTAAGTCTGGCTGTGACAGCTTTGACAGTCCGGAGTCGCCTTCCAGAGGGAAGTGATTCAAAGAGTTTGTGGCCAGGGTGAGAGGGGTCAGAGATGATCTTGCCCGCTCGCTTCCTGGCCCTTGCAATGTACAGTTCATCAATGGAGGGAAGGATGCAGCCAATAATCTTCTCTGCTGATCGGATGATTCACTGCAGCCTCCAGGTGTCGTGTTTGGTGGCTGAGCCAAACCAGACCATGATGGAGAAGGTGAGAACAGACTCTACGATGGCCGTGTAGAATTGGACCATCATTGCCTGTGGCAGATTGTGCTTCCTCAGCTGCCGCAGGAAGTACATCCTCTGTTGTGCCTTTTTGCCTGTGGAGTCAAAAAAGCTGCAATATGCCTTCCGAATTCTTATACTCAATAGCCTGACCTATGGAGGCAAGCCTATCGTACATCTTTACCACTCTATCTAGCTGTGCTGCCACACTCAGTGTGCTATGTACCTGCACTCCAAGTTCCATCTGCATATCTTGCCATTAAATGTATACTTTCCCCTCACATTCAACCTCCCAAAGCGAAACACCTTACATTTGCTCAGTTTATACTCCATCTGCCATTTCTCAATTAATTATTCTGTAGCTGACCTACACACCACTGTATACTTTGATAACCTCTCTCGCTGTTCACAACTCCAGCAATTTTGATGTAGCCTGTAAACTTATTAACCAACTATTCTGCATTTACATCCAAAACAACAGTGGCGGCAACAACTTGCAGTGCTTGCAGCGCCAGGGACCCGGGTTCCATCCCGACTACGGGCACTGTCTGTACGGAGCTTGTATGTTCTCCCTTGTGAACTGCGTGGATTTTCTCCGAGATCTTCGGTTTCCTCCCACACTGTAAAGATGCACAGGTTTGCAGGTAAATCTCCCCTGACTCTCATTCTGAAGAAGGGTCCCAACCTGAAACGTCACCTATTCCTTTTCTCCAGAGATGCAGTCTGACCCGCTGAGTTACTCCAGCTTTTTGTGTCTGTCTTAGGCAGTACTTGCTGTTTAACAGTCATTCAGATGTTACCTGTGGGCATGGACTACTTCATCATCTGAAGACAAACAAATGTAGTGGTCAATATTGAATTATTCCTTTCAAAGGATGGAGGCTAGACAGATCCTGTTACACTCTAGACAGTCCTTACTCATCTTACCCATCACAGCATACTCACTGGAATTCTCTCTTCCCACCCTTTCCCCATATTGATCTGTTATTTTCTGCTTTTTGCTATTTGCTTCAATTGTTCAATGTATGAGTTGCTTCCACATCCTCACCACCTAACGTGTAAATAAATTCTTCCTAAGTTTGAACAGTTTTAATGGTTATCTTTGTGTGCAGGATAGTTTTTTACAGCTGTACATAGAGGTATCGACCAGAGAAGGGGCAGTGCTGGACCTCCTGTTAGGAAATGAGGCAGGTCAGGTGACGGAGGTATGCATTGGTGAGCACTTCGGGACCAGTGATCACAATACCATTAGTTTCAATGTAATTATGGAGAGAGTCAGAACTGGACCTAGGGTGGAGATTTTTGATTGGAGAAAGGCTAACTTTGAGGGAATGCGTAAGGATTTAAAAGGAGTGAATTGGGACACTTTGTTTTATGGGAAGAATGTAGAAGAGAAATGGAGGATATTTAAAGGGGAAATTGTAAGAGTACAGAATCTTTATGTCCCTGTTAGGTTGAAAGGAAATAGTAAAAATTGGAAAGAGCCGTGGTTTTCAAGGGAAATTGGACACTTGTTTCGAAAAAAGAGAGATATCTACAATATTATAGGAGGCATGGAGTAAATGAGGTGCTAGAGGAGTATAAAGAATGTAAAAAGAATCTTAAGAAAGAAGTTAGGAAGGCTAAAAGAAGATAATGAGGTTGCTTTGGCAAGAAAGGTGAAAGTAAATCCAAAGGGTTTCTACAGCTATATTAATAGCAAAAGGATAACGAGGGATAAAATTGGACGATTAGAGAGCCAGCATGCACAGCTATCTGCAGAGCCAAAAGAGATGGGGGAGATATTGAACAATTTATTTTTTTCGGTATACACCAAGGAGAAGGATATTGAACTCTGTGAGGTAAGGGAAAAAATTAGACTAGCTATGGAAACTATGAGATTCAAAGAGGAGGAGGTACTGACACTTTCGAAAATTATAAAAGTGGATAGGTCTCCAGGTCCTGACAGGATACTCCCTAGGACATTGAGGGAAGTTAATCTAGAAATAGCAGGAGCTATGACAGACATATTTCAAATGTCATTAGAAACGGGAATAGTGCCGGAGGATTGGCATACTGCACATGATGTTCCATTGTTTAAAAAGGGTTCAAAGAAAAAAATCTAGCAATTATAGACCTGTTAGTTTGACATCAGTGGTGGGCAAATTAATGGAAAGGATACTATATATAAGCATCTGGATAAACAGGGTCTGATCAGGAACAGTCAACATGGATTTGTACCTGGAAGGTCATGTTTGACAAACCTTCTTGAATTTTTTGAAGCGGTTACTAGGGAAATTGATGAGGGTAAAGCAGTGGATGTTGTCTATATGGATTTCAGTAAGTCCTTTGACAAGTTTCCCCATGGAAGGTTGGTTAAGAAGGTTCAATCTTTGGGTGTCAATGGCGGAGTAGCAAGATGGATTCAACAGTGGCTGAATGGGAGATGTCAGAGAGTAATGGTGGATGGCTGTTTGTCCGGTTGGAAGCCGGTGACCAGTGGGGTGCCTCGGGGATCTGTGTTGGGTCCACTGTTGTTTGTCATGTACATCAATGATCTGGATGATGGGGTGGAAAATTGGATAAGTAAGTATGCAGATGATACCAAGATAGGTGGTGTTGTGGATAATGAAGTAGATTTTCAAAGTCTACAGAGAGATTTGGGCCATTTGGAAACGTGGGCTGAAAGATGGCAGATGGAGTTTAATGCTGATAAGTGTGAAGTGCTACATCTTGGCAGGACAAATCAAAATAGGACGTACATGGTAAATGGTAGGGAATTGAGGAATTCTGTGGAACAAGATCTAGGAATAACTGCATAGTTCCCTGAAGGTGGAATCGCATGTAGATAGGGTGGTAAAGAAAGCCTTTGGTGTGCTGGCCTTTATAAATCAGAGCATTGAATATAGGAGTAGGGAAGTAATGTTAAAATTGTACAAGGCATTGGTAAGACCAATTCTGGAGTATGGTGTACAATTTTGGTCGCCTAATTATAGGAAGGATGTCAACAAAATAAAGAGAGTACAGAGGAGATTTACTAGAATGTTGCCTGGGTTCCAGCAACTATGTTACAGAGAAAGGTTGAACAAGTTAGGTCTTTATTCTTTGGAGCGCAGAAGGTTAAGGGGGGACTTGATTGAGGTCTTTAAAATGATGACAGGGATAGACAGAGTTGACGTGGATAAGCTTTTCCCATTGAGGGTAGGGAAGATTCAAACAAGAGGGCATGACATGAGAATTAAGGGACAGAAGTTTAGGGGTAACGTGAGGGGGAACTTCTTTACTCAGAGGGTGGTGGCTGTGTGGAATGAGCTTCCAGAAGAAGTGGTGAAGGCAGGATCGATTTTAACATTTAAAAGTAAAGTGGATAGGTATATGGACGGGAAGGGAATGGAGGGGTATGGTCTGAGTGCAGGTAGATGGGACTAGGAGAAAACAAATGGTCAGCACAGACTGGAAGGGCCGAGAGGGCCTGTTTCCGTGCTGTAATTGTTATATGTTATATATGTTATCTGAGTCATCTGAGCCTCCCTCTTCCTGGACAAGGACTCCAGCTTGCTCCGTGTGCTCTGTTATTTTGCTGCATAGTTATCCTACTCTCATGATGATCACCCGAGCCTCAAGGGAGAGGAGTAGCCGTCGGGTGGTGACGTCATCACGCAATGCCACGCCAGCCGGTGACGTCATTGCGCAACGCCATGCGCTAGGCGTACGCCATCAAGACGCTGCATACAACGTCAAGACGCTGCGTACGACCGCAATGTGCCTGCGTGCCGACAGGCCGTTGGCGCGCAAAGATTTCGGACACTGTCGGATTTTCGGTGCCCCGCACGATGTCGGGACCAGCCCCGCACGACTCCGCGCTTCTAAGTGGGGCCGGCCCCGCGCGGCCATACATTGCCCGTACACCTCAAGCGACCACGAGGTCGCGTAATTTGTGAGCCAAGGTCGCGTAAGTGGGACAGGCCCTTAATTCTGACCATAGAACTGTACAGCATAGAAATAGACCCTTCAGCCCACTACATCCATATCAACCATTATGCCTATTTATTATATCATTTATAATAATATTTATAATACTTTATACATAATAATTATTTATAATAATTAATGATTTATTAATAAGTATTTATAATAATTATTACAATAATCCAATTTGCCTGCATTCATTTCATAAGGTCATCTGGGATTGCAGTAGAATTAGGCAATTCGGCCCATCATGTCTAGTCCGCCATTCGATCATGGGTGATCTATTTATAGTTCATATCCCTCACTGCCCTGCTCATTCACGTCCTATTCAGATGCCTCTGAAATGTTGTCACAGTTGCTCCCTCCGTCACTTCTAGACACCAGTGAATTTTTTCTGTGAAGAATTTGCACCTAAAAGCCCTGTCCCACGGTACGAGTTCATCCAAGAGCTCTCCCGAGTTTAAAAAAAATCAAACTCGTGGTAAGCACGGAGAATGAACGTAGTGGGTACGTCGGAGCTCGGGGACGTCTCTTACCAGCTTGTAACGCTAATGGCAGGTACTCGGGAAGACTCGCTAACGGCAGGTAAGCACGGGAAGACTCGTGAAGATTTTTCAACATGTTGAAAAATGTCCACAAGAGCCCCGAGTACCGACGAGTGGCCATTACCGTAAATCTCCGAGTTCTAATCAGGGCAAACTCGAGAGAACTCTTGGAATGAACTCGCTCCGTGGGACAGGGCTATTAGATTCCCTTTAAATCTCTCCCATTTCACTTCAACCTCTGCCGTCATGTTTTACATTACACCCCAAGCAAGGCAAACAGACACTGGCTATCTACCCTGTTGGTGACTCTGATCATTTGATATACCTCTATGAATTCTATAAAACCTATCATTCCTTGACAAATCATTCCTTAATTAAACCAAGCATCTCCTTTGGCTAAAGTTTATCAATCTCGTACAGAATACATTAAAGGAAGAGTTGCAGAAGCAGAAGTGCAGATTGTTAGTGAGGGAACATGTTACACTTGGAGGAGCAAACACAAGAATTGAGGAATGCGGAGGAAGTGGGCTCTGGGACTGCACAAAGCCCCTTGTTGAGTAATTTATCATGCAATATGAGCAGGTGGGTTGGTGACCTTCCAATCAGGCTTGCCAACCTCTGGGGTCTGCAGAGCCCCTGCAGCTAAGAGATGTAACTTGCTATAGGAAGCATTTGCATATTTTTTACCAATAGGACTATCCTATCACTTGGTGATAGACACAAAATGGTGGAGTGAGACGTTGGGACAGGCAACATCTTTTGAAAGAAGGAATGGGTGACGTTTTGGGTCGAGACCCTTCTTCTATCACTTGGTGTATTGGCTTGTAGAGTTACCTGTAGATGAATGTGAATTGGCTAACAATTCTCGCACACTTCTGACATAAATCAAGCTAGTTAACCAAACAACAAAAGTACCCAGCCTCAACTACCTCGTCTGGCAGATTGTTCCATACACCCACCACCCTTTGTGTTATTAGTTCCAACAGCAGATTACTGCAGTGTTAACTCAGTGTCTTTCCCCACACCTGCTGAGGGATTTTAGTTTATATTTCAAAAGGAAATAGTTTGCAGTGGACACATGGTCATCGGAGGTATTGGGAAGAAGGGTCTCGACCGGAAATGTCACCCATTGCTTCTCTCCAGCGATGCTGTCTGTCCCGCTGAGTTCCTCCAGCATCTTGTGTGTCTCTCTGGAGGTGTTGGGAAGCTGGCTGGGAGCAGTTGCACAGTGCTGAAGTGTGAGGAGAGGTTTCATCCCATCGTACGTGGACTTCCAGAACAAGGAATCTTCTGTTCCACACCCAAGATCGCTCACACCAAGTCCCAAAACTCCAACAGCCCATTAGATAACGTTGCTTGCTGTTTATGGATGATTCAGGCAAAAACTGGAAAGCAGACTATTATTTAAATGGTGGCCGATTAGGAAAAGGGGAGATGCAGCGAGACCTGGGTGTCATGGTACACCAGTCATTGAAAGTAGGCATGCAGGTGCAGCAGGCAGTGAAAAAAGCGAATGGTATGTTAGCTTTCATAGCAAAAGGATTTGAGTACAGGAGCAGGGAGGTTCTACTTCAGTTGTACAGGGTCTTGGTGAGACCACACCTGGAGTATCCTTCCCTCCATTGATGAACTGTACACTGCAAGGGCCAGGAAGCTAGCAGGCAAGATCATCCTGACCCCTCTCAACCTGGCCACAAACTCTTTGAATCACTTCCCTCTGGAAGGCGACTCCGGACTGTCAAAGCTGTCACAGCCAGACTTAAAAACAGCTTTTGTTCCACGAGTAGTAACTCTACTCAATAACCAAAAATCTGTAGCCTCCTTTTGCTCTGTTATTTTATTTAATTCACATGTAATAAACATCAATAATGTTTTATTGTCAATGTTTAATGTTTTATGTATCATACCTAACTGTCACTCTATGTCATTTTGTCACTTGCGGGCAGAGCACCAAGGCAAATTCCTTGTATGTGAATACTTGGCCAATAAACTTATTCATTCATTCGTTCATAGGTCTTTGACTGCACCACATTTGTAATATTGTGTGCAGTTCTGGTTGCCCCATTCCAGGGAAGATGTGAAGACCATTGAAAGGGTGCAAAAGAGGTTTACTAGAAAACAATCCAAGTTTGTCCTACAGTACCTTTTGTTTTAGCTAATACTCTCAAATACAGGCATAACGTATGGCACAGACATTGGCCTGTTCCTGTCTCAACTGCTCTATATTCCATGCCGTTTACAGGACATGAGTTCATGTCCTGTAAACGGCATGTCCTGTAAACGGCAGTGAAAAAAGCGAATGGTATGTTAGCTTTCATAGCAAAAGGATTTGAGTACAGGAGCAGGGAGGTTCTACTTCAGTTGTACAGGGTCTTGGTGAGACCACACCTGGAGTATTGCGTGCAGTTTTGGTCTCCAAATCTGAGGAAGGACATTATTGCCATAGAGGGAGTGCAGAGAAGGTTCACCAGACTGATTCCTGGGATGTCAGGACTGTCTTATGAAGAAAGACTGGATAGACTCGGTTTATACTCTCTGGAATTTAGGAGATTAAGAGGGGATCTTATAGAAACTTACAAAATTCTTAAGGGGTTGGACAGGCTAGATGCAGGAAGATTGTTCCCGATGTTGGGGAAGTCCAGGACAAGGGGTCACAGCTTAAGGATAAGGGGGAAATCCTTTAAGACCGAGATGAGAAAGACTTTCTTCACACAGAGAGTGGTGAGTCTCTGGAACTCTCTGCCACAGAGGGTAGTTGAGGCCAGTTCATTGGCTATATTTAAGAGTGAGTTGGATGTGGCCCTTGTGGCTAAGGGGATCAGAGGGTATGGAGAGAAGGCAGGTACGGGATACTGAGTTGGATGATCAGCCATGATCATATTGAATGGCGGTGCAAGCTCGAAGGGCTGAATGGCCTACTCCTGCACCTAATTTCTATGTTTCTATGTTTCTATGTTTCTATGATTCAGGGGCCATCTGGACTGGAGCCTTAAACTGTTGCCTGTCTCCTTGAACATGACAACACCACAGCTTGTTTACTGCCCTCTCAAGCAATGGCAAGCATCCAGCCCATTAATCAGCTGAAACAAGTTGCTCAAAGCTTACTTAGGATACAACTGAGAAAGGTCAATGTGTGCAGCATTAGCTGTCAGTGTAATCTGATCCTAACATCACAATAAGTGGCCACAAACCTGTTGCTCCTGTGACTAAAGCCCCTGTCCCACTTTCCCAAGTTACCACAAATTCTCCCGAGATTTCTCCTTAATTCAAACTCGGAGAAATATGGTAATAGCCAGCCGTAGGTACTTAGGGCCAAAGATCCTACAGCGGAGCAAGATAGACCACTCCTTCTAAATGCAATGGGCTGACGTGTAGTATGCAACGGAGCGGAACCTGGGCCTTTTTTTCATCCATTTCCGTAACCTGACCCGACCCGACCCGACTCGCAGTGTAATCAACGTTGCGGGAGAACAGTTTGTGTTAATAAATTATAATTCTGAAAATGAGAAGATTTTAACCAAATAACTTTTATTTTTACGAGGATGTTTCCGTAACCAGCTTCTGTCTCCGCACTAGTATCATATGGAATCTTTGGTGCGGGGACGGAAGCCTGTTACGGAAATGGGGCCGAAAATTACCCATGAATCTGCCCATGACCGTATTATGTCTTTTTCATCGAGTGATCTATTTTGCTTGTTGTAGGATCTTTGCTCAAGGCTATATTTTTTACTTGTGGACATTTTTCAACATGCTGAAAAAACCTCCCGACTTACCTGATGCCCCGAGTACCTACAGCTGGCATTACGAACTGCTACAAAATATCTACGGACTCCTACTCACTACGGACATTCTCCGAGTTTGAATCAAGGGGAAAACTCAGGAGAATTCGTGAGTAACTCGGGAAAATGGGACAGGGACTTTAGACTAATGCCTCAAGTGCTCATTCTCTTCAGGTGGCATCAGTAAGGACAATGCTAGTCAGAACTTATATCTATCTGTAATATCTTGATTAACATAGATCCACAAATCAACAACAAATTTATTGTCTGTAATTTTACTGACTTGATTTTTTAAACAGACATTCATAAATTCATGTAAATGTATTTACATTTGTAAAAAATCATGAGAGGAATACAGTGGCTTGCAAAAGTATTCATACCCCTTGAACTTTTCCACATTTTGTCACGTTACAACCACAAACGTTAATGTATTTTATTGGGATTTTATGTGATAGACCAACACAAAGTGGCGCATAATTGTGAAGTGGAAGGAAAATGATACATGGTTTTCAATTTTTTTTACAAATAAAAAACTGAAAAGTGTAGCGTTCAAAAGTATTCAGCCCCCATTACTCTGATACCCCTAAATAAAATCCAGTGCAACCAATTGCCTTCAGAAGTCACCTAATTAGTAAATAGAGTCCACTTGTGTGTAATCTAATCTCCGAATAAATACAGCTGTTCTGTGAAGGCCTCAGAGGTTTGTTAGAGAACATTAGTGAACAAACTGCATCATGAAGCCCAAGGAACACACCAGACAGGTCGGGGATAAAGTTGTGGAGAAGTTTAAATCAGGGTTAGGTTATAAAAAAATATCCCAAGCTTTGAACATCTCACGGAGCACTGTTCAATCCATCATCCAAAAATGGAAAGAGTATGGCAGAACTGCGAACCTACCAAGACATGGCCGTCCACCTAAACTGACAGGCCGGGCAAGGAGAGCATTGATCAGAGAGGCAACCAAGAGGCCCATGGTAACTCTGGAGGAGCTGCAGAGATCCACAGCTCAGGTGGGAGAATCCGTCCACAGGACAACTATTAGTCACGCACTCCACAAATCGGGCCTTTATGGAAGAGTGGCAAGAAGAAAGCCATTGTTGAAACAAAGCCATAAGAAGTCCCGTATGCAGTTTGCCACAAGCCTTGTGGGGGACACAGCAAACATGTGGAGGAAGGTGCTGAGGTCTGATGAGACCAAAATAGTAAGATTAAATGAGAACTTACCAGTTTGAAGTTTGATCTTTATTTTATGAGGAGTTACGATGAGGGATTACGTGAAGACCCCGCCAGCACACATGCGCGACATTCTTCAAAGCAGTGGTGTGAAATCACAGATACCAGAGTAGACTAATATAGTAAGATAAGAGAGAACTTCCATACCAGTTGAACTTTATAATAGAGGGTTTTGGGAGCGGAGGGCACGTAATCCCTCATCATAACTCCTCATAAAATAAAGATCAAACTTCAAACTGGTAAGTTCTCATTTAATCTTACTATTTTACTTCGGAGTCACGTGAGTCACTATGTGAAGACCCCGCCTGTCACGCATGTGCGACATACCGTCGAACGCATTGCGGAAGCGACAGTTGGGAGGAGCGTCGCTCCTCCAGTGTAAGTTTAAAAAACATGAGGTAAGTCTTACCATTCTGGTGAGCGTGGCGACTGCGCGTGTTTGTGTTTCAGGAAACACCATGGAGTCGCGCAAGTTCAGGAGAGGAGCGGCAAAAACAGCTGCTATGGAAAGCAGCCAGCAGCGTGCCGTTTCTCCAGAGCTGCAGGTGCTACCAGCAGTTCCCGACTTCCCGCCGCTACAGTCCGAAGGTACGCCGCGGACCGGCGGCAAAGCCACCCGGAAGTCGGACAGGGCCGTTGACTCAGCTGGGTCCGGTCCTGAAGACACCACGTTCACGGATAGCGACGGTGGGCGTCTTTCCCGCTTGGAGCGGATGGGGAGCAGTGCTCCAGCGTGACCTGCTTATGCAGGGGCAGAGTCACAGTGGGTCTCTTCGCAGACCCACGGCAGCATCCTTACAAGGACTGCCAAAAGTCTCACCCTCTTCGCAGGGGAGCATTAGGGGTCAGAGCTGGGCTGACCCTAAAGAAGGGGGCAATGGCTGAACAGTCATCTGTCAGTGGTGCCAGAAGAACTACTGGGCATGGCAAACAAACATGCTATGCCAACACAGAAAGGACTGCCCATACATCCAAAGCTGGCAGCCAGCATAAATTACATGGCTACAAACCAGCTGCAGGAGCAAGCCATTAACTCCACGGCTGAGAAATACCTTGCTCCAGAGAATTGCAATTCTCTTAATGTTCCAGCAGTCAACAACCCCATCTGGGGCAACATGAGCCCATCTATAAGAAGCCAGGAGGTGAAGCTACAGAGGATCCTCAAACTGCTGGCTGCAGGGATCACAGCAGTGACCAGAACAGCTGATGGGGTGGAGTTGCCAGAAGAGCTACAAGATGCTCTAGTATTACTGTGTAATACTCAGTTTGAGATCAACAACTATAGGAAGAGCATCATTAAACCAGCACTTAATCCCAAATTTGCGGGATTATGCAGGACCAGTAGTGCTCAGCCGCCAAATTTGCTGTTTGGGACAACCTTTCGAAGCAGGTGAAAGAATTAGATGAAGAGGCCAAGGCCATAGGCCTGATCAAGGTGCCAAACACTTCGAAATCTCACTATCAACAACGGCAGCACCCCTACACAACCACCAGACATTGATACAATGAAAGAACACCTGGTGGTGAAAGCTCGAGGGCCGGACCACCTGCACAGCGGCCTTTTTTAGGCCATGGCCCAGCCCGGCCTTCTTGGAAAATGCGCCACCCCCGCAACGAAGCAAAGAAACAAGGACAGAGACAACACACACAACACCGGCGGTAACCATGGAGGTAGGTGGGTCTGGTTGTCTCAAAAACATTGCATGTTTAGGTGCATCAAAAATTGGTGGACGGTTGCACTTGTTTCATCACGTGTGGAGCACTTTTACATCTGATACTTACATACTCGAATGTATTCAGGGTTACAAACTAGAATTTGTGAACGAACTCCCCATCCCAGTTCAGCATACGCCTAGCCGGAAGTTCATACTTTCACAAAAAGAGAGAACAGCAGGCCATGCTGAACTGTTGAGATTAATCAATAAAGGGGTAATTGAGAAGACAATCAGGGAATCTCAAGAGTTCATATCTAATATATTTACAAAAAACAAAAAAGATGTCGGTTGCCGTATTATTATAGATTTGACCGAACTAAATAATTACATTCAGTATACCCATTTCAAAATGGACACGTTTGTCACAGCCACACAGTTGATTTCTGATAGGTACTACATGGCTTGCATCGATCTTAAAGATGCGTACTATTCAGTACCAATACACAAGGATCATCGTAAATACCTGAAATTTGTCTGGATGGGACAGCTATGGCAGTATAAGGCCTTACCCAATGGGTTATCATCAGCACCACGGCTGTTTACTAAATTATTAAAACCAGCTTTAGCATACTTAAGAGAACATAACCATATCATCATGGCTTACCTTGATGATATTCTCATTGTAGGTGAGAATTTGGAAATGGCTACTTTGGCAGTATCAGCCACAAAACATCTTTTTCAAAAGCTGGGATTTATCATACATCCAGATAAATCAAAATTGGAACCCTCCACTATAATGGATTATTTGGGCTTCACTATTGACTCAGTTTGAATGTCTATCACCTTGCCACTACACAAAGTAACAGACTTGGTGATAGCATGCAAAAGCCTCACTGGCATTAGGGAACCATCTATTCGGCAAGTAGCCAGAGTGATTGGGAAATTAGTGGCTGCGTTCCCAGCAGCACAATTTGGACCTCTCCATTATCAAAATCTGCAAAGAGCAAAAATTTCAGCTCTCAAAAATCATGCAGGCCATTTCGATAGGCCTATGGAACTACCAGAGAAAACAAAATCGGAACTAAAATGGTGGATAGAAAATGTTCAGCATTGTTCTAACCCCATCACTATCATGAACCCCTCTGTTACATTACAAACTGATGCCAGTGCTAAAGGTTGGGGAGCAACTAATACCATCACAAGTTGTGGTGGCAGATGGAGTACACAAGAATTAACCCTGTTCAAAGCAATAGGGATTCATTATTTAGAAATGCTGGGAACATTTTATGGACTGAGGGCCTACTGTTCTGATATGCGCCAGTTGCATGTACGGTTACAAATTGATAATACCACAGTGGTGGCCTATATTAATCATATGGGAGGAATAAAGTCGATATCATGTGATGAATTGGCTAATAATACCTGGCACTGGTGTCTGGAAAGAGAGATTTGGATTTCAGCCACTTACCTCCCAGGTAAGCAAAATACCGTGGCAGACACCAGATCATGTAAATTCAACGACAACATTGAATGGATGTTGGATCGGAAAGTGTTTACAGATATTATAGAACGGTATGGGACACCAGATATCGACCTTTTTGCATCCAGACATAATTACCAACTTCCAACATATGTTGCTTGGGAACCAGACCCAGGGGCAGCAGTGATGGACGCTTTCTCGCTGCATTGGGGGGATGTGTTTTGTTATGTATTTCCCCCCTTCTGCCTCATTCATTGCTCCAACCTTTAGCACTGGCATCAGTCTGTAATGTACCCTAGGGATATATGATAGTGATGGGGTTAGAACAATGCTGAGCATTTCTATCCACCAGTTTTATTCTGATTTTGCTTTCCCTGGTAGTTGCATAGGCCTATCGAAATGGCCTGCATGATTTTTGAGAGCTAAAATTTCCCTCTTCCAGGTTTTAATAATGGAGTGGTCCAATTGTGCTGCTGGGAACGCAGCCACCAATTTCCCAATCACTCTTGCTCCTTGCCGAATGGATGGTTCCCTGATGCCAGTGAGGCTTTTGCATGCTCCCATCAAGTCTGTCACTTTGTTTGGTGGCAAGGTGATAGACATATGAACAGAGTCAATAGTGAACCCCAAATAATCCATGGTAGTGGAGGGTTCCAATTTTGATTTATCTGGATGTATGATAAATCCCAGCTTTTGAAAAAAAAAAAAGTGTTGTGGCTGATACTGCCAATGTAGCCAGCTCCAATTTTTCACCTACAATGAGAATATCATCAAGGTAAGCCATGACAATATGGTTATGTTTCCTTAAGTATGCTAAAGCTGGTTTTAATAAATTTGTAATAGCCTGGGTGCTGATGACAACCCATTGGGTAAGGCCTTATACTGCCATAGCTGTCCCATCCAGATAAATTTCAGGTATTTACGATGATCCTGTGTGTGACAAACGTGTCTATTTTGAAATGGGCATACTGAACGGAAGTATTTAGTTCGGTCAAATCTATAATGATGCGGCAACCGCCATCTTTTTAGTTTTTTCTAAATATATTTGATATGAACTCTTGAAATTCTCTGATTGTTTTCTCAATTCCCTTTTGTGTTTAGTCTTAACAGTTCAGCATGGCCTGCTGTTCTCTCTTTTTGTGAAGTATGAACTTCCTGCTAGGCGTATGCTGAAATGGGACGGGGAGTTCGTATACAAATTCAATTTTGTAATTCTGAATACTTCCGAGTATGTAAAGGTTCAGAGGTAAAAGTGCAGCACACATGATGAAACAAGTGCAACCGTCCACCAACTTTTGATGAATCGGACATGCAATGTTTTTATAGACAACCAGACCCACCTACCTCCATGGTGTTGTGTGGGATGTCTCTGCACTTGTTTCTTCTGGTATTGTGTTGCTGCGTTGTGGGGTTGGCGCATTTTCCATGAAGGCCGGGCTGGGCCATGGTCTGAAAGACCGCTGTGCAGGTGGGCCGGCCTTCGAGCTTTCACCACCAGATGGTCTTCCGTAGTACCGATGTCTGGTGGGTGTGTAGGGGTGCTGCCGCTGCTGATAGTGGGTTTTAGAGGTGCTTGGCACCTTGATCAGGCCTATAGCCTTGGCTTCCTCATGCAGGTCTTTCACCTGCTTCGGGAGGTCCCCCAACAGCAATTTTGGCGCCTGTGTGCTTACTTGTCTTGCATAATTCCGCACTTCTTGATGATGCTCTTCCTGTAACTGTAAATCTCCACTGAGTATTACACAGTCTGCTAGAGCATCACGTAACTCTTCAGGCAAATCAACCCCATCAGTTGTCCTGGTACTGCTGTGATTTTAGCAGCCAGCAGTTTCCTCTGGAGCTTCCCACCCTGGCTCCTTATAGATGGGCTCCTGTTGCCCCAGATGGGGTCATAGACTGCTGGTACTTTAAGACAATGGAGTTCTCTGGAGCAATGTATTTCCCAGCCGTAGAGTTAATGGCTTGCTCCTGTAGCTGGTTTGTAGCCATGTATTTTGTACTGGCTTGCAGCTTTGTAGAGGCAGTCCTTCCTGAGTTGGTACAGCATGTGTTCCCATGCCCCACAATTCTTCTGCTGCTCTCTCTTCTGGCACCCCTCCACAGTTCTGACCCCTAATGCTCCCCTCCGAAGAGGGTGAGACATTTGGCAGTCCTTGAAAGGATCCTGCCGTGGGTCTGCGAGGAGACCCACTGTGACTCTGCCCCTGCATAAGCAGGTCACGCTGGAGCACTGCTCCCCATCCGCTCCTGCGGGAAAGACGCCCACCGTCCCTATCCGTGAACGGGGTGTCTTCAGGTCCGGACCCAGCTGAGTCAACGGTCCTGTCCGACTTCCGGGTGGTTTTGCCGCCGACCGCGGCGCACCTGCGGTCTGTAGCGGCGAGAAGCCGGGAGCTGCTGGCAGCACCTGCAGCTCTGGAGAGACGGCACGCTGCTGGCTGCTTCCACAGCAGCGGTATCAGCTGCTGTTCTCCCTTACGCGACTCTGTGGTGCTTCCTCCTGAAAAAGAAATTACACCGAGTCGCCACGCTCACCAGAAAAGGTAAGACTTACCTTCAGTAAGTTTTGAAAACTTGCGCTGGAGGAGCGGCGCTCCTCCCGACTGTCGCTTCCGCAATGCGTTCGACGATAAGTCGCGCATGCGTGCTGGCGGGGTCTTCACGTAGTCACTCACGTGACTCCAAAGTAAAATTGAAGTTTTTGGCCTAAATGCAAAACGCTATGTGTGGCGGAAAACTAACACTGCACATCACCCTGAACACACCATCCTCACTGTGAAACATGGTGGTGGCAGCATCATGCTGTGGGGATGCTTTTCTTCAGCAGGGACAGGGAAGCTGGTCAGAGTTGATGGGAAGATGGATGGAGCCAAATACAGGGCAATCTTGGAAGAAAACCTGTTAGAGTCTGCAAAAGACTTGAGACTGGGGCGGAGGTTCACCTTCCAGCAGGACAACGACCCTAAATATACAGCCAGAGCTACAATGGAATGGTTTAGATCAAAGCATATTAATGTGTTAGAATGGCCCAGTCAAAGTCCAGACCTAAATCCAATTGAGAATCTCTGGCAAGACTTGAAAATTGCTGTTCACAGACGCTCTCCATCCAATCTGACTGAGCTTGAGCTATTTTGCAAAGAATAATGGGCAAAAATTTTAGTCTCTAGATGTGCAAAGCTGGTAGAGACATACCCCAAAAGACTTGCAGCTGTAATTGCAGCGAAAGGTGGTTCTACAAAGTATTGACTCAGGGGGGCTGAATACTTTTGCACGCCACACTTTTCAGTTTTGTATTTGTAATAAAATTTGGAAACCATGTATCATTTTCCTTCCACTTCACAATTAGCACCACTTTGTGTTGGTCTATCACATAAAATCCCAATAAAATACATTTACGTTTGTGGTTGTAACGTGACAAAATGTGGAAAAGTTCAAGGGGTATGAATACTTTTGCAAGCCACTGTAGATCGGGTGGATGCACAGAGTCTCTTGCCCAGAGTAGGGGAATCGAGGACCAGAGGACATACGTTTAGTAGGAATCCGAGGGGTAACTTTTTCCACAGATGGTGGTGGGTGTATGGAACTAGCTCCCAAAGGAGGTAGTTGAGGCTGGGACTATCCTTTAAGAAGCAGTTGGAAAGGTACATGGATAGGACGGATTTGGAGGGATATGGGCCAGGCGCGAGACATGTTGGCCGGTGTGAGCAAGTTGGGCTCGCCACCCGCGTCGCTGACAGTGCGGTCAATGGCTCCCAGACCGCTATGGTGCCCCAGAGTCGGGGTCAAACCATGAGGAAGCCGGTCAGGCCGTGGGACTCGGGCGAGTCGGGCCAGGAGGGTTCCCCTCCTTCAATGGGTAGCGTCTGCGGACGCCTTAACCCACATAGAGCACCTGATGGAGAGGTGCTCCACAATGATATACTCCAAAAGAGGGAGTTATCAGCGCGGGACTCCTTGGGGGCCCGCGGCAGCGGCACTTTTTTCAGGGCTGCACAGTGTCTCCCTCTCTGAGGAGGGGAGCATTCAGGGTCAGTTTCAGTCTGACCCAGAGCAAAAATCCTGCTATAGGTCCGAAGGAGGGGCCATGTCAGCGCAGGTGTCCTCAGGGGCCTGCGGCAGCACCTGTTTTCAGGGCTGCCTATGAACCTCCCTCTCTGTGGAGGGGAGTGCGAGGAAATACTCGCAAGCAAAGGGGTTACTGGCGGAAGAATTGGTTCCAGCCATAGGCAGAAATCCCGGAAGGGGCCAGAGCTCCCCTCACGCTACAAATGCCGGCAGTGAACAGAGCTATCAGGGGTAACATTGGAAGGGCATGAAATCCAGGAAATGAAACCAGCCGCCGAATCTTCTCTTCAGGTAAGACTTATCCAACAGGTATACCTGGATGAGGAAGCAAGCCTCATCGCATCAGCGACGACACCCCCCACGCCTCATCGGCAGTAAGCAGTTCACTGAAGCTGGTGGCAGCTTGAAAGCTGGGCAGAGGTCTTTCAGGCCAAGGTCCAAGCCGGTCTCAGGAAATATGGAATTCACATACGCTACCATTCCTACGCTCCAATCAAGGAGGGGAATAGAACCCACATCTGGGGCCTTTGGGCTTACCATAAGACCACTGGTAACCATGGAGGTAGGTGGGTCTGGTTCTTCCGAAACATGGGGTAAGTGGACCATTTACAAGTTGGTAATATTTACACATGTTATTGTACAAATGACAATGATAACATGAGATTCAGATCAGTTATATACTAAAATGATAACGTGATGGGTTATTATTGCACAGTATACAAGGGTACCAAGCATGGCTTGGAATTGGGGCCAGAGTTCTCTTTCGAGGCAGGCTCAGTATTACGACCAGGATTGTCTTCCGAGACAGGGTTGGGAATCTGGCCAGGATTACCTTTCGAGACAGGGTCGGGAATCTGGCCAGAGTTGTCGTTCAAGGCAGGCACGGAAATATGGCAGGCGTAGCCTGTTCATTGTGAAAGATGGAGGATGTCGGTTCATATTTGATTTAACTTACATGTGCAACATAGACTTTTCAGTATATGGAACTTTGTTACTGTCTAACTACTGATTTCCTTAGAATCTTTATGGCATGCATTGATCGCAAAGATGCATACTATTCAGGTCCCATTCACAGGGATCACTGAAGACATTTGAAATTGATCTGGATTATATTTCTAATGCTGTGCTTTGCTAAAATCAACTGTTTCAGCTGCAACTATTTTTGAGGAGTTGAGGTTCCTCAGCCATCCAACTAGAGTTATTGATTATTCGGATTTACCTTTAACTATTAATTTATCTGTGCGCCCTGGGGCAACAGATTGAAATCAATAGAAGCCTGTAACAAACTTGTTATCAAGCAGTCTTCTATTCATCAAGTGTAATTGGCAATATAGCAGCTGTGTTTCAGCTGCGCAATTGGGCCTTTGCATTATCAGAACTTACAACGTGCAAAGTAGTAACCTCTCAAGTGCCATATAGGTCATTGTTAACAGTGCTATGCTATTAACAGCTGAAGCTACCAAAGTCACAAAGGTGGACGAACTATATTCAGCATTGCTCCAGTAGTTTCGGTCAATGAATCTTCACTTATATTACAAAAAGATGCTAGTTCTCAGAGATGGAAAATTATGAATGCCATCTCTAGTAACGGAGGTAGATGGGATTTGCATGAATCACCAATTCTTCAGTTATTGGTATCAACTACCTATAGACACTAGGTGCATACTATGGGTTAAAGGGTTATTGTGCGAATATGCATAATCTGCATGCTCAGTTCCAAGTTGATACACTGTGGTGGTGGCATATGTTAGTCACATGGGTGCAATCAAGTCAAAGTATCCTGTCATAATTTACCCAACCTCATTTGGCGCAGGTGTATCATCACGTAAAATCAATGACAACACAGAATGGATGTTGGATCACAAAGTATTTTATGATATTAAGGCTCGATGGCACACCCATATCGATATGTTTGCATCCAGGCTCATTCACCTGTTGTAAAAACATGTGGCATCACAGTGGAGAGAGATACATTCTCGCTACAGTGGGGAGGAATTTTATTTCATGTGGTTTCTCCATTTTGCCTCATCAGTCGGGTCTTGCAATAAATTCAGCAAGATCCTGCTTCAGGGTTCTCGTACTGTCTGACTGGCCTATGCAGCCATGGTTTCCTGCAAATGTTGGGAATAATAATAAAACCTTATATGGGGTTTCTAAACATAAAACTTTGCTGGTTCAGTCTTGGACTTGGGGAATCAGCCTCTGCATGATTAATCAATTAATTGCTTTACAGTATCTGAGAAGACCACTCCTGCGGCTCGGGTTGTCAGACCGATCCATGTGTGTGCTCACTGCAGAGTGCAGGGATAGCACCAAAAAGGCAGTACTTTGCCACTTCAGGAGATGGGAAGCGTTCTGTTTAAATGCTATGTTACATATAATACAGCACAGACACTGACATCTTAGAGTTCATTTTCTAATGGGTCCTTGACAATAAATTAAGCTATAGTCCCATTAACTGTGCCCTACGTGCTTCTCATCATATTGCTGCAGCGAGCGGGACCCGCTCTGTCGGGTCTCACCCTCTGATGTCCAGTTTATTAAGGATATCATTAACACTAGTTCTCCCAGACCCAAGTACATGGAAGTATGGGATATTGACATTGTGTTAACACTTCTTCACCATGAGGCTCCAGCTATATCCCTATCTTTGGCTTGGCTCTCATAAGGTAGTTATTCCCCTGGCGTTGTCCTCAGCACATGGGTCCAGTCATTACATAAATTGTGACTGGACAGGATGGTTAAACCTGCTATATATAATATTTCATGTTTACGATTTAGTTAAGCAGGGCAGCCCGGGGTTCAGGTCTCAAACTAGTTCTCATGGCATACCCCATGCACCTTCACACATGGTCACACATTTACAACATTACTTCAAAGTCATCTAGAGCCTTAGAGGCTCTGATACTAGCTATGTTTGTTAGTTACAAAAAACCTCATAAGAAGGTATCAGTTCAGACCATCTCCAGGTGGTTAATACGGGGTTTTGGTTTATACAGGAGTAGATCCTAATTTTCTAATCTCACTCCACCAGGGCTGCTACAACATCAGCAGCAAGGGTTATGTACGGTCCTCTGGACCACATCCTGCCGACTGCAGGATGGTCTAACGAACGAGGTTTCCAACATTTTATTTTAACCCATTGCCAGACCAGGGGTATTTGCCAACTCTGTTTTAGATTCTATTTTATAGTTTCCCCTCGGATGAGAGGGGTTACTGGTATTATTATTTGTCAGCATCAGCATGTTTTAAATCTATGTCATGTCTGTATGCATTATGAATGTTTCCCTTATCTGTGGTCAACTGATGCAGTCGTGCTTGTGTGGACTCGTTTTTCCACGGCATGAATTCACAGAGCTTTAAAATCTTCATGTAAAATAGTAAGATTAAAAGAGAACTTACCAGTTTGAAGTTTGATCTTTATTTTATGAGGAGTTACGATGAGCGATTATGTGCCCTCCGCTCCCAACCCTCGTATCATAAAGATCTGGTAGTTCTAGTCATCTCTAATCTTACTATGTTATTTCAACAACTGTTATATGTGATTTCACACCGCTGCTTTGAAGATTGACGTGCATGCAGGCTGACGGCCTTCTTCACGTAATCGCTCATCATAACTCCTCATAAAAATAAAGGTCAAACTTCAAACTGGTAAGTTCTTATTTATTCTTACTATTAAACTCTACAACCTCCAGATAAGCTCTGAACTACATAGACTTGGGGGCAGGTATCAAAAGCTGGAGTAACTCAGCGGGGAGGCAAGGAATGGGTGACATTTTGGATCGAGACCATTCTTCAGACTAGGGGGCATTGGTTTTGTCTTTTTGCACTATTATTGTTTGTTTGTCTTTTATGTGTACGTATGTGTGTTATATATATACATAAAGAACGAGGGGGCACGCTCGAGTATGGTTGCTCTGCCTGCAGCTGTCTGTCCATTTCACCCTTTTCTGTTTTTAGTGTCTTAAAAGTTTATTGTTTTGGAGGGTTAGTCTTTTTATGTGGGGGGTGGGGGGAGGGGGAAAATGTTTTTTCTCGGTCCCTACCTGGTCGGAGTTGCAGCTTTTCTCCGAGCCGTATATTCCCCCCCCTTCCTCGCGGCCTACCTGGACTGGAGCGGCGTTTCCTGTCGGGACCGGCCAGAACGTCAGCTTCGGTGGCGGCGCAGCGCTGAAGCTCCATCGCGGAGCGGGCAATGCCTTACCCAGGTCACCGTGTAGGAAGCTCCGGAGTGGTGAGACCGCCAACTCCAACATCGCGGAGCTGTGGTCTGCGGAGCGTCCAGCTGTGGGCGGCGCTGATTTTAAACACCGCGGAGCCTGAGATCTCTTGCCGAGATCGCCAGTGTTGGAACTCCGACCAGCGCGGCCTGTGGACTTCGGGAGCTGCGGTCTCCAGAGAGGAAGCGGCCGTTCCAGACACTCCAAGCGGCCGCTCCAAGACAGTGTTCTCCTGACGCCGGAGCTCCATCATCCGGCGTGAGGGCCTGTAACATCATGGCTCCATTGCGGCGACCTCAATAGGCCCGACAATGGGTGAACAGGAGGGAGAGCACTGGACTTTGACCTCCCTCACAGTGGGAACCATTGTGGGGGGAAGTTTTTATGTTTTATGCTAAATTCTTTAATGTTGTGTTTTATTTTTATTGGTGTGCTGCAAATGGCTCGGATAACATGGCTGCTGGAGGTGAGAGGGAACGCTGGTGCGATTGGCTGCCGCTGCTCTCTCTCCGAATTGTGTATTGTTGCTGGATGTTTTTGTTTCATGCTTCCTTTATTTGTATGGTGTCATGCCCATTTTAATTATAAGGTGTCCTTGAGAGTCCTGAAAGGCGCCCATGAATAAAATGTATTATTATTATTATTAATATGTGTGTGTATCTATATATACAAACACAATGAACTTTTTTTCTCACTAATTATATTATAATATAATAATAATAATAATAATAACTTTATTACGGACTCAAGGTCCAGACAAGGGGCAACATTACATTAAAAAATGCATTGCATCTCAAATATCATAAATATATATAAAATCAAGGCAAATCACATATTATTTACGGTGTACTATGTTTACATATTCTGTCGTGCCACTGCAAGTAGGAAATTAATTGTTCTATCTGGGACGTGACAATTAGACTCTGTTGACTCTTGATCTCTCCTTATAACTACAGCCTCCCATCCACATGAATCACTTCTACACATTCTCTATTGCTACCAAATCTCTCCTGTAGTGTGACGATCAGACCTGCACATGACACTCGAAGTGCCCCGAACCGACTAGTGCAGGTGCAGCTGCAACTTGATGTCCCGACTCTTAAATTCAATAGCTCTATGTTATGATTCGGGCATACTGAATGCCTTCTTCACTGCCCTACCCTACCACTAATGTAGGATGAGTGTTTGACGGCTCTGGGCCTGCACTCTCTGGAGTTTATCAGGGGGGGGGGTCTCTTTGAAACTGACAGAATAGTAAAAGGCCCAAATAGAGTGGATGTGGAGAGGGTGTGGATGTGGAGAAGGAGATGAGAAGGAATGTATTTTGCCAGAAGATGGTGAATCTATGGAATTAATTGTCAGAAATTAAACATAGAAACATAGAAACATAGAAACATAGAAATTAGGTGCAGGAGTAGGCCATTCAGCCCTTCGAGCCTGCACCGCCATTCAATATGATCATGGCTGATCATCCAACTCAGTATCCCGTACCTGCCCTCTCTCCATACCCTCTGATCCCCTTAGCCACAAGGGCCAATCAACTCAACTCTTAAATATAGCCAATGAACTGGCCTCAACTACCCTCTGTGGCAGAGAGTTCCAGAGACTCACCACTCTCTGTGTGAAAAAGTCTTTCTCATCTCGGTCTTAAAGGATTTCCCCCTTATCCTTAAGCTATGACCCCTTGTCCTGGCTTCCCCAACATCGGGAAACAATCTTCCTGCATCTAGCCTGTCCAACCCCTTAAGAATTTTGTAAGTTTCTATAAGATCCCCTCTCAATCTCCTAAATTCCAGAGAGTATTAAACGAGTCTATCCAGTCTTTCTTCATAAGACAGTCCTGACATCCCAGGAATCAGTTGGTGAACCTTCTCTGCACTCCCTCTATGGCAATAATGTCCCTTCCTCAGATTTGGAGACCAAAACTGTACGCAATACTCCAGGTGTGGTCTCACCAAGACCCTGTACAACTGAAGTAGAACTCCCTGCTCCTGTACTCAAATCCTTTTGCTATGAAAGCTAACATACCATTCGCTTTTTTCACTGCCTGCTGCACCTGCATGCCTACTTTCAATGACTGGTGTACCATGACACCCAGGTCTCGCTGCATCTCCCCTTTTCTAATCGGCCACCATTTAAATAATAGTCTGCTTTCCTGTTTTTGCCACCAAAGTGGATAACCTCACATTTATCCACATTATACTGCATCTGCCAAACATTTGCCCACTCACTCAGCCTATCCAAGTCACCTTGCAGTCTCCTAGCATCCTTCTCACAGCGAACACTGCCCCCAGCTTAGTGTCATCCGCAAACTTGGAGATATTGCTTCAATTCCCTCATCCAGATCATTAATATATTGTAAATAGCTGGGGTCCCAGCACTGAGCCCTGCGGTACCCCACTAGTTACTGCCTGCCATTGTGAAAAGGACCCGTTTACTCCTACTCTTTGCTTCCTGTTTGCCAGCCAGTTCACTATCCACATCAATACTGAACCCCTAATACCGTATGCTTTAAGTTTGTATACTAATCTCTTATGTGGGACCTTGTCGAAAGCCTTCTGGAAGTCCAGATATACCACATCCACTGGTTCTCCCTTATCCACGCTACTAGTTACATCCTCGAAAAATTCCACAAGATTCGTCAGACATGATTTACCTTTTGTAAATCCATGCTGACTTTGTCCAATGATTTCACCACTTTCCAAATGTGCTGCTATCCCATCTTTAATAACTGACTCTAGCAGTTTCCCCACTACCGATGTTAGACTAACTGGTCTGTAATTCCCCGTTTTCTCTCTCCCTCCCTTCTTAAAAAGAGGGTTACATTTGCTACCCGCCAATCCTCAGGAACTACTCCAGAATCTAAAGAGTTTTGAAATGATTATCACTAATGCATCCACTATTTCCTGAGCTACTTCCTTAAGTACTCTGGGATGCAGCCTGATCTGGCCCTGGGGATTTATCGGCCTTTAATCTATTCAATTTACCCAACACCACTTCCGACTGACCTGGATTTCACTCAATTCCTCCTTTGACCCACAGTCCCCTGCTATTTCAGGCAGATTATTTATGTCTTCCTTAGTGAAGACGGAACCAAAGTAGTTATTCAATTGGTCCGCCATATCCTTGTTCCCCATGATCAACTCACCTGTTTCTGACTGCAAGGGACCTACATTTGTTTTAACTAACCTCTTTCTCTTCACATATCTATAAAAAACTTTTGCAGTCAGTTTTTTATGTTCCCTGCCAGTTTTCTTTCATGATCTATTTTTCCTTTCCTAATTAAGCCCTTTGTCCTCCTCTGCTGGTCTCTGAATTTCTCCCAGTCCTCTGGTATGCTGCTTTTTCTGGCTACTTTGTACGCATCATCCTTTGCTTTGATACTATCCCTGATTTCCCTTGTTATCCATGGATGCACTACCTTCCCCGATTTATTCTTTTGCCAAACTGGGATGAACAATTTTTGTAGTTCATCCATGCAGTCTTTAAATGTCTTCCATTGTATATCCACCGTCAACCCTTTTAGAATTAATTGCCAGTCAATCTTGGCCAATTCACGTCTCATACCCTCAAAGTTACCTTTCTTTAAGTTCAGAACCATTGTTTCTGAATTAACAATGTCACTCTCCATCCTAATGAAGAACTCAACCATATTATGGTCACTCTTGCCCAAGGGGGCACGTACAACAAGACGGCTAATTACCCCTTCCTCATTACTCAAAACCCAGTCTAAAATAGCCTGCTCTCTCGTTGGTTCCTCTACATGTTGATTTAGATAACTATCCCGCATACATTCCAAAAAATCCTCTTCCTCAGCACCCCTGCCAATTTGATTAACCCAATCTATATGTAGATTGAAGTCACCCATTATAACTGTTTTTGCCTTTGTCGCACGCATTTCTAATTTCCTGTTTGATACCATCCCCAACTTCTCTGCTACTGTTAGGTGGCCTGTACACAACACCCACCAGCGTTTTCTGCCCCCTTAGTGTTTTGTAGCTCTACCATACCGATTCCACATCCTCCAAGCTAATGTCCTTCCTTTCCATTGCGTTAATCTCCTCTCTAACCAGCAACGCTACCCCACCTCCTTTTCCTTTCTCTCTATCCCTCCTGAATATTGAATATCCCTGGATGTTCAGCTCCAGCCTACGTCACCCTGGAGCCCATGTCTCCGTGATCCCAACTATATCATAATCATTAATATCTATCTGCACGTTCAACTTGTCCACCTTATTACGAATACTCCTTGCATTGAGACACAAAGCCTTCAGGCTTGTCTTTACAACGCACTTACCCTTATACAATTTTGCTGAAAAGTGGCCCTTTTTGATTTTTGCCCTGGTTTTGTCTGCCTGCCACTTTTACTTTTCACCTTGCTACCTAATGCTTCTACCCTCATTTTACACCCTCCTGCCTCTCTGCTCTTGTACCCATCCCCCTGCCACATTAGTTTAAATCCTCCCCGACAGCACTAGCAAACACTCCCCCAAGAACATTGGTTCCATTCCATTCCAGGTGCAAACCGTCCTGTTTGTACCGGTCCCACCTCCCCCAGAACTGGTCCCAGTGCCCTAAAAATTTGAATCCCTCCCCCTTGCACCACTTTTCAAGCCACGTATTCATTTGCATTATCTCCTATTTCTACTCTGACTGGCCCGTGGTACTGGTAGTAATCCGGAGAATTACTACCTTTGAGGTCCTACTTTTAAGTTTATCTCCTAGCTCCCTAAATTCACCTTGTAGGACCTCATCCCTTTTTTTACCTATATCGTTGGTGCCAACATGCACCACGACAACTGGCTGTTCACCCTCCCCCTCCAGAATGTTCTGCAGCCGTTCAGTGACATCCCTGACCTTTGCACCAGGGAGGCAACATACCATCCTGGAGTCTCGTTTGCGGCCGCAGAAACGTCTATCTATTCCCCTGACAATTGAATCCCCTATTACTATTGCCCTTCCCCTCTTTTTTCCCCCCTCATGTGCTGCAGAGCCACCCATGGTGCCATGAACCTGGCTGCTGCTGCATTCCCCTGATGAGCCATCTCCCTCAACAGTATCCAAATTGGTATACCTGTTTAGGAGGGAGATGACCGCAGAGGACTCCTGCACTACCTGCCGCCTACTGCTTTGCTGGCTATTGGCCACCCGTTCCCTTCTTGTCCTCTTACCTTTTGCCTGCGGTGTGACCAACTCACTGTAGTGCTATCCACGACTTTCTCCGCATCGTGGATGCTCCAGTATGAATCCAGCCGCAGTTCCAATCGTTCAATGCGGTCTGCCAGGAGCTGCAGCTGGACACACTTCCTGCAAACGTAGTCACCAGGGACACCGACCATCTCCTGATCTCCCACATGTTGCAGGCTGAACAAACCACGGGGCCAATCTCTACTGCCATACCTTACTCCCAAATTACTCTGTATTAAATATTAAAAAAAACACAAAAACTTATCCTTTAAACTTTACTACTAAATACTGAATCCTTAACTCCCAGAATCCCTCACTCCCAGAAGGCAGAAATGTAAAATTGTAAACCCGGGGTTGCACCCAATCAGCTGCTTCCTCGGGTCCTCTTCCACCAATCAGCGGCTTCCTCAAAAAAAACCCACTTCTCCAAATGGAACGTTATGGATTTTGGTAAAAACAAGCCCCGCGCTAGATTTTAAACCTTACCGGTCGGGTGTCGCTCCTCCCCCTCCTCCTCTTCTTCCAACGGCTCCTGTGGGCCTCTGGAAAAACAAGCCCCGCGCTAGATTTTTATCCTTACCGGTCGGGTGTCGCTCCTCCCCCTCCTCCTCTTCTTCCAACGGCTCCTGTGGGGCCTCTGGAAAAACAAGCCCCCGCGCTAGATTTTTATCCTTACCGGTCGGGTGTCGCTCCTCCCCCTCCTTCACTTCCAACGGCTCCTGTGGGCCTCTGGAAAAACAAGCCCCGCGCTTGATTTTATAGCTTACCGGTCGGGTGTCGCTCCTCCCCCTCCTCCTCTTCTTCCAACGGCTCCTGTGGGCCTCTGAAAAAACAAGCCCCGCGCTGGATTTTTAGCTTACCGGTCGGGTGTCGCTCCTCCCCCTCCTCCTCCTTCTTCCAACGGCTCCTGTGGGCCTCTGAAAAAACAAGTCCCGCGCTCGATTTTATAGCTTACCGGTCGGGTGTCGCTCCTCCCCCTCCTCCTCTTCCAACGGCTCCTGTGGGCCTCTGGAAAAAAACAAGCCCCGCGCTAGATTTTTATCCTTACCGGTCGGGTGTCGCTCCTCCCCCTCCTCCTCTTCTTCCAACGGCTCCTGTGGGCCTCTCATCTCCGGCGTCAGGAGAACACTCTCTTGGAGTGGCCGCTTGGAGTGTCTGGAACGGCCGCTTCCTCTCTGGAGACCGCCGCTCCCGAAGTCCAAAGCCCAGTCATTGGGTATTTTTAAAGCAGATTTTCCAGATTAGTAAGGTTGTCAAAGGTTACAGGGACAAGACAGGAGAATGGGGTTGAGAGGGAAACATAGATCAGCCATGACTCAATAGGTCGGATGGCTTAATTCTGCTCCTATGACTTATGTACTCATGACTAACTTTTCCAGCTATGTCTACATTTTCACAGAGCTTTAACTTGCACCCCCAAAGTACTCAACACTTCTAAATCTCTGCCAATTATGTGTAGATACAGCAAGTGTGAAGTGTTGCACTTTGGGAGGTTGAAATGTAGAGGGCCTGTCCCACTTGGCTGTCATTCGTGCGCCATTTACGCGACCTGCTAGCGTGTGGGTAGCGTGTGTGTAACGTGTGGGTAGCGCGGGATGGGCGCATGGAGTGGCGTGGAGGAGTGTGGACTTCGTCCTGCACTAAAATCTCCGCGCGCCACCGGCCTGTCGCGTAACTAATGGCCAAAGTAGGACAGGCCCAAGACCCTGGCGTGGCACAACGTCTCACCTTCAACAGCAGCAGAAGCAGGCAAACGATCACCGAGCTCGGCCTGGGGCTCACGACCGTTGCGGATCCAGATCCGGATCCGCCCCCACTCCTTCTCCCAGAGCGGGGCCAAGAAAATTGAAGATAGACACAAAATGCTGGAGTAACTCAGCGGGACCGGCAGCATCTCTGGAGAGAAGGAATGCATGACGTTTCGGGCCAAGACCCTTCTTTCAGACTGAAGAAGAGTCTCGACCCGAAACATCATCCATTGCTTCTCTCCAGAGATGCTGCTGGTCCCGCTGATTTACTCGAGCACTTTGTGTCCATCTTCAAATGACGCCACGCGCTCCTGACGGCTGTGCAGGCGCATGATGACGCGCGCGACTCTTACCGGCCTGTCGCGTAAGTGACGGCCCAAGTGGGACAGGCCCTTTAGGCTTGCTTATGGTTGCTAACCATTTATACTACCCTTCACATTTTTATACTAACCTTTCTGTCCTGGGACTCCATGTCCAGAATTAAGCCACATACAAACTGGTGGATTAGCACCTCATATTCTGCTACAGTAGCTTACAACCCAATGATATGAACATTGAATTCCCCAATGTTAGCAACATTCCACAAACGCCTCCCTTCTCCCTCCTGCCCACCACTCTCCCCACTCCATTCCCCTTGTTGACCTTGTACCATTTTCTTTCTTGCCCCCCCACCACCCCTTCCAACAAAGGTCCTTCACCATTCATGACTATATATGTCTTTTGACCTCGCACCTAATTCTGCCTCTACCCTTTGGCCAACAATCTGCCTATCAGGGATCCCCGCCCCTGAGGTTATTGGTCGCCAGTCCCTTCTTTCTCCCAATGTTATTTCCTCCTGTATCCCCTTCCAACCAATCCGAAAAATGGTCCTGATCCAAAACGTCACCGATCCATTTTCTCTGGAGTTGCTGCCTGACCCGTTGAGTTACTCCAACATTTAGTGTCTGGCTTTGTTGTGCTTCCCTTCATTGGTTAGAGCATTGAGTATGTCAGTAAGTCATGATGCATCTTTATGGGACTTTGGTTCGGCTGGATTTGGACTATTACATGCAGTTCTGGTCACCCAATTACAGGAGGAATGTGGTTTTACCAGAATGCTGCCTGGATTAGAACGTATTAGCTGGAAAGAGAGGCTGGAAGGACCTGGATTATCTTCCCTAGAATACCAGAGGGAGAACTGATAGAACTATATAACATTCTGGGAAGCACAGACAGGGTCGAGAGTCTAGAGCCATTTTCACAGGGTGAAAATATCAAAGATTAGAAGCCACAGCTTTCAAGTGAGAGGGGCAAAGTTTAAAGGAGTTGTGAGGAGCTGGTTTATTACACAGAGGGTGAGGGGTACCTGGAAAGTGCTGCCAGGGATAGTGGTGGGGGCAAATAAGATAGCTCGAGGCTTTTGGAAAAGCACATGGATCTGCAGGGAATGGATGGATACGGATCATGTACAGGCAGATATTAGTTCATGTTAGCAACATATTCAGCAGAGACATTCTGGTCTGTAATACATGCTCCCGTGCTATCCTTGTCCATGTTCAATGTTCTACATCCAGTTAGTATATTTGAGGTCCAAAATGTATTACTTCACACTTCTCTGGTTTAAATTACATCTGCCACTTCTCTGCCCAACTTTCACACTAATTAATATCCCTTTGTGTCCTTTCACAACTTTATTTTGATATCTACGAGGATAGAAACAATAAAAAATAGGTGCCGGAGTAGGCCATTCGGCCCTTCGAGCCAGCACCGCCATTCAATATGATCATCTAAAATCAGTAGATTTTGATCATCTAAAATGGCCTACCCCTTATTCTTAAACTGTGATCCCTGACTCCCCCCAACATCGGGAGCATCTAGCCTGTCCAATCCTTTAAGAATTTTATATGTTCCTATAAGATCCCTCTCATCCTTCTAAATTCCAGTGAATACAAGCCCAGTCTACCCGTTCTTTCATCATACGTCAGTCCCACCATCCCGGGAATTAACCTGGTGAACATACGCTGCACTCCCTCAATAGCAATAATGTCCTTCCTCAAATTAGGAGACCAAACTTGCACACAATACTCCAGATGCAGTCTCACCAAGGCCCTGTGCAACTGCAGTAGGACTTCCTAGCTCCTAAACTCAAATCCTCTCACAATGAAAGCCAACATACCATTAGCTTTCTTCACTGCCTGCTGTACCTGCATGCTTACTTTCAGTGATAGATGTACAAGCACACCCAGGTCTCGTTGCACATCCCCTTTTCCTAATCTGGTACCATTCAGATAATAATCTGCCTTCCTGTTCTTGCCCCCAAAGTGGATAACCTCACATGTATCCACATTGTACTGCATCTGCCTTGCATCTGCCCACTCACCCAACCTGTCCAAGTCACCCTGCAACCTCATAACATCCTCATTGCAACTCACACTGCCACCCAGCTTTGTGTCATCTGCAAACTTGGAGGTGTCACATTGAGGTGTCCCTCATCTAAATCGTTAATATATATTGTAAATAACTGGGGTCCCAGCACAGAGCCTCGTGGCACCCCACTAGTCACTGGGTGCCATTCTGAAAAGGACCTGTTAATTCCTACTCTTTGCTTCCTGTCTGCCAACCAGTTCTTTATCCATGTCAATAGCCTACCCCCAATACCATGTGCTCTAATTTTGCACACAAATCTCTTGTGTGGGACCTTGTCAAAGGCTGTTTGAAAGTCCAGATACACACATGCACTGGCTCTCCCTTATCCATTCTACTTGTTACATCCTCAAAAAATTCCAGAAGATTAATCAAGCATGATTTCCCCTTCATAAATCCATCCTGTCACTGCTATAACATCTTTAACAATCGACTCAAGCATCTTCCCCACTACCAATGTAAGGCTAATGGGCCTGTCCCACTTAGGCGATTTTTCAGCGGACTGCCGCGACAGTCACCTGAAAAACTGGGAACTGGAAAGGCGACTGTCAGAGTGGAACGAACACACACACACACACACACACACGGCGGGAGCCAGGGCAAGCGGGGGAGCGCAGTCTGAAATTCACATGCCACAAAACCAAGGTGATACAGACACACACCGCGATGAACAGGAAGGTTGGCGCTGTAATTAAGACAGCTAGCACAGTGTAGGGCAAGTCCTTTTAAAGGGGGGAGAAGGGGGGAGAAAGGGGAAGAAGGGGGGGGGGATGGGGGGTGATGGAGTGGTAATAAGCCAACAACACACAGCTGTGAAGTTCGGCAGACATTTAACATTACTGGTCAGTTGTCCTTGGTTCTGAAAACTCCTGCTTGCGTTTTTTTTCCCAATGAACCAATGAAAAATGACCGGTCAGCAAAGGCGATTCACTAAAACTACCTCGACTACCCATACCTACATGGTGACCCCACTACAACTGCACCTACGACTACAGGATTATCGATTTTCTCCATGGCGGCCAATTTTTGGTCACAGAAAATGTTTCAATATGTTGAAAAATTTGCGGAGACCATACTGAGGCCGCCACTAGTTCCCAGAATGCGGGAACTCCTCGCGACTATGAAGGAGACTCACCAGAGACCACCAGTGAACATGTGGTGACCATGTGGCAAACGCAGTCTCTTGCACTGGCCTAAAAAATTGCCTAAGTGGGACAGGCCCATGACTGGTCTAGAATTCCCCATTTTCTCTCTCCCTCCTTTCTTAAAAAGTGGTTACATTGGCTACCCTCCAGTCCACTGGAATTGATCCAGAGTCAAGAGAACATTGGAAAATGATCACCAATGCTTCCACGATTTCTAGGGCCACCTCCTTGAGTACTCTGGGATGCAGACCATCAGGCCCTAGGGGTTTATCTGCCTTCAGTCCCAAAAGTTTACCTAACATCATTTCCTGACTAATGTGGATTCCTTAGTGAAGACAGAACAAAAGTATTCTTTTAACTGTTCTGCCATTTCTTTATTTCCCATTATAAATCCACCTGTTTCTGATTGGAAGGGACCTACATTTGTCTTCACTAGTCTTTTCCTTTTTTCCATATCTAAATAAGCTTTTAGAGTCCGTTTTTATGTTCCCAGGCTTTCTTTCATGCTCTTTTTCCCCCTCTTAATTACCCCCTTTTTCCTCCTCTGTTGAGTTCTAAATTTCTCCCAGTCCTCTGGTTTGCTGCTTCTTCTGGCCAATGTATATGCCTTTTCCTTGGATTTAACACTATCCTTGATTTCCCTCGTTAGCCACGGTTGAGCCGCCTTCCCCGTTTTACCCACATATTCATGTTACCTGAAGACCTAATGTCTTTGAAGGTCCACTGCGGTGTTTTGTACTTTTCAAAGGTATTTGTGTTGTGAGCATTTACTTCTTGATGAAAATTACACAATCAGTGGAAACTTGTCACTCTTTCCAAAACCTCCACAGGGTTAATTGCCGGCATATAACCACATATAACCGTGGATTGTCACCTTGTCGTGGTGGAGAAGCTTGTGTGGACCTGAGATCCTGAGAGCGATGCCGTCTGGAGCTGTGCTCCTGGTAGGGCCACCCATGGCGGTAAGGCCGAGGGGGAGATCTCTGACAAAGAGCAATCCAACCAAGACCTCAACGGTGGAACAGGCGGAGGAAGATGGCTGACCTTAGTGGAGCGTCACAACGGGGTCTCTGGTCATCTTGGACTCCATGCCATTGGATCCTGACCCAGATCTGTCAAGGACAGTGGGGTGGCTATCTGTGCACCAGTCTCCCCACGTTAAACAATGTCTCCAGGCGTTCTCCATATAGGGAATAGCACCCTGGAGACACCCATGGTCAGCCATGACTAAGAAGAATAACCACATAACTCTTCAAAATCATTTTGTCTGTCTCTTGTTAGAATTAAATGACATATGCGTGCATTCTTAATTTAATAATTTACTTTCACAAGAAATGCCTGCCACACCCTATTCCTGAACATTTGATTTGCTAGTTAGTGTTAATGCATGAATTCACTCATGTTGTTTAAATTGCCTTTGTCCATGGCTTGAGTCCTAATACATTTTCTGTTCCAACTGTGTGGCCTGGCTTTTCTCTCAGTTTATTGTCACGTGTACCGAGGTACAGTGAAAACCTTTTGTTGCGTGTTATTCCCTCAGCAGAAAGGCAGCAGAGGTTGCAGTCGAGCCATTTACAGTGTATACTGCAGATACATGATAAGGGAATAACGTTTAGTGCAGGGAAAAGCCAGTAACGTTCAATCAAGAATAATCCGAGAGTCACCAATGAGGTAGATAGTAGTTCAGCACTGCTCTCTGGTTGTGGTAGGATGGTTCAGTTGCCTGGACATGGCTAAACCAAATTCAACAACCCAATGGTATGAACTTGCAATTTTACAATTTCAGGTCATCTCTACACCCATTGTGTCTCTCTTTCCAGCACAGGTTCAATCAGCCATCATTTCCAACCCCATTCCCCTGTTTTTGCTTTCCTCCCACACCTGTTTCCATCTGCCTCTCACCAACACATTCTACCTACTGGGTCTTCAATCTTCTTGCCCACCACCCCTCCTTTATCTGACTCCACACATCACCTTCCTCATTTATCAGATTCCGGCATATGCAACCTCCACTTAACACCTTCCAGCCTCTGTCCCTACCTCCCCCTTCTCTCCATCTACCTGGTTCCATCCTGCCCCATTTTCTTAAGCTGCCTTTAACTCCCCCTCCCATTCCGAATCCGACCTTTCTGTCCTGGGCCTCCTCCATGGCCAGAGCGAGCACCACCGGAAACTGGAGGAGCAGCACCTCGTATTCCGCTTGGGCAGTTTATACCCCAGCGGTATGAACATTGACTTCTCCAATTTCCGGTAACCCTTGCTGTCTCCTCCCCTTCTCAGCTCTCTCTCAGCCCTCTGGCTCCTCCTCTTCCTTTCTTCTTCCCGCCCACTAATTTTCACTAATTTTAACCTTGTTCATTAATGATTCAGATGATGGAAATTACGGCATTGGGGTCAAGTTTGCAGGTTTTACGGAGATAGATGGAGGGGCAGCTAGTTTTGAGGAACCAGAAAGGCTGCAGAAGGACTCGGATAGGTTGGGAGAGTGGGCAAAGGAGTGGTAGATGGAATACAGCACAGCAACGTGTACAGTCAAGCCAGGGCCGGATTTACATATAAGCTTGACAAGCTTAAGCTTAGGGCCTCGAGATCTAGGGGGGCCTCGTAGAGCCGGATTTACCACTAGGCTTGATAGGCTGAAGCCTAGGGCCTCCAACTCTAGGGGGCCTCCGGCCAAGGCGGCAACTCTGGGCGGGGGGCCCCCCTCTCTCTCTCTCTCTCTCTCTCTGTCTGTCAATCTCCGTCCGCCATCCGTATCCATGTCCGGGTCTCCGCTCTCTCCTCATCCGCCGGCACGGCAGGCTGCCTTGCACATGCGCACTGCTACGGCCAGCACATCCTCCCCCCCTGCACATGCGCACATCATCGGCCGCCCTGTGCATGCGCACTGCCACGGCAACTGGTCGGCGCTGGGCACTTTCTACCTCACTTTGAATTGCTGTCCGCTGAAAACCAACGCAGAATCAGTCCATGACCCTGGAGCTGGAGTAACTCCCTGGAGTTACTGTCGCTTCTGGTTCCTGGTCCTCCATAAACATTCTAAATGGAATTTAAACTAGAGGTGGTGGAGGGCCGAACAATAATAGCCTGTTTATTTATTTATTGTGTATAATATATGGTCTACGGTATATAGACACACTGAGCTTTTATCTCCTGCTCTGTACCACGTTTACATATTCTGTTGTGCTGCAGCAAGCAAGAATTTCATTGTCCTCTCTGAGACACATGACAATAAAACTCTCTTGACTTGGACTTAAGTAAAAAAGGGTTCTTGGGGGAAAAAAAAAGGTACCTTAAATTCAATTGCGGCTGGTTATGTACCTATAGCCAAACCTGCGCTTGGTCTCACCGAGGTTGATCATACGCTGAATAATCCAACCACATTTTTGTTTGGAAGTGGAAAGAGATAATAGAAATTGCATTCATTGCAACGTGTAAAAAGAGATGAGATACTGTGTTGTAATTTTGCTGCATGTCATTGTGGTATATATCATGTCTTGATTGGCGAATATGTTTAGTTTGCGACTTTATTTGAAGCAGAAATAATATGTGAATGCCTCATTGAGCATAATTCCGACTGGTAACTACGCACTTCGCCCGAGCACATTATCGCAAGCGTCATGCAAACCGTCTTAAATGACCACCTAACCTGTCATTTGGCAACTTAAAAAGCTGCCCAGGTTGCCCGGCTGGCAACAGAGAAAGAAAATGAGAGCCCTGCAAGGTGTGTAATATTTTTGACACTGTCATAGACCTTTCTTACATTTGCTGTCACAACGCACTGTAGTCTCTAAACAACCCTTCAGTAATATTCCTTGCCCTCCATTTCAGAATAATAGTGTTTTAAGCCAATAACGCGACACTAGCACCGGCAATAAATAAATAAATAAATAAAGCGCAACTTTCCAGCCCCTTATCTCATTGGCCACGCTCGGCTGCAAATTGGTGTCAATCTGGTGGACCATCTTCCTCTAGTCGTGGGAGTGGGGGATTGGGGGGGGCCTCACAGGTGGAACAGCTTAGGGCCTTTCTTCATCTAAATCCGGCCCCGAGTCAAGCACTTTGATAGTAGGAATAAAGGTGTAGACTATTTTCTAAATTGGGAGAAGATTCAAAAATCAGAGGTGCAAAGGGACCTGGGAGTGCTGGTGCAGGATTCCCAAAAGGTTAGGTTGCAAGTCGAATCGATAGTAAGGAAAGCAAATGCAATGTTAGCATTCATTTCAAGAGGATTAGAAAATACAAGCTGGGATGTAATTATGAGGCTTCATAAGGCACTGATCAGACCACATTTGGAGTGTTGTGAGTGTTTTGGGCCCCATATCTGAGGAGGAATGTGCTGGCATTGGAGGGGGTCCAGAGGAGGTTTACAAGAATGATTCTGGGGGTGATTGGGTTATTATATGATGAGCATTTGATGGAGAATGATGAGTAGGGACCTCAATGAAACTCAGCAAACAGTGAATGTGGAGAGGATGTTTCCACTAATGGGAGAGTCTATGAGCAGAGGACACAGCTTTAGAAAGGAGATGAGAAGAAATTTCTTCAGCCAGAGGATAGTGAATCTGTGGAATTCATTGCCACAGAAGGCTGTGGGGGGCGACAATGCAGATTTTTAAAGCGGAGATTGACAGATTCTTGTTTTCTAGGGGTATCAAAGTTTACGGGGAGAAAGCAGGAGAAAGGGGCTGAGAGGGAAAGATATATCAGCCACTAGACCAAGTGGGACCTGTTGGGCCATGTTCACACGGGAGGGCAAATCCCATGACGCAATATTTCACCTCTCCACCAATTCCAACAATAGTGGTCAGTGCGGGGGGGGGGGGGGGGGGGGGGGGGTTCTGGAGCGCTGGTATGGGTTCTTGGGGTGGCAGCTCAGTCCCTCAAGCCTGATGTGCTGGCAGCTCACTCACGGCTAATTCCAACCATTTCAAGCAGGGTGCAAGGCCACCAAATTCAAATCCATTTCCTACCATTTCAAGCAGGGTGCAAGGCCACCAAATTCAAGTGCAGTTTCATACCACTTCAAGCAGGGTGCAAGGCCACCAAATTCAAGTGCAGTTTCCAATCACTTCAAGCAGCAAGGGAATTCAAGTGCAAGGCCACCAAATTCAAGTGCAGTTTCATACCGCTTTCAGCAGGGTGCAAGGCCACCAAATTCAAATGCAGCTTTATACTATTTCATCCAGTGTGCAACGCCACCACATTCAAGTGCAGTTTCATACCATTTCAAGAAGGGTGAAACCACCATAAAACCACACAGAATACCAAACTCACAGTTCAGTAGACATTCGGGGTGGGAGATTGCAACCTTCACATGGTCCACCCTGTTTTGATGAATGCAATCAACCTGGCGTGCACAAACAGATGATCAAACAGAACAAGTTGTCTTACAACTTCAGGCTGTGCATGCCATACGCAAGAAGAAGAAGAGACATTCAGTGTGTTCAGTTGATTCACAGCTCAGACAGAGTCGTGACCTCTCCCTCCCCCATCATGCAGTGACTTAGCCACATCCACACTTCTGGGTTTTATAACCCCTCCCCCTTCCCACCGGAAAAGGTGTGGCCTTCATGGCGTGATTGACAGGAGAGAGATTGTCAACATTTTTTAAACACTAATAACACATTTATTTTTCATTGATGGGAAGAATCCTCTGCACCTGCTGAGCGGAGGTGGACTGAGTAAGATGGCCAAAAATCACAGCCGTAAGTGGTAGCGTTTTATCTAAAATCAATATACAGTGCAAACAGGAAGTTACCCAAAGCACCCAAACCACCATTGGCAGTAGTGCCTTTTAACTTCAACCCAAAGCACCCAAGCCACCATTTGCAGTAGTGCCTTTTCACTTCAACCCAAAGCACCCAAGCCACCATTTGCTGTAGTGCCTTTTAACTTCAACCCAAAGCATCCAAGCCACCATTTGCAATAGTGCCTTTTAACTTCAACCCAAAGCATCCAAGCCACCATTTGCAATAGTGCCTTTTAACTTCAGCCCCAAGCACCCAAGCCACCATTTGCAGTAGTGCCTTTTTACTTCAAACTAACCATATTTTCATTTTCAAACCACATTAAGGGCACTCACAGTTGAGTAGACATGTGTTCAGTGTTATTCAGAGCTCAGAGAGATGTGACCCTCTGGCTTCCTCCATCTTGCAGAGACTGAGGCACACCACTTCCTGGTTTTATAGTCCCTACCCCTCCCTCCAGCAGGGGCAGTAGAGAGAATGGCAATTTTTTTTAAAAAACATTAATATCTCTCTGATTTTTTATCAATGGGAAAAATCCTCTGGTCCAGGAAGGCAGTGAGGGGGGGGCTCTGAGCAAGCTGGCCAAAAATGACGGCCGTAGGTGGCGGCGTTCTCTCGGAAATCACACCACAGCGAGCCAAAAGTGGTCAAGATCAGACTTTTAGTAATATAGATGATTGAATGGCTGAGTAGACTTGATGGGCCAAATGGCCTAATTCTGCTCCCATGCCTTATGAGATGTACGTATAGGCTTAATGTCTCATCATCAAACACTGAATTAAGTTAAGGGCCATTATCGAGTCTCCACAAAATCCTCCTGACACAGGAAGGAAAACTTGAATTCCCAGGAGAGTGGCATGGTGGCGCAGTGGTAGAGTTACTGCTTTACAGCGCCACAGATATGGGTTCGATCCCGACTAGGGGTGCTGTCCGGATGAAGTTTGTATGTTCTCCCCTTGACCTGCGTGGATTTTTCGCGAGATCTTCGGTTTCCTCCCACATTCCAAAGAAAATCGCCCCTAGTGTGTGTATGGTAGTGTTATGTGCAGGGATCGCTAGTCGGTGCGGACTCAGTGGGCCTGTTTGTGCACTGTATCTCCAAAAAAAAGAAAAGCAACCAGCATCCATATCCTCTGTGAGCATAACCTCTGCAACCCAGCTTTGCATTGTGCAGGCCACAGCAATCACATGCCCAACACCAGTCTCCTTAAATAGTCTATTGCACGTTCCTTCACAACCATCATCGCCAGGCAGAAAGAGAAAATAATTTACGGTTGTGCTCAAAGCCCATTTTAAAAATTGCAATATCTCTAAAGTTGGAGGATTCATCGTTTATACCATTGGGTTGGAAGCTGGCATGTAGAATATGAGGTGCAGTTCCTCCAGTTTGCTTGTGTGACCTCATTCTGACAATTAAGTTGGCCCAGGACAGAAAGGTTAGCGTGGGTATGGGAAGGGGAGTTAAGGGGATTCCAGCGCTGGATTTAAAACACCGTGGAGCCTGGGATCCGAGATCGCCAGAGTCGGAGCTCCAACCAGCACGGACTGAGGACTTCGGGAGCCGCAGTCTCCGGGGAGGAAGCGGCCGTTCCAGTTACCCCAATGCCACTGAGGAGTGTTCACCCGACGCCGGAGTTCCATCGTCCCAACAAGAGGGCCTGAAAACATCGGACTGCCGTAGCGCCGACTGCGGAGGCCACAATAGGCCCGACTATGGGTGAACAGGGGACGGGACTGGACTTTGCTGCCTTCCCCCACAGTGGGAACCATTGTGGGGGGATGTTTTTATGTTTATTGCTAAATTCTTTAATGTTGTGTCTTATCTTCATTCGTGTGCTGCAATGGCAAGTCAAATTTCACTACACCAATTGGTGTATGTGATAATAAATGTCCTTTGCATCCTTAAAAATGGTTATCTCCCATTTGCTAGTGTTTTTAACTCCCCTTCCCAAATATCAGAAGCATAGTTGAAGGATAGGCAGGGTATAGAATTTTGAGGCAGGACAGATGTTGCAGGGTTGATTAAGGAGTCCATAGCCACAGCGGGAGGGGAAATCCTGGGAAGCTCTTCAAATGGGTGAAGCTTAGACACACAAATCACAGCGCGAGAAAGTGATACATACTAGTGCCAGAGCAGATAGTCATAGAATTATGCAACACGGAAACAGACCTTTTCACCCAATTAGGTCACAGCTGAGGTTCTGTGAGCGGCCCTGGCCACCATATTATAGGAAGGAAGGATTACATTGGAAGTGCACACAGGAGATTCACCAGGGTATTCTTTTGGACAGAGCAAGTCAGCTTTGAGGAGAGATTGAAAAGATTGATTTGTGACCCTTGGAGTGCAGGAGACTGAGAGAAAGGACCTGGTGGCGGTATACACAATTATAATTGGCGTAGATAGGAAGGGAAATCTAGAACTTGAAAAAACAGGTTTAAGATGAGCAGAGAGGGGTACATTATTCACACAGATGACGATGAATATTTGGAATGAACTGCCAGAGGAGGTGATGTAAGCAGATACAATGACATGTTTAAAAAAGCATTTGGACAAGTATGTGGATAAGAACATAATGGAGGGGAACCAGCCTAATGTAGGCAAATGGGATTAGCATAAATAGGCACCATGGTCAGAATGGACAAGGGGGCACGAAGGCCTGTTTCAATGCTGTACTGTTCTATGAAACCAAAGTGTCCAGTGACTGGACAACTAAGATCTACTGGAGGAAGGACAAAGGTCAAGCAGGTCACGAGATGAACATGAAAACATCAACAAAGATTAAAAACAAAATGCTGGAGTAACTCAGCGGGTCAGAAAGCATCTCTGGAAAGAAGCAATAGGTGACGCTTCAGATAGAGACCCTTCCCGCTGAGTTTTGTATCCATCTTTGGTGTAAAGCAGCATCTGCAGTTCCTTCCGACACATGAAAGGAGCAACATTCCTGCTGACGATTCCATTGGAAGTTTTCAGAAAGAACCAAATATTTCCAAGACCAAATTTTTAAATATGTTCTCGCATTTAATCATTGAGGCAGTATAGCTTGCTTCAAGGGACCTGTATCATACATGGAAATGAAATAAATAGTTGCTCATTATGTAGCTTTAACAGAAGAGGGATTTTTCTGACGTGTAGCAGCATACAATAGCTCTATCCAGAACAAAGGACAAGTCACAGTCACACTTTGGAAAAAATAGTTTGGTTGCCTTGAGAAGCATTTTGAGATCCAAGAACAGTTCCCAATCCTTGTATTTCCTTCCGTTGGAAGATCATCTTCATAACTTGAAGGAGTGAGACTTGTACGCCCATCCATCTTCTCTTTATCATTCCGTTCTCCTCTCCCAGCAGTGCCAGTCTCTAAAGAAGGCTTGGGCTATTTCATTGACCAGGTCTTTCCATTTCCATTTTGATCTCGGTTTCTCTGCGTTTTATTCAAATTACATTTTCAAACCAACAGCTTTCCTTTAAATAAGGACAGGTTGATTACATTAAAAGGGTTGGAACAAATACGTACAACTTCGCTGTCCCCAAAACCTGCCGCACGATATACAAAAATAGATCTTCTTCCTTTGGTTTCTTTTCTTTATTAATAATAATGATGCAAAAATAATGCTCTGGGACAGTTCAGGGTTGTGAGGTGTTCTAACTGGATTTTGAAGATCGTATTCGCTTAGTTCTTTTATTAACGGTGGTGAATTTAAACGGAGCCTGGGTTTCTCCTTGGGTCTTGGGATACCTTTTCATGAAGTGCACCTCTTGCTGGTTTTGCTGGGTTTTGGGGCCTTTTCTGGGCCTCCCCTTTTTGGTGAAGCCCACATACCAGCCCGTGTACTTGGCAGACATTAAGGCTGTGTAGTTGTTCTCCAGCACAATCTCAATGAAGACACACTCCTTGCTTCTCCCACTGAGCTGCATGAAGCGAAGAAACAAAACGGCATGAGTTAGTGATTCATTGCCTGTTAAAGTGGCCATTACACCAGTCTATGCCCATGACCTATATCCACCAACATGCCTCCCATCTCCCCCCCCCCCCCCCCCCCCCCCCCCTCCTCCGAGCCGCTTTGAATGAGAATGGAATAGCAGACAGCCAAAATCAAAGACCCACACCATCCTGGCCACACACTCATTTCACCATTGCCATCGGGAAGAAGGTACAGGAGCCTGAAAACTAACAACCAGGTTCAGGAATAGCTCCTTCCCCACAGCCATCTGGCTATTAAACACAACAACAAATAAGCTCTGAACTCTGAACTGCAAAAGACTATATTATTACTGCACTCTATTTGTTATTAATTGAACTTGTGTTTCTCTTCCCCCGTTATGTACTATGTTTACATATTCAAATAGTCTGTTGTGCTGCAGCAAGTAAGAATTTCATTGTGCCATCCGGGACATATGACAATAACACACTCTTGACTCTTGGACACGTGTAGTGAGAACTAACTGAACCCAGCAGAGAATTGCATGGGTGACATTGCCATGCGGGCGGTTCCGCAGACTACCTTTGCCAGCTGTAGTGCCCATGCAGCTGTATTCATGACATCCAGATGTGTACATCACAACACAGCCACCAGCAATATACTAGGAGTCAGCCCCTGGTGTACACAGTCTTTGCAATTTCAAAAATATACTCTTATACATTAAAAAAGTACTAAACAGAAGATAGGCACAAAAAGCTGAGTAACTCAGCGGGTCAGGCAGCATCTCTGGAGAAAATAAATAGGTGACGTTTTGTGTCAAGACCCTTCTTCAGACTGAAGTCTTCAGACCGAGTCTGAAGAATGGTCTCGACACAAAGCGCAACATATTTCTTTTCTCCATAAATGCTGTCTGTCCCACTAAGTTACTCCAGCATTTTGTGTCTATCCGGTTTATACCAGCATCTGCAGTTCCTTCCTACACATGTACCAAACGGGGCAGGGTGTCCAGGGATACAAAGTGAGGACATGCCACCTTGGCCATGCTTACCTTGCCCACCAGCTTCCCTCTCTTGTTCATGCATAGGTAGTGATCCGTCTCCTTGCCCATGATCCTCACTTGGCTGCCAAACGTGTCCGTTTCCACTAGGAGCTGGGCTTGGAAAGTAAGAAGAGAGAATCATTAAGGATTGAGAGTTCCCATCACATTTTTTAGTTTAGGTTAGTTTGGAGATACAGCAAGGAAACAAGCCCTTCGGCCCATCGAGTCCGCACCGACCAGCGATCCCCGCACATTAACACCACCCTACACACACACACACACACACTAGGGGACAATTTACATTTATATCAAGACAATTAACCTACAAACCTGTATCTCTTTTGGAGTGTGGGAGGAAACTGAAGATCTCAGAGAAAACCCAATGCAGGTCACGGGGAGAACGTACAAACTCCGTACAGACAAGCACCCGTAGCCAGGATTGAACCTGGGTCTCTGGCGCTGTAAGGCTACCGCTGTGCCTACGTGCCGCCCAAACATTGACAACTTCCGTTTACGACTATCTAACTCGGGTCCCATCACACACAGCAGTCGTGCTCTGATATGGACAGTGATCAAACTGGCAGAGTAAACCAGGGTGGAAATGGCATGAAGACCTAATTTACTCCCAGGTCAGGCTGACCGAGAAGCGTACTGATTGCCGACTACTCCCAACATTTCCCCATCTGCATTTGCACTCGTCAAATTCACTTGAAACCAATCCATCAAACAGCCTCAGGGCAGAAGAAGGGTCTCGATCCGAAACATCACCCATTCCTTCTCTCCAGAGATGCTGCCTTTCCTGCTGAGTTACCCCAGCATTGTGTGTCTACCCTCAGGGCAGATGTGCAGTGCAGTGCAGGATGTATCTCCCTCTGTACTGCCTTGTTGTATATGGTGGAAGGACAATACTGCACTGAAGTGAGAATAGTCTGTCTGTAACACGGAGCAAAAATCTAATTCATAATTGGCTAATCTGGCAGCTAGTTATGAGGAAGTTAGTGTCGAGACCATGGAAAGAGCCAACAGAAAATGAATCTAGTAGACATAGGCATAGTAGACATAGAAACAGGCCCTTCAGCCCAGTCAGGCCATGTTGACACCAAACATTTACAATAATCCTAACCTCAACCATTTCATTCTCACCACATTCCCATTGAGTCCCCCACAAATTCTATTACTCATCTTCAATGGCAGGTTATCTACTGACCTGTATGTCTGTGGAAGTGGGTATAAACCAGAGCACCTGGGTGGCGAGTGTTGGGTGAAACCCATCTGATCACAGGGAGAACGTGCAAACTCCACACAGGCAGCACCCGAGGTCAGGATTCACCTCGGGACACTGGAGCTGTGATGGGGTATCTCTACTAGCCGTGCCATGTACTTTGGAAGCTCAATTTCCCACAAGACCTGTATTGGAGGCACACTTAACAGCAACAAGCAACGTCTACGGCAGGTAGCAATTCACCAGTAAAATGTGATCATCTGTTTCAAGCAGGTTGAATGGGACAATGCACAAAGGTGCCACACTCTGCGCCGAACCAATAACGTACTGGAAATGCACAACCATAGACCTGGTGCTAAATACCCCTTCTCCTTTACATTATCTTCACCCCCCCCCCCCCCCAATTCTCCATATCCCTGCTTGATCACATACCTCCATGGTGCATCTACCCTCTCGCAACCTGCCTGCCGGCTCCCCTCCCCCTCCCAATGCAACGAACCCGCGGCCAACCAACAGAAACAGTAGGCACCATGTAACAATAACAACTGTACCAGCAGGCTGAATGCATTCACTGATTCACTGCACAAGCAGAACAAGAGGCATGTTGTTCCAATGCCAACGCACTCCAGCTGATTCTCTGCCCCCTTTTCCAATATTGCCGTCTTTACTGGAAGAATGCACTAGCTGCACCCAGAAGACTTACTTCATCAGTGCATAACCTGGTGGATGCACTGCAACAACGCACAGAATAACAACGGGCATATTGGTCCAGTGCACACATATAGAAATAGACTTTCTGTGACAAGGTACACTGTACCAACAGACACACCAAATCCATGCAAGTTTATGTCAAAAGACTCAGTGTTCATTGTATCTACACTGAACGGCACAGGATGTCATTGCACCGTTCACCGCAGATATTCTATATCAACGTATCTGTACAGTCAGACACAATCCCTCAGTTTACAGATACACAGACATCCATTGGCCCTGGTGACTTGTATACCATCAGACTCCCTGTGCCACGATGCCAGTATATAAACTGAGCCACTTTACAAGCGCATCTGCTGCAAGCAGATGTTATTCTCAGGGTACATTCATACATTGCTTGACACTTCATACCAACTGAAACACTGTGTCACGTTTCCACACATGGCAACTGGCTTCGACAAGCTGAAGGATTGGAACAATATCTTAGGACTCAACAATATCTCCTAGCTACTCACCCTTTTATCCCAAACTTTATTTTATCTGCACTTTCTCAATGCCCGATGTACTCTGCCTGGATAGAACAGAAAGATTTTCACTGCATTCCACCAAATGGATACATCACGCACAGTTACACTGGAATATATTGCTTAGTTTCTTAGGCATACTAAATGTGGATTATGGCACTCAGCATTCATTTTAAAAACTTACATTAAGAAAAATATTTTTTCGTTCATGGAATGCTCTGGGACCAGACAGCATTACAGGCAGTCATGCCGATCTCCTCTGTACAGCCAACCAAGTCCCTAGTTAAGCTGCAAGAAGGAACTACAGATACTGGTTTACACCGAAGATAGACTCAAAAAAAGCCTGAGTAACTCAGCGGGTCAGACAGCATCTCTGGCGAGAAAGAATAAGTGAAGAAATCTGAAGAAGTCTGACAATCTGAGGGGCCTCGATCCAAAAAGTCACCTAACCTTTTTCTCCAGAAATGCTGTCGGACCTGCTGAGTTACTCCAGCTTTTTGTGTCTCTATTTAAGCTAGTTCCATAACATTGCAGCACTGGCATCCATCCCACACTGTGGAAACATGCACTAAAATCTCCCCAGTCGACAAAAATTAATACAGTCCAGCTAATGACCACTCAGGCAATTAATATATGTCACCAAGATTAATAAAGTGATGGAAGATGCCATGAGTTGTATTATCAAGTGAACATCTTGCTCAATGATTATGTCAGGAACATATTGCTCCGAAGCTCAGGATAGATTTGCACCATGAAACGTGGTCAAAGAGGCCGACTTCCGGACGTAGTGTGAGCGACTGCCCTTGACTTCAAGTCTACACTTGGCTGTCCGTGGTAAAGATGAAACCAAAGAGACACAAGGGGAAAACTCACCATTGACATAGATTCATGTATCACGTATCTGAAGAAGGGTCTCGACCCGAAATGTCACCTATTTGGAGATGCCGCTGAGTTACTCCAGCAGTTTGTGTCTATCTTCACATAAGGGAAGATGGTTTTGGTTGCTGGTGGTTAAGTGGCCAGGCCATCACTCCTGGAGTTCATCAGGGCAATGACCTGCTTGCTTACAACCACCTTCAGCAACCTTATCAATAGCCTCTTTTCACCACAGTGCACACATTCACCAATGATTGTACAATGTTTAATTCTATTTGCAAGTCTCAGAAAATGAATCATTCCGTGCCTGCATGCAAAAGATCTGGAAAACTTCAGCCAGATAACTAGAATCTGACCATTGACTTGCACAGAGTTGTATCATTAATATATTGCAAGTTACCAGTGTACAGAAATGCAAGTGTCCATTCACATAAATATTACAGCTACAAGAGCAGGTTACAATTGCTCTACACACCAGTCACTGTGGCAGGTAGCATCTACAAAACGCACCTCAGCTCGTTTTCCATGCTTGTCTGACAGTGTTTCCCAAACCCATATTTTTACCAAGAAGAAGGACAAGGGCAGTGCGTGCGTGGGAATGCCTCCACTGCAGTTTCCCCTCCAAGTTGCATACCATCCCGACTTTGAAATCCATCGCTAGTCCTTATTCATTGCTGGGTACCCAAAAGAATTGCAGAGCACCATCACCTGAAGGCCTGCAACATTTCACGGAGATGGTCCATCATACCCTTCCAAGGGAATTTAGGGATGAGCAATAGATGAAGGCCTTATTCATGCTGCAAACTCCTATTAATGACATTTTTATCTAATAAGTTCTCTTATGTAGCTCATCCTTGATTTATCATGTATAGTTTGTGTTACAGATTACAATAGGAAGTCTTGTACCAAAGATCTGTTACCTAGATTATACCAGTATTTCTCATTTACAGTTCCAGTATGCAGCCTGCACCAGGCTATGTTGCCCATGGCTTTACTATAGAGATTACACAGTTCAGTATATTGTCACGTGTACAGAGGTACAGCGAAAAGCTTTTCTTACACGGGCTTTCATTCATTGTTGTTATTTGTATTCATTATTGTTATTATTTGAATATCTCAGGGAAAGCTCCATATTAAAGATATATTGCATATAAGAGTTTGAGGATAATGCAGTCATCTTTTTAATACAGTTGTATGTTAAGCCACAGATATTGCACTGTCAGATGTAGTGCATTTTCTAAAATGAAGTAGTAAGACGAATGGAGGTTTGCCCAGAGACAATAAAATGTTTGCTGGGATTCCTCCAAAATCCATGTAGAATCCTTTGAGAATATGAAAAAAACGAGTGTTAGTACATTCTCATTGCAAGGCTTGGAGCAATTGAGATTGATCACCATGCAGGCATGAAGCTTTGCCTACTGTGGATCAATCTGATTATTAACTGTACATTTGAATTTAAACCTATTATAACTAAATTAAACTATTGTACTCCGAACTGAAATATACCAAACATATCAAAAGATACCAAACTTTGGCGCAATTTCTTTCTTCACAAATCATGAGGAATGAGGGGCATGTTTGTATAAAGAAAAACTGTTGATAACGGCCAATGTTATTGCTAGTTGTTTTGGGTTATTAGGAACCCGTGTCATTTTCAAACAGTGCCACCAGCATGCTCTGCTTAACTTTACAAGCAATCGCTTTGTTGAATTTAGTCATAATCTTGAAGGATAGGTTTTGAAATGGCAAAAGAGATGAATAATTGAGGAAAGATGTGAGAATATTATAATGCAATCACTGGGAACTGTCCATACCATGATCCCATTAACTCACATCTGGATGGATACATCAGTACAACACGCAGCAGCTAGTGGAACGCACTGTCCCAACACACAAACGTTCCATCAATTCACCTTCCAAATATACCACAGCCAGCTCGTCAGTCCAAAGCTGAAGAAACAAAATAGCCCAAATGGACACAAAGTGCTGGAGTAAGTCAATGGGTCGGGTAGAATCTCTGGAAATCGTGGATGGATGAAGTTTCAGAATGTAACCCTTCCCCTTCTTCAGACTAAATCACAAAATAGCCCATTACCACAGGTCTGGAGGAATTCACCAGCTCAACAGGAACCTCACAAAATGCTGGAGTAACTCAGCGGGACTGCAGTCTGAAGAAGGGTCTCTACCTGAAATGTCACCCATTCCTTCTCTCCAGAGATGCTGCCTGTCCCGCTGAGTTACTCCAGCATTTTGTGTCTATCTTTGATGTAAACCAGCTTCTGCAGTTCCTTCCTACACCACCCCATCAGGTGAACTTCACAAGGGGAACAATTCAATGCTGGAGTAATACACCATTTCAACATCCCACGGCTGGTTGAATTAAAAAACCTAATATCGCATAGTCGCAGGAACTCGCATGCAGAAATATATTAATCTGGGAGAACACATTCAACAGCCCAAAACAGCGGGAAGTCACCATCCCAACAGATATCCAGCTAAACAGGTCACAGCAGTTGAGGGATGAACAAGGCCTATTCGCCACTGGAGAAAGTAAACCCATTACACAAGTGGAGGAATGAGGCAGCCCAGCATCTCACAACCAGAGGAAGTCCACAGCCAGACATCTCACAGATTAAATAATTAATTGGCCCATCAACCCACAGCCCGTGGAATACACCAGGCCAAAATGGACAGAAGGTGGAACTCACCAATCACGTGTGGCGGAGCTGGAGGGATTGAACAGCTCAACACCTCTCAGCTGCACAAACACACCAGTTCAATGCTCCATCGCGGAGTGATCTAACCAGACCAAGACCCCACTTGGTGTAAGTCACCAGCTGGGGATTGCACCAACCCAACACCCTGCATCTGGAGGAATTCAACCAGGCAACACTGCACACAGGAAAATTGCACGGCCAGTCACCAACACAAGACTGCAAGTCACCAGCAAATAGCCACAGCCGCAGGAATGAACCAGCTGGGAAACAGCACAAACCCAATGACCCACAGCTGGGAGGAGGACAACCCAGCATAGCTGGAACGGTAACAACCTGACACTTCACAGCAGGACTCAGCACTACCACCCCACAGCAGGGACAACAACCTAGCACGTCACAGCTGGTCTCAGCACACTGGCACCACACCGCAGGTGAAAGTATCAGGCCTAACAAACTACAGCCTGAGAAACTTAGCAGCCCAACTACCGCCCCTCCCCCTTCAACAGGGACACAACATTGCAAACAAGAGGATTTCACCAGATCAACCCCCTGCAGCTGCAGAAATGAAGCTCCAGCTGGAGGAACACTTGTGGCCAACCGCCCTTCTGAAAGTGCCAGTCTAAAACCTAGATGAGCTCCACTGCACAACTGGAGGAATTCATGACTGGAGTGTCCCACAACTTCAAGAACTTGCACGCCAAATCTGCTAGCCAGTGGAACTCACTGTAAGACACCCACAGCCTCAAACCCAATTACCAATGCACTGGTGCAGTGAGCAGTGCAACTGCCTCCTCACAGTTCCTGGGTTCAATGTGACCTCAGGTGCTGTCTGTGTGGAGTCTGCACGTTCTCTGTATGGGTTTCCTCCAGGTGGTCCGATTTCCAGCCACATTCCAAAGACGTGCATGTCGGTACGTTAGTTTACCCCTAATCTGTAGGTGAGTTGTAGAATTGGAGGGTGGGGCAGGGGGGTTAGTTGATGTGAGTGTGGGTAGAATAGAACAGGATTAACATAGCATTAATGCTAAGTGGGTGATTAACGGTCAGCATAGATTTAATGGGTTAATTGTTCCTCAGCTGGAGCCAACACCCCCCAATAGGAGGAATTAAACAGAGTTGTGAAAATACCCCCTCACAATACGTCCACAGCTGCAGGAAGAAATCAACAGCTGGAGCCACTTGTGAATCCAAAATTCCACAACTGCTGGAACAGAGGAGCCCAACAGCAATCAATGGAGACAATCACAAATGCAACCCATTGGTAGAAGCTGCCCAGCCTAGGTCCTGCAGCTGGTGGGGGAACCAACCCAACATCACACAGCTGGAGGATGTCACCTGTCCAGCAAGACAGCTGCAAGGATTCAGCAGCACAGCACACCACACCACAGCTGTCGGAGCCAGTCAGCCCTGCACCAACTGATCAAAGAGGCCACAGGTGGAGGAATGCATGTACACATGGAACACTATGTTTCTATGTAGGAGCCCACATCATGAGAAGCTCACCATTCAGGAGCCCACAGCTGGTAGAGTTTACCAAGCCAGGAGCACGCAATTGGAGGAATGCACTAACCCATGAACGCAAAGCCAGAAGAACCCAGTGGCTCAAGCGCATACAGAGGTGGGAACCCACCAACCAGGGAGGTCAAAGCTTGGAGAATTCAACAATGCAGTTGTGAGATCTTAGATTCATTTACAAATTACCAAAGAGGGGTACTTATATGGTTCACGTTTTATTTATTACTATAGATAAATCCCCATGGCCCAAGCAAGTGTCTTCTTGTGGAAAGCCATGGAAGAAATTATAGTGACCCTTACAAAGATATTAGCATTTTCTTGGCCAGATGAGCATTTCTGAAAGACTGGAGGGCAGCCTCATGTTGTACCATCATTAAGGAAGGGCAGCAAGAACAAGCCTGGGAACTACAGAATTGATGTTAGTGATGGGACGTTGTTCAGATAGCTATCTGAGGGATAGTATCTGCCAGCATTTGGAGAGGCAAAGTGATTAAAGATAGTCATTATGACTTTCTGCATGGGAAATTGGATTCTCACAAATCTAAAACAGCTTTTTGAAGAGTTGTTTGCCTTACAATTAAGGCAAGGCAGTGGACTTAAGCAAGGGCTTAAGACATCCACTTAAGCAAGGCCTTTGAAAAGGTCCCACTTGGGCGGCTAATGCCAAGGGGACATCTGGAGGAACACTCGAATCCAGGAGTCCATATCTGGGGACCTCACCAACACAGGAGCAAACACATGGAAGAATTCTCCAACCCAGCAGCACACAACTTTACAACCATATGCATTCAGGAGCACAGCTGGAGGAGCACATCTAAACAAAAGCCAACAGCAAGAGGAATATTTCAATGTAGGAACCTACAGCTGGAAGACATCCACATCACGGGGGCACACAGCTGGAGGAACTCGCCAATCCAGCAGCCCGCCATTGGTGAGTCTCACAAGTCCAGGAGCTCACAGCTAGAGGCATGTACCAACCCACGAGCCCACACCCGGAAGAACACATCAACGCAGGAACCCACACCTGAAGGATATTAACACAGTAGTCCACAGATGAAGGAGCATGACAACCCAGGATCGCACAACTGGAGGATCTCACTGACCCAGGAGTCCATAGCTGGAGGGAATGACAAACCGGTGAGCTCCCAGGTCAATTAAGTCACTATTACTGAAGCACACAGTTGGTGGAACTCACAAACCCATGAACCCACCTCTGGAAGACCTCAACAATTCAGGAGCAAACATCTGGAGGAACTCAAGCAGTACAGAAGCTCACAGCTTTGGATCTTGTCAATCTAGGTGTGTGCAACTGGTGAGCTCACTAACTCAGGAGCCCAGAGCTGAAGAATCTCACCCGCACAAAGCACACATCTGGAGGAACACACCAACCCAAGACCCCACCTCTGGAGGAACTACCCCACAAAGAGTGCACTGGGGAAAACCATCAGCTTGGGAACCCACAGCTGGAGATATAATAAACCAGCAGCACACAGCTGGAGAAATTCATCAAGACCCCACAGCTGTCAGAACGCAGTGGCCCAGAAGCCCACAGCTGGAGCAACTCAGCAACCATAAAGCCCACAGCTGGAGGGACACACAACTCCAGGAGTTCACATCAGAGTGAAGCACTCAGCTGGTACGACATAACAATTCAGGAGGGTGCATCTGGAGAATTCACCCACCCAGGGCCCACACTTGGAGGGATTTAATAATCCAGCAGCTCACAGCTGGAGGAACTCGCCAACCAAGAGCCCACAGCTGGAGGAGTTCAATACCTCACCATGCCATTACTTCAAGAAATCAGCCACTGAACTCCCCACCCCCACAGCAGGAGGATGGACCTCTCTAGTCTGACATCCTGTGAATGGAAAAAAATACCTTTCCAACACTTCACAGTTGGATAACAGGCCAATGTTTCACAGCTGGTGTCCATCAGCCTAACACCCTGCAGCTGGAAGTGATCATGGATCCATCATCAGATTACTGCAGGGATTAACCAGCTCAGTGCCCTGCAGCTGTCAGAACTCACAGCAGGGGAAGCACACAGGACCAATGCTAAATAGCCGGAGGAACACAATAGCACACTACCACCCCTCCGCAAAGGGACAGACACATTCTGAGGAAGCCTCCAGCTGTATGAACTCACAAACACAGCACTGCATAGGAGAACATCTGCATCTCAGATTTGCACATCTGGAGGAACAGAATGGCCCCGCATCTCACAGCTGGAAGAACATGCCACAACTGCAATAACTCATCAAACCCAACACCATAGCAGGAATCAGTCATGAACTCAATATTCATCAGCTGGGGGGACATATTCAACCAGCCTAGCTGGAGAAACACAGTTGAGAGACACTCACAGCTGGTGGGAGGCACCAGTCCAACATACACAGCTGGTGGAACTCACCAGTTCAAGACTCGCAGCTGAGGGAACTCACCAACATAACACCCACCAGCGGAGGAACTCTGCAGCTTAACACCCACCACTGGAGGAACAGTAGGCCAACATATCACAGCTACCAGACTTCATTAGTTCAATAACCAATTTGGCTGTTGAGTTGCCATCATTGTGGGGTGTTGTGATTGTGGATTCCTCTAGCTGTAGTTCTTGGGCGTGAGTTCCCCCAGATGTGGTATGTTGGACTAATGGATTTCTTCAGTTATACTAAGTTGGGACTGCTGTCGTATCACAAGTCACAGACTTCTAATCAGAAAATCATCCTTCTGACACTACCTTCTGACTCCAGATCCACAAGACAATATTGAACCCGTTTAACTCATTCACCATAGATTCCATGTGCTTTTAATCTTCTGGACCAGCCTTCCACGCCTTGCAGCTGTTAAAACCGTTATTACTGAAGTACATGCAGACAATATCTACTACTTTGCCTTTGTCAATCTTCTCAGTTACCTCCTCAAAAAACTCAGTCACGTTAGCGAGACAGAATTTTCTTTGTTGACTATCCTTGATCCATGGCTGGAGGAATTTACAGTCCTAAAGGGCCTGTCCCACTTGGGCGACGGAATCCGCGAGTTTTGGCGAGTTTGCCCTCGACTCATACTCACAGCATGGTCGCCACGAGGTCGTAGGAGGTTCCTCATAACTCCTTCATGCTCGAGAGTGGTCTCCGCGTACTCGAGGCCTCAGCTAGGCCACGGCGGTTTTTTCAATATGTTAAAAAAAATGCCTGCGAGTAAAAAAAGGTCGCCATGGGAAAATGTAATACTTTTTTTACTCGTAGGTTTAGTCGTAGTAGGTTGTAGTAGGTCGGCATGTTAGTCGTAGGTAATCGAGGGGAGTCATAGATAGTCTTCATCATAGTCGAAGGGAGGTCGAAGGGAGGTCGAAGGAGGTCGTCTTCACTCTCCATTATTCGGTGTCCAATTTTCCAGAAATTAGTTGTAGCTAGCCGAAGCTGGTCTTCAACATAGTCGAAGGAGGTCTTCAACACGTCATATTTTCAAACTCTTCTAAACTCGCCAATTAGGTCGCCCAAGTGGGACAGGCCCTTAACATCCTATAATTGAAGGAACGGCAGCCCAAGATATATCAGCTGCAGGAATTCACAAGTGCATGACCTCACTGTTGAAGGAACACACCAGCCCACAAACTGCAGCCAGAGGACATCACCATCATAGCAGAGACTGTTGCTGGGACCCTTGTTGCTTGCAATATAATTAATAGAAACATAATCTATTGGCACCGCCATTTAATATGATCTTGGCTGATCATCCAAAATCAGTATCCCGTTCCCGCTTTTTCCCCATATCCCTTGATTCTGTCAGCCCTAAGAGCGAAATCTAACTCTCTCTTGAAAGCATCCAGTGAGTTTTCCTCCACTGTCCCCTATGGCAGAGAATTCCACAGATTCACGATTCTCTGGGTGAAAAAGTTTGTCCTCATCTCAGTCCTAAATGGCCTACCCCTTATTCTTAATGACATGGATGTTAAGGTAAGAGGTATGATTAGTAAGTTTGCAAATTATAACGCTGTTGGTGTTGTGGATAGCGAGGAAAGCTGTCTATGGCTGCAGCAGGATCAGTCGGATAATTGGACAGAGCATTTGCAGATGGAATTTAATCCCAATAAGTGCAAGGTGCTGTATTTTGCTAAGTTAATAGTTGGAGTAAATGGTCGGAATCCAGGGAATTTTGATGAACCGAGGGACCTGGAGCGTTCAAGTCCATAGATCCCTGAAAGTGGCAATGCAGGAAGATAGGGTGGTGAAATAGTCATACAGCATGCTTGCCTACGTAGGTCAAGGCACAGAATATCAATGTTGGGATATAGTTTGCAACTTTACAAAATGTGGGTGAGACTGCATTACAAGTATTGTGTGTAATCTGGTCGCAACTATAGGAAGAATGTGAGTGCCTAGGTTGGAGAACTTTAGATAGACACAAAATGCTGGAATAACTCAGCGGGACAGGCAGCATCTCTGGATAGAAGGAATGGGTGATGTTTCGGGTCGAGACCCTTCTTCAGACTTTAGTTACAGGGAGAGATTGTATAGCCTTGGCTTGTTTTCCCTAAAGTGAACGAGTTGATGTAATAGAGGTATATAGAATTATTATTATCAGATAGTATAGATAGTCAGAATCTTTAATTCCATGGTAGGTTTATTAAACACAAGAAGGCATGTTGTTTAAGGTGAGAGGTGGGAGTTTTAAAGGGGATTTGAAGGGAAAGTTTTCTTACAAAGAGAGTGATTGATATCTGGAACTCATTCCCAAAGAAGATGATTGTATCATTATGTTTAAGAGACATTGAAACGGACACCTAAATAGCAAGTCAATGAAGGATACGGTACTAATGCGGGCAAATGGGTCGGTAAAAAGGTTAGCAGGGATAAGTTGGACTGAAGGGCCAGTTTCTGTACCGACCAACTCGATGAATCTATGATCTCACAGGAAATGAAACACAGGTTGAGGGACTCAACCCCAACTGCATTCACACGGTGAATTAGCAGGCTCAATACACTGAGCTAGCCTGAGCTGCCAGAAATGGATTCACTCAGCTGCACAATGCACAGTGGGACCAATGCACCAGCTAATTATTCCACAGTTAGTGGTACTCACACACACAGCACCATACATCCCCACACCACACATCACAGAGCAAAATGAAATAGCATGACCAACAGAGCACAACTGGAGGTTCTCAACAGCCCTATCGGACAGGCCTGGAGGAATCCAGCACAGCACCACCACCAAGAAGGAAGTTACCTGGCCATTAGGACGACTTACCAGCGCAGCACCCCGCTGCTTAAGAAACACCGGCACACCACACCCTGCAACAGGGAAGCTCACAGCACAACTGGAGGGGCTCTCCATTCTATACCTCCGCAACTGGAGGGGCTCAACAGGCTCATCTGCCCAACGCTCAACATCTGTCCAAAACGCTGACAAAAACAACTGCAGCAACACCAGCCCAATGTCACAGGGGCGATACTGAAGTTTGTAGCAAGTCTCACATTCCACGCAACTGTCAGGAAGTGAGTCAGTCAGATGAACCACCGATCCTTTTAGCAGAGAGCTATCAGGACCGTGGGTGAAGTAGTAAGAATCAAGATGTTGCTTTGCAATTAAAGGGCCTGCCCCACTGTACGAGGTCATTCAAGAGCTCTCCCGAGTTTAAAAAAAAATCTAACTCGTGGTAAGTACGTAGAATGTACGTAGCGGCTACGTCGGAGCTCGTGGACGTCTCGTAGCGGCTCGTAATGCTAACGGCAGGCACTCGGGAAACGTTGTAACTCCTGAAGTTTTTTCAGCACTGTGAAAAATGTCCATGAGAGCCCCGAGTACCTACGAACGGCTATTAACCTAATTCTCCGAGTTTGAATCGGGGGAAACGCGGGAGAACTCTTGGATTACCTCGTACAGTGGGACAGGCCCTTAAGATTGAATGAGTCAATTTATCCTCTTAAATGAAGGAAACCTTTGGTTAGGTACCACTGCACACTCTCTCAGGTACTCAACAAAACTGTGACCATGGACACACATAAGCATCCACATGAAACGTTTATCGGCTCGAATGTGACATATTCCTCTTGTCCCCACTGACCACAACTCTGGAACAAGTATGGCCCCATGTCTCACGGGTTAAAGTGGGGACAAAATAACGGTAAAAGTGAACAAGATTACAGAAAGAGGCAGACAGAGATCGCAACGCTTTGATTAATATCAGTAATCGCATGAACAATGCAAGGCAGACGTGAATTATACAGCTGAAAGCAAGCATATGATGTCAGCACCATTTTGGCAAGCAAGTTGACAGCAATTGAGTTACTGGGCGTTCGTTGGCTACTGGCCTGGTCTACTTTTAAGTCTCATTATGGATTGATGAGATTAGTTTCATTCATTTGAAGCCTCCCAAACCAAGAAACTAGATGAAAACCTTCAAAAACACAGATGAACTTTGAATTACAAATCGTATAGGATCAAGAGGAATAATTGCTACGAGTTCCAAGGAATAAGTGAGTAATACCTTGACAGATAAGACCGAGAACATGATGCTCACGTACTTTGTTTCAATTAATGGGATTGTACATTAAATAAGTCAAATATGAATCTGTGGCAGTTCTTCAATCAAGCAATTAAGTATTTCATTGGCAATCCATCCTGAATAGTCCAGAAAATGCCAAACTTTTTCAGATCTTTGGTTGATTGAGGAATCGGGTGTTTGTAGATCAAGACTTCAGATGTGGTACAAAACATACAGTCTACCAAGCAGCAGTGATTCATTCCCTCCTGTAAACCTCCAAGGCCTAGACTATATTTTCAACTCTTGCACAGAAGGAGAGCATTTGGTGATTGACTATGTTGACTGCAAGAGCACTCCCATTAATTTTTTCCCCAAATTTATTTCACTTGTCCCTCTCCCATTTACCTGCTGAATCCCCTCCAATTCACCCATCAACCATCTACACTAAGGGGTCGCCTGCAGCATCCTTGGGATGGGGGAGGAAACTGGAGCATCGGGAGGAAACCCACAACCGCAGTAAGAAATTGGAAACTCCACACAGATAGCACTCGAGGTCAGCACTGAACTTGGGTCTTTGGAGCTGTGCAAGGTCCTCTGGAATTGAAGTTGGTTTTATTGTCTATAAAGCCACAATAACGTATTTCTGTTAGAATCCGTTTGCATGAGACTGAATAAGCAAGAGCTAAGCAAAGGGCCCATGTTTATTATTCAGTCTTGTCAGTATTAGGCTTTGCCTGTTGCATCCCTGCATCTTATTCTGAATCCTATATAACGGTTTGGTTATAGTTCAACTAATTACTAAATGATAACTTCTTAATAACCCATCATATTGAACAAACACCTATATTGGTTGGCCAAAGAAAAACAGCTAGATGATTCACATGTAGATTGTGATGTATGATTGCAAAGCATAATCACGTGCTTTAAACATACGCATATATGCTTTCTTCTCAAGATTTATTACACACAACATGTCAGAATTGGTCAATGATAAACATTAAATCATAATATCTCAGTTCTGATAAATATTTCACTGATATGTAGCTTACACTAGAATACACCGTTTCCCGTTCTGTCACGATGTGCTGGCATGTATTAACCCCTCACAGATCGATATATAGATCACACAGGTATTTATCACTTACAATGTTTCTCTAAAGAATGGAAAGCGATTTACTCAGGGAAGTGCAAATTACAACTAAATATTCACTGTAAGTCTGATGATAGGACTTCAGCACTTAGTATTTCAGCTCACATATAGATTACATCAAGATATAGAATACACTTTGTCACATAGAAGCCATTGTTTCAAAATGTCTTTTACATAGATAAACTGGTGCTCAGCTGACATTCAGCCTAGCTATTCATAACATGTTGGTATATAGTCCAATTGCCCTTCGTATATAGCGGAAACAGCATATACACCTCTATTTTGTGACACCGCTTGCATCATGACTTTGCTGACGTTTCGGGTCTAGTCTGAAGAAAGTTCTTGACCCATAACGTCACCCATTCCTTCTCTCCAGAGATGCTGCCTGTCCCGCTGAGTTACTCCTGCATTTTGTATCTATCTTGCATTATGGCGTATTACTCACAGTCCAATTATGTATATTGCACCAGGATTTTTCATCCGTAGTTCTATTTATGTACTTGTTCACAAAATAAAACAAAATAATGTTAAATAATACTAATATTCTCAGACACTTCAGTTATGGATTTTACTCCAATTCATCAAATTCTTGTCCTTTAGATTATGCTGTTGAATATCATATTCCATTCGGCCATTCCATTAGATATAAAAGGTTTCTTACATACTTTTAATACATAAATTGTCCTGAGATTGATTTTTCAGCAAATGATTATATACTGGAACTGGGATCTATAACAGGGATCTATATCGCCTTACTTTGTACTTATAGTTGAGATGTACCACTCAGAGAAGGCTTATTACACTGAATATATCTGTTCTATTACACAATGTGCCCCCCATAAAGAGATCACATCATGATTTGTCACAGTAAACACAATTAAAATCCACCTCGTTACTTACGGTTTTATCGCGTGATTTTCCCTGTTATACATCAATGACCATTGTCTGAAATAAATCCCTTTGGAAGACGCCATTCCATGGCTGATGTTTCAACACATTACTCATAGTATGGTTACAGAGTTATTGGCCTGGATATCTGCTCACTGCTGAGACACACAAAACCATCAAATCTTCTTTACGCAGAACCAGCGTTACAGAGTCAGAGAAAGACACAGCATGGAAACAGGCCATTCGGCCCAACATGTCCATGCTAACTAAGGCACCTACCTGAATTTGCTGGAAAGGCAAGATCTGAAGATCTGAACAGGCAAGGCCTTGTGTTACAGCAAGGTCTTACATATTGTTAACAGCTGGTGAACAGTGGTGATCAAACCTTTAACAGCTGCCAAAGCTGTGTCGTCATATCCACCAACTAACAAAGCTGCCATTTGTGATTTTATCGAATGACCCTGACATTCTAAAGCAATGAAAAGCAATTAAAACCCAGCTTAAAAAATGCATTTCTTTCTAACATAAATGTCCTAAAAAAAATCTTGAAACAGTTAAAAATCTTTCAGCAAACTAAACTAATTGCTTATTCTACCATTCCTCCTCCTTCCGCTGTATTTAAACCTATATGCCCAATAATCCACGCAGAATCCAGCCGTACAGCTCAGTCAGTAAATCTGAGCATCCTGAACATGCTGCTACACACAAACACATGCATAGGCTACAGTGGGACATACCACACACAGTTCTGTTATGTAGCAAAGGCACCTACCACTCCGCACACACACAGATACATGTTCCTCCGTGGTTTGTCACTTGGACTATATTGAAATATATTACACAGTTTCTTCCAATGATTACAATGGGAAACAATATACATAAATGCACTAAATAGTTTTTTTTAAATGAGCATAGAACAAAGAACAGTACATCCCAGAAACAGATCCTTCAGCCTGGGATGTCTTTACCACTGGGATGTATCTGTGCACACAGTGTGTGTCATTGAGATGTATCACTCTTGGCCTTGCTCTGAAGAAAATCCTAATGGGCCTGTCCCACTTAGGCAATGTTTTGGGTGACTTCAGGCGACTGTCGCAAAATTTTCAACATGTTGAAACATTTTCGGCAACAGTGACGACAATTTTTGCTGTCGTAGGTGTTGTCGTAGCTTGTCGTAGGTTGTTGTGGGTGGTGTCAGCTTGCCGTAGGTTGTTGTAGGTGTTGTCGTAGCTTGTCGTAGGTTGTTGTAGGTGTTGTCGTAGCTTGTCGTAGGTTGTTGGAGGTGTTGTCGTAGCTTGTCGTAGGTTGCTGTAGGTGCTGTCGTAGGTTGTTGCCAGGTGTCGTAGGTGAATTCCTTTAAAACTACTCCCTGGCAGTCGCCTAAAGAGTTGCCTAAGTGGGACAGGACCTTAGGACATAACACAATTTTAAAGCGAAATAGATTATACTGGAATACATCAATCACAGTTCACTACTGTAGATTAATTTTAGGAATATTCCTTAATGTTTTGACTTATAGATGACACTGTGATACGCTGCACACCGATGCTTCATATCCTTTGTACCAGGAGATCTTATTTTCTATGCATTGCCCTGGAATATATAATTTTCATTCAAATCCTTATTGTGTAGGCTGTACCTCTCTCAGCAATGCTCCACCTTTAGTATGAAAATATGAACTAAAACATTGTTATGTAGATAATGAGGACATATGTTCATATATCACCAACATGTCTATTACATGAATATAACTAAATTTTCCATGGTATAGATTGCCTAGAATTGATTAGTTTGTTATTACCTTGAAATGCATCAAACTTGCCGTTATTTGGTTAACAATTATATATTTTAGCCCACAATTTCAATAAATCTTATTAGGAATGCATGAAACAATGTTCAGTTGGAGAGATAACATTATACCGTTTCACCAACGTGTTTACTAATTATCCTGTGACATAAAGTTATATTGCAAAGGGTATCATAACATAAATTGTACACTAAACCCCAAATGGATTATACCAGGATATATCACTCAATATTCTAGTATATAGGTTACACTGGAACATATCAATCAAACCTGTACGTCTTTGCTGTGTGGGAGGAAACCAAAGATTTATGGGTGAAAAGCCCACGCGGTCATGGGGAGAACACACAAACTCTATATTGTTGCAGAGATTACACCAAACATATATATTTTAGTTGACTTTCTTCCACTGCAATATGTTAATAGCAATCTGCTACACAGATTACACTGTGAAATGACACTTGTAGTTTTCATATTAAGAACCCATTTGGATATATCACATTATTATTATTATTATTATTATTATTCAACCAAGGAATGTGGACTTTGCAGGTTGACCCAGTATTTATTTGCCCATCCCTGGACAGCCCATTGAAAAGTTGCTGTGAGCAGCAGTCCTTGAGGTGTGGGCATAACCCACAACACTGTTCAGCAGGGAAGTTCCAGGATCGTGGCACAGTGTCCGCGAAGGAATGAACGATATTTTTCCATGTCAGGCTTGGATGACAACCTCCAGGTGGTGACGTTCATAGTCATGCTATAATGTGCAAGTTGGAAAGATAACTCCTGCTTGAATTAACAGCATTACATTTGGAAACTTGCTTCCAAGATGGCGCCCAACCTGGGCGACTCTTTGCGTGCGAGCCAGAGCATCAGATCTATAATCACATATTACAATCGCTCCACACTCTCAAATCTCTATTCCCACAGCAACATTTCTTACTTCAACTATGATACACTGTAAATGGCTCAATTGTAATCATGTATTGTCTTTCCGCTGACTGGATAGCACACAACAAAAGCTTCTCACCGTACCTCGGTACATGTGACAATAAACCAAACTGAAACTGAAATTTCCTTCACAGTTTAAAAAACAATATATCAGGATACGCCCTTCACAGTTTTGTCATATCGATCATATTCAGCCTTATCCCTCAAATGTTGATTAAAAAGAGAACATTGGGATCTATAATTGAGGCTTGATCTTGTACTTACACTGGGGTAAGACCAGCTTGTTAAGTAGATAAAACTGCAATGTAGCACATCCCTCCTGTATTGTATTGGGATACACCATCTAAAGGTCTCTTACAATGTATTGCAGAGGCGTCATTCACAGACCGTTATATGGATACATTGGTCGGTATCAATCACACATCTGTGATATGAATTACACTGAATATATCACTCACTCTCTCTTGCATTGGTTATAATGGTATATAATGGTCACAGCATAGAAAGTTATTGGCTGCAACCTTCCCTCCATTGATGAACTGTACACTGCAAGGGCCAGGAAGCGAGCGGGCAAGATCATCTCTGACCCCTCTCACCCTGGCCACAAACTCTTTGAATCACTTCCCTCTGGAAGGCGACTCCGGACTGTCAAAGCTGCCACAGCCAGACATAAAAACAGTTTTTATCCACGAGTAGTTGCTCTACTCAACAGCCAAAAATCTGTAGCCTCCCTTTGATCTGGTATTTTATTGGTTCACATGCTTGATCAATGGTGTTTTATCATTAATGTTTTATTATTATTAATGTTTAGTGTTTTCTGAGTCATTCGTAACTGTCACTGTATGTCATGTTGTTATTTGTGGGCGGAGCACCAAGGCAAATTCCTTGTATGTGAATACTTGGCCAATAAACTTACTTATTTACTTACTTACTTACTTTTTGTTGCATGATTTATGTTGGTATATTGCACTAACAGTTTTGTTTTATAGATATCATTCACACCCTGTTACATACTTTACAGGGACATAGAGCACAAACAATTTGGTTGAACAGCCTAAATTGTGATGAACATTCAGAGTTTCTGTTCTGTGGTTTATCCCGGTACATTTTTGTGATGTTTCACTGACCGATGGTACAGAAATGCCTTTGACAAAAATAACAAAAACCTGAAACGTGTGAAAGGTAAACTTATGATAACTGTCAGTGCTAATATTCCTTTTGTAGAGGCCTTGTCCTTCGAGATCACCAAATAGGTGTGAAGGAGGGGCTTGATTCTCCTGGTGAAGGAGAGTCGATTTGATTCTCCTGGTGAAATACATCCTTGCTCTTGGAGTATGGTCATGGATGAATGGTCCCTCTTCCTCATGGGCCATTTCCTCCTTAAATTCTTAACAGCTCTAGTCAAAAATAAAAGCAACATTTAGAAAGGTGAATTACAAGTGGACAAAAACACATCGCCAGGGTGACAACAGAGAAAGCCAGTACTGCACAAAACATTCACACGCTCACAATTTCAAATAGGGGTCACACTGTTAAGCTGGGACATATGACAATAAAACACTCTTGACTACAGGGCAACAGGATATTGCTATGAATTAGAATGGGCTATAAGCCAAATATCGAAAGGAAACAGAACTGATGATCCACAGCTTCCAATCTACATCTGTGGTCAACAGATCGCAGTGGTGAAGAACTTCAGTTGCAGATGAACCTTAGAATGGAGAATCAAGGGTAGCCAATATACATCAGATTCTGTTGAAACAAGCTAGCGATGAACCTTTATGGAGAGACCACTGGTTCATGACGAACATCAATATTTGATGGAATTTAGTTCACAATTTCTATCTTCCGATAAATCATAGTTGCTGCTAAAATTTAAATTCCAATGAACCTCAGCCGATGATGAATAATACGGTCAATGAACTTTAGCTGACAGTAAATACCATAGGCGATGAATTTTAGCTGATGGTGAATCGTACGATCGATGAATTTTGACTGATGGTGGAACTTGCAATCAGTGAATTTTAACCGGTGGTGGATCTTATGATTGATACATTTTAGGTGACGGTGGATCTTACGATTGATGAATTTTCACAGGTGATGAATTTTACGATCCATGATCTGATGGCGGATCTTCCAGATCAATGAACTTTAACCGGTGGTGGACATATGATGATATTACATTCACTGAACTTTAACTGGTGGATATTACCAGCAAAGAATCTTAGCTGAAGATAGATTTTATGGTGATGAAGGTCAGCTAAAGGCAAATATTGCAGTCGACGAATCTTGCTGACAGTGAATATTACAGGTTGATGAACTTTGAAGATTTACTTGAGCATCTTAGCTTCTTCTGCTTCTTCTTGTTCTTGTGAATGAAGCATAAATAAACCAAAGGAATAGTTAGATCTCAAGCCGGGTGTTGAGCAGCCAGGTTGTTGTCTCTGCGTCAATGTCTGCCAGGCCCTGAGCTCCATTTGGTGAGTGGTAGAGCGGGCACCCAGAGATGACATGGTTGGCTGTCTGTTGTCTGCTCCGCATTCACAGGCTGGGCTCTGACGGAGTCCCCATCTCCACATTCTGGCGTTGAAACGCCCAACTCCAGTACCAAGTTTATTGAGCTTCACCCATGCTCCTTTGGGGAGGTCAGACCCTGGACAGCTTTTACCTGGAGAAGAGATGTAGCTGTGTAATGGAGATGAGGTTGCCTTCCACTTGGTGGCTATTCAGTGTGCTTTTGCCTCAGCTGGCTGGATGGATGCGGGGAGTTGTTTTCCATGTGGAGCAAAGGGGTGACGGGACTTCAGTCGGGGTGGCCTCTGCTCTCTGCTGATAGCCTGATGGAGGAGGTGATCTGGGCTCATGGCATGACGAGATAGTGCCAGAGTTGCTGCTTGCCTTCGGATCCCTGCAGGCGGAATGACTGCAAGTATAGGGAGCTGCTCGACTGGAGTAGGTTGAAGGCACCCAGTGATGGTTCGCAAGCATCTTAGCTGCTGATAACCCTTTAATGTCATTGTCCATGGCTGCCGAGACGCCCAGCCAAACTTAATCTGTGAATCATTTGTTCCAATATCTCTTCCCAGTTTCGCTCCTTCGCTCCTTAGATGCTGCTGCACCCGCTGAGTTTCTCCAGCTTTTTGTGTACCCTCGATTCTCCAGCATCTGCAGTTCCTTCTTTAACTCTCTTCCCAGTTGCTGGTCTGCAGAAACCTGCCTGAAAGATGAGATGGTGATTTTTGGTGAGTTTAACTCTGTCATGCATTTCCACAAGTTCAAATAATATTCTCTTATATACCTGGTCTTTGGTGAACTAAAGCCCCTTATATGAAATTTGTGAACATAGAGACATTTGATGCTGAGCTGAGAAATATTTATGTTTTAAACTACTGTAACAGTCAAGGAAATTGCCATGCTCTCTGTCTTGCACATAGCACTCTAAAACACAAGAGATCGTGATCTGAAAGGTCATTGTCGAGAATGGTTCTAAGTCTCAAACTTAATCAAACAACAGGACTAGAGTGCATGTAACACAACCCAGTTGTAGAAGCTATACTGGGATAAAAGATGAAACATGCTGTTAAGATTGCTGCAGAAAGCATCATCTTACGGTTCTTTCTGCAAATTACATTGGAATACAGAACAAATAACTATCATATATAGATCACCAACTAATAGAGATAGGCAACTAACAGTTCTACCACTTAGATGACATGCTTAAATTATACAGTTCTCATTTACAAATTATCTTCAAATATTTAAATCATAGTTCTGTTCTGTAAATATAATATCGCTCTTTTGCCCATAGAGCTATGCCACTGCACCCTGCACTGGAATATATGCCTCCATTCGGTAATAGGGGCTATATTCACCTCTCTACATCACTATAAGGTTAAAACATAAAAACACAGTTCTGTTATATAGATTATATTATATATATAATTGCACAAAGATATATAAATATTGCACAAAGATTTGTTATCACATTTTAATACAAGGCTAAAAACAGAGAGCTCAGATATGGGATACTGTATACACCAGATATCGGTGATCAGATATATACCACACTGTGTTTCACAGAGTGGATCCGAATATGTGCTCACAATTATCTGGCATCTACTGAATATGGGCTGCAGGCACATAATTGGAACACATTCCAGAAGGGGAAAGGGATAAATTTATATTACAATCAGTGACAACATTCTGGGACAATAGTTGGAACAGTAAGCATTGATGAATCAGTTACTTCAGATTCTTCAAGTTAATTCTGTGGCAAACCTGGTGAATCTGTCTGGTGATACTTAGCCGGGCGGGTGGCAGTGTGGAGTGGGGTCAGTGTTTGGTGAAATGGCGAGTTAGTCAGTGTTTTATGTGGGGGGGTGTTCAGTGTTTGGTGAAGTGTATGGCATTGGTTTATTACAGTATTGCCTTGTGCAGCAAGACTTTGCTTTGCTTCCTATCCAGGTAGCTCATACCATACATGGGTCAAATCAAGTGGTGCGAAAGAGTAAATAAGCAATAAGTGTTTTATATAGTGTTACAGCCACAGAGAGAATGCAAATGAAAATGCAAGGGCTGCAACAATCATGTCATGGCATGGTGGGTTTATTGTCATCTGCTCAAGTGCAGAGGTGAACGCCATAAGCAGATAGACGCACACAACACAAAAACATAAATTGTAATAAATCATGGATAAATTATACATAAATTATGCAAGGCAATGAAAAGAAAATGACTGCAAGAAAGACAAGATGTTAGTGCAAAAATAGACAATTAAAAAACACAGTCCATGGTAGTTCAAGATGTGGTCTGCAGTGATCTGCTGTTGAGGTAGCATTAGAGTTATGCAGATTGGTTTAAGAACCTACTGGCTGTAGGAAAGTAGCTGATCCTAAACCTGGTGGTGTGGGCTAAGGCTTCTACACCTGCTGCCCAAACAGTAGCAGAGAGAAGAGGGCATTGCCCAGATGGTGGGGATCCAAGATGCAAGATGCCACCTTGCTGGTACCACTGGGAGTTGGGCAGACAGACAGGAGATCCAATGGCCACAAACGAGGCTCAAGGATCTCGACCCAAAACGTCACCATTCCTTCTCTCCAGAGATGCTTCCAGTCCCTCTGAGTTACCCAGCGTTTTGTGTCTATCTAGGATATTGTGTTATGTCCTTGGTCCCAGGGTTCAAGATGTCTCAGAGCAGCTGCAGAATATCCTCAAGTGCGAGAGAGAGCAGCCAGAAGTTCAGTTTAGCTTACTGTCACGCGTACCGAGGTACAGTGAAAAGCTTTTGATGCGTGCTATCCAGTCAGTGGAAAGACATACATGATTACTTACCATCGAGCCCTTTACATTGTTATGCATATTGGCACAAATGACATAGGTAGAAAAAGGGATGAGGTGCTGCAGAGTGAATACTTCGGCAAGAGATTAAAAAGCAGCAGCTCGAGATTCGTAATCTGCAGATTACACCTGGTGCCACGTGCTAATGAGGTTATGAGTAGGAAGATGAATCAGTGGCTGAGGAGTAGGTGCAAGGAGAATATATTCAGATTTTTTAACCATTGGGATCTCTTCTGAGACAGAGGTGACCTGTACAAGAGGAACAGGTTGCACCTGAAGTAGTTAGTAGGGGGCCAAACTCCGCTGGTTCACCGGTGCTACTCAGGAGAGTTTAAACTAAACTTACTTGCTGGCATGTTGGCGCAACGGTAACGTTTCTGCCCTACAGCGCTTGCAACACCGGAGACCCGGGTTCAATCCCGACTACGGGTGCTGGCTGTACGGAGTTTGTACGTTCTCCACTTGACCTGTGTGGGGTTTTTTCCGAAATCTTCAATTTCCTCCCACACTCCATAGACATACAGGTATGTAGGTAAATTGGCTTGCTATAAATGTGAATTGGCTCCAGTGTGTGTGTGGGATAGTGTTAATGTGCGGGGGTCACCGGTCAGTACAGACTAGGTGGGCCGAAGGGCCTGTTTCTCAGCTGTATCTCCAAACTAAACCAAAATTAAAACTAAAGTGGCAGTGGGGTGGGAATCAGAGCAAAAGAACTGATGGGAAAGTAGAGGTTATTACAAGCAAGTCTCAAAGACATGACAGGTAGGGAGAGTTTGATAAATATGGTGAAAATGAAGGACTAAAGTGTGTTATTTTAATGCAAGGTGTATTGTGTTTAAAGCGGATGAACTTGCTGCCTGGATCAGTATGTGGAACTATGATGCCGTGGTCATTAGAGAGATTTAGTGAAGAGAGGGACAGGGACTAGCAGCTCAATGGCCCAGGGTTTAGATGTTTCAAATGTCTAGAGAGTGGAGGAGTTGCTTTACTAATCAGGAGAATGTCATGGCAGCTCTCAGAGAGGATGTACTGGATGGTAAGTGATATGGGTAAAGCTCAAAAATAGAAATGGTACATTCTATTAACTGGGACTTACTCAGTGAAACGACTTAGACAGGGCAGACTTCATAAGGTGTATCCAAGAAAAATTCCTTAAATTGTATGTGGACAGTTCAATTCAAGGTGGGACCATACTGGGCCTTGTGCTGGGAAACATGCCTAGCCAGCTAACTGGTGTTTTCAGTGGAAGAGCATTTTGGGAAAAGTGATCACAACTCCATTATTTTTACAAAAGGCACAAAGTGTTGGAGTAACTCAGTTGGTCAGGCAGAGAACATGGATAGGTAACGTATCAGTCGAGACCCTTCTTCAGATATTGCAGGAGAGAGGGGAAGAACGCTGGCAGTGTGGAGGGCCAGGACAAAGACTAGCAAGTAATAAGTGATACAGGTGTGGGGTCTATTGAGAGGCAGATCGTTGGACAAAGACCAGAGATGAAACGACGGAAGGTGTGAGACAAAAGGATTGAAGAGTTGTGGATTGTGAAGCTGGAGGAAGGGATGCAGGTGAAAATGGGGGGAGAGAGGAGAAATGTGTGTCCAGGCAGGGCACAGTGGAGAGAATGGGGGTGAGGGAAAAAGGTGGGTGGTTGTGGGGGAAGGATCTATGACCCAAAGAGTTGCGGAGGGAGAGGTCTCTGTGCAAGGCAGAAAGGGGTGGGGATGCGAAGGTGGTGGGATCACGTTGGAAGTGATGGAAATGTGTGAGGATGATATGTTGGATGCGGAGGCTGGTGGGGTGAAAGGTGAGAACCAGGCAAACTCTAAAATGGGAAGAGGCGAACAGGAGGAACAGCGCCTCATATTCCGCTTGGATAGATCACAACCCAATAATATTGAACATTGAATTATCTAATTTTAGGTAACTGCAACCCCCCCCCCCCCCACCTTCCATCTTCCCCCACCACCCCGCTCTCCTCTGTTCCCTACTGGACTTGCACCTCCTCCTCCCTTTCATCCTACAGTCCTTCCTCTAACTTCACAATTTGCAACTCTTCAATCCTTTTGTCTCACACCTGTCTTTTCATCTCTGCCCTTTTTCCGACTATCTGCTTTCTAAGAACCTTTCACGTGCAGCAACCTATTACCTGAAAGGCTTTGTCCTGCCCCTCCTCTCTTTGCTTTCCTCCCCCCATCCCGTAATCAGTCTAAAGAAGGATTCTAACGTGATACATCACCTATCCATATTCTCCAGAGATGCTGACTGACTCGCTGAGTTACTCCAGCACATTGTGCCTTTTTTGGTATACCAGCGTCTGCAGTTCCTTGTTTCTCCATAGGTCTTAAGACAGTTATGAACGAGGATAAGTCTGGAACTTGGGGGATGGGGAAGGTACTAAATTAGGGTACGGCTATAATGTTACAACATTATTATGCAGGGACTAGGGAGAGAAACTAATTGAGGAAGGACATCCTTGTGATTGTGTTCACGAGATTGATCCCTGGGATGGCGGGACTGTCATATGAGGAATGATTGAAAAGACTAGGCTTGTATTCACTGGAGTTTAGAAGGATGAGGGGGCATCTTATAGAAACATATAAAATTATAAAAGGACTGGACAAACTAGATGCAGGAAAAATGTTCCCAATGTTGGGCGAGTCCAGAACCAGGGGCAACAGACTTAGAATAAAGGGGAGGCCATTTAAGACTAAGGTGAGAAAAAAAGTTTTCACCCAGAGAGTTGTGAATTTGTGGATTTCCCTGCCACAGAGGGCAGTGGAGGCCAAATCAAGGGATATGGGGAGAAGGCAGGCACTGGTTATTGATTGGGGACGATCAGCCATTATCACAATGAATGGAGGTGCTGGCTCGAAGGGCCGAATGGCCTCCTCCTGCACATATTTTCTATGTCTATGTCTAAACTTGGGAGCAGATGTCATTGAGTAAGTCAACATCTGATATGTGGGAGTAATTTAAAGGTCAACTGGACTGGCATGTTCCAAGTAGAAGGAAGGTTAAACATGGCAAGGGGACCTTGGATAACCAAAGATGTTCTAATTTGGTTGAATGTTTTTCGGGATAGGATTTTCTTGCATTTGGAGGAGAATGAGCTTATTATGGACAGTCACCATGGCATTGTTTGTTATAGTTCATGTCTTACAAAATTGATTGAGTGTTTTGGTGAGATATCAAACGTGAGCGATGAGGGTGAGACAATGGATGTTTGTACACATGGACTTCAGCATTCGATAAGGTCCCTCCTATGAGACTGATTCAGAAGATTAAGGTGCATGGAATCTATGGTGGCCCAGTTAGTTAGAATCAACACTGACTTATTTATAAAGGGTTGTGTTGGGATGATGTTATTCTGGCTGGAGGTTTGAGACCAGTGACATTTCATAGGGATCTGTATTATGTTCTTTGTTGTTTATGATACATATCAACAACATTGATGTAAAGATGCAGACAATGGGGGCCGCTATGAAAGTATACTGTGGGAGATAGATCACCTACAGTGATGGGCAAAGAAATGGCAAATAGAGTTTAATCTGACCAAGTGTGGGGTGTTGCACTTTGGAAGGACGAATGTAAAGGGAAAAAAACAATTAACGGCAAGACGCCAAACAGCATTGATATACAGAGATAATCAAGGATGAGTCGCACCCTAGCCATTTCCTCTTCTCCCCTCCCCCATCAGGCAAGAGGTATAGAAGTATGAAAATGCACACTTCCAGATTCAGGGACAATTTCTTATCAGCTGTTATCAGGCAACTGAACCATCCTAGCACAACTAGAGAGCAGTCCTGAGCTACTATCTACCTCATCAGAGACCCTCGGACTATCCTTGATTGGACTTTACTGGACTTTATGTTGCACAAAGTGTTATTCACGTTAATCCTTTTATCATGTATCTTTAAGGGCCCATAAAGCTTTTATAGAGTGCTAACCAGTCGTCGATGTTTTCAGCGACTGCCGGCACCATTGACTGACGTATCAGGTCACCGGACATTTTGCGGCGTGATGTGGCGTTGACGCGGCGTGATGACGTATGACGCGCGGTGTTTTTTCAAGTGTCGCAACATTTTTTTTGTCGCCGCTGGATTTTGAAATGTTCAAAATCTTTTGGCGACACTGAAAAAAATCGCCAAGTGAGACAGGCTCTTTACACTGTGGATGGCTCGATTGTAATCATTTCCGCTGACTGGTTAGCACAATATAAAAGCTTTTCACTGGACCTCGTAGCACGTGGCAATAAACTAAACTTAACTTGACTCAACTCAGCACCATAGCTCCCTGAAAGGTCAACCACAGGTAGATTAGTAAATGTGGTGTATGGTATGCTTCCCTTCATTGAGTATAAGAGTCAGGAAGTCAAGTTCCAGTTTTAAAGGACATTGGTTAGGCCGCATTTGGAGTGTGGAATGCAGTTCAGTTCGCTCCATTACAGGTAGGATGTGGTGACTTTGGGGAGGGTGCAGAAGAGGATTACCAGAATACTGCCAGAATTAGTGTGTTTTAGCCAAAAGGAGAAGTCAGTAAACTTGTATTGATTTCTCTGGAGTGTCAGAGAAGTAATAGAAGTTGATGATATTATGGGAGGCCTGGACAGTGTAGGCAATCAGAACCTTTTTCCACGGGTGGAAGTGTCAAAGACTTAATTTTAAGGTGAGAGGGACAAAGTTTAAAGGGGCATTTTTTTTTTAAGTTTAAAGGGGTATGTCTTTTACACGGAGAGTGATGGGTGCCTGGAACATGTAAATGTGTTGTGACGGAGGCAGATATGATTGTGGCATTTAAGAGGATTTTGGGAAGCCAATGGATGTGCAGGAAATGAACAAATATGGATTACATGCGGACAGAGGAGTCTAGTTTAACTTGGCGTTATGTTTGGTCCAGACATTGTGGCCAAAGGGCCTCTTCCAGTGCTGTTCTGTCTCCTATCTCCCTCCTATATGTTGACACTTCACCACTCATGATGCAGCCAGTAACAGTGGTGTGAGCACATTCAGAGCTCAGCTTAGTCACAGTCATGGGTATAAATAAAGTGCAGCGGGGGGCTAAACATGCAGCCTTAAGGTGCAACTATGTTGATGGAGTTGATATTACTGATCTGCACCGATTGGGAAGTCAAGGATACAGTTGCAAAGAGAGGTGCAGGTCTTGGACTAGCCCAGGTCTCGGAGCTCGGTGATGAGTTTGGAGGGGATGATAATGTGGAAACCAAGCCATAGATAATGATGTTTGTGTTCCAGCTACCTTGATGGTACAGAGCAGAGTGGAGGGCCAGTGAGAAAGCATCTACTGTCGATCTGTCGTGGCGATAGGCAAATTGAAGTGTTTCCCGGTCATTGTGAGGCAGGAGTTGAGTTGTGCTATAAGCAACCCCTTAAGAATTTAATTACAGTGGATGTAAGTGCGATGATATGGTAGTCATTGAAGCAGGTCACCGTGCTATTCCGGCGCATGGTAGATTGGAAGATTGGGATATTCATCCCTACCATTTGACAGGTCCATTCTAGGGTCCAATAATGGTGGGCAAGTTGTAACCTTGGCTTTAATGTGCATGTCATGTGTTAGTGAGGCAAGAAATGGAAAGATAATGCAATTTAAAAAGTGGCTCAGGAGCTGGGGCAGGAGGGAGGGCTTCAGACATATAGCATTATAGAGTTATACACAGAAACAGGACCTTGGATCCAACTCATCCATGCTGACCAAGATGTTCCATCCATGCTAGTTCCATTTATATTCACCTAGTAAATATTCCTCTAAATGTACCTGTCAAAATGTTTTTTTAAAAATCATTATGGTGTGTGACTCTACAGCTTGTTCTGGGTACACACCACCCTTTGTGAAACGTTGCCCCTCAGGTTCCTATTAAAACCTTTTCCTCTCACCTTGATTCCTCGACCTTGGGGGGAAAAGACTGTGCATTAACTATCTATTCCCCTCATGATTTCATACACTTCAATAAGATCACCCCTCATCTTCCTTTGCTCCAAGGAATAATGTCCTAGCCTGCCCAATCTTTCCCTGTAGCTCAGGCCCTTAAGTCCTGGCAACACTTGTGAAAATCTTATCTGCACTCTTTCCAGCTTAATTGCATCCTTCCTATAGCACTGAACACAATACTCCAAATGTAGCCTCACCAACATCTTGAACAACTGTAACATAACATCCCAACTTCTATACTAATTTCCCTGCCTGATGTAGGTCAGCATACCAAAAGCCTTCTTTATCAACGTATCTACCGGTGACAGTTCTTTCAGAGAACCACATATTTACACTCCCATGTCCGTCTGCTTTACAAGGTTCCCCAGGGCTCCGTCATTCATGGTGAAGGTATTACCCCTGTTTGACGTCCAAACCTGCAACACCTCACACTTATCAGAATTAAAATCCATTTGTCATTCCTTGGACAACTGGCTCTGCTGATCAAGATCCCACAGTAATGCTTGATAATTATCTTTTCTACCTACAATACCAGCTATCGTAGATTCATCTGCAAACTTACTAGTCATGCCTCGCACATTCTCATTGAAGTCATTGATATAGACGACAAACATCAATGGGCCCAGCATTGATCCCTGAGGCTTTCGGATACAAACGGTTTAGAAGGATAAGGGCCCAACACAAGCAGGTGGGACTGGTGTAGATGGGGCATCTTGGTTGGTGTGGACAGGTCGGGCAGAAGGGCTTGTTTCCGTGTGGCATGACTCATGACAGTTGGAAATATAATAATTTATCACCACCCTCTGTTTAAAAACATAAAGCAAATTCTGTATTCAGCTAGCTAGCTCTCCCTGGATCCAATGCAATCTAATCTTCCAGAGTGGCCCACCTTGCGGAACTTTATCAATGGCCTTGTTGAATGCATATGGACTGCATCGATGGCCCTGCATTCATTGACATTCTTGGTTACTCATCAATCTTCTTGCTTACTCAACATCCTTCTTGATGACATTGTGCTCTCTTCCAGGGCAGGTGGCACTTGTACAAGGGGGACGGGATGCACCTGAACTGGAGGGGAGCCAACACCTGGCAGTAAGATTCACTAGCGCTATCAGGGAGTATTTTAATTGGAGTGGCAGGGGGGGAAAGGCCAGAGCAGCAGGCCAGCAAGTGGTGGGACTGATGTGAAGCAAGAGGTTATGACAGGTAAGTCTCAAAGAGAGGACAAGTTAGTGTGCATGTTGGGATTAATGGGCTGGAGTGTGTTTAGTTCAGCACGGAGTATCATGGGTAATGCAGATGAACGTAAATCCTGGATCAGTGCGTGGAGCTGAGATGTTGTGGCTATTCTAGGGACTTCACTGCATGAAGGGCAGAATTGGCAGCTCAATGTTCCAGGGTCTCAATGCTTCAGACAAGATAGAGATGGAGGATTTGCATTTAAAATCAGGGAGAACGTCACAGATGCTCTCAGAGAGGACATACTGGAGGCTCATCCACTGAGGTGATATGGGTAGAATTCAAAAAAAGAATGGTGTAATCATTCTAGGACCACAATAGCAAGATCTTGGAAACCAAAGATAGGAGAAAACCCACGCAGGTCACAGGGAGAACATACAAACTCCGTACAGACAATATTCCCCCATCGTAAAAGCAAAAGGGTGGGTATAGTGGACAAAAAATGCTGGAGAAACTCAGCGGGGGAGGACAAATGGAATAGGCGACATTTTGGGTCGGGACCCTTCTTCAGACTGGCATGGTGGGTGACTTTAACTTCCCCTACATTGACAGCGACTTCCTTTGTGCAAGAGGCTTGGACGGGGCAGGATTTGTTAGGTGTATCCAAGAGGCCATCTTGGAACAGTAGTTGGATAATGCAACCAGAGGAGGAGCCATACTGGGCCTTCTATTGGGAAATGAGGCTGGCCAGGTGGCTGGCCCTTCAATGCAAGTGCACTCTGAGAATTGTGGTGACAACTCTGGAATTTTCAAGATGAATAAGGAAAGGTTTGGACCTTGGGGAAAAGCACTAAATGGGGGAGAGCAAATTACAACATTATTAGGCAGCAGTTAGAAAATAGACAATAGGTGCAGGAGTAGGCCATTCGGCCCTTCGAGCCAGCACCAGTTAGGGAGAGGAAATTGGGAGCAGTTGTTAATGGGTAAGTCCACATCAGACATGTGGAAGTCATGCAAAGACCAGCTGATCAGAGGTCAGGATGGGTATGTTCCAATAAGGAGGAGGGAGGGACAAGGAAGGCAAGGTAAGGGAATCTTGGATGACATGAGTGGTTGTAAATTTGGTCAGAAAGAAAAAAAGGAGCATACATAAGGTCTTGTTGAGCCTCATTGTGTGTAACACGTCTCACCTAGCACACAGCTAACAATGGCCTGTTACCTTTATCATCGTTACTTTTATGCATATCTTTCACTCATTTGTCCAATATCTCTCTACATCACTGTCTATATCACTCATTTCCCTCTCCCTGACTCTCAGTCTGAAGAAGAGTCTTGACCCAAAACGTTGCCTATTCCTTCTCTCCAGGGATGCTGTCTGACCCGTTGAGTTACTCCAGCTTTTTGTGTCTATCATAAGGTTTAGGAATATGCAAAGAGACCGGACATTCAAGAAATAAAACCAGAAAACAACTCAAGCAGGGAATTAGAAGGGTCAGAGGGAACATAAAATGTCCCTGGCAAAGCAGATAAAAGAGAATCCCAATGTGTACTCTATCTTAAAAGCAAGTAGGGGAAATATGAAGAGGACAGGACTACTCAAGGGCAAAATAAATAATTTATCCATGGAGATGGAGGATGTAATCGATGTACTAAACAAGTACTTTGTATCGATATTCACCTGGGAGGACAAAAGGGATAGTGAGGTGGGTGGGATATGCTAATATGCTCAAGATCAGGAATGGTCTCTGAAATCCCCAAGGCCTGATGGAATCTATCCTGGGTTATTGAAAGAGCCACGACAGGAGATTGCTGAGGCCTTGATGAAGATCTTTGCATCCTCTCTAGCCCCAGGTGAGGTCCCAGAGGCCTCGAGACTAGCCGAGATTGTGCCTCTGTTTAAGAAGGGAAATTATAGGCCAGTGAGCCTCGCATCCATGAAAATGTGAAATACTAGCGGGCATAGGTTTAAGGTGAGAGGGGGGACAGTTTAAAGGAGATGTGGGGGCAAGTCTTTTACACAGAGTTGTAGGGCGTGGAACACAATGGCAGGGTGGTGAAAGCAGTTACAATAGTGGCATTTAAGAGGCATTTGGATAGGCAACTTCCCATTCATGGAATGGGGGATCTGATTCACATGCAGACGGAAGAGAATAGTTTAATTTGGCATCACGTTCAGCACTGATATTGTGGGCTGAAGAGCATGTTGCCGTGCTGTCTTATTCCATGTTTCATCTTCTCTGTGTAAACTGGTAAGAGTTACTGTCAGAGCCACCAGATAGTAGTCACTAAGGCGAGAGATAACAATGCAAATACTGGAATCGTAACTGAAAAAATGTACGAGAAACTCAACAGGTCAGGCAGCATCTGTGCAGGAAAATGGACAGACAATGTTTCATCTACCTTGCTTTTCTTTGGCAACATATGAAAACCTCAGATTGGAGTAGGAGAAGCAAAAGTTGTCCGTGAATATTCCTGCCAGCTGATCCATTCAGGTTCTGAGGACATGGCTGGGGTCTTGACCCGGGTCAATCACATTCCATAGGTTGACTCTCAGATGTTATCTCTTACGAGTGGCCGTGGGCAATGGTGCAGCCAAGACTGTCAGGGTTGTGGCATGTTTCAATGGTCTTATTTTCAAAATTAGCATTGAGCTCTTTGGGGAATTACAATGAAAACACAAAATACTTGTGCTATAACTCCAGGATAAGCGTTCAACTAAGAAAACCAAGCCCAAAGCCAAAGTATTATCCAACTATCCAACTGAATATGCCAACTTATGCTAATGACAATAAATAACTCTGTATGCAAAAAACAGCCATCTACATGTCAACTAGCTCATATAGAAGAAGGGTCTAGACCAGAAACGTCACCCATTCATTCTCTCCAAAGATGATACCTGTCCCGCTGAGTTACCCCAGCTTTTTGTGTCTAATCATATAGAACGATGTGTTGTAGCCACCAATACTGCCCAACTTCCTTTTGCAGACCATTGCACATGCATGCCTTGCCACTGTTGATAGATCTCTGTGTGGTTAGTTAGGGACTCTAGCTTGGTCCAGAATTCTCTTTTGGTGAATCTAATGGCGTTCTGGTGGTCTACCTAGATTTCCTGAACATGTTGGGATCACCCGACTTGAACTCCTCAGATTTGGACTTCACTAAGTAGTGGATCTCACTGTTCATTCCTGGTTTCCAATTGGGAACATTTGGATTGACTTATTTGGCACCCAGCCATCAATGCACTTACTGACAAAGTCCATTTCAGCAGTGGCATAATTATTGAGATTGGCAATGAATCCTTGAATATGGGCCAATTCACCAAGTAAAGGTGTCACATAGCTCATGTAGCCATCACAAGTCATCACCCATTCCTTCTCTCCAGAGATGCTGCCTGTCCCGCTGAGTTACTCCAGCATTTTGTGTCTATCTTCGGTGTAAACCAGTATCTGCAGTTCTCTCCTACACATAAGAACTTATCTGTTTCCTCAGACTAACACTGTATGACCTTCTGTGCCAGATCCTCCCACTTCAGTTTTGACATAATCAGGGAGTAGGAACACGTCCTGATGTGCAATCCTCATCCCTGGGCCTACATGGTCTTTCAATTGTGCATTTAATTTATGTTGGTTTGTAATAATCTTTTGTAAAATGTGTAGGAATAGTTCCTGAAGTGTAGATGAGTATCAACATTTGGTGAGGTCTGGAGGGGAGTCAGAATTGAGGAGGAGGATCGGTGTTTTGTGAAGTGTGGGAAGGGGTTGGGTTTAGGAAATGCGAATGTGGAGGTCTGTGTTTGGTGAAGCGTGTAACGGGTTCTGTATTCAGTGACGTGTTTAGGGATTGGGTGTTTGGTGAAGGCCGGATACTAATTTTATATACGGCACCAAAATGTATGTACCTATGGACATTGAGGAAGGCTGCCAAAGGACAGCAGGTTTTAGATCAATTACATATATAGACTGAGAAATAGCAGATTTATATTTAATACAAGCAAATGTGATGTGTTGCACTTTGTCAAGTTGAATGTAAGATGAATATAGACAGATATCTGAGGAAGGATATGGTGTCTCTGGAGAGGGTCCAGAGAAGGTTTACTAGAATGATCCTTGGAATGAGTGGATTAGCACATGGTGAGCGTTTGACGGCACTGGGCCTGTACTCGCTGGTGTTTAGAAGGATGAGGGGGAACCTCATTGAAACTTACCCAATAGTGAAAGTCTTGGACAGAGAGTTGATGTGGAGAAGATGTTTCCACTAGTGGGAGAATCTATGATTCGAGGTCATAGCCTCAGAATTAAAGGACATTCCTTTAGGAAGGAGATGAGGAGGAGAATCTGTGGAATTCTTTACCACAGAAGGCTGTGGAGGCCAAGTCAATGGATATTTTTAAGGCAGTGATAGATTCTTGAATAGTATAGGTGTCAGGGGTTATGTGGAGAAGGCAGGAGAATAGGGTTAGGAGGGAGAGATAGATCAGCCATGATTGAATGGCAGAGTAGACTTGATGGGCTGAATGGACTAATTCTGCTCCTATCCCTTATAACCTAATGACCTTAATGGCAGGACCCTTAGGAGCATTAATGTACAAGTGCTCTTTGGGACCGAGAATATAGCTCGCTGAAAGTGGCAACACACAGAGTAGTGAGGAAGGTGTATGATATGCTTGTTTTCATCAGCTGAGGAATTGCATTCTAGTTTAATTTGGCATGATGTTCGGGAACAGTATTGTGGGCCAAAAGGGGGTGTACCTTTTGTTCTGTTCTATGTTCTCCCTTCTAACATGATGCCCAGTTAAACTAACCTCCTCTGCCTACTCATGATTTAATTCCCTCCATTCCCTGAATATCCCTGCTCCTTTTATACACTGCTATTGTGTTTGCTTCCACTACCATCCTTGGCAGCATATTCCAGGTACCCATCCATCACGGTGTAAAACGTTTGCTCAGATATTTCCTTTTAACTTTGTCCTTTTCACTTTAAATCTATGCCCGCTAGTCCTTGACATTCCCGCGCTGGGGACAAAGTTCTGTCCACTCTTAGTCCATCTCTCATCATTTTATATACTTCTTTCAGATCTCTCCTCAGACTTTGAAGCTCCAGTGAAAGCACTTCAAGTTTGAAGAACATTTCATTGCAGCTGAAACATTTAATCCAGGTAGCATTCTGGTGAACCCGTTCTGCCCCCTCTCCAAAGCTCCACATTATTCCATTAATGGGGTGAGCACAACTGTGTCCAATACTCCAAATGTGGCTTACCAACTTTTTATAAAGCTGATGCATGACTTTCTGACTTGTATGCAATTCCTCAGCTGATATAAAGGCAAGCATCCCCTACACCTTCTTCACTTCTCTATCTCTGTGTGTTAGGATTCTGTAGGATCAGAATTAGGTCATTCAGCCATCAAGTCTACGCTGCCTTCACAAGATCTATATCCCTCCGTTCTCTACATATCCATGTCCCTATCCAAAAGCCTCTTGACAGTTGTATCTGCTTCCACCATTGCCCCTTGCAGCAAGTTCCAGGCATCCACCACTCTCTGTGTAAAAATACCTGCCCAGCACATTTCCTTCAAACTTTGCCCCTCTCACCTTAAATCTACGCTCTCTAATCCTTGGCATTGCCACCTTGGAAAAAGATTCTGTCTCCCCCATCTCATAATTTTATTCAATCGTTTATATATATCACAAACAACACAGGTCCCAGCACAGATCCCTGTAGAACGCCACTGGTTACAAACCTCCAGCCAGAAGAACACTCTTCCACCACAACCCTCTGTCTACTATGAGTAAGCCAGTTCTGGATCCACAGCGATCCTGTGCTGCATAATCTCCTGAATCCATCTACCATGAGAGATTTTTCAAAAGCCTAACTAAAATCCATGTAGACAACCCCCACTGCCCTATCCTCATCGAATATCTTTGTCTCCTCCTCAAAATACTCAATCCGGCATATACAGTGTGGGCTGAAGGGCTGTTCCTGTCCTATCATGTTCTATATTCTACATGTGTGGAGGCCGGGGGTGATGAGTGGAGGTGGGTCAGCTTTTGGTGAAGTTTGGGTGTGTAGATGAGGAAGTGTCCTTGGGTCAGTGTTTGGTGAAGTATGGACAAAGTTGGGATTTGTGGTGTGAAGTGAGTTTCCAGGTTTGGTGAAGAATGGAGGTGGGCAGTGTTCTGTGAAGTGTGGAGGGATCAATGTTTGGTGATACTGTATATGGAGACATGTGTGGAGACAAGTCTGTTGTATGTGGAGACATATGTGGAGACAAGTCTGTTGTATGTGGAGACATATGTGGACAAATCTGTTGTATGTGAAGTGTTAGGAGTGTTCTGTGTTTGAAGAGTGGAGCGAAGACTGAGCTTGGTGAATTGTGGAGAGGGATCTTCCGTCGATAAAATGTGGAAAGGCGACCGGTGAGGAGTATAGGGGTCAGTGTTGGTCAAGTGTGGATCTCATCTGTTGTCTTTTCCTACTTAGAGTCACATCGACCAACATTTCCCATCAACACTAATCTGAAGAAGGGTCTCGACCCAAAACGTCACCCATTCCTTCTCTCCAGACATGCTGCCTGTCCCGCTGAGTTACTCCAGCATTTTGTTTCTATCTTCGGTTTAAACCAGCATCTGCAGTTTCTTCTGGCTGTGTTTGGCCCATATCCCCCTCAATCTCTATCCATTAACCTATCTAATTGTTTCTTAAACGTGACAATCCCTGCCTCAACTACCTCCTCTGACAACTCACATCCACCACCCTTTGTGTGAAAAAGTTACCCTCAGATTCCTATAAAATATTTTCCCCTTCACCTTAAACCTATGTCCTCTGGTTCTTGATTCCCCTACTCTGGGCAAGAGACTCTGTGCGTCTACCCGATCTATTCCTCTCATGATTTTATACACCTCTATAAGATCACCCCTCATCCTCCTGCGCTCCAAGGAATAAAGTCCCCGCCTGCTCTACCTCTCCCTATATCTCACATCCTCTAGTCCTTGCAACATCCTTGGAAATCTTCTCTATACCCTTTGCAACTTTTGTATCATCTGCAAAGTTGCTAATCTTGCCATGTACATTTTCATCCAAATCATTGATGTAGATAACAAACAGTAACGGGCCCAGCACCGAACCCTGAGGCACACCACTAGTCACAGGCCTCCAGTCCGAGAAGCAACCTTCCACCATCACCCTCTACTTCCTCCCGTGAAGCCAATGTTCTATTCATTCGTGGTAAGTGCGCAGAATGTACATAGTGGGTACGTCGGAGCTTGGGACGTCTCTTAGCTGTTCGTAATGCTCACGGCAGGTACCCGGGAAACGCAGTAAACTCGTGAAGATTTTTCAACGGTGTGAAAAAGTTCCACGAGAGCCCCGAGTACCTACGAACGGCCATTACCGTAATTCTCCGAGTTCGAATCAGGGAAAACGCAGGAGAACTCTTGAATTACCTCGCACAGTGGGACAGGGGCTTTAGTCTTGCCCTGGTTTGGCACACCAAAGTGCAACACCTCACACTTGATAGAATTAAATTCCATTTCCCATTCCTTGGCCCACCTTCCCAACAGATATAAATCCCGTTAAAGATATCCTTCATCCCTGTGCACTACAACCACTAGTTGTGGTATTATCTGCAAATGCACTAACAATAGAAACAAAGAAACATAGACAATAGATGCAGGAGTAGGCCATTTGGCCCTTCGAGCCAGCACCGCCATTCAATATGATCATCCTAAATCAGTACATCGTTCCTGCTTTCTTCCCATATCCCCGGATTCCGTTAGCCCTAAGAGCTAAATCTAAAGGGCCTGTCCCACTTGGCGATTTTTTCAGCGACTGCCGGCATCATATCAGTGTCGCCAAAAGCTTTCGAACATTTCAAAATCCAGCGGCGACACTTGAAAAAACACCGCACGTCATACGTCATCACGCCGCACAACGCCGCGTATTTTTCGTAAACCTGATACGTCAGTCAACGATGCCGGCAGTTGCCGAAAAATATCGCCACGTGGGACTCTCTCTTGAAAACATCCAGTGAATTGCCCGGCACTGCCTTCTGTGGCAGAGAGTTCCACCGATTCACAACTCTCTGGGTGAAAAAGTTTTTCCTCATCTCAGTCCTAAATGTCCTACCCCTTTTTCTTAAATGGTTCTGGACTCCCCTAACATGGGAACATTTATCCTGCCTCTAGCCTGTCCGATCCCTTAAGAATTGTACATGTTTCTATAAGATCCCCTCTCATCCTTCTAAATTCCAGTGAATATAAGCAGAGTCGATCCATTTGACCCAATGTTGACTACACTGATACCCAAGTCATCAATGTGAATAACAAGCACCAACGAACACTGTTCACTGGTCCCTGACTCGTGCAATACACCGTTGGTCACAGGCCTCCAGTCAGACAAACAATCCTCCACAACTACACTTTCACTCCTACCTCCAAGTCAAGTTTCAATCCAATTGGCTATTTTAACTTGGATTTCATGTGATCTCATCTTTTATTCCAGCCTACCTTGTCACAGGCCTTGCTAAAGTCCGTACAGACAACATCACTCCCTGTCCTCATCAATGCTCGGTGAGCCCTTCACAAATAAATATTAGGGTTGTGAAACACGAACATGCACAGAACCATACTGACTGTCCAAATGTTGGTAGGTCCTGCGACTCGGAATATACTGTGGTCACAAAATGCTGGAGTAACTCAGCGGGACAGGCAGCAACTCTGGTTAGAAGGAATGTGTGACGTTTTGGGACGAGACCCTTCTTCCCACTCACTGTCATTCGGGAACACCCTACAACAACTTAACCATTGATGTTATGCTTACTGGCCTCTAATCCCCTTGCTTGTTCTTGCTGCCCTTTTTAAATAACGGTATAACATTAGCCACCCTCCAGTCTTCCGGAACTACATCTGTGGCTAATGATCATGGAAATATCTCTGCAAGGGCCTCACAACTTCTTCCCCACATTCCCACAAGGTCCAAGTTTGCAACTGGTCAGGCCCAGAGGATTTATCCATCTTAATGGACTTAAAAACCGCTATTGCTGCGGCACGATGTTGCAGCGTTAGAGTTGCTGCCTTATGCCCCTGTCCCACTTAGGAAACCTGAACGGAAACCTATGGAGACTTTGCGCCCCACCCAAGGTTTCCGTGCGGTTCCCGGAGGTTTTTGTCAGTCTCCCTAATGGTCGAAAGTGGTTTCCGCTTCTTCTATGTTCCAGCGATTTCAAAAAATTGAAAAAACCTCCTGGGAACCACCGGGAACCTGACAAAAACCTCCGGGAAATGCACGGAAACCTTGGGTGGGGCGCAAAGTCTCCAGAGGTTTCCGTTCAGGTTCCCTAAGTGGGACAGGGGCATTACAGCGCTTGCAGCGCCGGAGACCCGGGTTCAATCCCGACTACGGGTGCTGTCTGTACAGAGTTTGTACGTTCTCCCCGTGACCGCGTGGGTTGTCGCCAAGATAGAAACATTGAAATATAGAAACATAGAAAATAGGTGCAGGAGTAGGCCATTCGGCCCTTCGAGCCTGCACCGCCATTCAATATGATCATGGCTGATCATCCAACTCAGTATCCTGTACCTGCCTTCTCTCCATACCCCCTGATCCCTTTAGCCACAAGGGCCACATCTAACTCCCTCTTAAATATAGCCAATGAACTGGCCTCAACTATCTTCTGTGGCAGAGAATTCCACAGATTCACACTCTCTGTGTGAAAAATGATTTTCTCATCTCAGTCCTAAAAGACTTCCCCCTTATCCTTAAACTGCGACCCCTTGTTCTGGACTTCCCCAACATCGGGAACAATCTTCCTGCATCTAGCCTGTCCAACCCCTTAAGAATTTTGTAAGTCTATAAGATCCCCCCTCAATCTTCTAAATTCCAGCGAATACAAGCCGAGTCTATCCAGTCTTTCTTCATATGGAAGTCCTGCCATCCCAGGAATCAGTCTGGTGAACCTTCTCTGTACTCCCTCTATGGCAAGAATGTCTTTCCTCAGATTAGGAGACCAAAACTGTACGCAATACTCCAGGTGTGGCCTCACCAAGACCCTGTACAACTGCAGTAGAACCTCCCTGCTCTTGTACTCAAATCCTTTTGCTATGAATGCCAACATACCATTTGCTTTCTTCACTGCCTGCTGCACCTGCATGCCTACTTTCAATGACTGGTGTACCTTGACACCCAGGTCTCGTTGCATCTCTCCTTTTCCTAATCGGCCAACTTCGAGTTCCTCGAAGATCTTCGGTTTCCTCCCACACTCCAAAGACGTACAGGTATGTAGGTTAATTGGCTTGGTGTATGTCTAAATTGTCCCTAGTGTGTGTAAGATAGTGTTAATGTGCAGGAATCGCTGGTCGGTGCAGACTCGGTGGGCCGAAGGGCCTGTTTCCGCACTATATCTCTAAACTAAACTAAAAACCTCCTCATTGGTAATTTGTAAATGGTCTAAGACATCACAACTTATATGCATCAATTCTTCAGCGTCCACAATCTTCTCCTCAGTGAAAACAGAGGAGAAATTGTCATTTACTATCTCCCCCATCTCTTGGGGCTCTGTATACAGATGTACACGCTGATCCTTAAGGGGACCTTTTCTCTCCCAAGTCACCTTTTTACTCTCAATATACCTGTAGAACCGCCTGAGATTTTCCTGTACTTTGACTGCCAGATCCATTTCATGTCTTCCTTTTGCCTTCCTGATTGTCTTAAATATACTCCTATGATTCTTATACTCACTGAGGAATTTGCTTGATCCCGACTGCCTAAATCGGACACATGCCTCCTACTTATTTCTGTTAAGAGCCTCAAGTCTCTTCAACAAGGATTCTGTGAACTTGCAAGCCTTGTCATTCACTCGAGTGGAACATACTGCTCCTATAACCATACTAAAAAGATTTTGCCCACTTTTTAAAACCACTTTGCCTTTTCCTTTTGACATTCCCTTAATTGCAAGTGTGGAGGGGTCAGGGTTTGGTGAAGTGAGGAGGGATCTGTGTTTGGCAACTGGGAGGGAAGGTAGGATTTGGATTTGATGACCTCTACCTGAGAGACAGAACTTGATGCATATCCTGATCCATTAACTGGACCACAGTGAAGCAAATCACTCACAGTTATACTTGTATAACACACTGAGATACATCACTTGTGGTTCTGTCATTCCCAAGCATCATCGCACACTGCTTTGTTTTAATTTATCATATACATGGCAAGATTAGCAAGTTTGCAGATGATACAAAAGTGTGTGATGTTGCCGAAAGTGAAGATGGTTGTGAAAAATTGCAGCAGGATCTGGATCGATTGGCCAGGTGGGCGGAGGAATAGTTGATGGAATTTAATACAGAGAAACATGAGGTGTTACATTTTGGGAAGTCTACAGGTACATGGATAGGACAGGTTTGGAGGGATATGGGCCAAACGCAGGCAGGTGGGACTAGTGTAGCTGGGACCCGTTAGCCAGTATGGGCCAGTTGGGCTAAATGGCCTGTTTCCACACGATATTACCCTATGACTATGACAATCTGTTATATAGATTACACTACAGCATATCACTCTCAGCTCTCTGATATTGATCACATTGGAATGTGTCACTGATTACGCTGGGACGTTTCACTCACAGGTCTGTTACAGCAAAACCTGAACAGTACAGAGTTTCACAGGACCATCATCACATATAACTTGATAATGACCTACAAGATATCAGGATAACTGAAAACAGTCCAAAATAGATTTGAAGAATGTAATGAATAGATGCCATCCACACCTGCTCTGCCATTCATCAAGATTGTGGCTGACCTTCTTCTGTAGTGTTGCCTCCATATCCCTTAAACAAACTCAATGACCTGCCCTCCATTGCACCCTTGGGAAGAGAGTTTCAAAGAGTCACCAACCTCTGATTGAAACAGTTTCTGTCCCCGACATCTTAAGGTTTCTGAAACTGTGCTTTTTAGTTCTTGCCGTTTTCAGGAGATCTAATGTTAAAAAATAATAGGAGCAGAATATGGCCATATGGCCTTTCGAGTCTACTATTCACTCATGGCTGATCTATCTCTCCCTCCTAACCCCATTCTCCAGCCAACTCCCCATCACCCCTGACACCCGTACTAATCAAGAATCTATCCATCTCTGCCTTAAAAATATCCAGTGACTTGGCCTCCACAGTCTTCAGTGGCAAATAATTCCACAGATAATTTCACTACTCTTTAACACCCTCTCCTTTCATTCTTCTAACTTTCGCAGAACGCAATCCCAATTTACTCAGAATTTCAATGAGAATTGTAACATCGACGTTTTGCTGGACCAGGAACCAAAGTAGGTCAGTGATCACAAGATGACGATGGAACAGTGAAGGGTGGAGGATGGGAGGCCAGTAATAGCATGGCGAAGGGTTCAGATTACATGGAGATATTTTACACTCACTCCTGGTGTAAATGTTACAGTGAGATATATCATAACAACCTGTGCTATCGATCACAATGAAGAATCAGCATGAGGCATTATACATTATAATCACAGGATAAAAGCCCAAGGTGAAGTGCAGTCATCTGTAACTGGATCCAATGAACTATAACACATCAATGAACCTTACCTGCCAATAAACCCTAAGTCTTAATTATTCTTACAAGCCCATGAGATGTAACCACTAATGAACTGTATCTACCCACACACCATTCTTGCCAATAAATGTTAGCAACTGATGAACCCCACTGGACTCTTAGGCGTACTCCATCATTCATTAAGCTCATGGCTGTTGTGATCTTGGCCTCAACACCATAAGCCTCAGTGTGTAGGAAAGAACTGCAGATGTTGGTTTAAACCGACGATAGTCACAGAAAGCTGGAGTAACTCAGCGGGTCAGGCTGCATCTCTGGATAAAAGGTCTGGAGAAGAGTCTCGACCCGAAACGTCACCTATTCCTTTTCTCCAGAGATGCTGCCTGACCCGTTGAGTTACTCCAGTTTTATGTGTCCATCTTCTCCATAAGCCTGAGCTTGTGTGCATAAAACTATGTGAGTAGTTACGCTAGATTTAGTAATGAGCAATAAGATTTGTTTAGTGAGTAGACTGATAAAGCATATTAACATTGCTTTAAGAAGAGACATTTCCAGTGAAGCTGTATGGAAAGCAAAATACTGCAGAGGCTGGAAATTCAACATAAAAACTGAGTGCTGGAAGGACTGTAGCAGCTTCATGTTCCCACTTCTGGTTGAAGATCCTTCTGCAACAAAGGATCTTCAAGCTGAAACATGAACTCTGGTCCTCTTTCCAAGGACTTTCGCTGCCTGACATGAAAGGTGCTTTCAGCACTTCCTGCTTTTATTTCAATCGAGGTGGGCAGATGGTTGAAACCCTGTCAGCAGATTAGAGGAACAGAAGTCAAAATGTCAATGACAGATAGCAGTGAGGAGACACACAAGTTCCTTCGTACAAAGAGTGTCTGGTAATAACCTTCACTTAGGTGGGAAAAACAAAAGGAATGAGTCCTTGAGGTAGAAATTATTTGAAAAGTTTCTGAAGCAAAGTGTCTTGGTCAAAAAGTGATAAAACACAGAAACAAGCCCTTTGGCCCTCAACATCCATGCAGCAATCCACTATTCATTTACAATAATTCTAACCCATATTATTCTCCTCACAGTCCCATCAAAGCTACATTTGAGAGCCAATTAACCTACCAACACACCTATGGGATACACGAGAAACACAGAGCACCAGAGGAAATCTACATTTATATTTTAAAAAAGGGCATGAGAGGCCACTGAAAGATCAGTAAGAACTACAAAAGCTTAACACAGACAAGCAAACTGAAATAAGATATACTGCTCGGCAAGGCCAGCAGCATAATCAAGGATGAGTCACACCCTGGACACTCCCTCTTCTCCCCTCTCAACCCTCCCCCCCCCCCCCTCTCCCATCGGGCAAAAGGTGTAGAAGTGTGAAAATGCACACATCCAGATTGAGGGACAGTTTATTCCCAGCTGTTATCAGGTAACTGAATTGTCTAAACACAACCAGAGAGCAGAACTGAGCTACTATCTACCTCATTGATGACCCTCGGACTATCCTTGATCGGACTTTGCTGGCTTTACCTTGCACTAAACATTATTCCCTTATCATGTATCTGTACACTGTAAATGGCTCGATTGTAATCATGTATTGTCTTTCTGCTGATTTGGTTATCACACAACAAAAGCTTTTCACTGTACCTCGGTACACGTGACAATAAGGTAAACTAAACTAAACTAAACTGAGATTAATGCAACCTTGTTGAACAGTGGAGTAGACCGAAGGGAGAGATTAACTTAACCTACTCCTGGTTCAAAATTCCAATGCTCATTCATCTACACAACTCATCTACAATGTAAATCTCATCTCTCTTTCCTCTTCCCATTGTTTGATGTAGATTTGTTTGAGAGCTAATAACCTCAGCCTAACCAGCATTTTGTTTTTTGCTCGAGATGGCTGGTACAAATTAATTCTGAGAAACACAAAGTGTGAAATAGTGTGAGGAAGAATAAGACGAGGCCATATAAATTAGAGGGCAATATAATAGAAGGGATAAATGAACTGAGGGATCTCAAGCTTTGCTTGCTAGGTGTGACATTGGTAGGATATGCTGAGACAGTGATTAAAATACACTGGAAAATACTGGAGACGGACACAAAAACTGCAGCAACTCAGTGGGACAAGCAGCATCTCTGGAGAGAAGGAATGGGTGACGTTTTGGGTCAAGGCGACCTGAAACGTCACCCATTCTTTCTCTCCAGAGATGCTGTCTGACCCATTGAGTTACTCCAGCTTTTTGTGTCTATCTTTGGTTTAAACCAGCATCGGCAGTTCCATCCCACACACTGGAAAATACTAGGCTTTATAACTAGAGGCACAAAACAAGGAAGTCACAATGAACCATTATTAAACACCAGTTCAGCCACTGCTGGAATAGTACGTCTAGCTCTGAATGCCTTATTTTAAGAATGATGCATGCACTTTAGAGATGGCACAAAGGAGTGTTATTGAAATGATTCCAAAGATGAGGTTCTTTACTTTTGTAAATAGATTGGAGAAACTAAAGTTGTTCTCACTGGTAGAGGAACAGGTGAGGGGGTCTGAGAGGGATATTTAATATGAACACCAAAATTGTTCCTAGTGGTGGAAGGATCAAATACTGGAGGGCGTAGAATGAAAACAATCAGAAAATGAATCAACATGAGGAGGAACCTCTGTGGGCCGTGAGTGATTGGGCCAGAGGAAGTAGTAGTATCAAATTCAACTGAGATCAGAAAGTAGCTGAATAAGAAGTTGAACGGATATAATTTGGGGAGAGGAGGGTTGGAGTGGTTCTAGCAAAACTGCTCTTAATTGTAGTTACAGTTTCAAAGGGGTGAATGATCGAGAGGGCATAACTATCAGAAGAGAGGAGCAAAGTTTAAAGGAGATGTGCAGGGCAGGTTTTTACATACAGAGAGGTGCGTGCTTCGAAATAACTGCCAGGGTGGTGGTGGAAGGAGATACGACAGTGGCATTTACGAGGCTTTTAGTTACACACATGGATATGGAGGAACTGTTGCATTTTTGGAAGTCTAACATGGGCAGGACCTACACAGTGAATGGTTGAGTTACTTGGGGAGTGCTTTGGGGAGGTAGGGCTTTGGGGAGTGTTGTAGAGCAGAAGGATCTAGGAGCACAGGTGATTGGTTCCTTGAAGGTGGATTCGTAGGTAGATCAGGTGGTCCAAAAGGCTTTTGGCAGAATGGCCTTCATCAGTCAAAGTATTGAGTATAGAAGTTGGGAGGTCATGTTGCAGTTGTATAAGATGTTGGTGAGACCGCATTTAGAGTATTGTGTTCAGTTCCTGGCACCGTGTTATAGGAACGATGTGGTCAAGCACAGAGTATCTTGCCCAGAGTAGGCGAATCGAGGACCAGGGGAGGTGAAGCGGAAATTATTTAACAGTAATCTGAGGGTAACTTTCACACAAAGGGTGGTGGGTGTATGGGACAAGGGAGGTAGTTGAGGCAGGGACTATCCCAACATTTAAGAAACAAAGACAGGTACATGGATAGGACAGGTTCCACACTTATGACTCTATGACTGTAACAGGAGGGGTATGGATCTCATGTAGGCAGAGGTTATTAGTTTAACTCAGCATCACCTTTGGCATGGACATTGTGAGCTGAACGGTCTGTAATGTTCTACGTTTCATATTCTAATGATTGGAACTGTTTTATTAATTCCTCCCCACCTCCTTACCGACCCATTCGCCTGCAGCCACCTCCAGTAGCACTAGACATTTGACTCCGTTTCATTCTTCCACACAATGAGTAGTCTAGGACTGTGAATAGAGAAGCCATCATTCATTGCATTTGAGCCAGTAAATGTCCCACTAATGTTGCAAATGCTCCTTGAATTAATCTAGAGTTATTGATTCCAGTGAAGAACACTGAAGCCTATGCCCATGGGAGCCCTGAAATCAGTCCTTTTACTAATAATGCTCGAGTAACCCAGCGGGACAGGCCGCATCCCTGGGAAGAAGGAATAGGTGACGTTTTGGGTCAAGACCCTCCTTCAGGCTCACCAATCAGAAAGGATCAGAATCACCGATCAGAAAGGAAAGATCAGAAAGACTTCCCAGATCAGAAAGGTGTGTGACTTGGAGGATGGTTTTCCCCTGCACCTGATGCCTTTATCGTCTTGGTGTTAGAGGTGGCAGGTTTGGGAGAAGTGGTTGGATCAGCCGAGGTCAGCAACTGCAGCCACTGTGTAGTGGCAGTGGGGAGCGTGAATGTTCAGGGTGTTCAGCGCTGCGCGTGTTATGGGTGGTTCCAGCTTCTTGTGTGTTTAGGGGGCAAGTGAAGAGTACCCCATCACATGTGTAGGAAGGAACTGCAGATGCGGCTTTAAACCGGAGATAGAAACAAAATGCTGCAGTAAAGGGGTTGTCCCACTGTACGAGCTAACTCAGGAGTTCTCCCAAGTTTCCCCTGATTCGAACTCGGAGAATTACGGTAATAACCGCTCATAGGTACTCGGGGCTCTCGTGGACATTTTTCACAGCGCTGAAAAATCTTCACGAGTCCTCACGAGCTTATCACGTTTCCCGAGTACCTGCCGTTAGCATTACGAGCCGCTAAGAGACGTCCCGAGCTCCGACGTACCCGCTACGTACATTCTACGTGCTTACCACAAGTTTGATTTTTTTTTTTTTAACTCGGGAGAGCTCTTGAATTAGCTCGTACAGTGGGACAGCCCCTTAACTCTGCGGGACAGGCAGCATCTCTGGAGAGAAGGAATGGGTGACGTTTTGGGTCGAGACCCTTCCTTCTGTACTAATCTCCATTGATCATATCTTTTCTAATATATTTTCCAGTAAATAGTTGAGTAACTCAGCAGGTCAAGAAACATCTCTGGAGGACATGCACAGGCAATGTCTTGGCTTGGGATCCTTCTTCAGTTGGATTGTAGTGGGGGGAGAAAGCAGGAAGAGAGGTGAAGCAATGCAAAGCCTGGCAAGTGATAGGCGGGTGAGAGAGGTTTAATTAGCAGATTGGTGAATAATGGCCAGAGATAAAAAGAATAAAAAATACTCTGAGATAAGGAGACAAGAAGCGTGAAATGGGTTTAGAGTTTAAAGATATGGCGTGGAAACAGGCCCTTTGGCCCATTGAGTCCATCAATCACCCATTCACACTAGAAGAAGGGTCTCGACCCGAAACGTCGCCTATCTCCTTCGCTCCTTAGATGCTGCTGCACCCGCTGAGTTTCAGCTTTTTGTGTACCCTCGATTCTCCAGCATCTGCAGTTCCTTCTTTAAAACCTTGTCTACTCCACTGCGACATCTCCTCAAGGTATGCCTACTTTGAAGAAGTTCTCCTCCTCCCTACGGAGACAGTTTCACAACCTCCTCTCTAACTGCTCCCCCTCTGTGATTCTCTCTTCCCTCCAACTCTACGACCACATCCTCACCCAGACTCGATACCACAGCCACATCTGCTTCCTCGGGGCTTGCCTGCGCCTCCATCTCATACCCCGTGGATTCCAGCTCCAATTCCCTGCGTCCCAGTTCGGACCCCAGCCAGACTATCGGTACCGACGGGCCATCTGCCGCCACACTGTACAATTCTCCAACCGGGCACTAAGATCTACCCTGGTTGCAATGCGCCGACACCAGCAGGACCTCGCATTGACTCTCCCGAAACTTCGGGCCTCACTCACCCAGACCTGCAACGGACCCCAACTACACTACATCCTCCGGAAGATCCACCGCAAAAAAAAAAAAAAAAAAAAAAAAAAAGGGTCTGAAGAAGGGTCTCGACCCGAAACGTCGCCTATCTCCTTCGCTCCTTAGATGCTGCTGCACCCGCTGAGTTTCTCCAGCTTTTTGTGTACCCTCGATTCTCCAGCATCTGCAGTTCCTTCTTTAAAACCCATTCACACTAGTTCATGTTGGGCCATCAAGTCTACGCTGCCATTCAATCATAATTCATCTATTTTTCCCTCTCAACCCCATTCTGGTGCCTTCTCCCTGAAACCTTTAACACCCTTACTAATCAAGAGGCTCTACATCTCCACTTTAAAAATACCCAAATGCCTGGTCTCCACTGCTGTCTGCGGCAATAAATTCCTTAGATAATCTCTGACTGAAGAATTCCTCCTCATGTCCTTTCTGAAGGTACGTACTGTTATTCTGAGGCTGTGCCCACTCTGGTCCTGGACTCTCCCACTAATGGATACATCCTCTCCACACCCACGCTATCGAGGCCTTTCATCATTCAGTAAGTTCAATTATGTATCCCATCATCCTGCTAAACAAACCATGAAGGTTGGTCTTTACTTCTCATTTATTTGAATTGTTTTATCATTGAACACCATGCCCAAGACAGCACAGAAATCAGTCCCTTTATCCTCCTTTAAGAATCTCAGTGGACATATTTTTCACAGTGTCGATAAATGTATAAAAAGACACACAAGAAACATAGTTCTATGTTATCCCACTTCTGCATCCTCTCCTGACACACTCGGGGCAGTTTACAGATATCAATGAATCTACAAACCTGCACGTCTTTCGAATATGGGAGGAAACCAGAGCACCCATAGGAAACCCATGTGGTCACAGGGAGAAGGTACACACTCTGCACAGACCAGGACTGAACGTGGGTCTCTGGTGCTGTCAGGCAGCAACTCCACTGCTGCACCACTGTGTTGCCCAAGAAGGAGCCAGAGGAGGTGATCTCATTGGAAAGGGTCAGCGGGAAGAGGAAAGAGGGGCAGGATATTGGGAGAAGCAGGTGAAGTACAGGGGAGGAGAAGGGTGGGAGAGGTTTGTGGGAGGTGAGTGTAACTTGTTGATGAGTTATTAAAAATTGGAGAGATTTCTCCCCCTACGACTATCAGTCTGAGGAAGGGCCCCAGCCCAGAACGTCACCTGTCCATGTTCTCCTGACATTGCTGCCTGACCAGTTAGTTACTTCAGCACTTTGTGTCTTTTTTTTTATGAACCAACATCTGCACTTCCCTGTGTCTCTAGTTATGTACAGTTTGGTGTCAGACTTTCCGTGGCTGTATTTTTGTAGTGTGCATCGTAGCATTTTACTAGGCGATGAAATGTATATGGTTGGATTAAAATAAACCAGATCTGTGGGACAAGTTGAGCCAGTTTTCCATAGCCACAGTTACACCTTATAGTGAAATTCAACTAATCTTCATCCTTTGGTGCTGCTAATCCACAGCAATAAATCTTAGATGGCGATTTCAGCCGTTAACTTTGCCAAACAATCAGCTTTACAGATCAATCTTTTCCCAATGAATCTGCTGATGAGGTCTACCATTTGTACTCTGATGAACCTTAACTCCTAATAACAGGTAGCTACCCATTAAGCTTGGCTTCAAGTTAATCTTGTGGCCACTTTATAACAGAACATTGGCTGCTGATCTGGTTTGTCAAGAAATGTTAGCACTCGATGAACAAGGGTGGCATGGTGATGCAATGGTAGAGTTGCTGCCTTCCTACGCCAGGGACCCAGGCTTAATCCTCACAATGTGCAGAGTTTGTATGTTCTACCTGTGACCGTCTGGGTTTTCTCCGGGTGCTCCGGTTTCCTTCCAAATTCCAAAGGCACACAGGTTTGTAGGTTAATTGGCCCCAGTGTGCAGGATAGAACTAGTGTTCGGGTGATCATTGGTCCCTGTGAAGGATCCATAAAAAGTCAGCAGCAGATGAAGTTCAGCTCCTTTTAATCTGTCGAAGAATCTAATGAGAATCTCCATGGCTGCTGATGACACTTAGATGTGGATGGATCCTAACAGAACATCAACGACCCTCAACTCTCCACTCATGGACAGCTGACAATGAATCATATGTAGGCAGGAACTACTGATGCTGGTTTAAATCAAACAAAGACACAAAAAGCTGGAGTAACTCAGCAGATCAGGCAGCATCTCTGGAGAAAAGGAATAGGTGACGTGTCGGGTCTAGACCCTTCTTCAGACTGAGAGTCAGGGGAAAGAGAAACAAAAGATGCAGACGGTGATGTAGAGAGATATAGAACAAATGAAAGAAAGATATGCGCAAAAGTAACAATGATAAAGGAAACAGGCCATTGTTAGCAGTGGCCTAGGTGAGATGTTACAACTAAGTCCCTGATGAGTGGACAACTTTAGAACCCAATGAACCCTGGAAGCCAATCTCCACCAACTCCTGATGAGTCTCCACACATGATGAAAGTTAGATGTTGATGAATCTTGCCGTCCATTAAATGTTTCTTAATGTTATTGGGAGATGAAAGCTAGATATTGATACAGAATTTTTTTCCCAGGATGGAAAAATCCAATACTAGAGGTCATAGCTTTAAGGTGAGCTGGGCAAAGATGTGCAGTGAAGTATTTTTACACAGAGGATAGTGCCTGGAACACGCTGTCGGGGATGGTGGTTGAAGCAGATGTTTTAAGGTGAGAGGAGCAAAGTTTAAAGGAGATATGCAGGGCAAGTGTTTTACAGAGTATAATGGTGGTGTGGAGAGAGCTGCATGGGTAGTGGGGAAGACAGATACAATAGTAGCATTTATGAGGCTTTTAGATAGGCGTATGGATATGCAGGGAATGGAGGGATATAGGTTATGTGTAGGAAGTTGTGATATGTCTTGGCATCACGTTCAACACAGATATAGTGGGCCTAAGGGCCTGTTCTTCTACTATGTTGATGATTTTTTTATTGCTGATCACCTGAGGCTGCCTGTTTAGTGGACAACAGTCTGACAGTTGGTGAGTTCAATAATAATAATAAATAATAATAACATATTTTATTGTCATTGCACAGAGGTACAACGAGATTTGGTATGCAGCTTCCATCCAATGTCATAACTTAATTAACTAAAAATTTAGACACCCAGGGAAACAAGATTAAAAAAGTATTTAGTGCAAATAAGTCTATAATGTCAGTTAGTCAGGAAATAGGTCTATAATGTCATGGGATATAATGTCAGTTATGTCGCTTCTGTATACGTAAATATCTCTAATATTTACATGTCTTTCATTGAGTGATCTGATCTGAAGTGGGACTTATGCACATGTCAACATCCGAAGCTGGATAAATGAAGATATCTTTAAATTAATCAATTTATTCTGACATGGTTTATTGGCAGCCTAAAGAACAAGCCACTCTTCTTAGCCGCTGGAGAATTCATTCCAATCCAGTAGAGATGGAGGTTCTCAAGTTACGTCCTTTCTGTCATGGAGAACTAGTCCCAAGCACAGACACTATAGATCACACTCAGATATATTATCCATTTGCTATATAGATGATATCAGTTTATAACACTTACAGTTCCTTCATGACGTTAATGAATCCTAGCAGCCGGTGAATGTTAATTCAGCCACGAGTCCGAGCTGTGGATGCATCTTAGTTGTCGGTGTATCATTACTGCTGGAGACCCTCAGTTGCTGATGAATCTTATCTGCAACTGCCTGCTTGAAGGATAATAGAAAGACCATTGGTGAGGTTGCATATTTTTGGTTAGCCAAAGTATGTAAACTGTTCCATTGCCACTTGCCACTTGCCTTACTAAAACACATGCATGGAGGAACATTAGTGCCAAATAAATATTTAATGTTTTACACTAATTGAATAATTGGCTCAATTCACCATACTAGCTCTTGAGGCACAACAAGGCATAACAGTTGTTGTAATCAGGCAACTGAACCATCCCACCAACAACGGAAGAGCAGTCCTGGGCTACTATCTACCTCATTGGAAACCCTCAGACTATCTTTGATCAGACTTTACTGGACTTTATCTTGCACTAAACGTTATTCACATTATTCCCTTTATACATTTGAACACTGTGGATGGCTCGATTGTAATCATGTATTGTCTTTCTGCTGAGCTTTTTACTGTACCTCGATACATGTGACAATAAACTAAACTAAACCAAACCAATCTAAACTCTGGTCTCTATTATCAGTGATTTCCAGTCAGATCCACTAGAGATTGCAGCACACAGAGGGATTTAAACGTCATGTCTAAGTTCTGTCAGAATTACTCAGAGATACCTGACACTGAATTCTAACATATAGATCAGCGTGAAATGTTTCCCTTGTGGTTCTGTTAATGATGTATTGTGATAGATCCCTCGTTGATCTGTTATGTAGAATGCATTATTCCCAAATCTGTGATATCAAGAGTTTGTTGGGATACATCACTCGCAGTTCTTATACATGAAATCCATTGAGATCCATCATCCCCAATTCTTCAAAGAAGAATTAGCTGAGATATATAATTTTCAATTCTGGTGCTCCCACGCAAATTTATTTGGGTATATTCCTCATGAATGGAAATATGGAAAAATAGGAGCAGGAGTAGGCCATTTAGCCCTTCAGGCCTGCTCCATTATTCAATATGATTGTAGCTGAACATTCACATTCAGTGTTCTGTTTTCCGAGGCCTTTCATCTTAAGAATGATATCTAATTTAAACTCCAGTGAGAGTAAGCCTAATTGTCCCAATCTCTCCTGCTATCGGAAGGATTAGACTGGTGATCATTCATTGCACTCTCTCCATTGCAAGAGCTACCTTCCTCAAATAGTGGCACACAACACCAAAGTGTCTACATTTGGCATCAAGAATTACTGCTCCTGTTCTCATATTCTCTCGCTATGAAGACCAGCACACCATTTACTTTTATTATTTCTGCTCTAAGAAATAATGCTCTAAGAAGAATCTAAGAAACATAGAGTTATTGAGTCATAGAATCATGGAGTCATTGACTCACACACAGTAGAGTTGGCCCACCTTGTCTGGGTCTGACCAATGAAAGAAATCTCCTATATGCTTTATGAACCCTGTCTACCTGTGCTACAGCCTTCAGGTATCCTTAAGCATATACACCAGGATTTCTTAGGTCCTTTATATTTTGGGAGGGTCCTACCATTCATGCCAGAAACCATGGCCTTATTAGTCCTCCAAAATAGAGTGCTTCATGGGATTTCAGGATTAAATTCCATGTACTATTCCTCTGCCCAACAATATTGTTCAATAGCCAAAGATTACCTTCCTCACTATAAATAACAGCAGCAATCTTCCCATATTTGTATCCAGATCATTAATGTATACAGCAGACAGCAAAGGTCCCCGCACTGATCCTTGTGGAGCAAAGAAGAAGGGTCTCGACCCGAAACGTCGCCTATCTCCTTCGCTCCTTAGATGCTGCTGCACCCGCTGAGTTTCTCCAGCCTTTTGTGTACAACAGAGTTATGCTCTGCAGAAATTATTAGGATATATCATTCCTGGTTTTTATGCATTACATATGCGATACATCAATCCTAGTTATCCTATGTAGAATTTATTGAGATATATCATTCCCACTTTTTCCACAAGGAATTTATTAGGAGACATCAGTGTCCTGTAATATTAAATCTGTTTCTCCTCTGTGGTCTTGCCTGACCTGATGAGTGTTTCCAATGTTTCTTGCCCTATTATTATTATCTATTGTTTACTTATCTCATTCAAGCATAATTCCACTTTCCCTCACCATTGTAGGGGTAGGATTAAATTCTATTTGGAATATTTTGGAGGACCAAGAACCAAGAACCAACGACAGTAGAGTATAGGATGTGGGAGGATAATTCGTATTGAGCTTTTCAAATCTTGTTCGTATCTAGCAGGACAAGGTGACATTGAGATATCGCTCAGTGTTCTGCAATGAAGTGTTTAGTAGTATGAATCACTGAGGATAAGGTTATGTGCATTAGCTGCTGATGATCATTTGCTAACATTTCAGGCTGAAGATAGACACAAAAAGCTGGAGTAACTCAGCGGGTCAGACAGAATCTCTGGAGAAAAGGAATGGGTGATGTTTTGGCTTGAGACCCTTCTTCAGACAGAGTGTCAGGGGAAAGGGAAACGAGAGATACAGACATATAGTGAGAGATGATAGATAGAGTGAGATATAGAACAAATGAATGAAAGGTATGCAAAAAAGTAATGATGATAAAGGGTACAGCCATTGTTAGCTGTGGGCTGGGTGAAAACGAGTTACAGACAATGAGACTCAACAAGACGGCTTTGAAGCCAGTACAACAACTTGGTGGGGGAGGGATGGAGAGAGAGGGGACACAAGCGTTACTTGAAGTTAGATAAATCAATATTCATACCGCTGGGTTGTAAGCTGGCCAATTTGCTCACGATGAACCACTAATTCCAAGGAAACTTAGGTGTGGACAAAGCTTATGTGCCATTGATGTTCAGCTACCTGCATGAAGAACAATAAATTGATGGTTGATCAGCTTGTAAAGTTTAGAGAATAAACCACTATTTTATGTATAAATTGTTGAAACATACTCCTGGTCTAAGATTTGAGTTGCAAAAAAATTGTGATGCAAAATATCCATAAATGATTTCAATTGATGAAACACTCTGCCCTGAAATGTTCGCTGCTGCTCTTCCGTGATGCTACCTGGCCGGATGAGTATTTCCTGCTCTATATTATGCATTATTTGTGTTATTTATTGCATTCACGCATGACATCACTTTACTGTACACAAGATCATAGGAGCAGGAGTAGGTGACCAGGCTTCCATAGCCTCAACATTAAATATGACCATGGCTCCATGCTCACATCATCTCATCTTCTATTCCATTTCTCCATACCCTTCTATTCCTCTATCGATCAAATATTAATCCAACTCCACTTTTTTAAGTACTTCTAATGATCCAGCTTCCACCTCTCATAATGCAGAGAGTTCCAGAGATTCACCCACTCTCTGTGAAAAGAAATGTTTGTGTACCTCAACTTAAATAACCAGCCCCTTATCTTGTCTCCTTGTTTGGTGCATCTCCTCTGGACTGCCTCCAATGTTACTATGTGCTTTTTATGTAACGGAACCAAAACTGCAAGCAGTATTCCAGGTGTGGAATGCCCTGTGCAACTGCCCAAAAGCTCAATATTCTTCAACTTCAAGCTCGAAGCAATTAAGGCCAAAGTGCTGTTTGCCTTCTGAAATACTCATTTGACCTGCCTGCTAGCTTTTTGTTTCATGTGTTAGTAAACCGAGATCCCTCTGAAATTCACTCTCGTGCAGTCTCGCTCCATTTAGATAATATCTGCTTTTTGATGGTTTCATTTGATTCTTCATACTGCAGTGAATGGCCTCACACTTCCCCACATTAAAATCCATTTGCCCTCTCACTCCATCTATCTGCATTCCGATGCAGAAACTGAACAAGCCCTGTCACCAACCTAACATACTGCGCCTTCCTCCAGGTGCACAATTGACGGCCAAGAATCCATCCCTGGGGTAACTCCACTGCTTACATCCCTCCAGCTAAAAAAGACCCATTCATTCCACTAATGAGACAACCAGTTTTCATACCATGCTAACACTCTTCCTATAAAACCATGGACTTTTCATGTATTCACCAGCTTCTGATGTGGCTTCTTATCATGCCTTTTGGAATACTAAATACATTTCAATCATAGGTTCCCCTCTATCGACTCTCCCTGTGACATCCTCAAAATTTTCAAGCAAATTTGTCAAACATGATTTACCTTTCATAAAACATATCAACTGGCTATTGTTATATTCAGTTTTCATAAATGATTAGTTGCCTCCCCTTTAATTATGGAGTCCAGCATCATGGCATTAATTAGCTGGCACTAAACGTTATTCCCTCATTACAATATGTAAATGGCTCGAATGTAATCATGTGTTGTCTTTCCGCTGACTGGATAGCACACAACAAAAGCTTTTCACTGTACCTCGGTACACGTGACAATGAACCAAACTCTAACTGCAGTTGTTGAACCAACTGGCCTGTAGTTCCCTGCCTTCTGCCATTCTGCTTTCGTGAACAAGACAGTCACTTTGGCTATTTTCTGCTCTTCATGTAATCTCCCAGAGTTAGAGTTTCTGCAGCCACATCCTTCCAAACTCTAGCGTGCTGGCAACGTCCGCTGTGTTTCTCCAATAAATTGTCCTTTGTAATTAAGGTTTTTTGTAAATTCTTCCTTTTTTTTATAATGAGCCTATTAGATATCTTAGAGATATTATCAATGTATTCCACAGTGAAGAGTGAGGCATAACACTTATTCAACATACATTGTAGGTTAAGAGACCTGGTATATGAAATTATGAAAGGAATAGATAGGGTAGAGAGTTAGAACCTTTTCCCAGGTTGGAAATGTTAAGAACGAGAGGTTTTCAGGTGAGAGGGGCAGAGTTTACAGGAGATGTGCAGGACAAGGTTTTTACAGGGTGCCTGGAATGGGCTGCAGGGGTGGTGGTGAAACATAGAAACATAGAAAATAGGTGCAGGAGGAGGCCATTCGGCCCTTCGAGCCTGCACCGCCATTCATTGTGATCATGGCTGATCGTCTGCTATCAATAACCCGTGCCTGCCTTCTCCCCATATCCCTTGACTCCACTAGCCCCTAGAGCTCTATCCAACTCTCTCTTAAATCCATCCAGTGACTTGGCCTCCACTGCCCTGTGTGGCAGGGAATTCCATAAATTCACAACTCTGGGTGAAAAAGTTTTCTCTCACCTCAGTCTTAAATGACCTCCCTTTATTCTAAGACTGTGGCCCCTGGCTCTGGACTCACCCAAAATTGGGAACTTGGGACATTTCCCAACTTCCCAACATTGGGAAGACAGATACAATAGTGGCATTCATGAAACTTTTAGATAGGCATATGGATATGTAGGGAATGGAGGGATGGAGAGATGCAGAGCACATACAGGCAAGGAGATTAGTTCAACTTGTTCGGCACAGACCTTGTGGGAAGAAGCGTTTGACCAGTGCTGCAACTGTTCGATGTTCTGTGTTCATTATCTGTCATTTCTTTGTTATTAATTAACCTGCACCATTCTCTGGAGGCTCATACTTACTTTCCGCTTTTTATGGAAAAATCCACAGAAATGTTAACTGCTTTTTATTCTATACGCACCTTTTCCCTCAAAATGTGTTTTCTACCTTCTAATGATCTTTTTAATCTTCTGTTACTTGATCTTACAATCATCCCAGTCCTGTGATTAGTTTAGTTGCCCTTCGGCCCACCAAGCCCACACTGACCAATGATCCCCGCACATTAACACTAACCCTACACACACTGGGGGCAATTTATACGTATACCAGGCCAATTAACCTCCAACCTGTATGTCTTTGGAGTGTGGGAGGAAACTAAAGATTTTGGAGAAAACCCACACGGTCACAGGGAGAACGTACAAACTCCGTACAGACAGCACCCATAGTCGGGATTGAATCTGGGTCTCCAGCGCTGCACGGCAGCAACTCTACCGCTGCGCCACCGTGCTGCCCTACTACCTGTCCTTGCCACGTTGCCCAAGACACCAGTAAATCCTAATTTTTACTTTAGCAATCTACGTCGCCTCCTTTGTTCACCACCGATTGTGTCTCTTTCTCATGGAATCCCTCTCTTTGATTGGGATAAGATTTTATTGAGTATTATTGACCAGCAGTTTGAATATATGCCACTGTTCTCTTAGCTGGTTTATCCAGCCTACCCTGGATAACATGTGCAGGAAGGAACTGCAGATGCTGGTTTAAAGCGAAGATAGACACGAAAGGAATGGGTCCTTCTCTCCAGAGATGCTGCCCGTCCCACTGAGTTACTCCAGAATTTTGTGTCTACCTTGGCCAACACCCCCTTTGTGCTATTATAACACCCTTATTTAAATTGAAGACACTGGTTATGGGCTTATGGCATTCAACCTCAGAATGCATTTGGAATTCTATCATACTGTGGATCACTTATTACAACATCCCTTATTAATCTTTCATAATCACATGACTAAATCTAAAATAGCCCCAGGTTGTCCCACAACGGACACTCTTCAAAAATCCTTGATTCTTTGCACAAATTCTTCATCTATGATACACTTGCCAATTTGATTTTACCAATCAATATGCAAATGAAACTCTCCCATGAGAATCACAGTTCCCTTCAAAAATGCCCTTTAAACAAAATAGGCTATATTGTAGGAAACAGATTGAACCAGTAGTGTGTGAGGGTAATTGTGATAGATCCTCTAGTTTAGTTTTAGTTTAGTTTAGAGATTCAGTGGGGAAACAGGCCCTTCGGCCCACCGAGTCTGCCCTAGGCTCCAGGCCAAATGATTCCCGCACATTAACACAATCCCACACACACTAAGGACAATTTTACATTTATAGAAAGCCAATCAATCTACAAACCTTTGGAGTGTGGGAGAAAACCAAAGATCTTGGATAAAACCCACACGGTCATGGGGAGAACGTACAAACTCCATACAGACAGCACCCATAGTCAGGATCGAACCCGGGTCTCTGGCGCTGTGAGGCAGCAACTCTACCACTGCGCCTCCTTGCTGCCCTAATTGATCTTCTTTGGCAAGGAAAGGGAACATTGGGATAAGTGCAGAAAAGAAGTCCAGATGCTGATTTAAATTGAAGATAGACACAAAAAGCTGGAGTAACTCAGCGGGACAGGCAGCATCTCTGGAGAGAAGGAATGGGTGACGTTTTGGGTCGAAAGTCTGAAGAAGGGTCTCGACCAAAAACGTCACCCATTCTTTCTCTCCAGAGGTGCTGCCTGCCCCGCTGTGTTACTCCAGCATTTTGTGTCTACCTAACATTGGGATATAACGCACGCATGTGCACTCAGACACACACACACATAGAATTGCCAGTGACTGCTACTGAACAAAGGCTATTGGAATGCGTCAGGCACCATGGTGAAGTGGGTTATATTAGGGTATGTCACCTCATGCTGGCGTTGAGCATCTAACAGTAGAGCAACTTCCCCAAACCCACTTCAGCCACCAACCACACTCTTACTCTGTTCCTGCACGCATCCCTTTTGACGCTCCCCACATTTCCTTTAACGTTCCCCAGTTCCCACCACCCATCCACTCAGTGGTAGCAATTTACAGCAGCTAATTAACCTGGCAACCTACATGACTTTGAGATGTGGCAGGAAACCAGAGCTCCCGCAGGCATACCCACAAAGCTGCAGAAAGAACATGCAATGTCCACACAGACTGCACCAGAGGCCAAGATTAAATTCAGGTCACTGGAGCTGTGAGATAGCAGCTTTACAAGCCCTGAACGTATCAAGGTGAATCACTCAGTTATTAATATAAATATGGAATATTGTGGGGGTCACCAGTCATAGCAGTTTATGTGAGATCTCTATATGTTGTTGTATTCAAGAAAATACATATCATTATATGATATGAGAATTAAGGGACAGAGGTTTCGGGGTAACGTGAGGGGGAACTTCTTTACTCAGAGGGTGGTGGCTGTGTGGAATGAGCTTCCAGCAGAAGTGGTGGAGGCAGGATCGATTTTAACATTTAAAAGTAAAGTGGATAGGTATATGGACGGGAAGGGAATGAAGGGGTATGGTCTGTGTGCAGGTAGATGGGACTAGGGGAAAACAAATGGTCGGCACGGACTGGAAGGGCCGAGAGGGCCTGTTTCCGTGCTGTAATTGTTATATGGTTATATGGTTATATGGTTATATGGTTATTATGGTCGAACTGTTCTTGAGTCTAAGGCATGATTCCATGCTCCAATGTCAGTACGTCCCAGTCTGGGCAGTCACAGAAGTAAGAACTATTACTCAGAACAAAGACTGAGAGATCACAAATACTGCTGTGTAACGCTAACATTAGAAATTTAGCTAACTAAAGACTCTGAAGAAGGGTCTCGACCTGAAACGTCACCTATACCTTCGCTCCATAGATGCTGCCTCATCCGCTGAGTTTCTCCAGCATTTTTATCTACCTTGGAAATTTCACACCGTTTGGTTGTACAGATATTGCGTTGATATACCTCAGATCTGGAGTTTTGAACTTTGATTGGATGTACAAGTTGATTATATGGGGAACCAATAATTTTCAGCTCTGCAGTACAGATTTCACAGGGACATATTATTCACAAATCTATAATTGCATTGTGTAAAAAACAGATCTGTTATAGGCGACACCATGCAGTTATGTGAGGTCATGCACAGAAATTGTGGTCACTGTTATGCTCTCTGGATATCGGAACACACTCCTAATGCAAAGGTTTGTAGCAAAGGGACATCAAAGGTAACTGTGAATAAAAGCAGCCCACAAAAATTGGACATTATGGTGACAGTTCTCCTCTTCTGTCTGGGTTCACCATGAGGTAACCAGGCCCATTCCTTCTCCCCAGAGATGCTGTCTGCCCCGCTGAGTTACTCCAATATTTTGTGTCTATCTTTGCAGTCAAATTATTATGTTGGCTGCGCCGCCCTTCAGGTTGAAGAATTCACAAACCACAAACTAAGAAGCAAAAAACGGAGGCTTTATTGAACTTGTAAACATCTTACATAAAGGTTTGGACACTTACATGAGATCGTGATAAAACTGAAATATAAGGAAACGGTAATTGAATTTTACAATTTTTTAAATTATAACATTTTAAACATTTGACAAGAGAAACAATCCATACATATTTTTCAAAAAAAGGGTCCAACAGTAACAATATCTTAGATTTCCATTAAACGCTTAGCCACAATTCATTCAACAAGGCTTAACAAATCCAAATTTATGGGAGAAAAACAGTATGTTTAAGTTCAGGTTCAAGTAGTTAGCACCAATTTAAATCTTCATAATGGCAGCCAGTAATCAGATAAAAAGCATTATCTGATTACTGGCTGCCAGCACCACTGGTAATAACAGCATTTATGCCCATCCCAGTTGTCATTCTGCCAAGCAGTTTGCCAGGTCATCACTAGTGTTGCCTGGGGATACATGTAAGGGGCAGGTCAGGGAAGGGCGACCGATTTATATTGCTGTAGGAGATGGCTTTCACCACCAGACATTGCAGGTCATTAATTACACTCAGACATATCACAAACAGTTCTGTTATATAGTTAGACTGGAATTTATCTTTCAATATCTGAAAGAAGGGTCTCAACCCAAAACGCCACCCATTCCTTCTCTCCAGAGATGCTGCTTGTCCCGCTGAGTTACTCCAGCATTTTTTGTCTATCTTCGGTGTAAACAGCATCTGCAGTTCCTTCCTACATATCTATCTTATCTATTTTAGTTATATATTTGATGCCCATTGATACATTTTGGATAACTCCCATTCGCCTCAACTATTGGAAATGTATAAGAAGATAGACACAAAAGCTGGAGTAACTCAGCGGAACAGGCAGCATCTCTGGAGGGAAGGAATGGGTGATGTTTCGGGTCGAGACCCTTCTACAGACAGTCAGGGGAGAGGGAGAGATATGGAAGGGTAAGGTGTGAAATTGAGGTATCAAAGGGGATGACGTCCAATGTAGAATAGGATATATAGGAGTACATTACAAATATCTGCCTTATTTGATCACCTGATTTTGTCATATACAATTGATATCAAATACGAGTGTGAATATTAGAATGTTATTACATAATTTACATGGTGCTACATCAAAGGAAGATCCATTCATAGGAAGTTCTGCATAGTTATTACTTGTACTGAAGTCTTTTACACAGAGATTCTTCAGTGCCATTAATGACGTTTAAGCAAGAATACACAGCTAAGGCAGTTCTCTGAGAGTGATCTCAAAGAGAAAACTGCCTGGATCCTTCACTGGGGGACGAGTAACATGACAGGACTACAAGGTGTGATGGAGTGTTCAGAGCAAACTCTGCTCACAAGCTGAGACAAAGGTCTGACTGACAACACTAGTCACAGGTAAATGTAACAGAGAGCCTCAGAGGTTCAGAATTATTCATGGTGTTACACAAAGTCATTGTCACATGGTTAGTATATATATGTAGATGTTAAAGTGATGCGTTGTCATTTTACCAACATCATGTCGTACCATATTTATGATCCATAGATCAACAAAGGTTTCCCCTCTCAGTCTGAACAAGAGTCTCGACCCGAAACGTCAGCCATTCCTTCTCTCCAGAGATGCTGCCTATCCCACTGAGTTACTCCAGTGTCTATCTTCAGTTGTGATTACTCTGCAATGTATCGCTCACAGCTCAGTTTTATGTTGCATTGTGATATATCAAACACAGTTCTTGAATTAAATGACACTGGTTTCCATTAAGGTTAGTTATCTTTTAAAGATCAGGCTGAAAGATATTACCCACAGCTCTGCAATGGTGATACATGACTTTCAGTCATATTATATGAACTATGTTGGAATACATATTATAAAGGTACTGTTATAGAAAGACACTATGATAAATAACACACGTCTGTTGTGTAGATTACATGGGAGGATATCGCGCATGGCTCTGTTGTACAGATTATTAAGAGCAAGTCCAAAATCAGACTGCACATACATTTATCATTCTGTTGTATGGATTACACTTGGACAAATCCTGAACGATTCTGTCATGTAGATTAATGGAAATGTTTTCCAAACAGTTCCATCAGTCAGATTATTTGTGATATACCTTGGCTGGTAAGCATGAAATCAGGATATAAAATGTACAGCTCTGATACATTGATTACATCAGGATGTATAACACATGGTTTGAAGGTGTTTATCACTCCCAGCCTGTTACAAGGATTGCTCTGTGATACATCACACTTTGCCTTTTAATTGGGTTGTGCTAGGATTCAGAAACTAGGTTTCCCATAAATGGATTGCACTGGAGTTGCATAACACATACTTCTGTTCCTGAAGCACATTCAGATACGTCGCACACAGCTCAAGGGCATATTGCCTCAGATCATGCAAACGTTCCAGGCGTAGATAATACTGAATTAAAACATAATGATCTATTTTAAGCTGTTATATGAAGTTATATGTCACATTATCCCATGGGTCTGCTCTGATGTTGTTTATGTATCAGGCAATCATTTGCATTATTTTGTTTTACACATTACACTGGAAAGTCAGTGCCCCATTCCCAATTTCCCCATATTCCTTGATTCCTTTAGCCCTAAGAGCTACTGTAAATCTAACTCTCTCTTGAAAACATCATACATAGTTTGGTAATCTGGGATAGTCCAACCAATATAATTCATGGATGAGATGGGATAAAGCCTGTCATATATATTACACATATTGTGATATACAGAAGGCAAGGCAATGATTTACTTCTGATACCTAGCTAAGATATTTTGCGTGTGTTCTGTTTTACAAATCACACCCATGTGTCACACAGCTACATTTTGTGGATTCAACCTGAACATATATCTTTCATTAATTTGTTCCATATCTTACAATATCACCATCTATATCTCTCATTTCCCTTTCCCGACCCGAAACATCTCCCATTCCTTCTCTCCAGAGATGCTGCCTGTCCCGCTGAGTTACTCCAACATTTTGCATCTATCTTCCACATAAATGATAGTTTATATTAATTGCATTGATTGGATATATCACATGCTGTAAAACCATTTATGCTGGTATATATCATCCCACTTTCAGTTAGTTACAATATATATAGGAGGTATAACTAATTGAACATTAATATTAATTGCATTAGGATACAGGACACTGGGATGAAACTGATGGCTTACATTCACAAGACAGTTCTGCACACTAAAAATCTTTATAACAGGTCAAGTTCTGTTTATATACCGATTTCTGAAATATCGCATCCCCCAACACCACTACATCAATTACTTTTGAATGTATAATTTGACATCTCTGTAATATAGATTAATTTGTGATAGATTACCCAATGTTTAATATAGTTGCAAGATCAAGGAGTCACGAGGGCATATAGACTAACATTGGAATATATTTACACATTTCTGTATACAAATGATATAAAATCATAATAAGTAGATACCTGCTTCGTAATTTATACTGGAATAAGGTAGGCACTTTGAATCAATGCACAGTGCATTTGCATTTGCCACTTACCAATGTATACCAATTATATCAAGAGAATATGCACTGTGCCCTTTTATATATTTCACAATGTGCGAGCTCTGGTAGTTTTGTCATTTAAATTGCCCAAGATTGTGTCACAAGCAAAGTCCTATATACGAATCACACCATTTATATCATACACTTCTGTTTGACAAGTTAAACCATGCTGTAATTTCTTTAATTTGGTCATTTTTATTACAATGAGATATATCCACACATAGGTCCAAAATCTACATTGATATCCAATGTACGTACATGGACAGCTTATCAAGAAGATGGTTGAAGGAGAGAGCCTTTGCTCAGTCCCCCATCATCAATAGCCAGGGAAGTCACCTTTGACATGAAATCCATCTGGACTTGCTACATAATTCTGTGACGAGGCTAGCTCAGAGGATAAACATCCCACAGTGAACGACTAAAAAGTAAAGACTTTCCACCATCCACAAGGTGCAAGGCAGGAATGTGATGGGATACTGAAGTTAGGCACAAGATGCTGGACTAACTCAGCAGGACAGGCAGCATCTCTGGAGAGAACAAATGGGTGATGTTTCGGGTTGGTACCCTTCTTCAGACTGTTCTCGACCCGAAAAGTCACCCATTCTTTCTGTCCAGAGATGCTGCCTGTCCCACTGAGTTGCACCAGCATTTTGTGTCTATCTTCTGCAGTTCCTTCACACAAATGTGATGGGGTACTCTTCACTTGCCCCCCAGCAACAGTCAAGAAGCTCGAACCACCCAGGACAACGCAGCCCTGAACACCCTCCACTGCCACTGCACAGTGGCTGCAGTTGCTGACCTCGGCTGATCCAACCACTTCTCCCAAAGCTGCCACCTCTAACACCAAGAAGATAAAGGCACCAGGTGCTGGGGCAAAACCATCCTCCAAGTCACACACCTTTCTGATCTGGAAATATATCAGCAGTCATCTTTCGAAATCCTCAAAACCCCTACACACGATCACTGCAGCGGTTAGCTGGTTCAGTTTCAGGCACTTGCCAGGGAGAGGGATGGAACTCATGTCCGGTTTTACAATCTATTCCAAACATTTTGAGACTAACTAGCGGGCAAGAGGATGGCAATTCTGGAGCCTCTCACTGTGAATCACCAAAACAGTTTGCTAAATGACCATTAAAGATACAATTACAAAAAAAGTCTGACTATTGGAAGAAACAGCAGAAAATGTTACCAAGACTCGGCGAGTCAGGAAGGAGAAATCCTAGAGGTTTCAGGTCCAGGACTCCACATCAATGCTACCTGACTGGCTGACCTTCAGCATTTTCTGTTTTTTCTGCAAATTTCTGGCACCAGCAATTTTATTTAAATGATAACTCATACGATCGTTTGCCGATTGTTTAACGAAGAGATGATAATAATAATAATACCCTCATCTCCATGAGGCTAAACTGGCTAACTCGTACATTCACAATGTGTATCATTAAGCCACAGGAGGGGAAGGAGCACAGTGTTTTCATGTTGATAAATGATCTGAACTGGTGGGTTGACTCCTGCCCCTGTGTTCACACGGGGTGTGTGGCCAGAGATTAGGTCCGCCATGCTTGTTAATTTCCTGCTCCCTTTAAACTCACCAGCTTCAGTGGAACATTTATTATACCGCAATGTAACGTGTTAAAAAGGTGAAATTCATTGTACATTTGGGTATTAATAGGAATAACATCCAACAGTCCAGAAATCTGCCAGTCTAGCAACTCCAAAGTCTCGAGGGTGCTGGATCATCAGAGTTTTACTCTTGCCCAACTTGCCCACACCGGCCAACATGTCCCAGCTACACTACTCCCACCTGCCTGAGGTTGGCTCATATCCCTCTAAACCTGTCCTACCCATGTTTCATTCCAGACTTTATTTTGAACCAATGTAAACCTTCACTCTATCACATAAGGCTCTGCTCCATTAATTATACTGGAATATTATAGATCAGGTTGATCAGTCTGATGTATTATGTTCTAGTCTAGCATCATCATTCAGTAATTGGCAACCAATCACATTGAAAATTGAACACTACCTGTTGTGAACCCAGGAAATAACAGACGTGCATTTTGATAACTTTCCAGAAAGTGAAAATAAGGCTGGATCACACAAATGTAATTGGGCTAGAAGTTAATGCAAGAAAACCAATCTTAAATAAAAGGAACATTTCCCTTACATCCTGTGGTAAGTCCCAGTACTCCTGGACACTGATTGCAGACAATGAAGTCATTTTATCTTAATTCATTTTTAATTACTTTGTTATCTTATGTATTTATGGTGTTTGGAGCTAAAAATATTGTTTCAATTTTTTTATTGAAATTACTTTTGTTTTATTTACTTACTCAGTACCATTTACAGGCCCTTGTATCTTTGACAGCCAGCGAAGCTGAAGGTCGGGCTCCACAGACTTTAAGACCCGAGCTCATTGTCCTACTCCTAAAGGCCCTGTTGGTGTTCAGGGTATATTAGGCCACTAACATGGGGCCTTCCACATCACCACCAGATGGTTTGACCACTGGGTGACCATTAAGACTTGCATCCCCTCAGTATTAAAGTTAGAATGGTTAAATTAATCAATTCCATTGTTACAATATTACCTTTGCAGGACAAAGGAAATTGGTTCAGCAGTATTTCTAACCATTATAAACTAATTTATTTTTTGTTCAATAAAGCTTAACACCTCCACAGGAGGTAGACCCAAAATGCTAGAGTAACTCAGTGGGATAGGCAGCATCTCTGGATAGAATGGGTATCTCTGGATACGCATTCCTTCTCTCCAGAGATGCTGCCTGTCCCACTGAGTTATTCCAGCATTTTGTGTCTATCTTTGGTTTAAACCCGCATCTACAGTTCCTACCTACACATCTCCACAGGAGGCATTAATTAGAAGTTCTCAACCATTTTTAATACATTTTTCATCTGTGAGAACTAGAAAGCAGGACTTGGAGAGGTGTGACCTATCCCTGACTCTAGGATCTCCGCAGTAAAGTGTGTGCTTGGGCTCACACACTTGAACTGCACATGCTGCAGTATGTTTTACAAGGCGCTGACAGTTTTGCTCTCATGTTAACCACAAAACCTGGGAGGTAGATCACACTGTGACCCATCACACACCACCCTACTTTATGGGTTGCTGAAAGACACAAGGCCTGTTACATATCCGTGCTCGGATTGAGAAATTGTTGTTATATTGTCATGCACTGCGAGCATGAAAATATAATCTCACAGCGCTGTTATGCAGGACGCATTACACAAAGCTCTGTTTTATAATTGGCACAAGCATGTTACACACAGTTCTGTAATATAGATTAGACATAAAACTCCAGTGTTTGACATCTTACCATCAGTTTTATTACAGAGATAATCATCGTACCACAACCAGACAGCAGTGCTGAACTACTATCTACCTCCTTGGTGACCCTCAGACTATGCTTGATCGAACATTGCTGGCTTTACCTTGCACTAAACGTTATTCCCTTACCATGTAACTATATACTGTAAATGGATCGATTGTAATCATGTATTGTCTTTCTGCTGTGTGAAAGATACATCTTCTAGATGCGCTGGGACGCATCCTCAGTGATGTGACCTGGGGTCATCGGGTGTTTCGGGTCTCCGTCAGACACTCTCGCCCAGGCGACCCAGCCGGGGTTGATCAAGCCCCGACTTGCGTCCCAGCAGCAACCGCCCACGGATCAGCCATCTTAATCTAAAGCCACCTCGTGGCTTTCTCTGCGGCTTCACTTGCGGCCCTCTTCATTGAATGGCCCTCTTCTTTGCCAGCCCCGTAATGCCCAACTGGTGGAGGACTTTGCAGAGTGAGCGACCTGCAAAGCCTCTACAGCCCACCTCTATGGGCTCATAGTATGTCTTCCAGCCTCCGTCCTGGCACATCTCCACCAGTTCCTGGTACTTTGCGCGCTTCCTCTCATTAGCCTCTTCAATACGCTCTTCCCAGGGCACTGTCAGCTCCAGAATGATCAGCTGTTTGTCACTTCGGAGGTGATGATCATGTCTGGCCGGAGCGATGTTGCTGTGTGCTGTGGAAATGTTCAGCTGTTTGCCCAGATCAACGTGCCATGTTAGCACGCAACAAAAACTTTTCACCGTACCTCGGTACACGTGACAATAAACTAAACTGAAACTGAAGACATATCCCCTGCATTATGATTATAAAGATCTAGCCTGTGTAGTGGTCTGGGATATACTGACAAAGCCAGGGGGTTAATTTGCCAGCATGCGCTGCCTATATTTGCTGAAATATCGCAGCGGGTCAGGCAGCATCACTGGGAAACATGGACAGGTGACATTTCAGGTTAGGACCCTTCTTCAGACTGATTGAGATGGGTGTGTGTGTGTGGGGGGGGGGGGGGGGGGGGGGGGGGGGGGGAGGGGAGGGGGGGGAGGAAACTGGAAGAGAGGAGAGGTAGGACAAAGCCTGGTAAGTGATATGTGGTTCCAGGTGAGGGGAGGGGGTTGATAGGTAGATGATTGGACAAAGGCTAGAGATGAAAAGACAAAAGGCATTGGAGAGGGACAGAAGAGGTACGAATTGTGAAGCTAGATGAAGGAATATCAGCAAAAGACGTGAGGAATGGGTGCTCTGTCTGGGTCGTGCACACGGACCAGGGGTGGGGGAGGGGGAGTAGATGGGGAGTGGGTGGGGTTGGTAGGGTGACATAACTAAAATTGGAGCATTCAATGATCATATCTTAGGGTTGCAAGCTTGTATGGTTGTAGGGTTGTAAGGTTGTACGAGGTGCGGCTCCTCCAGTTTGAATGTGACCTGACTCTGACAATGGATGAGATCCAGGACAGAAAGGTCAGTATGTGAATGGGAAGGGGAGTTAAAATGGTTGGCAACCGAGAGATCCAGTAGGCCTTGGTGCACTGAGCGCCAGGGTTCAGTGATGCAATAATCGAGTTTACGCTTAAAAGAGGCCACTTGGGAAACATTGGATACAGTAAATGAGGTTAGAGGTGGTGCATGTGACTCATCTGGAAGGACTGCCTGGGTCCATGGATGGAAGTGATGGGGGAGGTATAGAGACAGGTGTTACATCTCCTGCGGATGCAGGGGAAAGTACCTGGGGAGGAGGTGGTTTGTGTGGGAAGGGGTAAGTGAACTAAAAAGTTGCAGAGTGAGCAGTCTCTACAGAAGGTAGAAACAGACAGGAAGGTGTTACTGGTGATGGAATCACCTTGAAGGTGGCAGTAATTTCAGGGAATGGCATTTTGGATGTGGATGCTAGTGGGGTGGATGGTGAGGACCAGTAGAACTCTACCCTTGTTTTGCCTGGGGGGAGGGGGAGCAAGGACGGAACTATGGAAGAGACCACATGGGTGAGGAATCCATCTATGACGGTGGGGGAAACCACATTTACTAAAGAAAGTGGACATCTTGGTTGGACTAGAATGGTAGGCCTCATCTTGGGAACAGATGCAACGGAGTCTGTGGTGGTCTGCATCTTTGCAAGAGGCAGGGTGGGAGGAGGCATAGTCCAGATAACTACGGATGATGCTGGGGTTATGTCCAGATAATTGTGGGACTCGGTGGGTTAGTAGCAGGTTCCTTACAGAGCCTGCTCTTACTGGGATTCCCCATCAACTGCTGAGATGTTGTCCTTGGGCCCTGATCCAGCAGAAACTTGCCACAGGATCTGAGAGCCTACAAGGTTCAATGAGAATTGTGGGACAATGGATTAGGAGATAAAGAGGTGTGTGCACTTCTTTTTTTTTTAAATGGCCTTACTTTTGATGTTTCTAAGTATTTGTGTTTTCTAAGCTTTTGGTTAATGTTTTCCAATAGTTCATTTTGCTTGTTCAGTAATATTCATTGGTTTAAAACATACTTTCCTTGAATATTTAAAATATTCAAATCAATTGGAGGTTTAACTGCAAGGTTTTGTGTGCAGCTCTGTAGGCAAGAGAAATCTCCCAGGCACAGGGTCTCTCACTGCCTAAAGGGCCTGTCCCACTGTACGAGGTAACTCAAGAGTTCTCCCGAGTTTTCCCCTGATTCGAACTCGGAGAATGTCCGTAGCGGGTCGGTAGGAGTTTGTGGATGTCTCGTAGCGGTTCGTAATGCTAACATTAGGTACTCGGGAAATCCGGTAAACTCGTGACGTTTATTCAACACTATGAAAAATGTCCACGAGTGAAAAAATACTCGTGATGAAAAAAATGGTTACTTTTTACTCGTACGAGCCGCTACGAGACATCCACGATCGCTACAGACATTCTCCGAGTTCAAATGAGGGGAAAACTCGAGAGAACTCTTGAATTACCTCGTACAGTGGGACAGGCCCTTAAGGCTCAGTCACCATCCGCAACAAGGTACCTGAATGCTTGGTGCCCAGTGGGAGAAGCCCCTCACACCCAGCTGAGCCAGTTTAGTTTTGTTTTAGTTTCGTTTAGAGATACAGCGCGGAAACAGGCCTGGCGGCCTGCCGAGTCCGACCGACCAGCAATACCCGCACATTAACACCATCCAACACACACTAGGGACAATATACATTTATACCAAGCAAATTAACCTGCAAACCTGTACGTCTTTGGAGTACGGGAGGAAACCAAAGATCTTGGAGAAAACCCACACAGGTCACGGGGGGGAGCGTACAAACTCCGTACAGACAGCACCCGTAGTCGGGATCGAACCCGGGTTTCTGGGGCTGTGAGGCAGCAACTCTACCGCTGCACCACTGTTTCCACTGCGAGTGTAGGCTCTGGGGATTGGCTCAGTTTAACTTATTCCACCCCATAAATTGCAACAAGATACAGCGCCACAACCCAACACAACATACGGCACCCAGTCCATATACGGACTGTACAGACTCCTGCTACCACATACAAGGCATTTATCACCAACAACATGTAGGTGAACTTAGCTGCTGTATCTCACACAAACGACTGAATGGATTAAAGTTAGCTTGCAAAAGTTAGAAAGGGCTATCTTATATTTCTACAATTTGGAATTGAGTTGGTAAGGAGCACAAAATATTTCAACAGCCTACAAAAGGGATATATTCATATATAAACCATTATCTGCTGTATAGATGACAGTGGGGGTAAATAGCTAACAATGCAGCTTACTAGATGACATTGGGCCTGCCGCAGGGGACAGTTCTAATACATTGATCCAAACATCATCGCCAGTATTGTTGTGTTGCACCCACTACTGACATCCATTAACCCTGCCTGTGACCTGTAAGCAGGAACTAGCTGCAAGGGATTCAATGCATCCCAGCAACAGTGCCGTTATCCAGCAGGTCAAACACCAGGCTGATAAATCTTACACACAGCCAACGAAAAGGCAGCAAGTCTATTTCATTGCTGAAACATTTTGCAGAATGTGGCGTAATAAATTGATAATAAATACAGGATTCAGGTAGAATCTTATATCACTAACAAAATGTTAATATTTTTTAAACCATCAGTTTTAAAATGTTACCAAAGGCAATAGGTCTATTAGGTAGACAAAAGTGCTGGAGAAACTCAGCGGGTGCAGCAGCATCTATGGAGCGAAGGAAATAGGCAACATTTCGGGCGGTGGAAATAGGCAACGTTTCGGGCCGAAACCCTTCTGCTGCACCCGCTGAGTTTCTCCAGCACTTTTGTCTACCTTCGATTTTCCAGCATCTGCAGTTCCTTCTTAAGCAATAAGTCTATTAACTAAGCCGAGATATTTGATCAGTAATTATTGTTCACATTGCAATGAAACTCTGTCACACCTCAAACAATGAGTTCAATATTTTTGGTGCCTTTTTATAAGAATAATGCATAAAATGTTAACAATTGCATCACATCAATGGTCACTTGTTGAGAACATGCATGAAGGTTACACCCTCAGTCTACAGAGGGGCAACACCAACAACAACTGGTGAATATCTTTCTTAACATCACACAAGCTTAATCCAGTATTTATTATCAGATTTACAGAGTAATGGTGGTAAATGTTGACCGTGTTGCTGTCAGTAAAACTGCAAGTTCCAGGCTATTAATTCACGCGTAGAAATATTACACAGAGCGATGTATATTGATTAGACTGAAGTAAATCTTCTCCAGTTCAGCCCACCGAGCCCCTGCCGACCAGTGATCACCGGTACACTAACCTATACGCACTAGGGACATTGTTACAACTTACCAAAGCCAATTAATCTACAAACCTGTACGTCTTTGGAGTGTGGGAAGGATCCAGAGCACTCAGAGAAAACCCACGCAGGTCACAAGGGAGAACGTACAAACTCTGTACAGACAGTACCCAGAGTCAAGGTGGAACCCGGGTCTCTGGCGCTGGAAGGCAGCAACTCTACTGCTGCGACCACCGTGACGCCCTCATTTGGGGCCTAAATACAGGGCTCCGGGAATGGGGTTTTCAAATCTTTCCAGATCTTTAGATGGCTTAAATCTCCCCGCCAGTCGAGGACTGATCATTTGTGATCCAGGTTACTTCTCATTAATTTGTTAATGCTTAGTGGCAGTTAACGAACTAGTTACTAGTTAATTAAGAATAGTTTTAATGGACTTAATTCTTGTACAGAAATTCATGTTGTCTGGGAAGCACTGCCAGGGATGGGGGTGGAAGTACATGTGACATTTGTGTTAAAGAGTCTTTTACGTATGCTGGGCATTGCGGCAGCTGAGATTAACAGCATCAGGTTCAGACATTGTTGGCTGAAGGGCCTATTCTGAACCATATTTTATTATGTAATATTCCCTGGGAGTGTATCACACACAGTTCTACAAGCTCCATGCGTGATCACTTTGTGGTATATTTCAGAAAGTATATTAGAGTTAACTGAGTTTGATCATACTAAATGTTAAAAACAAATAAAAATACTCAGCAAATCAGGCAGCACCTGTGGAGACAGAAACATAGTTAATGTTTTGATTGAATAAACCTTCACTGGAACTTTCATTCATTTAACTTCTATTCTGATGTCAAGTTAACGCTGTTTTTTTCTCCACATATGCTGCCCGACCCACTGAGTGTCTCCAGCATTTTCTGTCTTTATTTCAGATTTCCAACATCTGTTTTTTTTTTAACATCATTCCACGCATGGTATGCAGAACATGTGGTATAGTTCTGTAGAATGCACTGGAATACATCAAACACAGCTCTCTTAAATAACATAGTGAGATATATAATTTGCAGTTCTGCTAGATAAACATAATATGCTGGAGTAACTCAGTGGGATAGGCAGCATCTTTGAGGAGAAGGAATGGGTGACGTCTCAGGTCGAGACCCTTCTTCAGACAGTCTTGACCCGAAACGTCACCCATTCCTTTTCTTCTCTTCAGAGATACTGCCTGCCCCGCTGAGTTACTCCAGCATTTTGTGTCTATCTTCAGTGTAAACCAGCATCTGCAGTTCCTTACCGTTCTGTTTATACCCCTATTGTTGTATAGATCATATTGAGTTATATCACTATTATGAAGGTTAAATGCCAATTCTCAATAATAGGTCTACAATTTACATGAAAAAAGGTATTTCACTTATCATTCAGTTGTATAGATCACTTAAAGGTAGGCCATTCACAGGCCTGTTGCATACCTGTTACATAGATAACATAGAGATATGAACGCTTAGTTATTGTATGAAAGGTACACTAGGATATTTGACATGGCTGACACATAGTTTCAGGCTGTGACATCTTACACTGCTCTGACGTGAGACCAATGTATCATATTTAATTTCCACTCTAGTATCTCACTCAGTTCTAAAGATCAGCAATTGACGTTATAGCTGGATGTAGCACATGCTATCATATAGACCAAACAGTATTCTGTCCTCACAATCTGTTTAAAGAATAAAGCACATATTCTACGCAGCTCTTTTTCAAATTAGGTTATTATATCTCAAACTTAATTCTGTTACATGGATAAATCTGTGAAGTATTAAATACACAGTTCTGTTTTAGATTAAAGCGAATGCTTCAAACACAGTTCCATTCAATAGATTTTACAAAGCTGAATTCTGCTTAGTTGTTACATACAGTTCTGTTTAATAGATTAAGTGGATGCATTACACATCTTTTTCTTGTTCATATAACATTGCAAATTTCACACCCACTTCTATTTAATGGATTACATGGAGATACATCACTCACAGTTCTTTTTAGACCACACTGGGATATCTCACATCTAATTTTGCAATAAAGATTGAACACAGAAACATTGCACACAAATCCTGTATTATGTAAAAAAAAAACATCTGTAATATAGATTACACTGTGAAATATTAATGCAGCTTTGTTCCACTATCGCACATACTTTAGTTGTATAGGTTCTACTTACGTATGATCTGTTGAGTGCATCATATTGAGATATATCAAAATTAGAATGATAATATAGCTAACATGGTTTATCCTGATGTAGATCATATATTTAGTATTTTCCTGCTATCTAAAGGACTTCACAATTGATCACATGCGATTGTGTTATATGATACGATACGGGACGATAGAGCTTTATTTATCCCAGGAGGGAATTGGTCTGCCAACAGTCATAAAACACAACAAGATACATGAAACATGAAATTAAAGTGACGAGTGGAAAGTCCAGGAATGAGGATGCGCAAAGATTGGGGGGGGGGGGGGGGGGGGAGAGGAGAGTCTGTCTACCTCATGACACAAGGGGCAGGAGTTGGACAGTTTGATGGCTACAGGGAAAAAGGATCTCCTGTGTTGCGTTCTGTCCTGCATCTTGGTGGAACCAGTATGTTGCTGAAGTGCTCCTCAGGTTGACCAGTGTGTCATGGAGGGGATGAGCTGTATTGTCCAGGATGCTCCGCAGTTTGAGGAGCTTCCTCCCCTCCAAGACCACCTCCAGTGAATCCAATTATGGGGGTTATAAACAGGGTGATTATTGCAGTTCTATTTCACAGATTAGACTTGACTATACACTTCATAGACAATGATGTGGATTCCCATGGAATATACAGTGGCTTGCAAAAGTTTTCATACCCCTTGAACTTTTCCACATTTTGTCACGTTATAACCACAAACGTAAATGTATTTTATTGGGATTTTATGTGATAGACCAACACAAAGTGGTGCATAATTGTGAAGTGGAAGGAAAATGATACATGGTTTCCAAATTTTATTACAAATAAAAAACTGAAAAGTGTGGCGTGCAAAAGTATTCAGCCCCCCTGAGTCAATACTTTGTAGAACCACCTATCGCTGCAATTACAGCTGCAAGTCTTTTGGGGTATGTCTCTACCAGCTTTGCACATCTAGAGACTGAAATTTTTGCCCATTCTTCTTTACAAAGTAGCTCAAGCTCAGTCAGATTTGATTGAGAGCATCTGTGAACAGCAATTTTCAAGTCTTGCCAGAGATTCTCAATTGGATTTAGGTCTTGACTTTGACTGGGCCATTTTAACACATGAATATGCTTTGATCTAAACCATTCCATTGTACCTCTGGCTGTATGTTTAGGGTCGTTGTCCTGCTGGAAGGTGAACCTCCACCCCAGTCTCAAGTCTTTTGCAGACTCTAACAGGTTTCCATCCAAGATTGCCCTGCATTTGGCTCCATCCATCTTCCCATCAACTCTGACCAGCTTCCCTGTCCCTGCTGAAGAAAAGCATCCCCACAGCATGATGCTGCCACCACCATGTTTCACAGTGGGGATGGTGTGTTCAGGGTGATGTGCAGTGTTAGCTTTTCGCCACACATAGCGTTTTGCATTTAGGCCAAAAGCTTCAATTTTGGTCTCATCAGACCAGAGCACCGTTCTCCACATGTTTGCTGTATCCCCCACATGGCTTGTGGCAAACTGCAAATGTGACTTCTTATGGTTTTGTTTCAACAATGGCTTTCTTCTTGCCACTCTTCCATAAAGGCCCGATTTGTGGAGTGCTCGACTAATAGTTGTCCTGTGGACAGATTCTCCCACCTGAGCTGTGGATTTCTGCAGCTCCTCCAGAGTTACCATGGGCCGCTTGGCTGCTTCTCTGATCAATGCTCTCCTTGCCCGGCCTGTCAGGTTAGGTGGACAGCCATGTCTTGATAGGTTTGCAGTTGTGCCATACTCTTTCCATTTTCGGATGATGGATTGAACAGTGCTCCGTGAGATGTTCAAAGCTTGGGATATTTTTTTATAACCTAACCCTGCTTTAAACTTCTCTAGAACTTTATCCCTGACCTGTCTGGTGTGTTCCTTGGGCTTCATGATGCTGTTTGTTCACTAATGTTCTCTAACAAACCTCTGAGGCCTTCACAGAACAGCTGTATTTATACTGAGATTAGATTACACACAAGTGGACTCTATTTACTAATTAGGTGACTTCTGAAGGCAATTGGTTGCACTGGATTTTATTTAGGGGTATCAGAGTAAAGGGGGCTGAATACTTTTGCACGCCACACTTTTCAGTTTTTTATTTGTAAAAAAATTTGAAATCCATGTATCATTTTCCTTCCACTTCACAATTATGCGCCACTTTGTGTTGGTCTATCATATAAAATCCCAATAAAATACATTTACGTTTGTGGTTGTAACGTGACAAAATGTGGAAAAGTTCAAGGGGTATGAAAACTTTTGCAAGCCACTGTGTATCCATGGATTAATTTACATAGATTATGCATGCTAACTCACACACCATCCTGTATTATGGGTTAATCTGGATTTGAGACAAACGCAACAATCTAGATTGCTTTGTGATCATGCCTTTAAATAGTTGCCTCTGCAGCATATCCCATAACATCTTTAGTTTGCAATGTCCCAACCGCTGATTCAAAGCAAACTAATCATTAGTTGTGCTTCGTGAAGTTTTCAAAAACCTGCAACTCTTTCAGTGTGGAAACATTTCCGAAATTCATCCTGAAAGCCCAAGCACTAACTGTAGACTCTAGCTATAGACACAAAGTGCTGGAGTAACTCAGCGGGTCAGGCAGCATCTCTGGAGAAAAAGGGTGCGTGATATTTCAGACTGAAGAAGGGTTCCAACCCAAAAACTCACCCATCCTTTTTCTCCGGAGATGCTGCCTGGCCTGCTGAGTTACTCCAGCACTTTGTGTCAATCTTCGGCATAAACCAGCACCTGCAGTTCCTTTCTATGTACTTGGAGACTATGGCTCCTGGGCTTAGACCCTCCAACCAGCAGAAGTGGCTTCTCTCTCTCTGCAACTAGACAATTCTTTAGATTATGCTGAAAACGAATTGAATCACCCCTCTCAAAAATGTTACGTGAATGATGCTGGAAATGTTAGGCAGGTCAGATGGTACCTGGTGAAAGAGAATTAGTTGTCTCTTAAATCCATGCATTTCCCTTTGTGGAAGAAAATGTGTGTGGATAGAAGAGATTTCTGATTATTTACACCATAAAACTGTTGCAAAACCATTCCATGGGTGCAGCCTGACCTGCTGGGTATTTATAGCACTTTCAGTTTTTATGTCAGATTTCCAACATCTGTAGAATTTTGTTTTTATTCTACAAAGACCACTTTAGCATGTATCACTCACAGAACAGTTATTTTACCAGGATTTGGTCATTAGTTGCATGTTGTTAGATAATTAATACTGTCATATATTGTCCAAATTCTGTATACAAATCACATACGCTTTGCAGATGCTATGAGAAACTGTAGCGAACATTTCTGTTATTTACATATTTCAATTTTACATATTGGACCATAAGACAAAGGGGCAGAATCAGGCCACTAAGCTATTGAGTCTGCTCTTTCCGCTATTCAATCACGATATTTCAACATATTATATTAATATTTCACATTTAAGGTTTCATAGATTGCACTGAGATAAATCTCCAAGAAAACCTGTGATGAAGGTTATATATAGTTACACTGATTATATCAAGAAACATCGCTCCCAGTTCTAGTCCATGAATTTCACAAGAAAAATAATGCAGTCATTATATAGGTTGAACCAAGATATATATCATAGCTCTGCTGGTTACACCAAGATATTCATCACAGCTCTGGCACCATGATTGTAGAGGTATTTGTTCGAGCACATGTTTTATAGATTACAGTGGAATATAAAACATACTTTCTGTTACATCAATACCAAAAAATAAATATTCCAAATTGCAGTTATAAATATTTCACAGTGATGTATCTCTCCTCGTCTTGCTATATTGATCATACATGACAATTCACAGCCTGTTATGTTATATAGCTCACACCTCATCCAGAAACATAGCTCGTACAATAATATATCGCACCTATCATGTACAGATCATAACAGAATGCAAGACACAGTCATTTGGATTGCATTGTGAAACATTGTGCCTACATTACATGTATCATGCTGTCATATTATATAGATCACTATGATATATTATTCCTAGTCCAGTTATATATATTACAATGCAATATCTAACATCTAGTCTTGTTGTATTGATAACTTTTATATATAATACCAGTCAGTTTACATAAATCTCAATGTAACATATCGGGTTCTATTATCTAGCTCTGCCATGATACACCACCCAGAACTGTGACACAGAACACACTGTGAAATCTCACGTTAATACTGTTCTATAGATTATACCATGAAACACTACATATAATTCCTTTACAAAGATTACATTGAAGTATATCACACACTTTTTCAGAATTAAGATTGTGATATAACTTATAATACATATTTCTGAATTAACCTCTGACCAGGGATATATAATTGATAATTATTTTGTGGAGATTTCCCTTGGATACACAGCACTCTATTTTGTGACAGGTTCCACAAAGATATATTATTCATGGTTATTTTTATTATTTGAGCAAAACTGTGGAATTAAAACACAAAAGATCCTTTGATCATGTCAGGGTGTTTCTTGTGTGGGTTATATTGCACCGTTTCTGTAATATTGACCACACATTATTATATCATATAATGTCCTTTTAATAAAATGCATTGAAATATATCACAGTAATTCTGTAACATAAATTGTTTGTTAATTGATAAAATCTGCATAAATTCACAACAAAATATCTCCACATTTCTATTTCATGGGCAGTTCCTTTGTATATATCAAATTCTCTCTCATAAGCATTCCTGTTATCTGGACCACACTGCTTAATCTCACAAAGTTCATTCATATACATTGCTGGAATATAACACACTGCTTCATGATATGGATCCATTGCATGATCTTAAACACAGTTCTATCGTGATAACTCTCGCACTTTTAGAAGACGCAGATACTAACTAGTTCTGGTTCTTGAACTACACATAATTTTCTTAAACAGATGACCCCAGTTTCGTATCTTGATTATATTTTAATGTATCACTGGCAATTAACCCAAATAGACAACACAATTCATCAAGCATTTTCCTTGCATGAAGACAATACAGGGTTTTATCCCACATCGCTGGTATGTAAATCAGGCTGCAGTCAGAGACAGTAAACATAGTTCAGTTACACAGATCACAGCATGTCAAGTACTTTGTATGTTAGACTAGGACCTATTTATTGTATTAATTCTACAACCTAATCAGATTACTCGCAGTCAGCAGAGATAGCTTTGTTATGTAGAATCCACTCATAATTTTGTTATATTGTACTGGGATAAGTCACTCAGAGTTCCTTTATAATGATCATACCAGGATTTATTGCACACTATTATACAGATAAAGGAGTATATTCCTGACAGCTTAGTCATATAGGTTGTGGCTATATTTTCCATACCTGCTAGGTAGAATATATCACAGATCTTCCAGTATCATAGGTTATAACAAATTAAAATCAAAATCTCTGTTATAAAGATAACAGCAATCAATGTCATATGATGCTCTATTATACGGATTACAGTGAGCTGTATTGTAAATCGTGTTATCGAGCACACAATGGGAATATTATTCACAATTCAGTTATATATGTAATTTTGGACTAAATCATCATGGGACATTATGTGGCATTATGCACATAATTTACCACACACAGTTCTTTTACATTCATTTCACAGATAAAATAACAATGATTCCTATTATAAAATTGACATGAGGCGCATTACTAATAATTTCATTATGTTGATAGCAGTGTGGTATCACACAATGCTTGGTTATATTGGATTACACCCAATTTGTCTACACACACACACACATAGGGCTGATACGCTGCTCTGTTACGTTGATCAGCCTGCATATATTGCACCATCTCCATGTATGTTACAGAGCTGGATTTAATTCATCATTTATTGTATGGATAAGAAGCACATATAAGATACACAATTTTGTTATTCATTACACTATGACATTTTACAGACAGTTCAGTATGCTGAACACCCCAGGTTACATTAGTTGCAATATTCTGATCTAGATTACATATAAAATAAGACATTTAAAAATGTGTCTATTCTAATCTATGCATTGTACCGAGATGTATTACACATAACTGCTTTACATGTGTTTACTCAGATGTATCATTTATACTTGCTATGCTTCCAACATTATACCAATGGCAACAACACTTCAACATCACTTTGTTGCTTCTGTCGATTATACATATACTGTATATAACACTCTTGTGTAGATTACATTATTTGATATACAAATTGTACCTGTATTTGTCTAATCTGAGATATTATAAAGATTAGGCCAGATTGCTGCTATATATTAGATTATGACACAGTATATGGTGATCCTTTATAAAGGCTCACCACATTATTCCTCATAATAAGATTCAACTGCATGGAAAATATCACAGATATCCAAAATAGATTACATTAGGAATTTTATACAGATTAACCTAGTCCATAACATGCACATTCTGGTTTTTAGGATATATTGAGTTCCATTGCACTAACATCATATTCAGTTTATTCAACGATTTATCAATCAGACCTCTGTTAAATTAAATGTCATTGGATATATTTTCTTTAGATTAAATTGATCATATCACATATAAATTATTTCAAAGTAATATGTTACTCATAATTTTATTATCAGGTGTTTCATGATTCATTACAAAATATTGAATTACTTGTATATATTAAGTATATTACACTGTGAGATTTCACATGTTGCTTTGATCGTTTCATCACCATGGATACGATACGCCTAGTTTTCTTACATACGTTACACTGTGAAATGCCAAATACAGATACATTATATAAATTATACTGTTACTCAGAATGTCCTGGATATATATCTAATAGTTCTATTGTATAGATTTTGTCGAAATACAATACTCACAGCTTTATTGTGTAAATTATGCAATGCACATAAGCTCCATGTACTATTCTCGTACGTTAATTGAATTGGCATACATCCCAGAAAATGATGCAATACACATAATACCAGGACGCATCAGGGTATATAACACTGTTCTGTTACATGGGTTATACTAAGATATATTATGATCTAACACACATTATTGTGATAAAGTTTGGATTAGCGCACACATTTCAAAACATTCTCAGTTCTATAAGAAAAATAACATCCAATATAACACATAATTTCATTATGTAGATAATAGGATAGATAATTCACATCATTAAATATTGCACCATCATCGTTGCTGTCAAGTTTGTAACAGAAAATCTAACATTTTTATTTTATTTTATTTGTACTTCACCTTCTCTTCTATTGCAGAGATTATAAAGAGATGTTACACAGGATGCTTATAGACTAGCCTAACATTTTCTATGATATAGATTGTGACAGAATTTCACTGAAATAAAATGATATAAAAATGAGCCAAAGTATTTGTGCTGACTCTAACTGAATAAATAACATAGTGTAACGCAGATTGCACCGAGATGTCGCACATGGTCTTGCATGAGAAAGGCTATGCCAAGACATAGGGAAAATACTTGGATATAGATTCCACTTTGATGTATGATGCAATGTTTAGTCTTACTGTGCTGTTCATGGGATTATTTTGAGGTCTTAGATTGAAAATTCTGAAACATGGATCATGACGTAATATATGAATTCACTGCATTTTCATAGACACAGATCTGCCTAATTGTAGAGATATGTACAATGCACTTTTGTAACAATGCAGTCTGCATCAAGATATGTTTGTATAAGTAAAAGATTCACTGGCATATGTCACACCTTTCTTTGCACAAAGAACAAGCACATACACAGCCCCTTTATAAAGATTGCATTGTGAAAATAACACCCAAGCCTGTTTCATAGATTACACAAGATAAATTGAATGCAGTTCTGTCATTTAGAGGGCAGAAGGACAAGGACACAGTTTAACCGGCATATACTGCACACCACACTCATGAAGGTTGAACCTTATTACAAACCAGTGTGTGTGTATGTTTGTGTGTAAAACTGTAATATATTAATCAAATGCTATTATATAAATTATCCTAAGGGTTCAGTTATACAATTTATTCCAAAATGTATTCCAAAACGGAGTGTTACATAAGTTGAGGAGATATTTATTTTGCTTCATTGCAACATCTCACATTGTACAGTGTACAGCAACATGCCATATCCAGAGAGTCAAGAGTCAAGAGGCCTGATACATTGAATGGCCAAAGATAAATCACAAATGCTTTGTAAAATACACTTTATACGGAGACTATATCAGCAAATACCTTGTTATATATATTGTAGTACGATACAGAATTCATATTTCCTTCCTAGTATCACAAAGTATGTGTTTGTGTAGTTTGATTATTCCAAAAAATGATATAACCCATATTAATTTAATTGCATCAGAATACCCTATGCACTGCTCTGTTATATAAATAACACAAAGGACATTGCAGTATATTGTTTATAGATCACGGCACAAAGTTCTGTTTCATGGACCATACTCGAGTGCATGGCTGGCAACACAGTTATATGGGTTACCCCAGAGCACAGCACATCTTTCATACCTTGTACAAGAACATCACATGCAGTTGTTTTACATTGATAGCATTATACATATTATAGAGACCATGCACAGTTGTACTGTGAAACATTTTGTAATTCACACTGAGCTTCAATCACACTGATTTATTTGCAAATAACATAAAACATATATTATACTTAGCCATGTAACATGGATGACTCATGAATCTTTGTGGATCATTAGTTATTTAATTCTCATTCAAAGTGCTTATACAGTTTACACTGATCTGCCCAGAGAGCTGTCATGAGATACATCACTTATAATTCTGATTCAGAAATGTTGTGAAACGACACACAGAACTCTAATATATACCATGAATCAATATTTCATACGTACAAATATTGTTTTGTATTCACACAGTTCTATGCCATTTTGTTTCACACAGTTCTATTGCACAAGGACATATCACCCATGAGTACAGCCTCACGTGGATTTTTCTGTACACTCACAACTCTGTGACAAATCATGCACAGTTTTAGGAAACCTGCAACACTGTCATATTATACAGATTTCTGCGGGTTTAATCTCAGAGAGTATGGTATTATAAATTACATTGTGATTTATTGCACACAGTTCATTACGCTATTTTTCACAGAGCTTTGTTGCATAGATTACACATAGACATATTATTCTCAGCAGCGGCATATTGATTACATTCCCCTGCTGTTTAGTTATACACTGCGGCCCTCATGATTTGTTATGTAGATTGTTCTCAACAATATAATTTCCATGAATTATGCCACAACATACAGCGTAGCTCCGTTTTGCAATTTAAACCAAACATGTTTGCATCTCGTAAATTATAATGGAGTTTATCACAAGCCATTTTATAGATTACATGATGAGATATTGTTCATCCGTTTGGTTATCACATGCAATGCTTTATATTAGCTCCAGTTTACACACTTCATATTGATTAAATACATGTGATATTGATTGCAGTGTGATGTATAGCACTCAGTGTCACATGGATCACACACACACACATTTTGTTCCTGAAACTCCAGGGAAACTGCATGGAGATACTCATCGTTCAAAATCCTGGCTATATAGATCGTGCTGATATACATGCAGTTGTGTATCATTGATTAACCACAGTTGAGTTATATAAATACCAATTACAATATACCGCACATACTGCTATATTTATTGAACTATGACATATCACACATTATGTTGCACAGGTCACTGACGTATTATTGCATACACATCTGTTCAATACATTGGACCACAGGATCTCACGTACAGTTCTGTTATTTCAATAACACAAGGATAAATTGCCCAGGGCTCTATTTTCTGGATTAAACCAAGGTGGATCACACTAAATTCTGTAATACGAATTAATCTGGGATGCATCACTCACAGCCAGACTTCTTAGATTGTACTAACATGTATCAGACGTAGTTTGATAGACTCCAATGTGACGCATTTGCAGCTCTAGTATATACTTTGCATAGTACTGCAAAGATCCTATTATATCAATTAACAGAGCATGTGCTTTTCAAAGATACATTACCCTAGAGGGTGTCAAACACAATCCATTTATATACATTGAATTGTTATACCGAGGAGAGCACTATGGTATATGTCACACTGTGTTAATATTACACTTTGCTTTGAAACGATGGCTAAAATGGGAAGGTTCACACACAACTCCATTATACAGATCACTCTACCATATTGCTCTGCTACAGAGATTACACATCGATATACCGCCCGCAAGCATGGTGTACCAAGTCGTACTTTTTCACGCTCAGTGAAATATGCTTGGCCCCACATCTCTTCCCTCCCACCCCAAAAAACATCTGGTGATATCATGGGCTACATGCTTTCAAGAGTCAAGAGCCCCGGCGACAGCCAGCAGCCTGCCAGTGGCCGGGATAACTGATGAGGTAATTGTTTGTATTCACTTCTACTTTACGTAAACTTTCCAACATAAGTACCAGAGCATCATTAAAATCTCACAGCAAGTAGCACATTCCCGATTGGGAAGCATTGCACTCTGATTTGTCACCCACATTTCTGTGGTATATATTACACTGGGACATATAACATACAACATGTGATAATGGCTACGCCATTATGTATCATACAAAGTTGTACAATGTGTTATTCTGAGATGCATTGGTCATAACTCATGTAAATTAACCACATTGGATCTACTGCTCACAGTTCTGTCATATAAATCACACAGGCAATTTTCACATACGACTGCACTATAGACCCTACACTATAACCCTTGTATATAGTTCAGTTTAGTTTATTGTCAGGTGTACCGAGGTACAGGGAAAAACCTTTGTTGCCCGCTACCCAGACAGCAGAAAGGCAATACATGATTACAATCGATCCATTTACAGAGTATAGATATAGTTCTGTTATTTATCATATGTCATTATCATATGTCATTGATCATATGCAGCTGTGTTTTACAGAATACATCGTGGAAACCTGATTTGCTATGTACCTACATTATACTGGAATGTGCCACTAACTCTCTTTTATAAGTTGTTCTGAGATATATATCACACCTAGTTATGCAACGATGTATTGAACATCAGTTTGCTGCTTAGATTACATTTTATAAATATCTCACTGTGAATTACAGTAACGTAAATAGTGATGCTGGTTTAAGCATTATACTAGAGCAAATAACTCACAAATCTGTGTTGGTGGTGGGGCATAGCATTATAGTTCCAGTAACATACACATTATATCCATTAACCTACAAAACCAGATGCACTGGGATATATGATGTGCAACTGCGGTACTGGATTGATACGGCACAACCTACTTCATCAGCCAAACTATTGCGTACTGCAAACTGATGATTGAAATAGGTGATAAACAGACAGATTATACTGAAACACATCACTCTACTCATTTAGTAAGTCATTTGAGATAGACCATGCACTGTTGCATTAACACTAGGATAAAGCAAGCTACGTTCTGACATATACATTGCAGGGGACGTCTCACAGGCTATTGATTATACCAGTCTTTCACTCTCAGCATGGATACATAGATACATAGTCCCACAAGATATTATGCCTTTTTCTTGTACAGATTCTGCTACTTTCTGTTCTTGAAAGGGATCTAGCCATCACTGACAAATCAGCAAGTGTTGCTCTTACAGGTCTTTCATCAGTCAGCCACACATTGCTGTGGCTCCAGAGTCATACACAGACTGGGTATGGAGGGCAGATTTCCTCCCCGGAGGACATTAGTGAACCAGCTGTTTCTTTTCAAACAATCCAGTAGCTTCACCATCCTAACTTTATTTTATTCTGTATTTATTTAAGTAACTGAATTTATATTCCCTACCTTCGCCATATGGGATTTGAACTTAAACCTTCGAAATCATGAAACTAAGGCTTTGAATTAGTACAATAATTTAACCCTCCAACACCATAACTCCAAGAAAAACTATGATATATCACTTGGCGGTCTGCTATATACATTACACTGGAAATAAGCCACATCTTATGATGGGATATCTCACGCACTATTCTGCATTAAAATTATATAATCAAATGTTGCTTCTTGCTCTGGTTAATAGATTAGACTGGGATAGATCAGTCACAAACTTTACTTTACAATTTACACTAAAAGGGCTATCACTGTCTTGCTTCATAGATTCTGATAAAATGTAGTTATTGATCTACTGATACATTCAGGGTGGTAGGGGAGGGGGGGAGGAGTGGGGAAAGGGGGTTAGGTTTGTCAGCCAGGATGTGAAAGGGGGTCAAAATCCTACATTCAGCTGAGGCAAAGGTTTGTAGTTCAGTGTAGTTTATTGTCACGTGTTACCGAGGTACGGTGACAAGCTTTTGTTGCGTGCTACCCAGTCAGCGAAATGCCAATACATGATTACAATCGAGCCATTTACATTTTATAGATACATGTTAAGGGAATATCAATAGAGGAAAAGGTTTTGTTAACTACACTAAAGTGAGAGAACCGCAGGCGGGGAGGAGGCCTGCACCTGAAGACCAGAGGTTGGGGAGCAAGTAAAGTTATGCACAGAGCTTAAATCCTGCATCCAAGTATAGGGAAGGCATGAGAGTATGCACCTGGAAAGGTTGGGAGAGTTAAAGCCTCAGGTAGGGGAAGGTTGTCTTTCCATTGACTGGTCAGCTCGCAACAAAGAGTTTTCACTGTACCTCGTTACACGTGACAAGAAACTGAACTGAGCTGAACTAAAGGCCTGGGGATAAGGTCCCTCCCCACAGCAGCAAGAAGGGGTCATAGCACGGCACCAGGTTGGAGGGAGGGTTCATCATAGAGTCACAGAGCGATACGGTGTGGAAACAGGCTCTTCAGCCCAACTTGCCCACACCTGGCAACATGTCCCAGCTACACTAGTCCCATCTGCCCGCGTTTGGACCATATCCATCCAAACCTGTCCCATCCATGTATCTTCCTGACTGTTTCTTAAACTTTGGGATAGTCCCAGCCTCTGGCAGCTTGTTCCATACACCCACCACCCTTTGTGTGAAAAGATTACCGCTCGGCTTCCTATTAAATCTTTTCCCCTTCACCTTAAACCTATGTCCTCTGGCCCTCGATTCACCTATTAACAGCGTGCGATGACAACGTTCCACAGCCAGGGAGGGGAGCAACTAAAAGACTCTGGTTACAAAGTGGGAGTGTTAAAATCTCACTGAGAAAATGGGCATGTTGGAAACAAAGTGTAGAAGGAGTTAGTGCTCGACTTCCCGAGAGAAAGTTTGGAGTTCTGCACATCCAAGGGAGAGAAAGAGGGAATGGGTTCAATTCTATGCAGAGAGAAGGGACAGGAATTAAACCCTCAACCCAGGGAATGATTAAAAGAAAGGCCAGCATGTCCGGAGAGGGAATAATTGCAATGCATGTGCTCAACATTCCCTCAAATCAAAACAAAGAATGCTGGAGACACGCAGCAGGTCAGGCAGCCTCTGTGAAGAGAGAAACAGAGTTAGTGTTTCAGGCCAATGACCCTCCTCTGGAGCTGGAGAGAGTTAGAGATGAGAGAAGCTTCAATTTGAAGAAAAGGGAAGGATGGCTAGAGAGAACAGAGGCGGGGGTCTGTAGGATAGACTGAATGAGTATAAACACATGAGAGGAATAAATGCACAGTCTCGTGCCCCAAGTAGGTGAAGAGGACATAGCTTTAAGGTGAGGGTGAAAAGATTTAATAGGAATCTCAGGGGTAACTTTTTCACACAAAGGGTGGTGGGTGTGTGGAACAAGCTGCCAGAGGAGGCAGGGACCACCCCAACGATTAAGAAACAGCTAGACAAGTAAATGGATAGGACAGGTTTGGAGGGATATGGACCAAACTCACGGGCAGATAGGACTAGTGTAGCTGGGACAAGTTGGCTGGTGTAGGTAAGTTGACTGAAGGGCCTGTTTGCACACTGTATCACTCTATGACTCTAATGTATGGGTATTGCCTGATCTGTGTTTGATTTGATGCCAGGGTTTTTACTTTGGACGCTCCGTGTGGTTATGTGGGCGTGCAACGGGGATGCTAAATTGGGGTACAATGTCTGTTCTGAGAGAGAACGGTTATGCCGTGCAGAGTGAGGTGGAGGGGGGAAGCTAGAGCACCCAGAGATCAGCTGCAGGTGAATGCCCCCAGGGTCACTGCTGCAGGTGAATGCCCCCAGGGTCACTGCTGCAGGTGAATGCCCCCAGGGTCACTGCTGCAGGTGAATGCCCCCAGGGTCACTTCCCCCGGTTGCTCACTGGTGCCTCCTGCTGGCAGGTGACGGGCACGGCGATGGACACAGGAGTTAGTGGGCATGGGAGTGGGACGGTAAACAAGAGTTGGCATGGAGCTGGGAGAGGACAGGAGTAGCAGAGAAAAGCCAAGACAATGGCAAACGAATGGTTCAGAAGAGGAGGCGTGTTGCTTGCTGTGCAGACTACAGCTGGAGAGATGTCCTTGGTCAGCGGTGGGTGTTCAGACCCACGCCCCCGCACAGGTATCTACCTGGGTGTCCCACGGAGACGCGCGTCTCCTGGGGGGATGTTATAAAAAGTAATCAATAGCCACTTTACGCTGTCTACAGTCAGACAAAGGCAGGCAATTGCTTTGTGGTTTCGGATCTCCAATACCAGGATGCTCGATGCTGAGTTGGAGCGATAGAAATCAAATTGCGAGGTGATAGAGAAGGCCCTTGGCTCTTGTCCCGGACTGTGAAGCCCTGACTGAGGGAGGAAAAAGCGCCGACTCCCCGCGCCGACAATCGAGCCATCCATCACTCTGATTGATCGGGTCCGTACATAAAGACCGCTGTCAATTATTCAAACAAGCCGGAACAAGGCCCCGAGGCGGGCAAGGTGACAGCTTTGCAAGTCCCTCACTTTGTGCTGCTTTGAATATCAAATTAACAGCGCATGATGGAAGAGGATGTCTCCACTTGCCGGACCCTGCAATTGCCCCACAGAGACCGTGTCCCCCTTCTTCCTCTGTTGACCTTTGCTTTGGTGTGACTGCCATCTGGTCTACAAGCTCTCCGCCACGCGAATGCGGCCGATCACTCGGGGTTTGTTTTGAAAGTCATTAGTGTTCTTTCTCCTCGATATTAAAGCCCGCTGAGAGGAGAGGAGAGGAGAGGAGAGGAGAGGAGAGGAGAGGAGAGGAGAGGAGAGGAGAGGAGGAGAGGAGAGGGGAGAGGAGAGGAGAGGAGAGGAGAGGAGAGGGGAGTAGAGGAGAGGGGAGGGGAGGGGAGAGGAGAGGAGAGGAGAGGGGAGGGGAGTAGAGGAGAGGGGAGGGGAGGGGAGGAGAGAGGAGAGGAGAGGAGAGGGGAGTAGAGGAGAGGGGAGGGGAGGGGAGGAGAGGGGAGGAGAGGGGAGAGGGGAGGAGAGGAGAGGGGAGGGGGAGAGGAGAGGAGAGGAGAGGGGAGGGGAGGGGAGGGGAGAGGAGAGGAGAGGAGAGGAGAGGAGAGGAGAGGCGAGGAGAGGAGAGGAGAGGAGAGGAGAGGAGAGGAGAGGAGAGGAGAGGAGAGGGAGCAGGTTCTGAATTCAGGCGATTGCAGGTGCCCTCTGGTGGATATGTGACAGTGTGCGTGGCCGTTCTCAACCTTGCCTCAACCTTCACAGCGGAAAGGATTCAGCCCCAATCCCGTCCAATGCTGGGTTGTGGGCTAACATTGATATTAGGGACGGGGTAGGACTGAGATTAGGAGGGATCTCGGCGATTGAAAATAACTGTCCTATCAAAACAAACATCTCAACATATCTCTCTACACGTTTGTCGGAAAGCCGAGCGAAATAGACAAATACAACTGTTTCTACTTCTAACGGTTAACAAATCAGACCCTTTGCACACGCACCCTGCTACCAACCCCCCCCCCCCCCCCCCTCCCCTCCAACCATCCAGTAACCGGTTCACCGCAGCCTTTTCACCGATCTACTGGCTTCCAACCTTTACACACGGGCCTGGGACTGATATCTGTTGTGTGCTGAACTAGAGATTAATTTTGGCCACTGCCCTTCAACTAAAGATATAACGGTTTTATCGCGTTGCTTGAAGAAGGGGCGACACATTCTCACTGAAACCTAGCCAGCGTTATCCCAGAACTAACGCTAGCCCAAACTAACAGTCTGTTTGGGGTAGCGTTAGTTCTGGGATAACGCTGGGAGATAGTGGGATCTTTCTCTGTAATCAGATTGTTGCCTTCAGAACAACTTCACAGGTTGGCTTTGAAGCCTGCGGTTTGTTTCGTGGATGTGAGCGACGCGGCGAGGACACGCGTTCTCGCCGTCTATTCACAAGAACGAAGATGGAGCAAAGATTCTGCTTACGTGTTTGCTAAATAACTCGCTTTGCCTGGACACAGCCTAGCCGCCCGCTGCCCACCAGGCTTGTGCGTGGAGATGGGCCAAGTGACCGGATTGCCTGTTCTAGCTGCAGAGGGAGTGTAACCTGCCCAGTTCACATATAGGCGGCATCAAGGCAGCCAGTGGGAAATTGGCCAAGCATCAGATGAATGCCACCCAGTAACGGCCACAGTGCACCTTATCCCCTGCCTCTGCTGCAGTTAGTTGCCTCCTACACTCAGTTGATAACCGAGGAGCTGCCACCTTCGGCCAGCACTGCGCTGCATCCATCAGCCAGTTCTTACCATACTTGTTGCCATCCTCGCCCTTGGCACTGATCCTCCTGCCCAGCACCTGCAGGTGCTTGCCGCTGGTGCGACTGTACAGTTGGTACAGCCGCACATATTTGCGGCTCGTCTCGTCCCTCAGCCTGGTGTGGTTCTCCACGTGAGGCCAGAAGTCCGTGTCCTCCTCCATCGAGGCCTGTGGTCAACAGCAACAAAAGAGGGGGCGGGGATGTAAGATGGCATGTTTCCCAGCGCCAGCACAGCCCCGCAACCCACCCAACTCTGAAAACAAACACTGCCCACATCGTGAAACAAAGGTTGCTTGTCCTGCACCTGGGATATGAAAGCAGGCAGCTGGGAGTTGCATTCCTTGTGGCTTCCTCCTTCTGTTGCCGTGGCTCAGTGGCTAGCATTCTGGCCTCGCGTCCGGAGACCTGTGGCTTTGGTTCCGTTCCAGAGACACCTGCACTCAGTCTGAGCTGCCATGCACGCAGCACACAAAGGCTGGGGCCCTGGGTGGGACTTCAAACCTGGGCCCATCTGCCCATTCAGCTGGGATGTGCCACAGTCGTAGACTCCTAGAGTGATACAGTGTGGAAACAGGCCCTTCGGCCCAACTTGCCCACACCGGCCAACATGTCCCAGCTGCACTAGTCCCACCTGCCCGCGTCTGTTCCATGTCCCTCCAAACACGTCCTATCCATGTACCTGTCTATCTGTTTCTTAAACGTTGGGATAGTCCCAGCCTCAATTACCTCCGCTGGCAGCTTCTTCCATACACCCACCACCCTTTGTGTGAAAAAATTACCCCTCAGATTCCTATTCCTATTGTTCTTTCTACCAGAAGAACCAAATGGGACCAAAGAGTTCAACTGGGGTCTGAGCTAATATTCATCCTTCGGTTCACATTATCATGCCACTGATCTGATGCCACTGCAAATACATCTGAGGAGTGCTCTCCCATTCTGTTTTTAGCAGTCACTTCACCTGACAAGGGAGAAGGAACCAAGGGACCTGCCCCTTCCAAAAGTTGGTACCTTGTCTCTGAAGCAGGATGTGCCCCATGGCCTGTTGGCTGAGAGGAGATGGCTAGGACAGGTTTGAAGGGACGTGGACCAAATACTGGCAGGTGGGACTTAGTGTAGCTAGGACATTGTTGGCCGGTGCGGGCAAGTTGGGCAGAAGGTCCTGTTTCCACACTGCATCAATGTGAGGCACTGCCCTCTGAGGCATGAGCGGACAGCATTCCACATGCCAAACATTTGTCTCTGCTGGTTTTACACTTTGAAAGCTGCATTTGTGTTATTGCAAACTCCCTTCACTGTTTCACTGTGTAAAATTATTGTTGGATTTCAATCTAAGCTTTGGGTTGTTTATTCATCCAATTACTAACCGGTTGCAGCTGGTGTTACATTGAACCATCTCCGGCCCCAGCGACAATGGCTGCAGCAATCCTGTCCAAACCCGAGCCCTTGAGGTGAAGGGAGACAGATTCTTGGTGGCAGGGTCTATGAAATCTACTCATGGGACTCCCTCTGAAAATGTCGGGTGGAAGGGAAGCCAAAAGAGGCGTCAATGTGTCCTCAAAAGAACTGCTGAGATTTTTTTTAAATCAGTTTCAAACGCTGATGAATTTTAAAATCAAATGATTTACTTTTGCGGCATTTCACTGCGGATGGACTGTGGATTAAGTTATGAAACCATCATACTCGATGAGGTTGGAAACAAAATAGAAATGGGATTTAATCGGTGCAATTTCTTTGAGTCACACTGGTCATGCTAATATGCCCCAGAGAATGCGAGTGGGAGCCGTCGTTTTAGTGGTGTTTGATACATCTCAACTGCTAGTTGGTGCAGTGGAGATCAGAAGTTATAGACCCCCCAAAAAAAGGCAACACGTTTCTCTCTGTCAAACCGGACAGGCTCGCTGTTCACGGTGGCGGAAAGGTGGAGAAAAGGTGCTGGAGAAACTCAGCGGGTGCAGCAGCATCTGTGGAGCGAAGGAAATGGGCAGGAAATGGGTAACGTTTCGGGCCGAAACCCAAGGGTTTCGGCCCGAAACGTTGCCTATTTCCTTCGCTCCACAGATGCTGCTGCACCCGCTGAGTTTCTCCAGCATTTTTTGTCTACCTTCGATTTTCCAGCATCTGCAGTTCCTTCTTAAACAGCACCTACATGGACACGTCTTAGAGAAGAGGAGGCCAATCTCTTTAGGGGGAGTATAGATTTAACTAGGTGCAGGAAGGAACTGCAGGTGCTGGTTTAAAGCGAAGGTTGACACAGAAAAGCTGGAGTAACTCGGCGGGACAGGCAGCATCTCTGGAGAGAAGGAATAGGAGGTGTTTACCGTCGAGACCTGAAGAAGGATCTCGACCCTATTCCTTTTTATCCAGAGACGCTGCCTGGCCAAGTTACCCCAGCTTTTTGTGACTATATATTAGGTCATTTTATACCCGATGCTGTGTTTTTTTTATTTATCGGGTGCAAGTTCTTCCTGGGTTCATGTACAATGCGTGAAAGGCAAGTGCCTCACACCGGTGGTCCTTCCAGCCCCCTCTACCTGGCTATTGGATTGTTTTCAAGGGTGAGAAACCCTCTCGGGCCACCGGCTGCATCTTCGGACTTCTGCGTGCAGCAGCGGCGGGGGGCAGGACACGAAGCAGCGGAGAGGGAACCCGGGATGGGGAGAAACTTGCACTCTTGGAGAAGGGTAGTCCCTCTCTTTCGGGAGAGTATAGATTTAAATAGGTGTAGGAAGGAGCTGCTCGGGTGTCCGAGTTGTGGGGGAGAGCGCGGAGATTGATTGCCCTGCGAGCAGTGTTTGCAGGCAACCCGTGTCTCTCACCGCGCGGCCCCCTTCTTGTATTGAAGGAGCTACACACACACACACACACACACAGTGGCTGAAAATGCCCTTGTTTCTGCCGGGCCTGTCGTGCGGGGCAGGTGCTGGTGTGCGCGTCTTGTTGGAACCTCATCTCGTCGTATCGCAAGCTCTACCTCCTAGTTTCACCACGCAATTTTAGGGTTTTTTTTTTTCGCAAGCACCAATTTAAGGGGAAGATGGATACAAATTGCAGGAGGAACCCAGCGGGGACAGGCAGCATCTCTGGACAGAAGGAGTGGGTGACATTTCGGGTCGAGGCCCTTCTTCAGAAAGGAAGGTCAGAACGCCACCGTGATGTGGTGGAGGAGGGAGTTTGTGATCGATAAGCGACTCCTGACTGAAGCAAGCGGTCACATCTGGAAAATCCGAGTTACAACCCCCCCCCCCCCCCCCCCCCCCCCCTCTCCCCCCTCTCCCCCTCTCTCTCTCTCTCTCTCTCTCTGTGTTTAGGACGTCTATTTCGCTTCGTAAGGCGCACCATCTATACAATCGACAGTCCATACGTTAGCACAAAACATCAACCCCAGTATAGGTGGCAACCTCCTTTTTAAAAAAGTGCCGCTGTATACAATGGAAATATTTAGATTGCAGCTTAAAACACTCTTGTAGACCTGGCTGTCGAGGTGTCCAATTTTGGAGGCTAAGATTCCCAGGTCAGCGCCTTATTCCAAATAATTAAACAAATATCTCCAACCCAGCTGTTCCACAATGCCAGCAAAGGGTAAACTGCTAAATAAAGTCCTTACCTCGATTCCAAAGCGGAGTAGCCACACGTGTAAACATCTGAATGGAAAAATGCAGGAAAAGATCAGTTGGATTCTCCGCAGGTTAAACCTGGCTTCATTTCCTCTTAATTTAAAATGTATTAATAAAATGAGCATTAAAAACCATCCATTAGTCTTAACCGAGATAAAGTTGGAAAATGCTTACAGGCAGACGAAGGTTGAATGGAGCGGATTCATCGCTGCGACCTGTGGGAGGTGTGGGTGGACGGGCGCTGGAGCGGCGGCTCGGCAGCGCTGCAGAGTCGGGCAGGGTGCAGGAGGCAGTCGGGGCTGGTGCCCAGAGGTGGGACAGGGCGGGGGCTGCTCTTGCACCGAGGCGCCCAGAGGCGAGGGGGGGGGGGGGGGGGGTGGGCAGTCGGCTTCTTGTCGGTCGCTTGCACTCAGAGACCCACCCTTCAAGCAGCCAGACTTGCCGAGTGTAGCATCTCTTGCACGGCGGACACGACTGCGATCAATCTGCCGACCGCGGCGAATATCCGCGTTCACGGCCTTTGCTGACTCTCAACGTCCTCGGGTCCGAGCATCAGTCCTTTATCCAGAAAGTCTCTCTACCTTCTGATTCAGTCGGCGTGTGTGTGTGTGTGTTTGCAGTGCGAAGCGAAAGTGCTCTCTCTCCCCTCTCCCTGTCTCTCTCCCTTTCTCCCTCCCTCCCTCCCTCCCTCTGTCTCCCTCCCTCTATCCCTCCCCCTCACTCTCTCCCTCTCTCTCACTCACACACACACAGAGTAGGAGGTGGGGAGACACAGAGTGACAGCTCTCCTCCACGCCAGCCAGGACCTGCTTGCTTCCCCTCCCTCAGCCAAACACCCTCGCCTTCCCCTGCAGCATCGAGCCAGCCCCTGCGACCCCAGCTCAGGGGCGCACCGGCACGCGTCTGCCTGAAGGGACAAGTACCGAATCCTGCCCTATCCCGGGAATCCCTTCAACTCAGTCGGCAACCCCGGCTGTTGAGTCCCCCGCCCCGCGTCACCTCCCGTCTCCCACCGCCCCTTCCTCACTTCAACAGGGACCAGACCATCCCCTCGCCCTGTTCACTGAGCCGTGCGAGTCTTTAGTGTTTGCCTGGTCGCGGAGGTGGGTGAATGAAGCAGCGAGGAGAGAGAAACAGCCGACAGACAGCAGGCTTAACGAGAGAGGCAGAGGGAAAGGATCGGCGGAGAGTGAAACACAGTCCCCAGCAGATACTGAGCGGGAAGGGAGAGGTGAAGGATTCACTTCTATCTGAATCCCTCCACCCCGCCAGCCCCGCCACCCTCCTGCACGGGAGAGACAGACAGATAACTCGCTGCGCAGAGAACCGCACTACACACGGAGCAACATCCAGCCTCGCGCCCTCCTGTAACCCGGACACCTACACCTTTCCCTATCGAGCTATGCGCCGACCCCCCGTACTGATACACACGGAGTTCCATGCACTGCTCCCTACACCGTTACAATACAAAGGTAGACAAAAAATCCTGGAGTAACTCAGCGGGACGGGCAGCACGCATCTCTGGAGAGAAGGATTTGCTGACGTTTCGGCTCGTGACCCAATTCCGTTACCATACAGCTCCCCCACTTGCTACCTGCACAGTTTACCTATAGACTTCCATGCACTGCTACCTACTGTCACCTACCGAACTCCCGGGACATCTGCCGAGAGCCCCCTACACAGCAACCTACACTTACCCATAGAGATGCCTGCACTGGTACCTAACCTGCACAGGTACCCATGCACCTCCCTGCACTCCTACCTACATTGTTCCAGACAGAGCTCCATATACTTCTACCAACATTGTCACTTGTTGAGCTACCTGCATAAGCCACCTCCAGTTGCACAGAGCTCCTTTCAGTGCTACCGACAGACTTACCTACAGAGCTCCTTGCGCATCTACTTACAGTTATCTATGGACTTCTCTGCACTGATACCCGTGCCATCACCTAAAGACCTCCCTAAACTGCTACCTAACATTACCTGCAGAGCTCCCTGCACTGGCATTAACTGTTACCAATGCAGCTCTTCGTACTCCTGCCTATAGTATTTACCTATACAGCGGCTACAGTGCAACCCAGACTGTTACCAACAGAGTTCCCTGTCACCTACACTGTCACCTACACACCTCCCAACTTCTACCAATACTATTCTTAGGGAGCTCCCTATTCTGCTACCTACATTTATCTATAGAGCTGCCGCACTGCTACATACCATCACCCACAGAGCCCTCTGCTTTGCCACCTAATGTTATGTTTCAAAGGTTTCAAAGATCTTTTATTGTCAAGTGTACATGTACAAGGTACGGTGATATGTGAATTACCATACAGCCATACAACAACACACAACTACATAAAGGATAACATAAACATCCACCACAGCAGATTCCCCACATTCCCCACTGTGATGAAAGGCAAACATGTCCAATCTTCTTCCTCTTTATTTTCCCGCGGTCGGGGCAGTTGAACCATCCGCCGGGCTGGTCCAAACTGTCGATGTCGGAGTCTGACGAGAGACCGCGGGCTCCGTGATGTTAAAGTCCACAAGCATCTGCGGTTGGAGCTCAGAGGTCGATCCCTGGCAAAGGATCGCGGGCTCCACGATGGTAAGTCCGCAGGCTCCCGCGGTGGAGCTCTTGAAGTCAGCCTCCAGCAAAGGCCGCTAACTCCTCGATGTTAGGCCGCAGTGCAGACAGAGATACGATACGGAAAAAAAGAATCGCATCTCCATCGGGGTAAAGGATTAGAAAGTTGCCCCCCACCCACGTAAAACAGCCGAGGAACACAAAAAACATACATACACATAAAATTAAAACATGAGAAGGAAAGGACAGGCAGACTGTTGGCGAGGCAGCCATTACTTCTATCCATGCAGTTCCTATAGAGTTGCCTGCACTGTTACATACCATTACCCACAGAGCCCCCTGCTCTACCACCTACTGTTATGTATTGTGCAGCCTGTACTGTAGCCCACACTGTTGCCTATAGATCTTGCATTGCTACCTACTATTAACTAAGCAGCTCTCTGGGCTCCTACCCACACTGTTACCCACAGAGTCCCCTGTACTTTCACCAGTACTAATACTTATAGAGCTGCCTCCACAGCTACCTACAGTTATCCACAGACCCACAGACTTACTGAATGTGCACCCTACATGCTAATGAACTGAGGACTCCATGCACTGCTGCCTACTGCACCTATCAAGTTCTAAGCACCTACCTACACTGTTATTTATGGACCAGTATGTACTACCTAGTTACCTAAAGAGCTCCATGTACTGTTACCAATGGAATACATTTATCTACAGTATACACCTCCCTGCACTGCTACCTATCGTTACCTATAGAGCTGCCTGCATTGCTACCCACAGCTATTTCTGGAGGTACCTGCATTTATCTATAGAGCTGCCTGCAATGCTACCCCCCAAGGAGCTTACTGCATTGGTGCTCACAGTGTTACGTACCGTTACCTACGCAGCTCCCTGCACTCCTGCCTACACTGTTACCTACATAGCTTCCCGTGCTTTGATCAAAACTTCGGGAGCTGCCTGCACGTCTACCTACACTCGCCCACAGAGCTCCCCAGATTACTACGTAGAAACGCACACACTGAGCTGCCTGTACTGCTACCTACCATTAGAGACAAAGCTCCATGCACTCCCACCTACACTCTTCCCTACAGAGCTCACTGCATTGCTGCCAAGATTATTACCTTCACACCCCTACACTACCAGCAGCACTGCTAACAACACTGCATTGTTAACTGCACTTTCACCCACTCTGCTACCTATTATTAGTTTGTAAAGTACAATCCAACCTGAACTCTGCACTGTTTCCTATCCCAATACATTGTTTCCTGCATTGTTTCACAAACTTCTACCAACACTGTTAGCTACATAGTTCCCTGAAGGTGGAATCGCATGTAGATAGAGGGTGGTCAAGAAAGCTTTTGGTGTGCTGGCCTTTATAAATCAGAGCATTGAATATAGGAGTAGGGAAGTAATGTTAAAATTGTACAAGGCATTGGTAAGACCAATTCTGGAGTATGGTGTACAATTTTGGTCGCCTAATTATGGGAAGGATGTCAACAAAATAGAGAGAGTACAGAGGAGATTTACTAGAATGCTGCCTGGGTTCCAGCAACTAAGTTACAGAGAAAGGTTGAACAAGTTAGGTCTTTATTCTTTGGAGGGCAGAAGTTAAGGGGGACTTGATTGAGGTCTTTAAAATGATGAAGGGATAGACAGAGTTGATATGGATAAGCTTTTCCCATTGAGGGTAGGGAAGATTCAAACAAGAGGGCATGACATGAGAATTAAGGGACAGAAGTTTAGGGGTAACATGAGGGGGAACTTCTTTACTCAGAGGGTGGTGGCTGTGTGGAATGAGCTTCCAGCAGAAGTGGTGGAGGCAGGATCGATTTTAACATTTAAAAGTAAAGTGGATAGGTATATGGACGTGAAGGGAATGGAGGGGTATGGTCTGAGTGCAGGTAGATGGGACTAGGGGAAAACAAATGGTCGGCACGGACTGGAAGGGCCGAGGGGGCCTGTTTCCGTGCTGTAATTGTTATATGGTTATATGGTTATACAGTATAAATCTGCCTATACATTACCCACACTTCTGCCTACACCGTGATCTGCACCACTACCTTCATTGACAGCCACACCACTATCTCCACTGCTAGGTAACCTACAACTTAAATTGTTACATAGCGTACTGTCTCAACTGTTACTAGACTGCCACCTACACTACTACCAAAACACCAGCACCTACATTGGCACTTACAGTGTGCTCTATTCATAGCTACCTACACTACAGGAGATGCAAGGACATGCAGATACAGGTAAACAAAGAAACACAAAGTGACAGAGTAACTCAGCAGGTTGGCCAGCAACTCTGGAGAACATGGATAGGTAATATTTTGGGTTGGGATCCTTCTTCATTCCTCCCCGCCCCCATACCTTATCTCCCCACATTTATTCCTTCCTCTGGCTTCATATGCCATGCAGCTTCTATCCTTTTCTCCTTTGCTCACAATTTTGTGTCTATTAATCTCTGGCTGTTGTCCAACCATCTGCTGATAAAATATCCCCACCCCTCGGCTGTATCCACCTATCCTACGACACTGTTCCTGACACCTCAGTCGCCACTGATACTTACGCAACCCACACCTACGTTACTTCTGACATAGCTCTTTACACTTTTACCTACCTGGGAACCTACACTTCTAACTACATTGGTGCTTATTATGCTTGCTATTATATTTATATATGCACTTCCTCCCATACTCTTTCCTACATTGTTGCCTAGACTGCGACCTGATTGTTATCTACACTACCACCATGTTACCTACACTGCTAACTCAATCTCCACCCACACTATTACCAGCACAGCTGACTACATTGTTACCTACACACACAGAGTTGTGAATCTGTGGAATTCTCTGCCACAGAAGGCAGTGGAGGCTGGATTAATTGACTGATGAATTTAAAAGAGACTGAATGAATTTAAAAGAGAGTTAGATAGAGGTCTAGGGGCTAACAAAATCAAGGGATATGGGGAGAAGGCAGGCAAGGGTTACTGATTGTGGATGATCAGCCATGATCACAATGAATGGAGGTGCATGCTCCAAGGGCCAAACCGCCTCCTCCTGCACCAATTTTCATTGCTTACACTGCTACTAGATATTACCTACATTTTACCTACACAGTTACAATGCTGTTCCTCCAGTTAGGCTGTGGCCTCACTCTAGCAGTGGAGGAGGCCCAAGGCAGAAAGGTCAATATGGGAATGGGAAGATGAGTTAACATGGTTAGCAGCTGGGAGATCCAGCAGGCCTTGGCTGACCATGCATAAGTGTTCAGTGAAACAGTCACTGAATTTATGCTTGGTCTCACCTAAGTACTGGTGATCATATTGGGAACGCTGGATGTAATAGATAAAGGTAGAGGAGGTACCTGGAAGGACTGCAGGATGTCCATGGATGGTGAGGGGGGGTGGGTATAGGGACAGGTGTTACATCTCCTGAAGTTGCAGGGGAATGTACCTGGGTAGGGGATAGTTTGGGTGGGAAGGGTGAGTGACCCAAGGAGTTACAGAGGGAGCAATCTCTGAGGGAGGCATAAAGGGGTTGAGCTGGGAAGATTTGACTGGTGGTGGGATCACGTTGGAGGTGACTGAAATCTCGGAGGATGACGTGTTGTAAGTGAAGGTTGGTGAGGTGAAAGGACCTGAGCAACCCTATCCTTGTTTCATCAAGGCAGAGGAGGAGCGAGAGCAGAACCATAGGACACAGTGGAGGCATGGGTAAGGGATCCAACTGTGACAGATTGGGAGAAACCACACTTACTAAAGAAAGAGGACATCTCATATATCCAAGAATGCAAAGCCTCATCTGGTGGAGGTGGAGGAATTGAGAGTAGAGAACTGCATCTTTGCAGGAGGTAGGATGGAAGTGCAGTTCAGGTAACTGTGGGAGTTGGTAGGTTCCTAGTACACATCCATCGGTCGATTGTCTGTCCTTGTGATTGAGACAGAGAAATCAAGAAAGGAGAGGAGTTAGAGATGACGAAGAAAAGGAGGAGAAGTCAGAGATGATCAATGTTTCCTACATCGTTATTGATACGGCTGCACACACAGTTGGTGTAGTTTTGAACAGTATGTTGCACGATATGGATTTTTATGCCACTACAAATGAGGTTAATTGCCAGGGTGAGTTTTGGAGTTCCACTTCTTTTCAGTTCGCTCAATTAAACTGTAGCTGCTCTTTACTTTAATATACTTGAAGGATAGTTCAAAACTGAACTGTCCATTCTATCCTATTTACCTATGGATCCTTTCTTCGAGTGTAGTCACACTACACTAGAGAACATGATAACAAAGAACCTCTTGAAGCCACCTCCATCCCCACCAGGAAGGTCTCAATGCCCTCCGTTTCTTCCTCGACGGCAGATCCAGCCCATTTCCGTCTACTAACACTCTCCTCCGCCTAGCAGAGCTGGTCTTCATCCTCAATAACTTCTCCTTCACCTCCTCCCACTTCCTCCAAACCCAATGTGTAGCTACGGGCACTCGCATGGGCCCCAGCTACGCCTGCCTCTTTGTAGGGTACGTCGAACAATCACTGTTCCAGGCGTACACTGGCCCTATCCCCGAACTCTATCTCCGTTACATTGATGACTGCATCCTCCTGCACCCATGCAGAACTCACTGACTTCATCAACTTCACGACTAATTTCCATCCGGCACTCAAATTCACTTGGACCATCTCCGACATCTCCCCCCCGTTTCTGGATCTCACCGTCTCCATCATAGGAGTCAGACTATTGACCGACATCTACTCCAAACCTATTGACTCCTATAGTTATCTAGACTACACATCTTCCCACTCTGCTTCCTGTAAAGACACTATCCCCTACTCCCAATTCCTCCATCTACACCGCATCTGCACCCAGGATGAGGTGTTCCTTACTAGATCATCGGATGTGTCCTCATTCATTAGGAAATATATATATAAAGATGAGGCTCTCACTAGGGTCTCCTTGATATCCTGCAGCTCCGCTCTTGCTCCCTCTCCCCAATTCTCAACAAGGACAGAATCCCCCTTGTACTCACCTTCCACCCCATCAGCCGTCTCATACAGCATATAATCCCCCAACACTTTCGCCACCACCAATGGGATCCCACTACTGGCCACATCTTCCCATCTCCACCCCTTTCTGCTTTCAGCAGAGACCATTCCCTCCATAACTCCCTGGTCAACTTGTTCCTTTCCACCCAAACCACCCCCTCCCCAGGTACTTCCCCTGCAACTGCAGGAGATGCAACACCTGTCCCTTTACCTTCTCCCTCGACTCCATCCAAAGACCCCAACAGTCTTTTTAGGTGAGGCAGAGGTTCACCTGCACCTCCTCCAACCGCATGTACTGTATCCGCTGTTCCAGGTGTCAACTCCTGTACATCTGCGATCGTTTCGCTGAACACCTCAGCTCAGTCCGCCTTAACATACCCGATCTCCCGGTTGCTCAGCACTTTAACTCCCCCTCCCATTCCCAATCTGACCTTTCTGTCCTGGGCCTCCTCCATTGTCAGAGTGAGGCCCAGAGGAAATCGGACAAATAGCACCTCATATTTTGCTTGCAGACAAAAATGCTGGAGAAACTCAGTGGGTGAGGCAGCATCTATGGAGCGAAGGAAATAGGCAACGTTTCGGGTCGTAACCCTTCTTCGGACTTCATATTTTGCTAGGGTAGCCAGTCTGAAGAAGGGTTTCGGCACAAAACGTTGCCTATTTCCCTCGCTCCATAGATGCTGCTGCACCCGCTGAGTTTCTCCAGCATTTTTGTCTACCTTCGGTATGAACATTGACTTCTCGAACTTCAAATAGCCCTTGCTTTCCCTCTCTCTCTCTCCATCTTCCCAGTTCTCCCACTGTCTCCGACCACATTCTATCTCTGTCCTGCCCACTCCCCTGACATCAGTCTGAAGAAGGGTCTCGATCCAAAACGTCACATATTCCTTCTCTCCAGAGATGCTGCCTGTCCCGCTGAGTTACTCCAGTATTGTGTGTCCACCAAACAAAACATAACTTGAAACGTTAACGCTGGAAAGGTTCACATCCCTCAAGTTCTCAACAACTTGTTGGAGCACTGCTGCCCCTTCGACCTTCAGTTTGCAACGGGATTTTGATTTGCATTGGTTTATTATTGTCATGCGTCGCAAGATACAGTGAAAAACTTTGTATTGCGTGCTGTCCAGTCAAATCTTACTATACACAAGTACAAAAGCATGAGAAAAATACCAGAGTAATTAATATAGTGTTACAGTGTTATAGGGTTACAGATACAAAGAAAGTGCAGATAATGAAAAGTGAAGGGGCTCAATGAGGTAGTTTGGAAAATCAGGACTTCACCCTTAGCTGATGAGCATTTGAGCTCTTGATCTCATGGCCGAAGGCTGCACTGTTGTACTGAAGGTGACGGCGAGTTTCACCGTCAATATCCACTGCATCTAACCTGCTCTGTTGCCACAAACATACTACATTCCAAAACCCAAATGCACTCGAACAGACAATCCATCATTTTTTCCACGGATGCACACATTTCTACGCACAGGTTGACACTGGGAAATCATGCCCCACGCAATGTGCCCTCCTCACACAGAGACCGGATGCATGGCCTGCCGCATTCCCGCTCCATCACTCATTGTAGCCACAGGTCTCGGGTATGGTGCAGCACACATGTTTCTCCAGAACCAGTCAACACTGGTCCTCCGGATGTCCATCCGTTCCCTGGCTCACAGGACGCAGCAGACTCATCTTGAGGAAGCCCTGCCTGCCTCATCCCATGCCAAGGCATAGAGTGATGTTTGCTGAGGCATGAATATCAAGCAGTGTTACCTTCTCTCCCATTAGTTGGCCATGGATCTGCAGAAAGCTGTGGGTTTTATTCCAGTTGTTGACTTTGGTTGGTTTCGGGCAGCCACGGTAGAGTCACCAGTTGTTATTCCACACTGGATTGAGTTCACTGGAACACGCAGGGTACTAGCCAAGAGAAACATGGGATTGCAGATACTGGTTTACAAAACAAGACACAAAGTAACTCGGTGGGTCATCCCTGGAGAACATGTATAGGTGACATTTCCAGATGGGACCCTTCTTCAGACAGGTTCACACTGATTAGTCATAAGGACCAAGTGTTGGAGCAGCTCAGAGCCTTCATGGCCTTCATAAGATCACAAGTGATAGAAGTAGAATTAGGCCATTCGGCCCATCAAGTCTACTCCACCATCCAATCATGGCTGATCTATCTCTCCCTCTGAATCCCATTCTCCTGCCTGCTCACAAAACCTCTGGCACCTGTACAAATCAAGACCTTGGCTGGGTGCGCTCCTCATTTTGAGCCAGATTTGAAGAAGAATTTAAGGTCTGGCCCACTGAGGTAAACTGGGTCCATGCAGTGTGTAATGTGCATGCTGCTGCAGTGGGTGTTCAGCTCATTGTTTGTGTTGCAATTCCGCAGATGGTGAATGTGACCAGTATGTTGTTGGATTTAGTTGAAAGTTGACCAGTGCTCAGGCAAGACCAGTGATCTGCACAAAGCCCTCTGGTATTACACTTACAAGGGTATTGACTGATTGTGTGAATATTATAAGGATTGTCAATCTCACTGTATTACGGCAGGTTGCTCCATTGTGATAGCTGCACTTCTCTGAAAGTTCTCATCATTGCAGGCAGGCTAGTTAAGTTCCTCACATTGAAGATCTTCCAATGCACTTGCATTGGCATCTGTACAAAAACATTGGTTGGTGGAACGAGGAGCACTGTGTGTAGTTCTGGTCACCAATCTGTAGTAAGGGATTGTCCTGGAGAGAGTGCAGACGAGATTCACCAGATATTGACTTCAACTGGAAGACTTCAGAGTATGGGGAGTGGTGGAAAGGCTGAGCTTGTGTTCCCTGGTGTGAAGGAGGCTGTCGGGTGAACAATATTTTGAGAGATATAGATAGGGTCGATCAAAACATTTTCCTGTGTTAAGGGTATCAAAAACAAGAGGACATGGGTTTAAGGTGATAAGAAAAGTGTTTTAAAGGTTTTCCGTTTACACAGAGAGTGATTGATACTTGCAGAGGAAGTGGTGGGGTAAAATACAATCACAACATTACACAGATATTGACACTGATGCCTAAAAATGCAAAAGCATAGAAGGATACAGGCCTAATGCAGGCAAATGGGAGTAGTAGATGGGCAAAGTTGTTGCATTGGATGTGGTGGGCTGAAGGGCCAATTTCCGTGCAGAACGGCTCTAAGACTCGATGATAGAGAGTATTTGCATTGCGGTGAGCAACTTGGTATTTCACAAATTTGTTCTGTTGTTACATAGAATGTGAAACATTGCAGCACAAGAACAGGACGTTCGGCCCACAATGCTCGTGCCAAACATGATCATAAGGTCATAAGTGATAGGAGCTGCATTAGGCCATTCGGCCCATCAAGTTTACTCCGTCATTCAATCATCTCTTCCTCCTAATCCCATTCTCCTGCCTTCTCCCCATAACCCCTGACACCCGTACTTATCAAGAATCTATCTCGGCTTTAAAAATATCCATTGACTTGGCCTCCACAACCTTCAGTGGCAAAGAATTCACCACTTAAAGAAATTCCTCATCCCCTTCCTAAAAGAACGTCCTTTAATTCTGAGACTATAGCCTCTGGTCCTAGACTCTCCCACTAGTGGAAACGTCCTCTCCACATCCACGCTCTTTAAGCTTTTCACTGAAGTTTCAATGAGTAAACGGCAGCCAGAGACCATCAAACACTCATCATCATATGTTCAAAGGTTCAAAGGCTCTGTTTATTGTCACGTGCACCAATTCAGCTGCAGTGAGACGCTTACCATACAGCCATACTATAAAAAGCAACAAGACACACAACTACATAAAAGTTAACATAAACATCCACCACAGCAGATTCCCCACATTCCTCCCGTGATGGAAGGCAATAAAGACTAATCTTCTTCAATCTTTATTCGCCCGCGGTCTGGGCAGTCGAACCATCCGTTGGGGCGATCGAAGCTCCCAAACGCACTCATTCCTGGGATCATAGACAATAGGTGCAGGAGTAGGCCATTCGGCCCTTCGAGTCTGCACCGTCATTCAATATGATCATGGCTGATCATCCAACTCAGTATCCTGTACCTGCCTTCTCTCCATACCCCCTGATCCCTTCAGCCACAAGGGCCACATCTAATTCCCTCTTAAATATAGCCAATGAACTGGCCTCAACTACCTTCTGTGGCAGAGAATTCCACAGACTCACCACTCTGTGTGAAAAATGACCTTCTCATCTCGGTCCTAAAAGACTTCCCCCTTATCCTTAAACTGTGACCCCTTATTCTGGAGTTCCTCAACATCGGGAACAATCTTCCTGCATCTAGCCTGTCCAACCCCTTAAAAATTTTGTAAGTCTCTATAAGATCCCCCCTCAATCTCCTAAATTCAAGAGAGTACAAGCCGAGTCTATCCAGTCTTTCTTCATATGGAAGTCCTGCCATCCCAGGAATCAGTCTGGTGAACCTTCTCTGTACTCCCTCTATGGCAAGAATGTCATTCTTATACACCCCTCTGGACCCTCTCCAGAGCCAGCACATCCTTCCTCAGATATGGGGCCCAAATTTGCTCACAGTACTCCAAATGCGCCCTTTTTGGATGTCAGGATGCCAGGTTAAACTAACCCTGTCTACCTGCACATAAGCCCTATTCCTCCATTTCCTACAGATTCATATGAATCAGAATCAGAGTCAGAATCGTTTATTGTCATTTGAACAGAAGTTCAAATGAAATAACGTTTCTGCAGTCATAATACAAACAAAAAACCCAAAACACACAATTATACAATTCCACACAAACATCCATCACAGTGAATCCCCAAACACCTCCTCACTGTGATGGAAGGCAAAGTCTTATCTCTTCCCTGTTCTCTGTGCCCATTCCTCTCCCGCAGTCAAGCAGCCAAACTGCTGCATCGAGCCGATCGAGGCTCCTGATGTTAGATGTTAGAGCCCCCCCGGCGGGAGATGATAAGTCCCGCGGCCGTTTAAGCCACGGCGGGCGATGTAAGGCCCCGCTCCTGGTCGATTTAAACCCCTCGATTGGGCGGGAGAAGATGCCGTTGCGGGAGGACAGAGAATCGGTCTCTCACCAGGGACCCGCGAGCTCCCGATGTCACCGTCCACCGGGCCTGCAGCCAAAGCCTCCGAAGCCGGGTCGCGGCCGCGCGCCACCACCGCTCTCCACGCTCCGAAGTCGGCCCGCTCCGCGATGTCGATGTCAGGTCGGTTCCAGTTGGAAGCTGCCGCCGGCTCCACGATGTTAGGCCCCACGGCAACGGAGACTCGATAAGGAAAAGTCGTGTCCCCCATACAGGGAGGAGATTAAACGTTTCCCCCACCCCCATCCCACACATATACACAGCTAAAAATAATATAAAAACTAAAACCAAGACATCGGACAAAACAGGACAAAAATTAAAAACAGACAGACGGACTACAGAGGCCGTTGCCGCCACCTGTCACGTTCGCTTCTACCACCACCCGAGAGAGCACGTTCCAGGCATCAGCATTCTCTCGCCCAGCTCATCTCCTTTAAACTTTCTGACCTTAAACCTATGCCGTCAAATATTTGACATTTCCATCCTGGGAAAGGATTGTGCTTGCCCTCTCCATGCCTCTCATTATTTTACATTCTTCTATCAGGTCTTCCATCAACCTCCAAAACGCCACAGAAAATGATCCAAGACTGCGATTCAACAAGATGCAGCTCGCCCTGCTGGACTCCAGCTTGCTCAACAGTGAGCTTTTCCTGTACGAGAGGCGAGGGGTCACTGAGGATGAAATCTCATGGAGGAGGCAACGCAACGAGATTGATTGCATATTTGTCTGGGCAGCGCAGTGGGAGAGTTGCTGCCTTACAGCGCCAGATACCCCAGATTCGATTCTGACCACAGGTGGTGTCTGTGCAGAATTTGTACGTTCTCCCTTTCACTTCATGGGTTTTCTCCGGGTGATCCAGTCTCCTCCCACGCTGGCTTTGGTAAAATTGTAAATTGTCCCACGTGTGCAGGATAGTGCGAGTGTACTGGGTGATCGCAGGTCAGCACAGACTCGGTGGGCCAAAGGGTCTGCTTCTATGTGTAGGAACAAACTGCAAATGCTGGTTTAAATCGAAGGTAGACACAAAATGCTGGAGCAACTCAGCGGGACAGGCAACATCTCTGGAGAGAAGGAATGGGTGACGTTTCGGTTTGAGTCTGAAGAAAGGTCTCAACCCAAAACATCACCCATTGGTGATGTCCCCAGAGATGCTGCCTGTCCCGCTTCTTCTACTTGCGTTTGAGTCAGCAGAAGTCTGTAGTGTGGTGATGCCATCCGGTTCGACATCCATAGGTGCCCGCCCTAAAAAGGGCGCATGCCCCGGGTTGGCGGCAAGCTGCGACGCTGCTGCCATCTCTGTTTGTTGATGTTCGCCTGACTGAGGTCACCACGGGGCGGTCGACAACATGAGCCCCCCTGTCCCACGGAGTTACTCCAGCATTTTGTGTCTGTTTCTAAACTATACCTGTAAAGAGTATATCGTGAGCCTGAGGCGTGTCGATGAAGCTTCAAAGGTGTGACAATGGCGGTTGGTTTTACACCCCCAGCGGTAAGTTTGACCTTGCGCAGCAGTCAATGGTCTCAGCCTAATCTGAATGTCTAAGGTACAGTATGTGAAAATATACTGTCCCTAGTGTGTCAGATAATACATGTATGGGGATTGCTGGCCAGTGTGGACTCAGCGGGCTGGAGGGTCTGTTTCTGCACTGTGTCTCTGACTTAATGTGTGTTCATTGCAAGGATGTTGGTGAGTTGAACACATGGAAGCAACGGATGTAGCGGCAAGTGTGAATGTGGGAGCAATTGATACTAACGAGAACTGAATAGAATCTGAGGAATGATGTAGCATGGATTGTGCCTATAGGAATAGGAGGTAGATATACGATAACTACAGTACAGGAGGGTTGGAATCAGGAGTCCGAGTTAAATACCAGTGTGGGCTAGATCAGCATCATGGGATGGAAAGTGGAACACAGATCAGACACAATGTAAGGCAAGGCAGAGCTATGCGGGTTAGAAACCACGGGTTGGATATAGCTCCCTGAAAGAGATATAGGTTAAATAAAGGGGGGGGGGGCGGAGGTGGGGGAGAGAGAGGGGAGGAGAGAGGAGGGGGGGGAAGAGAGGAGGAGGGGAAGGAGAGAGGAGAAGGGAGCGGGGCGGGCAGTTCGCAGCCGTGCAGCTCGTGGAGGGGGACATCACTCGCAGCCGAAGCCACTCGGTTTTATTTTCAAAGATATTTCAGATTCTTGAACATTTTGATTAACAACTTGAGAAATAATTCTTCTCATCCTTCTAATTTTCAGTGAATACAAGCCCAGTTGACTGATTCTTTCATCATGGGTCAGTCCCACCATCCCGGGAATTAAGCTGGTGAACCTACGCTGCACTCCTTCAATAGCAAGTCCTTCCTCAAATTAGGAGACCAAATTTACGCACAATACTCCAGATGCGGTCTCACCAAGGCCCTGTACAACTGCAGTAGGACCTCCTAGCTCTTAAACTGAAATCCTTTCGCAATGGTCAACATGCCATTAGCTTTCTTCACTGCCTGCTGTACCTGCATGCTTACTTTCAGTGGCTGATGTACAAGCACACCCAGGTCTCGTTGTACCTCCCCTTTTCTTAATCTGACACCATTCAGATAATAATCTGCCTTCCCGTTCTTTCCATCAAAGTGGATAACCTCGCATTTATCCACATTATACTGCTTCTGCCATGCATCTGCCCACTCACCCAACCTATCCAAGTCATCCTGCAGCCTCATCACATCCTCATCATAGCTCACACTGCCTCCCAGCTTTGTGTCATCCGCAAACGTGGAGATGTCACATTTAATTCCCTTGTCTAAATCATTACTATATATTGTAAATAAAAACTGGGCTCCCAGCACTGAGCCTTGCGGCACCCCACTAGTCACTGCCTGCCATTCTGAAAAGGACCAGTAATTCCTACTCTTCGTTTCCTGTCTGCTAACCAGTTCTATATCCATATCAATACCCTACCCCCAATACCCTGTGCTCTAATTTTGCAAACTATTCTCTTGTGTGGGACCTTGTCAAAGGCTTTTTGAAAGTCCAGATACACCACATCCACTGGCTCTCCCTTATCCATATTAGTAAGGCATTTGATAAGTCTCCCATGGTAGGAATCTGATCCAGAAGATTAAAATGCATGGGATTAATAGTGACTTGGTCCAATGAATTAGGAACTGGTTTACTGCTGGAAGACAGGATTGCAGTGGAATGACAATATTCAGGCTGGAGGTTACCAATGAAGTGCCACACATATGTGCGCTGGGATCTCTGCTGTATGTGAATGCATTGGATGTAAATGTGGACGAGTTGGTTAGTACATGTGCAAGTTACACTAAGACTGCTGGGTCACATATTGTGAGGAAGGCTGTCAAAGTATACAGCAGGATATAGATCAGCTACAGAAACGGGCAGAGAAATAGCATATGGAGTCTGATCGCAGCAAGTGTGGGATTTAATTGAGTTTAGTTGGGAGATACAGCACGGAAACAGGCCCTTCAGCCCACCGAGTCCGCACCTACCAGCAATCCCCCCCAACCATTAACACTACCCTACACACACCAGGGACATTTATTTTACACTTAAAACGTCTTTGGGGTGCAGGAGGAAACCGAAGATCTTGGATAAAACCCACACAGTCACGGGGAGAAAGTACAAACGCTGTACAAACAGTACCCGTAGTCAGGATCGAACCCGGGTCTCTGCCTCTGCAAGTGCTGTAAGGCAGCAACTCCACTGCTGCATTACCGCACCACCCCGAGGTGTTGCACTAGGGGGGGGGGCAAATGCAAGCGGAAAATATACGTTAATATCATGCCATTAACAGCATTAATGTCCACAGGGATCTTGGGCTCCAAGTCTGAAACTCCCTGAAAGTGGCGACACAAGTGGAACGAGTGTAAAGAAGGCATAGAGCATGCTTGCTTTCAAAGCTCAGAACGTTGAGTATAAGAGTCAGGAACTCAATGCAACATTATAGGTCTTTGGTTAGGTTGCATTTGGAGTATAATGCGAGGTTCGGGTGGCCCCATTACAGAAAATATGTTGCTGGGGTAGTTTACCAGAACGATGCCTGAATTTGGGGGTATTAGCTGCAGGGACAGACTGTTTCTCTGGAACACTGGAGACCTGATTAAAGCACATATAATTATGAGGTATAGATAGAGTAGTCAGAATCTTTTCCCCCATAATGGACAAAATCAAATAGGAGAGTGCATAGCTTCAGGGTTGGGGAAGTACTCTCAGAGTAGCAGAGTCAATATAAGTTTACACAATACAGCCACTATGAAGCGGTGGCTGAAGGAGTGCTGCACCAATGACAGGCACAAAATGCTGGAGTAACTCAACAGGACAGGCAGCATCTCTGGAGCGAAGGGTCTCGACCCAAAATGTCACCCATCCCCGTTCTCCAGAGATGCTGCCTGGCCAACTGAGATGCTGCCAGTATTCATCTTCGGTTTAAACCAGCACCTGCAGTTTCTTCCTACATATTTTGGCTGGTCCAGTGAGCTCCCTCAAGCATGTGAATGTTCAAACTGCATTCATCCAGGACATGGGAGGGTATTACATCACCCCCCCCCCCCCCCCCCCCCCCAGGGTACCAGGGTAACCAGTGTAAGACTTGCTCTTTCAGACATGGTGTTTAAGTGTAGGAAGGAACTGCAGGTGCTGGATTAAACCGAAGATAGACACAAAAAGCTGGAGTAACTCAGCGGGACAGGCAGCATCTCTGGAGAAGGAATGGGTGACGTTTCGGGTCGAGACCCTTCTTCAGACTGGTGCCCGACGCAGCTCACTTTCTGGTTATCAGCAGGTGTGGACATTGGGGGCTCGGTGAAGTTAATGCTGGCGAAAATCGTGGGCAGGTGGAAGGACTGTCTCATGTTAAAAACATTCATTGGTTATTATACTTCATTTCATGCATGTTGATGTGTTGAATCGGATTTCTAGAAAAGCAGCACCATCTAGTGTGCAACCCAAGCCATTGCAAACAAAGGAATAAACTTTTAATTATCTGCAGACGTAATTTCCTCAGATATATTTCATTTACAAGGGGAAAAAATATGAAAAGTTGCTTTATCCCATACTTGGAGTAACTTGGATAATGGGTCAGATATGCATCATAGTTTGGGGATTATTAAGTAGCTGCTTTCTATGTGAACTGCTTGGTTAAGCTCATGAGTGACAGGAGCAGTGTTAGGCCATTTGGCCCATCACGCCTGCCCAGCCTTTCAACCATGGCTGATCTATCTCTCCCTCATAACCCCTGACACCCGTACTAATCAGCAACAGCCCACATCAATGCAGCCTGAAAAAAGTACGGATAGATGCTGGTTTAAACCGTAGACACAAAAAGCTGGAGTAACTCAGCAGGTCAGACCGCATCTCTGGAGAAAAGGTATAGGTGGCGTTTCGGGTCGAGACCCTTCTTCAGACAGATTGTGACGAGGGAGGGAACTGAAGCTTGGAGATCTATTCCATTTCCCCAGGGATGCTGTCTGACCCGCTGAGTTACTCCAGCTTTTCGTGTCTATCTCCTGAAATAGTGCTGGAGTTAACTTAAGCAGGTCAGGTTTAGGTCTTTAGAGAGCATGGATGGGTGACGTTTCGGGTCGAGACCCTTTTTCAGACAGATTGTGGTGAGGAGGGGGAGGGAAGAAAGCTGGGAGATGGAGGCAGGCTGAAGCCTGACAGGTGAGGGGTTTGATAGGCAAATGGTTTGACAATAGTCAGATGAAAAGACAAGGTGTGAGATAAGGATAGAAGAGGTGCAAATTGTGCAACCAGAGGAAGGAATATAGATGAAAGGGACAAGGAGGGGTGCAAATGTAGATGGGGCACAGGGAAAAGGGGCAAGGAAAGATGGAAAAAAGGGTAGACACAAACTGCTAGAGTAACAACAGGGCAGGCAGCATCTCTGGAGAGAAGGAATGGGTGTCGCTTTGGGACAAGACCCTTCTTCAGTCTGATGTCAGGGGAGTGGGGGGTACAGAGATAAAATGTAGTCAGAGACAGTGAGACCGATAGAACTGGGAAGGGGATGAAGAGCGAGGGAAAGCAAGGGTTACTTGAAGTTAGGGAAGTCAATGTTCATACCGCTGGGGTGCAAGCTACCCAAGTGAAATATGAGGTGCTGTTCCTCCAATTTGCGCTGGGCCTCACTCTGACAATGGAGGCGGCCCTGGACAGAAAGGTAACCCAGTGTGGGAATGGGAGGGAGAGTTAAAGTGTTGAGCGATCGAGAGATCAGGTAGGTTTAGGCAGACTAATCGCCGAGCCTGCACTTGGTCTTCCCGATATACACAAGTCCACACCTGGAACAGCAGATCCAGTAGATGAGGTTGGAGGAAGTGCAAGTGAACCTCTGCCTCACCTGAAAAGAGTGTTGGGGTCCTTGGACAGAGTCGAGGGGGTCAGTATAGGGACAGATGCAGTTGCAGGGGAAATTACCTGGATGGGGAAAAAAAGGGTTGTCTGTGGGTGAGTTACCTATAATTGGAGAATTCAATTATTAATACCATTAACTTGTTAGCCACCAAAGTGGAATATGACGTGCGGTTCCTCCAGTTTGTCGACTCACACTGGCATTGGGGGGGGGGGGGGGGGGGCACAGGGCAGAAAGGTTAGTATAGGAACAGGGAGGGGAGTTATCATGGTTGGCAACTGGGAGATCCTGCAGGTCTTAGTGGCCAGAGCTCAAGTGTTTGGCTGAACAGTGGGCAAATCTACATTTTGTCTCACCGATGTGAACAGCAGTTGCAGTAGAAGAGGTTAGAGTAGGTGTACGTAAACCTCCGCCTCACCTGGAGTGACTGCTGGGACCCGTGGGTGGAGGTATACGCGTTACATTTCCTGCATTTGTTGGGGAAAGTACCCAGGGATGGGATAGTTTGGATGGCAAGGGATGAGTGAACTCCATTTATACCTCACGCTGCCTCGGCAAGGCCAGCAGCCTAATCAAGGACGAGTCGCACTCTGACCACTCCCTCTTCTCCCCACTCCCATAGGGAAAAGGTATAGAAGTGTGAAAACGCTCACCTCCAGATTCAGGGACAGTTTCTTCCCAGCTGTTATCAGGAAACTGAATCATCCTACCACAACCAGAGAGCAGTCCTGAACTACTATCAATCTCATTGGTGACTTGGACTATCCTCGCTCACACATTACTGGCTTTACCTTGCACTAAACTTTATTCCCTTATCATGTACCTATACACTGCAAATGGCTCGATTGTGATCATCAGTCTTTCAGCTGACTGGATAGCATATAAAAGCTTTGCACTCACTGTCTCTTGGTACACGTGACAATAAACTAAACTGTTCAAACTAAACCGTTCACCTGAAACCAAGGAATTGTGGAGGTTTCTGTGGAAGGCAGAAAGGGATGGAGATGGGAAGATGTGACTGAAGGTGGTGGAAAGGTGGGAGAATATTGTTTTGGATGTGGAGGCTGGTGGGGTGAACGGTAATGTCCAAGGGAATTGATAACCATTACAACATTTAGCGATAGAGCACTCTGGGACAAACATCTCCCTCACGATCTGTACCCTTGCTAGTTCTGGTGTATCAATGCTCTATCAGAGACAGAGGGGGGAATAGTTGCTGCCCTCATCTCACTTTTAGCCAGCAAGGGGTCGATTCCCAGAGCCTTCTAGACGTAAAGAGCTTTCTCATCTTCCCTCCCACCCCACTACCTCAAATCTAGGACTCATGGTTGTTGACATCTTTGCCAAGGGTAAAAGGCCCTTCCTATTCACCCAACCCAGACTTTTCAGTCTGAATGCCCATGATTAAAGTTTCCTTCTGCCTCAGGAAACAATCCCTACTCAGCCAATCCATCTGTGTGATTATACTTCTGAAACCCAAGTATTAACCACAAATTTCATTTGCATTTAACATAAGGCGTGGCAGCAGCAGGCTTTAGTGTCTGCTTTTACCATTCAGTGCGATATTAGAACAGTACATCACAGAAACGGCCCCGTTGGCCCTTACTGTAGCAAACACGATGCCAAATTAAACTGATCTTTTCTGCCTGCATGGGATCCATAAGCCTCCATTCTCCATAGACCCATGTGCCTATCTAAAAGCCTCTTAAGTGGCACTACACACTCATCACCATGTGCAAATGTGCTCTGTACATCATCCTTAAACTTTTCCTCGTACCTTATTGCTATGCCTGCTCGCTTTCTGACATTTCCATTCTGAGAAAAAGGTTATCTACCCCATCTATGCCTTGCAATGTTATATAATTAATCATGACTGAAGATTGTATTTTGACAGGATAACTCAAGTTGTGGATGAATTCCAGTGTATAAAGAAGAACTTAAAACAGTGTGGAATCGTCATGGATAAGGCTTTGTCCTTCTGGTCAGGTGTAATTAGAGAATAAATTCATGATTTCACAATAATTCACATCGAGGGAGAGTGATTGTAACTTAATATGGTTTCATATTTAGTTTTAAATCGTGAAATTGGGGTCTGAAGCAGTATCTTAAACTTAATAAGTCTTACTAAGGAAGCATTGGGTAGAAAAGAATATGAAAAGAGAAAAATGGGAAATTAATATAATAAAAGTATTTCAGAAATCTCAACGGTATTGAGAAATTACAAGTATCTCTGTGTGGCTAAGAAAATTGAGGATTGCATGGGAGGCCAGTGTCTTAACTATTTATCTATATTGCTAATTTAGTGGAAGGGACAAAATGCATTACAGCCAGACCTACTGACTATATGACACACAAAATGCTGGCGCACCTCAGTGGGACTGGCAGTTTCTCTGGAAAGAAGGAATGGGTGACGTTTCGGGTCGAGACCCTTCTTCCTCGACCCAAACCGTCACCCATTCCTTCTCTCATCTGCCCCACTGAGTTACTCTAGTATTGTGTCTATATTCGGTGTAAACCAACATCCTATGCCAACTGACGTTATGACTGGTGGGAAAGTAAGCTGAGACACAAAGAGTCTGCAGGAGATAGGTGACGACAGAGATAACAATTCAGATGGAGCGTAACGTGGAAAATAAAAGCATCCATTAATTGTATATTTTACATTTCCTTATGATATAGAAAGAGGGCCATTGAGTTTAGGAAACTAGTGGAGTCCAGGTTGGCAAGAAAGTGTTTATTGTTAATGGAGCAAGGTAGGCAAAGAGGCATTTATTGTTAGTAGAGTCCAGATATCTGCAGAGTGATCTGGGGGTCCTCACAAACAAAATGCATGGAGATACACAGAAAGTATTTAAGCTGGCAAATAGAACGTTGGCCTTCAATACAAGGAGAATGGCGACATATCCTTATGCCGTACAAGAATGTGGAATCACATTCAGAGACTTCCCCTTGGGAGCAGACATACATCCGCACTATAAAACACTTTGTGTAGGAAGGAACTGCAAATGCTGGTTTACACCATTGACACAAAATACTGGAGTAACTCAGCAGGACAAGCAGCATCTCTGGAGAGAAGGAATGGGTGATGTTTTAGGTCAAGACCTTTCTTCTGACAAAGTCAGGGAAGGGAGAGACTAGAGATATGTGGAAGGCCAAGGTGTAGAAACGACAGACCGAAGCAGACAACAATGCATACAATTATCAAAATTAATCAGGAGTGAAACTAGTCAAAAAACTAGAGTGGGGGAGGGACAAAGAGAGAAGCAAGGGTTACTTGAAATTGGAGAAGTCAATATTCATGCTGCAGTGTTGCAAGCTCCCCAAGCAAAATATGAGGTGCCGTTAATCCAATTTGAGTTTGGCCTCAATCTAACAACGGAGGCGGCCCAGGCTAATGTCAGTATGGGAGTTAGTGTTTAGCTACCAGGAGATTGCATAGGCCGAGGCAGACTGAGTGGGGGTATTCCGCAAAACAATCACCGAGCCTGCGCTTGGTCTTGTTGATATACAAAACAAAGATCCTACAGCGGAGCAAGATAGACCACTTCTAAATGCAATGGGCTGACGTGTAGTACGCAACGGAGCGGAACGTGGGCCTTTTTTCATCCATTTCAGTAACCCAACCCGACTTGAAGCGAAATCAACGTTACTTTCCCACCAGTTTGTGTTAATAAATTATAATTCTGAAAATGAGGAGATTTTTACCAAAGAACTTTTATTTGTACAAGGATGTTTCCGTAACCGGCTTCCGTCTCCGCACTAGTATCTTTGCTCCGCTTTGGGATCTTTGGTGCGGAGACAGAAGCCGGTTACGGAAATGGGACCAAAAATTACCCATGAATCTGCCCATGACCGTACTACGTCTTTTTCATCGAGTGATCTATCTTGCTCGCTGTAGGATCTTTGGTACAAAATGCTAAGCTGTAAAGGAACAGAACCAAAAAAAAACAATAAGACAGCGATGATTATAGGGATTCTATTGAAAGGAAAGCAGACAGGTCTGTGTGTTTGCAGGCATTGCAATTCCTTCCTTGAAGGTTTGTTGGCTCCCTACTGCCATTGTTAAGATAATTGTGGGGTGGGGGAAGGTTCGCAGCCAGAATCAGACCACAACAATGGTAATCAGGTAGATAAGAAGTTTCATTTGCAGCAATCAAATGCTGAATAAGTCACTGGAAGAATTTTCAGTGTTGTACTCAACTAGATTTTACTTAGTTGATGTAGGAGTGGATTCAACATGTCAAATAGCCTCCCTGTGCTGTTATCATTCTTGTCATTCATACCACTGTTTTGTATCAAAATATTAATTTAGACTGCAGATTATTCTTAGACTGCAGATTATTTTTTTCCGCACCAATTGGAGCTACCCCTTCCTCTGTCATCTTTATAGCCTCTATGTATTTAAAGATTTTGCATCATTTCCATGTGTCTTTTGCTTTGATACTTTTGAAATTAATCTCAACTTTTTACATCCCTCTTGGCTTTCCAGTGCCGATGTCCCAGTAAGTCGTAAGCTTCATTTTGGTCTCATCTTACATACCGAGTTCCCCAACGCCCAAGAATTTAAATAGTAAGGGACACATCTTTCCCTTTCTTGATGGAACATATTTGCTCCTTCAATGTTTCCCTATGCTATGAAAGAACCGCCTTTAAGGTAGAATCTTGAGTCCACTTCACCTCCATTATCTCCAACCCCACTAGTACCCCAATTTACTTGTTATCGTACTGTTATCTTACCTGTGACACTGTTCTGGTAACTCACAAAAACTGAATTCTGATACTACCTCCAGACAAACCTTCCACCAGCTCCATTCATTCTTTAAATTCTTACCTCAAGGACAGAACAACTTGTCCCATTCCAACGAATCTACGATGTCCCATGGTTCATAAGTGATAGGAGCAGAATTAGGCCATTCAGCCCATCAAGTCTACTCTGCAATTCACTCATGGCTGATCTATCTCTCCCTCCTATCCCCATTCCCCCGCCTTCCCATAACCCTTGACACCCATACTAATCAAGAAGCTATATCTGCCTTAAAAATATCCACTGACTTGGTCCCACAGCCTTCTGTGGCAAAGAATTCCACAGATTCATCACCCTCCGACTGATGAATTCCTCATCTCCTTCCTAAAGAAACGTCCTTTAGGGACATTCTGATGCTATGGCCTCTAGTCCTAGACACTCCCACTAGTGCAAAATATCCTCTCCACATCCACTCCATCCAAGCCTTCACTATTTGTCCCTACACACCGCTCCCTTGTACGGTGAATCATGCATCGCATGGACAATGCACAATTGGTGACCATTAGGGGGGGGAATTGGGCTCAGGGATGAAAACAGCCATTCTCAACATTGGTCTCAATACATCAACAGAAACCAAGGTCCACCTAATCGTGTTTTAAAGTCCAAAAACAGGACTGCTCCCATTAACATTAGGCTGACTATCATTCGCAACCTCATTTGAGGGTTTACTTTGAACATGCAAGATGTTAATACTAAATCACTTAAGTATCTGAGTGAACCCTAATCTCATCATCACCCAAAGATCGTTTTAGTCCAGAACAGATCAAGCAACAGTCAAGCACAAAGTAGTAATCTTTGTTTGACCACAGGGAAATGAAGCCCAATTGTTACCAACGCTGACAAAGACCAGGGATCAAATCTATCTTGTTACAGCCCAGCTAGATATAGCTTTCAATTTGTTCTAAAGAGGTCCCAAAAGAACAAGACTCAAATAAAATATATTCTTAAATATGGTTTTAATACTCTTCTCCATTTCTGTACATCACAACACCAAGTTGCTGCTTGGGATCTTTCTGCAGAGGCTGTGGTGCATAAAAGCTGAAATCTACCCCTTTCTGTGAATTCATAGATCACTTCCATTGCTGGAGAATACATTGGTCAAAGGAATACAAAATAAACACATTTTGGCATCATCTCCAAACTTAAATAGTAAACATTAAAACTACAAAAAGAGCTGCATACTTTCCAATGCATACTTCTTATACCAAGCAGTGGGATATTCGAAAAAGTAATATATATTTTTTATATATATATCCTCGTTTTATGTATCAAAATGGCCCCATTTACACAGTTCACACAACCCAGTGCTGAAAGCATGGTCCACCACAACTCTCCCACTTGTACAGGGACTGGAGAGGACAAGTAGAACATTGCAAATGTGCACGAACTCAACGTGAGTTCTACACATATCCTTGAGCACTGAAAATCTCAGAGGCCAAAATGAAAAGAAAAAAACAATTGCAATCATGTCATGAATACCATACAATATTCGGAACATCTTAATTCTACTTTTATATAGTCAGCACAAGAAATCTGACCGCTTTGAAACGAAAAACATTTTTGGATACTTTGACAGAGAAACACGTTTCAGAAGCTGCAAATAGATTTCGGTATTTGGAGGGTTTTTGAAAATATATTCTAATCTTAACAGTGAACAGAAGGGCATTGGTATGCTAGTTTTAAATTCACAACTTTGTGTATAACTGTGCTAAATTAAATATGCATCTACTTAGAAAGATTTGGGGATCTGTGCACGTTACCAGCACTACAAAGTAGCACAGGTCATTGCTCATATGGAATTGGAAGGTCTTGCTAATTAATGGCAATGGTGCTATGCATTAGATGTGTGTCACATCAAAGTCTGATAATAGTGGCCTGTGAATTGTACAATACACATTCAAACCGAATAAGGTAATCTGTGTTGTTGCAATCTGTATAATCAGACCCATCTTCCCGCATTATTTCATAAATACCACATTTCAACATAATCATAAGCATGTTGATTAAACAAAACAAAAATCACTGCTTTCCTTTTGGCCTTCACTGGTTAGAAGAACTGGGATAGATTGATTCCAACATAGTGTCTGCTACAAGCAATCACTAAATAAGATGCTGCTTGTGATCCAAAATGTACAGTAACCTGTCACACCACTACTTTACATGAACTCATTCCACTTTTGAGCACTTAAATGTTTGAAATGTGATGCAATCCAATTAATAATCCTAATGACTAGTTTATTAACGTGATTGCTTCAGGCACGACATGGAATTTGCTAGACCCCGACCATTTTGATTTCAGTGAATTAGCTATTTAACAAGGTTCCTGACATTTGTTCCCCAATGATTTCTCAATCAAGTCATATCCAAGTTTATTAAGCTCCAATGCTCAAAGCCACTTTGTACTAATATGACCTCATTCTGTACAGTTTTAATGTTCTATTTTTTATCTGTTAATAGATTGTAAGAAACCAGATTCCTGATAACCTCATAACTAAAGAAGCAATTTTCTTGCTAATCCTCTTTACGCCATTCAAACTAATAGGCTGAATCACCACACCAGAGGTTTAAGATGCGAGCCTGCGTCCATGCTCAACAAATGCCCAAACCCCAACAGATGTGCGACACCAGAGTTTCGCGAGTTGGTGGATGGCTGACTTCACTAAAATTTGGGATTGTTTCAAAGAAACTCATATCAATTTTCCGACAGTCTGAAGATGGCATGACAGACTGTTTTGCAGCATGATTGCAAGGGTGCACCCAGTTCAGGTCCATGCTGTACCAACAATAAACCCCAATATGGAGCAGATCCCTATTAACCCAATACACCTTCACTCAGATCAAAACTAACGTTAAAGCTTGGTGGTTTTGCACTCACAAGCAACCAAAAGGCTGGCCTTACAAGAAAATGGGGAAAGTCTCCAACATTCAAGACCAGTGCAGGAACAAAACCTGCTCAAGGATTGAATATTTATGACATTAATTATCACTAGGGCATATCTGGCGATACCCAGCAAACCGACAAGTCTGCTCAAGCATCTCCAATATATATTAATTCTTAATAAAAGGCATGTAGGATTCTTTGCAACTCTGCTCCCTCTGCAACTCAGAAGTCCAAAAAATGCAAACCTGAAAATTTACCCCCACTACTTTAATTTGGAGATTAACATTAATTGTTTAAATAACAATAGGCATATTCTTCAATCTCCCCCTTAGGTACAACCATGTTTAGTGGTGTCCATGTAAACGGGGTCATTCACTACAGTTGGTCAAGACATCTAACTGCTTTGATGTAGAAACTCTTTCCAAGGGGGCAAACAGAGCTTATATCCAGTCAGCCTGCAGAAATGAAATTCAATAGCATTCCATTTTTATTATTTGCCTCTACATTTGGAGGTAAAAAATGTTTCAATTTCATAAAATACAACAGCAACAAAAATCCCATTGAAGTAAAAATTAAAAAAAAACGTCTCTCAAAAGATTAGTCCAAACTGGCATTAGGAACAGTAGTTTGGTGTTGCTGCTGTATTGACACTTTGACAAATCTATGTGTGTTATTTGTTTTTAAATTCACCATCTCCAATGTATTTAGATATCACAAGTTGTGATAATGTCTGTTCTAAGGCAGGGATTGATTATTCTGTTGAGGATCTTCACTTCTTGGGTTGGATGCTGGAGGGTTAGGCACCTGTAACCAGACCTATTCCAGACTACCTAGTAGTCATCCAGGTCATAAAAGTCGTCCTCATCTCCTTGGTACTCCATTCCTTGAAAGTCCACACGGTATCGTAGAATACCTGTTAAAAAAACATTTATTACTGTGGCGCCCTTCACAACCATCAGTCATATGGCATGGAAACAGGCCCTTCAGCCCACCTTACCCATGCCGACCAAGATGTCCCATCTACACTTCCCATCCACCTGCCCTTGTTTGACTTGTATTCCTCTAAACCTTTCCTATCCATGCACTTGCCCAAATGCCTTTTAATTGTTATAGCACCTGCCTCAACTACCTCTTCTGGCAGTTTGTTCCAAAGATCCTATAGCAAGCAAGATAGATCACTCCTTCTAAATGCAATGGGCTGACGTGTAGTATGCAACGGAGCGGAACGCGGGCCGTTTTTCATCCATTTCCGTAACCCAACCCGACTAGCAGTGTAATCAGCGTTGCGGGGGAATAGTTTGTGTTAATAAATTATAGTTCTGAAAATGAGAAGATTTTTTCCCAAAATAACTTTTATTTTTACGAGGTTGTTTCCGTAACCGCACTAGTATCCTATGGGATCTTTGGTGCGGAGACGGAAGCCGGTTACGGAAATGGGGCCGAAAATTACCCATGAATCTGCACATGACCGTACTACGTCTTTTTTGTCGAGTTATATATCTTGCTTGCTTGTAGGATCTTTGGTTTGTTCCAGGTTATTTGCAGGTCATTATAATAGATGAAAGGGACAACTCATTAACAAGGAGGAAGCTCCAAATTGCACTATAATTAATAGATTATCTATATCATTATCAGTTGAGAGACTAATATTGGCCAGGGAGAACTTTCGCAATCTTCTTTCACTCGTGCAAGCCATAAAAGGGCAGCAAGAACCAGCATTTCTGGCAAAAATTGGATATAAGAATTTGTTTTAAATCGGTCAAACGCTCTGGGAATGAGAGGGCAATAAATTTATACTCGATAGGAAGGAACTTTTTACATCAATAAATTTGGAAAGAAAACAGTTTGACTGCACAATGGACTGAGCAAAACGTCCCTACAGCCATCAGCTGATCCCAAATGTACAATCTACAGAACACTACGAGATCTGATGAGCATGTCCCAAATTATTTAAATGTAAACCCCATCACAGCTCAGATTTACTGTACATGATCTTTGCCCACATGTTATTTACAGAAATTAAATTAGGAGCACAAATAAGAAACTTAGAAATAGCTTGATTAGTTAAGGGGTTGTTTATCAGGACATGGATATCTTCTTCTCAAGATGAGAAAATATACGTAGTTACAGTCAGAGGGTGATACAGTACACAGGCTGTTCATGCAAGTCCAGGATGCCCATCTAAGATGGATCCATTTGGCCCATATCCCTTAATTATCCCATCCATGTACCTGCCCAAACTTTGTTTAAATGCTGTTATTGTACCTGCCGCAACTATTTCCTCCAGCAGCTCATCCCATATACACACCAATCTCTGTGTTAAACTATTGGGTTCCTATTAAATCCCAAACTTATGTCCTAGTTCTTGATTCCCCTAACCTGGGAAAAAGATTGCATTCATCTTACTCATATCCCTTTGTTTTATACACCTCTATATCATTACCTCTCAGCCTCCTGTGCTTCAAATAGCCATAGCCTACCAGACCTCTCCCTTTCGCTCAGGTCCTCAAGTCTTGGCAACATCATAAATCTTCTGCACACTCTTTCCAATTTAATGACATCCTTCCTACTGCAGGGTAACCAAAAGTGATCACAATACTTCAGTACTTGTACTCCTCGATTCCCCTGCTCTACAACTTTCACCAGGGCCCTACCATTCACTGAAGGGCTTCCCTGGTTTCACATACCAAAACGCAAGACCTCATTTATCTGAATTTGACTCCATTTGCCATTCCTTGGCCCAATTGCACAGCTGCTGAGATTCCTCTGTAATTCTAGATAACTATCTTCACTGTCCACAATACAACCTATTTAAGTGTCACCTGCAAATTTACTAATCATGCCTTGTAAATTCTCATCCAAATCATTGATATAGATGACAAACAGCACCAGTCCGAGACACACCACCTGTCACAGGCCTCCAGTCTGAAAAAACAACTTTCCACTCTGCTTAAACCTCAAACCAATTCTGTATCATTCGGTAGCTCTCTCTAGATCCTATCTGATCTACCTTCCAGAGCAGCCTACTTTGCAAAACCTCAAAGGTCTTGCTGGAGTTCAGATAGACCGTGTACTCCTGACCCATGTCCCCTTTTTCCTGACCAGAACCTCAATTTATTTTGTCATTCACGGTTCCTTACTCCTAACCAGCCTCGTCCTACATTCTAGCAGAAACATGCATACCTTGAACTCTATCATATTCAAATGAATCCCATCTTCTGGACATCCCTTTGCCCACAAACAGCCTACAATTAACATTTGCTAGTTCCTACTTAATACCATCAAATCTGGCATTGCCCCAATTTAGAACTTGTGCACTAAAATAATTACTTTGAAGCTAATAGAACTGTGGTTGTATCAGTCCTTCCCAATTTCCTAAGAATAGTTCAAACATTGCCCTCTCCCTTGCAGGGCCCTCTTTACATTGCCTGAGGAAACTCTCCTGAAATCATGTGGCAAATTCCACCCCATCTAAACCTTTGGTATTATTGCAGGCCGAAGTCTATATTAGACAAGTTAACACCTCCTACTATGACAACCCTACAGACCCAGCTTTGAGCATGAGTGGAACACCGGGGGGGGGGGTGGAATTGCCCCCTACCTCTCAACCCCCCCCCCCCCCCCCCCCATGTTTTGTGAAACGTTGCAGCAAAACCACCACCACAGCCTCTGAAGTCAGCCAGTACTCCGTGATGGTAAGTTCACAGGCACTGCGAGACCTTGAGGTCGATTCCAACTCCTAGAATCTAGCAGCCTGGGACTAGCTGCACTTCCCAGGTCGGCTCGCCTGCCTCGGGACTGGCTGCAGTTCCCGGGTCGCCTGCGTGCCCCGGGACTGGCTGTAGTTCCCAGGTCACAAAGATTAATTGGGAAAAAAAACACCTGCGGGCCGGATGATTTCGGGATACCCTGTAAAGTTGTAGGTTGCCGCACCCTGTCCTCGATGCCAGGCATCATTGTGTCCTCCCTATGTTTTAAAAGCGATTTCCGCCCATGAGCTGTCTGCAATACTCAGCATACTAGTTCCTCTAATTCCTGTTGAGTAATTGGGGATCTACAGTACAATCCTAACAAGGTTCATAGATGCTGCCTCACCCACTGAGTTACCCCAGCATTTTGTGTCTCCCTTCCATTGACTCCATTTATACCTCACGCTGCCTCGGCAACGCCAGCAGCATAATCAAGGACAAGTAGCCTCCTGGCCACTTCCCATTTCTCTCCTCTCCCTGCTGGCAAAATGTATACAAATATGAAATCGCACACCTCCAGATTCAGGGGCAGTTTCTTGCCAACTGTTATCATGTAACGGAATCGTTCTGCGACATACTGAACTGCTAACTACCTCATTGGTGACCCTCAGACTATCTTTGCTCACCCGACTTTACCAAGCACTAAACGTTATTTCCTTACCATGAATCCATATACTGAAACTGGCTCAATTGTAATTATGCAATGTCTTTCCACTGACTGGTTATAGCCCACAAAAGATTTTCACTGTACCTCGGTACACGTGACAATAAACTACACTGAAACTGAATAATAAGAGTAGGTATTGATCCTGCTGCTCGCTGCTGGTACTAAGCCACACAACCACATACTGCCTGCTTAACTGATGAACAGTTCTGGATTACATGTTTTGTTTTGACTAAATTGTTTGCTTTTTAAATTAAAGTAATTTTCATCACTTTATGACCCAATGAACCACACTATTGGCAGCCCTGTTCTTGGAATCTTGATTGAACTCAAGACAACATCTACATCTGATGGCTTTGGTGATGCCGTGCCTACTCAAATATGCAAGAGAAGACATTAGAGACGCCGCATTTGCAATAGTGTATTTGGTTTTGGTCACCCCGCAATAGGAAAAATGCCAATAAGCTGAAGAAAAGGCAGAAGACAAGATGTTGTCAGGACTTGAGGGGTTGAGCTATAGGAAGAGAATAGACAAGCTAGAACTTTATTCCCTGGAGTGCAGGAGGCGATCTTATAGAGTTGTACAAAATCATGAGGGGAATTGATAAAGTGAATGCAGTGTATTTTACTCAGGGTAGGCGAATCAAGAACCAGAGGACAAAGGTGAGAGGAGAAAGATATAATAGGAACCAGAGGGACAATATTTTCATTCAGAGGGTGGTGGGTATATGGAATGAGCTGCCAGAGGAGGTAGTTGAGGTACGTTACCAACATTTAAAAGACACTTAATTTTGGGTGGCACAGTGGTGCAGCAGTAGAGTTGTTGCTTTGCAGCACAAGAGACCTGGGTCTGATCCCAATTATGGGTGCTGTGTGTACGGAGTTTGTACGTTCTACCTGTGACAGGAGGTTTTCTCCGGTTGCTCTGGTTTCCACCCACACTACAAAGATGTACAGATTTGTATATTAATTGGCTTCAGTAATTTCTAAAATTGTCCCTAGTATGTAGGATCGTGATACGTGGTGATCACTAGTCGGCATGGACTCTGTGGGCTGAAGGGTCTGTTTCCGTGCCGTGTCTCAGAGTCTAAAAGGGATATGGGCCAAATGTAGACAAACGGGACTAACCTAGGTGGGGCATCTTGGTCGGCATGGACGTGTTGGGCTGAGCGGCCTGTTTTTGTGCCGCATGACTATAAGACCAATTTACCACAGGTCAGGGTTTTTTTTTCAAAGATACAAATTGTAAAGGGCCTGTTCCACTTGGACGACCTAATCCACGAGTTTAGAAGACCATAGACAAGTTGAAAAAAATGTCACGGTCGTGTTGACTCACCAAAGTAAAAGACCTCCTATGACTATGTCTACGACCTCCTACGACTATGTCTACGACCTCAGTCTTCCACACCTAAGTCCAACTATGACTGGCGACGAGTGGAAAATGATCACATGATAAAATGTCATGTTTGCATTTTTTTTCTCGGGCCAGTTACCAACCGACGACTACCATCACGACCTACTACGACCTACCTACGAGTAAAAAGTATCAATTTTTTCCATGCCGACTTTTTTTTACTAGTGGACATTTTTTATCAGGCTGGAAAAAACGCCGCGACCTACTTGAGGCCACGAGTACTAGGGGACCACTCACGAGCATGAGGAAGAGTTACGAAGACCTACGACCATGCTGCGAGTATGAGTCAAGGGCAAACTCGGCAAAGGTTGCTAATTAGGTTGTGAAAGTGAGACAGGGGCTTTACATATAAAACAAAATAGTTATTCCCTAACTTAATCTATTATTTTTCCTTTTTTCACAGCTTCAATATTATGTCAAATCTTGAACACTCCACTTTAATACATTATTAGATATTTGTGTGGAGGGAATAGGAGCAGGCAATTATATTAGCTGCAGCTACACGTACATCCAGGAAACAAAAAAAAATATTTTAAAGTGATGCTCTTCAGTTACAACACTTTTGTTAGCTTGACTTAATGCCCTACATTTACAGTGTGATTTTTGAAATCTGTCACTTGATTCTGTTAGAAAGTACCTAAATTACCAAAATAGTTGTGCTGCAATAATTGATAGTCATCCCCCACATGCATCTCCTTAGCAGTATTTTGCAATATCTAACTTTCCCTGTGATTACCTTATTTATAAATCAACTCAACTATTAATCTTAGACTGAATGCACTGGACTGGTAAATGACATGGATGGAAAAGTAGGCCACAGATTATAGTCTGTGAGATGCTACACAAGCCGTCAGCAGGCAAGCTGTCCAATTCACAGTTGAAGATACAAGTCTTACCACCAATCCCACCAAAGCCTTTCACAAACTGGGATCCTTCCTGTGATTTGTCTGTAACAATCTCCAGTGTAGCTCCAAATTTTTTGTAGTTGTTGGCAAACCATTCCAGGAGGGGCATGCTTTCTATCAGCTCATGTTCCTGTCCAGTCTAAATTTGTATTTTAAAAAAGAAAATTGAAATTTAAGTTTGCACAATTTAACATCGTACATTCTGGACTAATAATTCAACTTTTATTTCATTCACGAGACTCAGTTATGTAAAAAGTATACAAAATGATCAGCCCACCAACCATTTCATCAGTTCTTACCCATGAGCAGCGCACTACAGTGTTTGAATAATCACTAAACAGCTCTCCATTTAACCTGGTCACTCCCATTTTGCTGACATATAAAGGGAAGAATTTCAATTAAAGATTACAGCATTGTTGGTATGGTCACTCAACAATGCGAACCTATTCGATACAAGGCAAATTGGATCCAAAATTGGTTTTGTAATAGGAGAGAGTGATGGTGGAGGGTTGCTTTTGTAACAAGGAGCCTTTGACCATTAGTGTCCCGGTATGTAGAGGTGTTGGGACCCTTGCTGCTTGAAGAAGGTATCACTGGTAAGTTCATAGATGAAAAATTGATACAAGGTGATGCACATTGGAAAGACTAAAGTTTTGGAAATGCCCATATGTGGCAGGGTCCAAGGGAGCAGTGACCTTGAAGCACAAATCCACAGATAAGAGGGATTGCTGTTTTCATTAGCTGGGCCAAGAACACAAGAGTGACATGAGATGGATCTGGCGGGCAAGGCAAAGTAAAATCCCCAAAGAATTCTAAACACTACAGACAAATTACAATCTCTACCAAAGCCAATTAACCTACAAACCTGTACGTCTTTGGAATATGGGAGAAAACGGGAGTGCCCTGGGAAAACCAGAGATGCCAACCCTAAATTTAGTTCACAGTAACATTCAACCCATTTGTCCGTAACAAATGGGGTTAAATGCATTTCTCTCCGTACTCACTTGGGGTTGTTGCCGGCGGGTCTGCGCCTGCGCACTGGTGCAGATCAGCGGGCTGCTGGCGGGCGGGTGCGGCACATGCGCACTTGGCAAGGTTGCCGGCGGGTCTGCGCCTGCGCACTGGGTGGGGGTGGGGGTGGGGGGGAGGCCCGGTGATGGGGCTGCCGCGAGCGGCCGGCTGGCGGCAAGAAAGTGCCGCTGATCGCACGGGCCGGCGCCGCCCGGGCTCTGGGCCGGGCGTGGCGTGGCTCGAAATGGCGCCAGGCCCGGCAACCCTCCCCCACCGCGCACGCGCGGCCACTAGGGCCCGGCAACCCTCCCCCACTGCGCAGGCGCGGGCACTAGGGCCCGGCAAAGTGCCGCTGATCGCGCGGGCCGGCAAACTGGGAACACATGGCGCCGGCGTTCACCACGGGAGGAACACCGGCGCGGCGGTGTTCCGTAACAGCATGTTTGGCTGCCGGAACACCGTAAAAAGGTTATTTCGCCGGGACAAAATACGGCGAATCCGGGACACTTGGCACCTCTGGGAAAACCCACGCGGTCACAGGGAGAACATACAAACTCCGTAAAGACAGCACCCATGGCAAGGATGAAAGCAGGGTCTCTGGTGCTGTAAGGCAGCAACTCAACCGTTGTGGTGCTGGAGGGTATCATAGAACTTGGGTGCTGGAGGGTATCATAGAACAGAGGGACATGGGCGTACCAGTATACGCGTGCGTGCGTGTGTGCGTGTGTGTGTGTGTGTGTGTGTGTAATATATATATATATATATATGTGTGCGATAAATGTCAGTATCCAGAGGCTAATTTAACACATACTTTTGCAAATTGTATAAAAATGAAGAATTTCTGGACTGAGATTTGTTGAATAACTTCTGAAGTTATTAATACTAAACTGCATCCGGACTCAAAATTAATAATACTTGGAATATCAGAACAAAGTTTAACTCTTACAACAAGCCAAAGAAATTTCCTAGATTACAGTATAATAATATGAAAGGCCCTATATCCCCCACAATTAAAATGTGGATCACGGGAATGTCGGAGACCCTACACCTGGAAAGAATCAGATTTGCCCTAATGGACAAACAAGAAGTTTTCGTTAGAATATATCTTCTTTCATTGATTACTTAAAAGGGTAGAATGGTTCGGCAGGGAACCCTAACTGAAACTTGGACTCAGGATTAGATGAAAAGTTATACTCTATATTCCTTGATCTTATCTCCAATGATGTATTAATAGTAAATTATTCCATTCTTTTTCTTTTTTGATGTTGATTTTTATTTTCTTTTTCTTTCTGTTTTTCTCTCTTTAAAAAAAAATAGTAGTCAAAATGATTCACTTGACAATATTAATAATGTATGAATTTTTTTTTTTTTTAAATGACATGACAGTTGGACAGGGTGGTGAAGCCAACATTTGGCATCATGCCCTACATGAGTCAGGGCATTGAGTACAGGCATTGGGACAATGTGTTGCAATTGTACAAGGCTGTGGGACCGAATCTGCAGTATTGTTCACCCTGCAATAGGAAATATGTCAATAAACTGGTCAAAGTACAAAGATGAATGTTGCCACCGCACCTCAAGGGCAGAGCATAGGGAGAGGTTGGCAGGTTCAAACTTGATTCCGGAGAGCGCAGGAGATTGAGGGGTGACCTTAGAAAGATAGATAAAATAAGGCGGGGCAGAGCTAAGGTGAACGTAATTTTTTTCCCAGGGAAGAAGAATCAAGAACAAGAGAGCATACGTTTACAGTGAGAGTGGAAAGATTTAAAAGGGACCCAAGGGTCGATTTATTTACTCAGAGGGTGGTGCTTATGGAACGAGCTGCCAGGGAAGTGGTAGAGCCAGCTACAATAACATTTAAAAGACATTGAGAGAAGAACACAGAAAGGGAAAGATTTAACGGCAGTCACAGTGGCGCAGCGGTAGAGTTGCTGCCTTACAGCAAATGCAGCGGCGGAGATCCGGGTTTGATCTCGACTACGGGTGCTGTCTGTACGGAGTTTGTACGTTCTCACTGTGACCTGCGTGGGTTTTCTCCGAGATCTTCATTTTTCTCCCACACTCCAAAGACGTACAGGTTTGTAGGCTAATTGGTAAATGTAAAAATTGTCCCTAGTGTGTGCAGGATAGAACTAAACAGGATGTGGGTCTATTACAGACAAATGGGTCTTGCTGAATAGCCCTCCATCTCATTTAGCCCAGTACCAGGTCTTTAAAAAACTAATTGACATTTTACTTACTCAGTAACTTCATTTTTGTTTGTGCTCAAAATAAAATGGTTTTTCTTATGATTTGCAATTCAAAATGTTTTGGATTATGTAGTTGGTGTACCTTTCAGGAATAAAAACCCACATGCCACTTCAGTTTTCTTCCTCCAGCAATATTCTACAGTAGCTCTAACCTGGTCACCTGCAAAATTATTTCTTCCTTGGTTGCTATTAATTGTTGGCTCCGCAGTCATGCACCAGGAAATAATGCATGGTGTTCAGACATTAAATGAACATACCAACCACGAGACCCTACACAAAAAAAGTCAATAGCATCTCAGGAAGACAAAAGTACATTCAAATGGAAGGTAGACACAAAAAGCTGTGGTAACTCAGCGGGACAGGCAGCATCTCTGGATGAAGGAATGCGTGACGAGGTCAAGAAATGCTGCCTGTCCCACTGAGTTACTCCAGCATTTTGTGTCTACCTTCCATTTAAACCAGCATCTGCAGTTCTTTCCAACACACTAGTACATTCATATGTTTTGCAATGGTGCCTTTTACAAGAGTCTTGCTACCATTACAGGGCTCGAAATTAGTGGTTGCCCGGGTGCCATTGACCACTCAAAGTGCCACTGGGCAACCTAAACGTCGACTCATTTTGCCCGGCTTGGCAAGCAAATACTGGTTTATACCGATAGACACAAAAAACTGGAGTAACTCCGCGGGTCAGGCAGCAACTCTGGAGAATAGGAGCATGACGTTTCGTGTCGATGGCGGCGGCTGTATTCCTCTAGTATCTTTGATTGCAAGGCAAATATACTAGGAGCGTGGTGACGAAGGGTTGGAGCGAATGAAGGGTCTCGAACAGCGGCAGCGACTCCACCGTCTCCTCCCCCTGCACCCCGCCCGGCGGAAGGAGGCCTCACACACCCTCCCTCACTCCTCCCGGCCTCAGTGTGCGAGAGGGGTTGTTTTGAAAGCGCCGTTTGGTGGATTTACAGCAGTATCTTTTGATTTGCAGGCAACAGCCGCTATCGCCCTGATAATGGCCGCTGCCTGCAAACCCGTTAACAGCGCTTTCAAAACAACCCCTCTCGCACGCCGAGGCCGGGAGGAGGGAGAGAGGGAGGGCGAAGGAGAGGGAGGTCTCCTTCCGCCGACTGAAGCAGCTGCACCAAAGATCCTACAGCTATAGGATCTTTGAGCTGCACCGCTTGGACCCGCACCTACCTGTCGGCTGGCGGAGGAGGGGAGGCGGTGACGAGGATGCGGCGGCACTTTGGCGTTGGACAGGGACGGCCAAGGCAGCGGGCGATGTTGTCCGAGGATCGCTGACCTTCCTTCCTCCCCACCTCCCCTGCACCAAACCCCCCATCCATCCTGTAGTGATCTTCCCATTCATCTTTGACTGATCCCCTCATGCATCCTGTACTGATCTCCTCATGCATTCTGTACTGATCCCCTCATTCATCCCATACTGATCCCCTCATTCATCCTGTAGGGATCATCCATTCATCCTGCACAGACCCTCCGATCCACACTGTCCTGACCCCCCCCCCCCCCCAATTCATCCTGTACTGACCCCCCTCCCCCCCCCCATCCATCCTGTACTGATCCACCCATTCAAGTAGAATGGGGGGGAACAGTCTGAAGAAGGGTCTCGACTAGGAAACGTTGCCTATTTCCTTAGCTCCATAGATGCTGCCTCATCCGCTGAATTTCTCCAGCATTTTTGTCTACTCCCATTCATCCTGTACTAAACCTCCCATTCATCCTGTACTGATTCTCCCCCCCATCCATCCCGTACTGATCCCCCATTCAACATCACTGACATCCCCCGTGCTCTCCCCTCACAATTTTACATACTCCAACCAACACGTACTGATTCACCTGCCTCAATCCATCCATTCCGCACCGATTGCCTTCTCAACCCCCCTTCCCCCCCCCCCCCCACCGCCATCCATCCACCCCGCACTGATTCACACACCCCCTGACCCTATTGTGATTCATGTGCTTCAGAGCGAACATTGACCATGTTTGATGACGGAATGCAATCAAATGTGTTTTAATTCCCAATGTCATTATTTGTTTTGACACCTTTACACATATTACCAAAAGAACATTTGCTGCAGTTATGTCCTTTGGCCATCTCTTGTCAGTTAGTGTAATGTTTAACCTGTCAGATGGGTATAGTCGGTTTTAACAGCTATTATCATAAAATGCCTTTAGCAATTTCTTGCAACCTATATATTTTGTTATGGATAAATTATGTGGGACGCCAGAGTGTTTCTGTGCCAATAGTAATAACGACCCATGCTATTGGTCCTGGATTTATTGACACAGGTTGATCATTTGCTGAATAATTCAACCACATTTTTGTTTGGAAGTGGAAAGAACTAATAGAAATTGCATTAATTGCAATATGTAAAAAGAGTTGAGATATTGTATTATCATTTTTCTGCATGTCATTGTTGTATATATCATGCCTTGGTGAATATGTTTAGTTTGTGAGTTATTTGAAGCAGAAATAATATGTGAATGTAGACAAAAGTGCTGGAGAAACTCTGGCAGCATCCATGGTGCGAAGGAAATAGGCGACGTTTCTGGACGAAACCCTTCTTCAGACTGATGGGTTTTGGCCTGAAACGTTGCCTATTTCCTTTGCTCCATAGATGCTGCTGCACCCGCTGAGTTTCTCCAGCACTTTGGTCTACCTTCGATTTTCCAGCATCTGCAGTTCCTTCTTGAAAATAATATGTGAATGCTTCATTGAGCATAATTCTGACTGGTAATTATGCACTTCGTTCGAGCACGCGTCATGCAAACCGTCTTAAATGACCACCTAAACTGTCATTTGGCAACCTAAAAAGCTATCACGGTTGCCCGGCTGGCAACAGGGGAAAAAAGTTAAGCGAGAACCCTGCATTAGTCACTGAATTGAAACCCTAACATTTTCAACTAGACAACTGCAGCTTATAACAGAATGAAATTGTACCTCTTTGTCCGTGAAATGGGATTTATCCTTCTCTTGTTCAGGTGTCAGGTACAAGATTTTCTCTTCTGGGAAATAAAAGATACGGTGAAGCTGTCTATTGCATCCAATTGAGATTACAAATTACATTCCGTCTTAATTTTGACACCCAAGAATTGACAACTGAAAGATCTGCAATTACCTTCTGTGCCATGGCAGCGGAGTACGTATCGCATAATATCCAGATTTTCATAAACTATCAGGATCTCAACTGCACCCATCTCCAATGCTTTAAGTGTGTCATCTACTCCAAAGCAGTACTTCCCTGTATCTTGGCTAATTTCATCAAAGTATCGCCCTGATGGAAAAAAAATGTTACGCACTGCTCAAGCTAAGCATTCTAACCCATATTAATTAAACATTTAAAATTGCACTAGCGCCAACAAAATAACAGCTTCCAGGGCTTTTATGGACAAGGTTACTGCCTAAAAGAGTCCACATATATGGATGCCAGGCAAGATCAGATCACGTTCTGTTTAATGCCCAATGGCCCCAGAGAAAGAACAACTGAGATGATTGGTGCCTACAACTGACATTTGCAGAACAAAAATACTACTATTTACTATTGTACAAATTGTTTCATGTGTAACACAGGAACCATTACAATTTGAAATCAGCTGATTTGCCATAAAAACACGAGTGCACAACCTATGGTGAGAGCATGAACAACACGATGCACCACTCAAAGTTTGGCATTCAATTAAGACATCATGTCAAGTATGTAAAAGGTTTCATTGAAGATTGGAGAACAAGAACCATCTTCAACACTTACTCCAAAATCTGTTCCTTAATTGATAAGAAACCATCACCCACTTGTCATTATCATACTGTGGTTTGCAACAACGGAATTCAATAACCAAGTTCATTACAAAACAATTGAGAATGTTAAAACAGTTGTTCATTAAGCACTATGGCCATTCAGAGATTGTGAAAGGGGTGTGCAAGTGCAAGCTCTTAACTTAGCCAATCAATTGATGTTGAATTGCACCAGTAATTTCTCACCTATTAGTTTCTTCTCCTGGATGAACTTCACACTGGATAAGACTTCAGCTGACAGCTCAATTGCTTGATTAAAACCATTCTCACCTCCATAGGAGATGTCCACCAGTTTTAGTACTTTGCTCTGCAATCGCTGTGTAGAAACACACATAACAACAATTACAGCTTGAATGAAAATGCTAACAAAGTCGTACTAGAAGGCAGCACCGTATCCCAACAAATATCCTTGTGGCTCTTGAGTCCCAAACAAAAGGATGAGGGGGCTGAAAACAATGAGGTGTCAAAGTTTTGTGTGCTGAGAAATCATACATAGTCCACGTTATTTATCATTAGAATATAGTTGTGATAAATGATACCAAAATCTCGCCGACTTACTTTTACAAATGATTCAAAATTCAGATGTCAAGAATCTGAAGTGCTAGAAACACTCGGGTTGGGCAGCATCTGTGGATAGGCGATGGGGTTAACATTTCAGCTCAGAGTCTTAGCGTTAATTTGGTTTCTCTTTTTTACAGACACTGCCCAAGTTGCCGAGTGTTTTTAGTAATTTAAACGTTGGTCTGACTGGATTTTTCTTTAGCAAAGCAACAAAACTCATTAGGATTGTGGCAGACAAAAAAAATCAGGAAGATGGAATCGAATAATTGGAAGCTCTGAATTCAGTGGTGTCAGACAATTCTCTTCCCTGCATTAGTATTAAACTCTTCACAGGACAGCTCATATCTAACTTCCACACCTGTAGAGAAATGCAGAAGTTTGGATGTGCCAGCAGTTGAACTCTAACTGCTGGCACATCCAAACTCTTGTTGCTCTGTTGGATTCAACACACTGATTTCTGCGGCTCTGCATAGCTGTGGAGAATATGTTGCTATCCCATGAAGTAGAGCCTTGATCGGGCACCGACTTAGCCTCAAGCGATGAACCCTGAGCCCAACACAGAGACTGTTCCGACTGCATAGGACAGTGAGCCATTTAATATCTGAAGACCAGCTACCATTAAAAAATAGCTTGAAGGTTAAAAACAATGAAGTAATAATTAACAAGCAGCGAATGTATTTAAAAATTAATCTACGTGTTACATTAAAAACATCAATATTTAACAAACCAGTTACCTTTCCTCAGATCAGAAACCCAATTTAAAACAATGCAGGGGTCAGATACAAAGTGCATGCAGATCGTCAACTGAGCTCTACAGCTTTGTAGATAAACACAAAACGCTGGAGTAACTCAGCGGGTCAGACAGCATCTCTGGATAGATGGTATGGGTGACATTTCAGGTGTCTTCAAACATTCTTCAGAGAAGGTTCTCGATCCGAATCATCACCCATACCTTCTATCCAGAGATGCTGTCTGATCTGCTGAGTTACTCCAGCATTTTGTGTCTAACTTCAATGTAGACCAGCAGTTCCTTCCTACATTGTACAGCTTTGTAATTGGTTTCAGCACTGTGACAGGATCAGAATGGCATAACTCGATTTCCAACGAGTTCCATGTTGCAACATGCAAACACAGAAATAAGGTCGACACTGGCTGTTCATTACTGAACTGCCAGCAAAAAAAAATCATAATTTTTCAGCCCAGTTACATTTAAACATATTTTACAATTCTGTCGGAGGGAAAATATTGTTCTTTGACAATGCACAACATTATGAATAATGGTCTTCACAGCGGGGGCAAAATACATGTGACATTCTCGGAGAAAACAAAGAGTTGAGCATGTAGTTTAAGGAAATAGCATTTGGAAAATTGAAACTATCCCCCAAAGCCAGGGACTTTAAAGAAATGGATAAGGAAATTCCAAATGCTTTCACCATTATTTTCCACTGGCACATTCAGAAAACGCTGGTGTAGAAAGTTTCCCGTCAATTAAAGTCCTTTACTTTAACCATGACTTCTGATCATAGCTTTTCTTTGCCTATAATCTCGTTAATGAAGACGGATTGTCCCTTTAATGAAAAGTTACCATTCCTCCTCTTTTAGTTCCATATATTTCTGATTTCGCACCCTAACACTCATTTAAAACCAGTTACAACCATGAGTTTGTAATGAACCAGTATGTCTTCCAAATTTCACAATCTGAAATCAAAATGAAACTCAGGGGAAAAGGCAAAATGCATTGTGGAAGTTAACATTTTACATTAAATTTTAATATAACTAGCAGAATACAAAACAATTTGCAAACCATACTAAGCATTGTCTAACAAGCATCAGACACTGCCATTTTAGGCCAGTAAAACTAAGTAACATGCTGATCTAGCCATTTACAGCCTGTATAGAGCGTGGGATGAATTTGTACTGTTTCCAGGCAAGAAAGCCAGCCTTGACAATGCCCTCTTCTCCTATGGTTATCTAAAATCCCATTAGAAGGCAGATCTGAGATCCCCAGAGAAGAGAGGACAATGTTCCCATTTGAAGAAGGGTTCCAACCCACAACCGACCCATGTTCTTCAGAGATGCTGCATGACCAGTTGAGTTACTCCAGCACTCTTTTTTTGGTAAACCAGCATCTGCAGCACCAACCGTTAACACAATGAAGCATGCATTAAGATTGACCAAATGGAGGAAAAACCTACAAAACTGTAGATTGAATTACTGATTCCAGAGGGAAGACAGAATACCATACTTTCACCAGAAATAATATCCATGTCGGGTCATGGATCACCCAATCACTCAACATTCACCGAATCATAGCAGAATTTAACCATAGGAATAGGAATAAATGGCATTTCAGTGTTTTCACTCAATACGATTCTGATTTAGCTTACCGGGTCAAACATGTCGGACTGACTGAGCTCAGTTTTGAAATCAGCTGATCCAGCCAGGATAAGACCTGCCACGTTCACCTTGTCACTACTGATGAAGAGCTGTACAGCTGTCTCTGCTACCTTCCGTACATAGTTATGCCTCTTTTCCATTCGTAGGCGAGCAAAACGCAGGGCAGACTGCCCTCCTCTGCCTTTAAATGCAAAATACAACTTTAAAAGTCGATAAAGATGTGTTTAAATACTGACATTGAAAATAAACAGCAAACTCCATATTGTCTGATATATCTCAGAGCTGCCAGCATAACAAATTACAAAAAGCAATGATTAATAAATATGATCTCTCAACAAGCATTTGGAGAAAAGAATTATTTTAATTGTATTGATAAAGGGAAGAATCTAAGCCAGGACACCCACTGTTCTTGCTCAAAATAATATTCTCAAATTTGAAATGACCATTCTTTACATGGAAGCACAATTTGGATCACGAGTACAAATTCCAAGCCCCAGCAAGTTTGTATATATCCAGTCACAGGCCATATGTTACCAGTGTAGCTATATAAACATCACAAATAATACATATAGCATTTGGATGGGATTCTTCATCAATTCATGCCTTGCATCGGCATTTATTTCAAGTAATTTGGTCAAAATTATCCTCAACTTCAGATTCAATTAAGAATCAATGCTTTCCAAAAAGGAATTTCAGGTGTAACAAAGTCTGAAAAATCACCAACAGGAATTACCCCACAGGTTTTCATGGAAGGGTGTTCTCTATTTTAGAGCCCCATAAATTAAAAGATGGCTCACAAGAAGATAAGTATATTTATCCTCAATCACCACCTTCATTTCCAGTCACTGGAACCAAAATAAAACCTAGCAACCGCAGCTGTGAAACTCCCACCAAGCTCCATCATTCTTGATTTTGGGAATAGCAGGAAGAAATTGTTCCAAAATTCTACTACTATTAACATGAAGCGGTTTCTGACATCAGCATTTTACTGCAGATTCTGCTTTTTTATATTCAAATCTCCTTCCAAAAGGAAACAACAGGTAGGATTCCATCAACTGTTTAATTGTAAAAGTGTCCCTTAAACTGCTACACAAACCTTGTATCTCCTAAAAGTTATCCATACAATCTATTCCGGTATTTCAGTTATTTTGATTACAATTTGGCACATTTGTGATCTTGACAAAGGGAACCTTTTTGAGGTGTGGCACAAACATGAATGGAATATCCCTGAAACAGTTGAACCAGACAAAAGCAAACTGTATGACGTGCTCAGCAAAATCAATGGTGGAAGGTAGAGCTATACTTAGTGACCCATTATAAGAAATGGAAAAAGTGAGTGGACAGGTTTTAAGATGAAGAATAATAGGAAGTATAGGAAACTGATAGGCATTAGAGATTGAAAGGTAAAAAGGGTCATCAGACAATGTTGGAAATCTAAAAACTGTTGGAAACGTTCAGTTCCATGTTCAGTCTGCAATACTGTAATATACTGAATGAGAAGATGTCATCCCTCTCAAAGTATTGTTGAGCAAAATGCAGTAAAGGCAAATAGGCTAATGGGAGTGAAGTGAAGAACTGAAATGAATTTAAGGTCTAATCAGACATTGTTCAACTGTGAACAGTTCACCCACTCTGATTGAGGTGTCAAGATTAAAGTGTCCATCAGCATTTTCAATATTTGTTGCACATCTACAACTTTGTACAGTTACAGTGCCTAGAATCTAGCCATTTAGAAAACAGTCTGAAAATACTCAGTAACTATTGATCGCACCTATCAACTAGCAGGATGTCAGGGATAGCACTTTACACCTGGTGCAAAGTGCTATCGAAGATAGGAATAAGAAGATATGACAGGTGAATGTGTGGCTGAGCAGTTGGTACAGGGGCCAGGAATTCAGATTTATGGACCACTGGGAATTCTTCTGGGACAGATGTGATCTGTACAAGGAGGACAGGTTGCATCTAAAGAGGAAGGCAAGTTTGCAAGTGCTACTCAGGAGGGTTTAAATTAAATTGCCAGGGGAGTAGGATCTAATGTAGTAGTGAGATGCGTGGGAGGCTAGAAGTCAACAGAAGCAAGTTTAGTGGAAATTATAGGCAGGAGTATGGCAAGGAGTGAGGAAAGATTAAGGGATCAAATTGCATTTACTTCAATACTTGAGGCCTGACTGGTTAGGCTGATAAACTCAGGATGTGGTTAGGTACATGTGACTGGGATGTTACAGCCGTTATGGAAACATGGCTAAGGAAAGAAATGGACTGGAAGCACAAATGTACCAGGATACAGGCATGATAGAGGTAGGGGTAAGATGAGAGGGAATTGCTTTACTGATTAAGGAGACCATCACAACAATAATCAGAGCTGACATCACTGAAGGGTTGTCCACAGAACGTTTATGGGTGGAGTTGAGAAATAACAAAGGGGATGGTCACCTTGTTGGTATTGTGCTATTGTGCGGTGGTGTGCCGGAGGGGTCGGTGACGGGCATATTGTTGTTTGTCATCTATATAAGCGATTTGGATGAGAATGTTCAAGGATGAAACTAAAATATGTGGTATCGTAGACCGTGGAGATGGTTATCAAGAATTTTATCAAGCATTGCAGTTGGATCTTAGTACGTTGGGCATAAGAATAGTGAAAAGAATTTAATTTAGGTAAGTGTGAAATTTAGGGAAGTCAAACAAGGGTAGGACCTTCACAGAAAACGTCAGACCCTGGGGAAAGTTGTAAAGCAGAGTGATCCTGGAGTACAGGTACAGAATTCACTGACAGGGGTGCTACAGGTAGATGGGTGAAGGAGACCTTTGGCATATTGGCCTTCCATCAAGGAAATGAATAGAGAAATTGGGACAGTATATTATAGTTGTAGACAACATTGGATTGATGTGTTGAGGTTTGGGTCACCCTGCTATTGGAAAACTGCCATCATGTTGCAAAGAGTGCAGAAAGGATTCCTGCCATGACTTCAGGGTCTGACGCGTAGAGTACAGACAGGCTAGGACTATTTCTTTGATTGCAAGTGTCTGAGAGGTGGTCTTATAGAGGTGTATAAATCAGGAGGGTGAATGCAGTGTCTTTTTCCCAGGGCAGGGGAAATCAAGAACTAGAAAACATAGGTTAAGATGAGGGGTAAACCTGAGCGGCAATTTTTCCATACAGATGGTGGTGGGATGTGGAATGATCTACTAGAGGATGTATTGGGGTAGGCACAATAACATACAAAATGTGGACAATTGGACATTGATGGAAAAGAGTTTCAGGAAAATAGGCCAAACGTAGGTAAATGGGGCAGGCTTACATGGGCCATCTTGGTCACATTGGACGAATGGGATTGAGATCGTTAACATCAAATTTCAAGGGTGACGATAAACAAGGCCATTAACATAACTTCCGGTCATAATCTCTACAACATGATATAAAAGTTTGATATAAAAATACCCAACCACCAAAAATTAAATTACTCTTCAAGTATTAAATGCCCTAACCAATGTGGTATAGCCACAGATATTGAAACTTCAATCCTGTTGTCTGCGACCAGTAAATCTATGCAGCAGTTTACAAAATCTGCTGGAGGAACCCGGCAACTAAAGCAGCATATGTCGAAGGAAATGGACAGTTGACATTTCAAGCTGGATCCCTTCACCAGGACTGAAAGAATAGAAGGGAGATAGCCAATATAAAGAGCTGGGCTGAGAAATGATAGCTGGAGGCAAAAGGCTGCTTATGATAGAATAAATGGAATCTAGGAAGAAAAGATGAGGCCTTGATCCAAAGGGAGATAGGGTGGGCAGAGACCTAGTGGGACGTACAGATGAGTGGTTTGGGGAAGGGAAAGAATCACGTGCATGAGAGGAAAACCCGGTTAGATCAGAATGAGAAAGAAAAAGCCGTAGATTATCTGAATATGGAGAATTCAATGTTCAAACCATTAGGCTATAGGTGGAATATGATGCTGTCTTTCCAGTCGGCCTGGCAATAGAGAATGCTGAGGACAGACAGATGGGTGTGGAATTGGAAAAATAATTAGAATCGGAAGCTCCTGATGGTCAAAGCGTACAGAACACAGAGCGGCTGTTTAGGCTGTTGGTCTGACTAATTTACTGGAGGCCACATCGAAAAAACACAACGCTATAGGCGAAGTTGAAGGCAGTGCAGATGAATTACTGCCTCAACTGGAAGGCTGTTTAGGTCCCTAGATGATAATGGAGGTAGTGTAGGGACAGCTGTTACACCTTCCAGGGGAAGCTGCCAGAGTGGGGAAGGGGTGAGCAAACCAGTATTCACAGAGTGGGAAGGAAGTGCAGATGCTGGTTTAAATCAAAGATAGACACAAAATGCTGGAGTAACTCAGTGGGACAAGCAGCATCCCTGGATAGAACACCTCTGACCAGTCCGCCTAAACCTACCTGATTTCCTGGTTGTTCAGCACTTTAATTCCCCCTCCCATTCTCATAACGACCTTCTGTCCTGGGCCTCCTCCACTGTCAGTGAGGCCCAGCGCAAATTGGAGGAACAGCACCTCATATTTCGCTTGGGTAGTTTACATCCCAGCGGTATGAACATTGACTTCTCTAACTTCATGTAGCCCTTGCTTCCCCACTCTCTCCATCCCCTCACCGTTCCGTTCTCCTACCAGTCTCACTGTCTCCGACTACAGTTTGCCTCTATACTGCCAACTCCCCTGACATCAGATACACCATCCACCAGATGGCGCCGTTTTCCACCGGGTAGCTCCGTCCGATGGCAGCCTCGCAAAGTCTGTCTTGACCATTTCTTCTTTTGTTGCTGTTAGTCTGTTGTTAAATGTATGTTTTAGTGCATCTTTAGTCTTGTATTATGTGGGAGTGTGGAAACTGTTTTTTATATCTTTCCTCAACGGAGATGCAACCTTTTCCGTATCATATCTCTGTTATGTTAAGTAATTTTTATGTAGTTGTGTGTCTTGTTGCTTTTTTGGTATGACTGTATGGCAAATCAAATTCTTTGTATGTTTTTACATACTTGGCTAATAAATTAATTGCAATTACAAGAAAGGTCTCAACCCGAAACGTCACATCTTCCTTCTTTCCAGAGATGCTGCCTGTCACGCTGAGTTACTCCAGCACTTTGTGTCTATTCACGGAGAGAGTGGTCAATGTGGCAACTAGAAAGCTGTGGAAAGGGGAAAATCCAACTGATGGTGGGATCACTCTGTATCTGGCGAAATATCAATGATTTGCTGAAGAGGCAGATGGGGTGAAAGGTAAACACTATCTACAAGGCAAGGGTGAGTGCAGAAATATAGGAAATGCAAGGGATGTGGACAAGGGTTCCAACATCTACAGTGCTAGGGAGAGGAGAAAAGTAGTCAGTTTCCTGAAAGTGAAGGACATCTCAGATCTCTGGAATGGAAGGCCTCATCTCAAGAACAGTTGTAGCAGAGATAGAGGAAATTAGAGAAATAGATGACATCCTCGGGAGACAGTGCAGGAGGAGGCATAGTCCAGGTAGCTGTGGGAGTCATTGGGTTTGCAGTAAGGGTCAATGGATAGTTTGTCTTGAGATGGCAACAGTGATCAAGCAAGGGGCGAGAGGTATCAGAAATGGCCCATGTGAATTTAAATACAAGAGTGAAGTTGATGAAATTGACAAGTTCCACACAAGTGTTGCTGGGCTTTCATATGAAGAAAAACTGGATAGACTCGGCTTGTACTTGCTAGAATTTAGAAGATTGAGGGGGAATCTTATAGAAACTTACAAAATTCTTAACGGGTTGGACAGGCTGGATGCAGGAAGATTGTTCCCGATGTTGGGGAAGTCCAGGACAAGGGGTCACAGTTTAAGGATAAGGCGGAAATCTTTTAGGACCGAGATGAGAAAAACATTTTTCACACGGAGAGTGGTGAATATGTGGAATTCTCTGCCACAGAAGGTAGTTGAGGCCAGTTCATTGGCTATATTTAAGAGGGAGTTAGATGTGGTCCTTGTGGCTAAAGGGATCAGGGGGTATGGAGAGAAGGCAGGTACAGGATACCGAGTTGGATGATCACATTGAATGGCAGTGCAGGCTCGAAGGGCCGAATGGCCTACTCCTGCACCTATTTTCTATGTTTCTATGTCTATGGCAAGAAGAATACGGAGCTGGAGGGGATGGAGAGGTATTCAACAAAAAGTGACTATTCAAATTTGCTCTTTGATCACACAAATATAGTTGTACCTCGATATGGCTAGCTTGTGAATAAAGAGGTGGGGCAAGATTGGGATTGGTTCCATTGGCCTGCTCTACTTCACCCCAGCATCCAAGTCATTCTTTTAAACCCAATAACGAAAGCTTGCATCTTAGACCAGATACTGGGACTCTTGGCATCAAAGGAATGGATTCAATTATACATTTGGCAGACTACTTGATAAAAAGGAAGCAATTCAAGTAATAATTCAATTCAACATGCACAGTAACAAATTCACATTACAATATTGAGGGGGTGCTGGAAATCTGTAGAAACTAATAGCTCTGCCCATACCGTGCTTCTTTGGTAGATCCACTGTGAATTTATGTAGTACTTCTCGTGTGTTTCCCTGTAGAGTACCGAACAAAGCTCCAGTACCATCAATTACGATGAACCCAAATTTGCTGTCATCCGATAGAAGCGCAGTAAGAGCCTTTCAAGAAAAGAGACAAGTTATGTCAATTTCAAAATAACTATGAATGTTGTGCTAGAGATCAGAAGCAAGTCCCATTTGACAGCGACTATTGTGATGGAAGATCAGAATGGTTGTTCATTTCAATTAACAAATAGTTGTCTCAATACCAGGCCCTCAAATCTCAACCTACAGATGGTGCACCTGTGGTCCAATTCAGAGTTGAAAATTCCTGTCTTTCTCCCGAGTAATTCTGGATAAGCACATGGTGCAGACTTGAATGAATGCTGGTCTACTGCCATCCTTGAGAACAACCAGATCTTGGGCTCCTCGACTTTATTAGATTTGTATTAGTACCCTCTCAGGCATGGTGGCTAGCATTTCTCTCTCAACACAGATAAGAACATTATCTGGATTATAGTGCACTCCTTTGAGGGAACTTACAATGTGCAGATTGACTGCAGCATTTAATATACTGCAACGGAAGGAACTAGACAAATTTACTTTATTAGTTTTAACTCCCAATGAATGCTCATTTTCTCGAGCACCCCATAGAGGCCAGAAACACAGAAAATGTTCCGTAAAACAAGTATTAAAATACAGCATTTCTGAATCTCAATGGGTACTTCTTCTAACAGCTAGAAAGAGCACCAGGGAGAGGGAGCGTGGGCAGGGGAAGAAAGAAAAAAGGTTCAAAGGGAAGTAAAGATCCTATTCAAGACTAGCAAAATAAAGGTTGAGATATATGTCTGCACTGAAAATGTAATAGATCCTCAAGAATATGAAAATATTTTAAATAAAGAGTCTACACACATGTTGGGAATTATTTTTCTGCCCTTCATTGGAATGGGCGCAGCGGTAGAGTTGCTGCCTTACAGCGGCAAAGACCTGGGTTCGATCTTGACTATGGGTGCTTGGCTGCACAGAATTTGTACGTTCTCCACGTGACCTGCGTGGGTTTTCTCCAGGCGCTCACGTTTCCTCCCACACTCCAAAGACATACAGATTTATAGGATGATTGGCTTGGTAAAACTGTTCCCAGTGTTGATGTGCGTCATCGCTGTTTGGCACCGTCTCGGTGTGCTAAAGGGCCTGTTTCCACACTGTATCTCTAAACTAAACTAATTTACATATACATTTGACATAAGCTATTTGAAACCAAAATAGAAAATGTCAGGCAGCCTCTATAGAAAGGAAAATTGTTTTACTGTCCGTAACTCTTCCTCAGAACTGGCAAAGTTAGAAATCAAACTTGTTCGGTGTCATATGGGGAAAGGGGTCGAGTTAACAGGCTGGTGTCCAAACAATGGTGGCAGTGCTTGGCAAGATGCGTTGGTGCTTTGGTGATCACAAATAATATCGATGGAAATGTAAAGAGGGGATGCATGAAAACAGGAGCGAAAAAAACGAGATAAAATCAATGGCGAAATAAAACACTGCAGATGCCAAACAAATAAATATCACAAAATGCCAGATTTCTGTAACAGCGTAGAAGTGAGAGATATTTTTAAACAGTAATAGTTTAATATCTCTCACCACACTGAAGCAGTTCCACTATACATTGGAACTGTTGGCTATTTGTGACTGTTTTAAATTTAATGTCCAGCTTTGGGGGGTTAATCAGAAAATGATGCGCTGCCCTTTGGGCTTACATAGGACTTCATTGGGACAGAGGAAGACACCAGAGTGGAAATGGACACCCACCCAACTAGAAACCATGACTCACCCATGGGGATTCGAGTAGTTTATCACCTTATATGTTTGTTCCAAATTACAGATGACTAATATTGTGAGCAACTAATACTGTACATCACACTGGAAAAGATATATGGTGTTCAATTTTCTGTGGTAATCTGAAAAATTAACTGCAATGTTATTTTGTATTTGAAAAGTGGTTTGGTGATGTTTTCACAAATTGTATCTTTAAAGGCTCACAACCCCTCAGTCTAGGAATCACATCACAAGTCAGCTGCAAGATGATCACAATTGGTCCACTATAGCGTAAGTACAATCAAATGCATTTAAAAGTTACCTACCTCTGTATGAAATTTATTGTCACAAAGATATAAGGATGTATTAATTGGTTTGAAGGGCTCAAAATCAATGTTAACTTTCTTTTCTTTGCCTTCTTCTGTTACAATTGTTCCACAGTAGACAACCAAACCATTAGGTGGTACTATGAAAAGACAGTAAAAAGCAAGTATTAATGTTTAAACTAACAGTTCCAGCACACCCTCCATCTCTTAGGTCAGAATTATTCAGGAGTTCAAGGTATGCACGTTCATTTTAGAGTGCAGGGCAAGGCAGGTGGGAGAACGAAAGCCTGGATGACAGAGAAACTAAAGTTCTGGTCAGGAAAAGGGGGGAATGAGACAGGTATAGGCAGCCAAGATCCTTTATCGTTATCCTTTGAGTTTCTGGATCTGAGGAGGATATTTAAAGAAATCAAGAGGGGAAAAAGGGGGCACATGCAGATAATACTAAGGAAAATACAAAGAGATTTTACGAGTACGTTAAGGGAAAGAGGATAACTAGAGAGAAAATATGGCCCCTCAGAAACCAAGGCTGTCAGCTCTCTGTAGAGCTGCAGGATATGGACATGTTCCCCAATAAGTATTTCTTGCTTTTATTGTAGAGAAAGACATAACGACTGGGGAAATTGGTACAAGTAATGATGATGCCTTGAGAACTGTCCAGATTACTACTGCGGAAATACTGGAAGTCCTAAGGCCTTTGAAGGTAGATAAATCACACGGGCCTGATCACATAAACGGAAGACACTGTGGAAAGCTAGAGCACAAATTGCATGAGCCCTGACTGAGATATACGATTCATCATTGGACACGAGAGGTGCCAGATAGTTGTGCCTATATTCAAGTGCTGCTGCAACGAAAAGCCTGGGAACTATAGACCAGTAAGCCTAACATTTGTGGTAGGAAAGTTACTGGAGAATATTCTGATGGCTAAGGTATATATGCATTTGGATAGACGGAGGCTGATTAGGGATAGTCAGCATGGTGTGGTTCGTGGGAGATTATGCCTTACAAATCTGAATTAGTTTTTTGAAGAAAGTAGACAAAAAATGCTGGAGAAACTCAGCGGTGACGCAGCATCTATGGAGAAACGGAGTAGGCGAAGTTTCGGGTCGAGACTCCTTTTCAGACTGAAGAAGAAGTAACCAAAAAAGTTGTCGAGGACAAAGCCGCAGACGATAAGACATTTAATAAGGTTGCGCATGGTAGACTGCTCTGGAAGGTTAAGTCCCTGTCCCACTTTCACGACCGAATTCAAGACCTCTGCCGAGTTTGCCCTTGACTCATACTCATGCTCGTAAGTGGTCTCCGCGTACTCGTGGCATCAAGTAGGCCCCGCCGTTTTTTCTAGCCTGATAATAAATGTCCACGAGTTTAAAAAAAGGTCGGCACGGAAAAAAAAATCAATACTTTTTACTCGTAGATAGGTCGTGATGCTTAGTCGTAGATAGTCGTAGGTGGTCGGAGGTAGTCGAAGTTAGTCGCTCCGGGTGAAAAAAGGATCAGTAGGAAAAAAAGGTTATTTAAACAGCAGAACATCACCTCTGTCACTCCATGTTCATTCATAGCTGAAGAGTTTTTTGGAGAGGAGACTTGTGTTTTAGAGATGGCACCAAAAAGGCAGCAGCGCAGGGGGAGGGCACAACCCTTAAAAAAAACCTGCCATGCAGGCGTTGCCCACCCAAGAAGAGCAGTGGTGCCACAGGAGGTAATAGTGCAGGAGGAGGTAGCCCTGCATGAGAGACCCCTGGAGGAGGAGACTAGGGTGGTAGCATATGTCCCCGCCACCACCCCATCCTTCACTGCCTCATTTGAAGGCAGCAAAGCAGCCCTTTCTCCTGTGTCTGACACAGCATCAGAGGCAGATGCACCATTGGTGTTGAGGGATGGCTGGAGGAAGGTTATGCCTTACACCTCCACCAGGCCGCAGGAGGGGGACCTTGAGGAATTGTTCCAGCAGAATGCCATCCTGTACGAAAAGGAAAATGAGGGGTACAGGGACAGGGACAAGAATGGCATGCTTGCCATCCACTGCCCCACATGTGTGCTTAAAGTTCCATCTTTTGTCAAAGCCCAGCGCCACTCTCTTCCAGTCATCTGGTGTACATCACATCATCTCCATTCACCCATTGAGACCCTTGCTCTTCCCCCCCTTTTTTTAATTTAAAGGATGCGGAAGCAAAAGGGCTACTTCAAACAGCAGTAAAACGTACATGATCGAAGCCAGTCTTCAACATAGTTGAATGAGATCGAAGGAGGTCGTACACATAGTCGTGGAAGGTCGGAGGTTACCGCAGCCGCGATTTTTTTTTTAAGGTCGTTTAAGGTAGTCAGAGGTCGCGATTTAGGTCGTGAAAGTGGGACAGGAGCTTTAGATTGCATGGGCCCCAGGGGGAGCTAGCGAAATGGATAGATAATTGGCTTAGTGGAAGGAAGCAGAGGGCCCTTTTCTTGGACCGGATAGCACATAACAAAGCTTTTCACTGTACCTCAGTACACATGACAATAATAAACTAGACCAAAGCAACCCAAAGGAAAGTTTCATGGATAAAGACTGACCTTTGTTGTATAGTTTAAGACGCTGCTGCACAGACGTAATGGCCCCTAGCACAGATAGACGATTCACTCGCGATTTGATGTTTGAGGCCGTACCAAATTCATCCGCCAACATTTTTGCTACTCGTGAGATCTGGTCTTTGGGAGGAATGATGAGTGAAATCATACTAGTGCCATTCCTAAGGAAAAAAAATAAAGTCAGTACCACTGAAATATCGGACCAATAACTTAAACACTTAATTTAATATCTTGAATGATGAACATAGTATGAACAATGAAGCACTATGAAGAACCAAATACACCATGAGTGTTTGGGATGTCATTCTTATTCCTAATTCTTAAAATGTGGAGATTAGATTTTGTGTTAAATCTTCCAATGCTAGTTCCCAATGCATGCAGCCTTTACCACCAGCTCTCAAGCTGTTTTTTAAGCAAAGAGCACATCTGTTTGCACTGTAGTTTTAAAGAAGGAACTGCAGTTGCTGGAGAATCGAGCGCACCCGCTGCGTTTCTCCAGCTTTTTGTGTACCCTGTTTGCACTGTAGTAGTTGATTCCTGCTCATTAGAGGTAGGAAAATCTGAAATTTACTTTGTACTCCACCAGTTCAAAAGAATTAAACTTAAAAAAATATATTTCATGAGAGCTGCAGATTCCTTGTTTCAACTTCATCAGGTCAGGTGATTTCCTTTCCTTTCCAGCTGCCTTCACTATTTAAAAGGGCAATCAGGCATCAAGATCTTACATACCAATCCGCAAAGACCAGTTTCAACAGCATGGCTGGTGTTCTAATTGACTGCGATTTGTATAATGCAAATATCTCAGCTGGTCAGAAAAGGCCATTTTACAAGGACGTGAAAACGGTATGGAATCACAGGAATAGAAGCAAGTTTTATGACGATATTCCACTATTGTAGCCCGTTAAATAAGGCAAACAACGGTTCAAATGGAAGGAAACAGTTCCACTAATTCAGCCCCTACAAAATCTGTTGTAAGAACCAAAGAACAATTATTTTCATTTGATTCATGTCACTTGATGCATTCACCATTTCTCATCATATTTGTGGGTTTCTAACAAATCAGTCCACACAATAGACATTGCCATCTTGAAATTATTGCAAACTAACATCACATTCAAAAACTAGCGTTGTCATCCAATCCAGGAACCCCCCCCCCTCAAACAGCAATCATTTAACCCTTTGTGCCCATATCTCATCCTAATGCAGTATCTTGAAACTAAAAAATCATTCCTTTGCAATCTTAGAAGTACCTTCCAAATGAGAGAATGAACCAAAGCTCCACCAAGACGTCACAATCTGATTGATACGATCCCGTGGCATACGTTGAAATGCAACAGAGTTCTCCCCCACATCATCAACATTCATTTCCAAACAAAACAAGTGAAACAGTTTCATCAGCATTGTAGAAGCTTGTTCTGTGCAACTAGCCATGTTTCTAACATTGCAGCAGCAGCTACACTCCATGTACTTTGTTGATCAAAATACTTTGTAACTTAAGCCTGTGTAGGGTATTATATGAATGAAAGTCATTTTTTTCCCCATGAGGTGGAGATCAAAACTGTACAGTATACAATGTGAACATGCAGAACACACATTTGATTTTCAGCAATAGCCTCTGGAGGGCAACTGGTGATTCGATAAGTATAGAGAACCTACTATTTTTCATGCTAGATATTTTTAAAACTGTTCCTTTGTTAAGTAAGATGCTTATTATTTAATGACAGAAGTAACTCTGCTCTCTTTTGAAATAGTAGCATGGGATCTTTTGGGACCCCTGAGAAAACACGAGTTAACTTCACCACCAAATTTCATCCTGCACTCAAATTGACTTGGAACATTTCTGACACCTTCCTCCCCCTTAATTGACTGTCTCCGTCACAAGAGGTAGACTAGCGCCTATTACAAACCCACTGACTCCCACAACTATCGCAACTACACTTCTTCCCACCACCCAGCTTCCAGCAAAGACTCCATCCCCTACTCCGTCTACGCCGCATGTGCACCCAAAATGAGATGTTCCATACCAGGACATCCGAGATGTCTTCATTCTTTAGGGATCGGGGGTCCCCCCCCCCTCTTGCATCAAAGATGAGGCCCTCACATGTCTCCTCGGTACATCAAAGCTCTGCCCTTGCTCCCACTAATTGCAACAGGGACAGACTCTAGTGAGCTGTGGGGGCCCGTTTCTATCCTATCTCCAAACTAAATAAACTAAACATGCAAGCTCCTGACAGCACTGAAGGTCAGGATTGAACCACTTCACTTATCCCGCTGCTGCGAGGCAGCATGTCTACTGGCCATATCACCGTGCTTCCCTTAGAAACCTGCCTGATTGGGAATTGAACCCAAGTGTGGCATTGAAAAAATAGAATGCCAACCACAAGATCATGGGGGTAGATGTGCAACGTGATGAAGATCAGATATGTTGCATGTCAGTTGCGTTAAATACTTGCCAAGACAATTCTCTTGATGTTCTTCAGGAATACTACCAATGTACCTTCCATGTCCAAATCAAAGACCAGCAAAGCTGTTGGGTTTATCATCTAAATCATAAATTGGCAGTTCCAACACCTTAAAAGATTTTGCTAGCAATTTTCTGGAATCACAATAAAACTCAACCTCACACCAACACCATGGATGATCCAGCTTGGACTCCCATGATTGAAAACATCTGATTCAATTCCTATAATACCATGAAACAGCAAGCGTACTCGATATGGGCAAGCATAAATAACCTGACAACAGCATGGCGGTCCAGAATATGTCACCGATTCAAATACAAATCTGACCTTTTTTTTGTAAAGTTGTCGATATCCAAATCGCAAAAAACAATTCAATACCACTAATTATCACCCCAGAAACCTTTAATGTACACATCAAATAACAACCACATGATCAAAAAATCTTGCTGATGCCGTTTTGAACAACTGGAACGACTTGGACAAAAGGATGGACTAAAGGGATTCATTTTGTTAGCAAATTTAAAACTTATTTTATTTGCTGCCATCACCACCCCCGATGGTGCTTTCCTGGCACTTGCCACCATCTGTGTAAACATAATGATGCACACGTCTCCTTCGAACGTTGCCCCTCTCATCTTACAACTATGCCCTCTCATTTTGGACATTTCCATACTGGGCAAATTGTTCTGACAATCTACCCTATCAATGTTCCTCAATTGTATACACTGCCCTCAAGTCTCCCTGCAGCCTCCAGCATTCCAGAGAAAACAAACCAAGTTTGCCCAACCTCTCCATATAGCGAATACCCGCTGATGCAGACAGAATGTGTGTAAATCTCTTTTGCATCCTCTTGTGACCAGAAATCCTCCGAGAAACGCAATACTTCAACAAGGACATAACTTTAATATGCCAATACCCACTACCAAATCTACCAACATCAATACCAACTGCTGGGTCACCAGACACGAGATAGAGTGGTGGGATGAGTAGACTACAAAAAGGACTAAAAAAATCTGTAGTATTTTATAACTATAAAATTGTGCAATATGACTATAAATTCCCTCAATTTAATCCTATAATTACTGGTTCAGGGCAGGGGAAGGAGCTGAAAATAAAAATTAAGAAAACACAGCATAACATTTTGATGGACAAAAAGCAAGGCCCACTTAAAACTAGCAGCTCTCCTTTCTGAGCCCAATCAGTAATTGACTGGAATCATCCAAATTTGAGAGAAAATGCAACTTTGAAATTCCTACTCAGATGAACGAAGATAAAAAGCAAAACAACCGTTTTGAATATTCCTGTTTATATTGCTACTGTCGTATAACAGCTGAATTTACACAAAACATTCCCTGTGTCAGGAGATTCAACAGTACTCGGGTTATTTTTCTTCAAATTAAGGAATAAAATCAATATGAAATAAGTAAAATGATAATGCATGAACTAGGAAGATGACAACTAGGATTCCTAGGAAAGCATGTTGTCTTAATGATTTATGGCACATGATCCTTGATACTATCCCACAAGAGGCAAGCCAACTTTTGAAATCCACAAAGCTAAGGCAAAACTATTGTTTTCTTAAAGGTAAACCATGCTGAGATTAGGTAGCAAACATATATTGCCTTAACTCCATCATAGATTCCATTTGATTCAATTCAATTTATACAAAGCTCTTAGGCCTCTTCATAATGTAACTTGCCTATTATTGGAGAAAAGACCTTTCATAATTGGGGCAACAATAATTTTCTTCATCTAGGAGGCCAGTAAATCTTTGGAATTTGCTTTAGTTTTGAGATTGTTGACCAGAAGGTTGCAGAGGGTCACTTGCTGAATATCAAGATGGAACTGCTAGAACGTTAATAGAATGAAAGAATTATGGAATCAGAGCCGACAAGTGTAGCTGAGTTAAAGAATCAATCTCATTGAATGGCAGAGCAGGCACATGGTATTCAATGGCCAACTCCCAGTAATATTATGTTCATATGGCCATAAAAGTCAAAGAGGTTATTTCATCAGCATTGTATGTTTGCCTGTACCACACCATTCATAGTTACATTCTGAGTATGGGTATCTTCTCAAGGAAAGTCAGCAAAACACAAACGAGAAATGTTGATATAGACAACAAGAAATATTAATCCATCAACGAAAGCCGGCCAAGCAGAATAATAGGCGTTCAGTCGGTTACCTCATTGCAAAAAATATGACTATGCAGCAATATGATTTCTGAATGCAATGTCCCACTACATATTTTAGAATTTCCAGTCAAAATATACCATTTCACCCATTTATTTCTCAAATAAATATCATGGAAACAAATGTTTTATATACATGGGCATCTACTTAGTAACATCACAATTCAATCCATGAAGAACGTTCCTCTCATGAAGTCATGTTTATAACTCTTCAGTTCACTACTTCACATGACATTACTAGAAAATCCAACACATCTTATATACAATCCAAAATAAACATCTTGGTTGGGATCAAATAGTGTGCTGACATCCATTAACAAAAGACATTAACAGCAATCACTACACAAAAGCAATCACTACACAAAATATTCCTCATTGAACCTCAATTACCACTGAGCAAGACTAACGAAAGACCCAACTAATTTTGTGACTTTATTCAATAAAGCGCACTACAAATAAAAATAAACCAAACAAAATCAAGTATGTTAAAAAGGAGAGGGGATCATTGATTTAATTACAATGCCATGTGGACATACACCTAGCCACAAGCAGGATTTTCTTAGGTGGTTTAAAAGTAGGCATTGAAAGGAAAGTTCAAAGTTGCAGAAGCAGTCACACTCAAAGGTTTTAAAAGAAATTCACATGCATTCACAACTTTATCTCATGACTATGGGCGGCACAGTGGTGCAGCAGTAGAGTTGCTGCCTTACTGTGCCAGAGACCCTGGTTCGATCCTAACACTGGGTGCTGTCTGAACGGAGTTTGTATGTTCTCACCGTCACCACATAGGTTTTCTCCAAGATATTGGGTATCCTCTAATTCCAAAAACATACAGGTTTGTAGGTTAATTGGTTTGGTGTGTGTAGGACAGTGTTAATGTGCAGGGACTGCTGGTCGGCGAAAGGGCCTGTTTCCGTGCTGTATCTCTAAACTAAAACTAAACTATTCCTGATCCTCCGCTCTTCCTTGTCTTCTGGTATGGTGAGTAAGGAATAGTAAATTGAGTTGAAAAATGTAAATCTACAGTTTTAAAAAGTTGCCAAGAAAATAGTCCAGTCAAACCGAGTTGTGGGAGTTGTTAAAACTAGAGGTTTAATATGTATAGATCTAACTGCACCAATCCAGCCGTGCAAGCCAAATACAATCTTGCCATGAATGCTGGAAGCACCATTTATTCTCTTCCTGCAAATCACAAAGCCCTTTACTCAGTCTAGGCAAAAGTAAAAAACTAAGGCAATGAGATTTGCAACATAAATAAGCCAAAGGTGATGTAAGGCATGCTTACCTTTGAGTAAAAAAAATCAGGAAGTCACAATGCAGCCGAATAAAACAATGTTAGGCCAAGTTTGCAGTCAGGTGTGCAGTTTGCCGCATTACAGGAAGGATGTGGAGTCTTTGGAGAGGGTGCAGAAGAGATTGCCTAGATTAGAGAGTATTAGTTATAAGGAGAGGTTGAACAAACATGAAATGATTTCTCGAGTGTTAGAAGCAAGGGGCAACCTGAAAGTATATAAAGTTCTGAGAGGCGTAGATCGACAGGTCAGAGTTTGTTTTAGAGGGTGGTCAGCAATTGGAATGTGGGGAGGTGACGGAAACAGATACAAGATGTTTGAGGGATTTAGACAGAGACAGGGGATAGAGGGATATTGATTATGTGCAAGCAGATGTGCAGTTTAAATTAGCATCATGGTCAACAAACAGAGTGGGCTGAAGGGCCTGTTCCTGTGCTGTACTGTTCTATTTTCTAGATAGTTGGATACATTATTGTTGAATGAAGCGACAGTGCACCCTGCAACAAAATATGCTGATGACACAAAGATAGGTGGGTTTGTAAAGGATACAAAGAGCCCATTTCTAACCAGTTAAGTGAGTAGGTAATGTGGTGGCCAATGTGAGAAAATGTAAAATATCCCTGTTTGAAATTATGCTATCCCAAAACCCCACAAATTTATCTAATTCCACTATAACTGCTTTAATGATGTAGTCTCCACAATTCTGGGATTGAGAATTCCAAAGATCCAGTATTTTCTGAAGAAGAAAATCCATATGCCGGCTTTGGAAATGAACATTCCCTCATCCCAGACCCTCTCAGCATTAAAAACATTTAAACATTTATTTTACCAAGCACCTCCAGGAGTGTTTCAATGATACCCCACATGCTTTAAAATTCTAAAGAATAGACCCAATCTGATCAGCCTTTGTTGATTAAGCAATCCTCTCCTCTGAGCAATTATGCTGGTGAAACTCTGCTTCAAATGCTATTATAACATTTCTTAGATAAGAGGACAAAATGTCACTCAAATATCAGGGTACAGAGGGACACGAGAGTAGAACTTCACAGACGCATGGAATGTAGATGCGATTAATAAGACATTTGGGACACCTTCCCTTTAGGACATCTGGGTGGCACAGCAGAAGAGTTGCTGCCTTACAGCACTTGCAGCTCGAGACCTGGGTTAGATCCAGACTACGGGCGCTGTCTGTACGGAGTTTGTACGTTCACTCCATGACCGCATGGGGGTTTCTCCAAGATCTTGGGTTTCCCCCCACACTTCAAAGTCGTACAAGTTTGTAGGTTAATTGGCTTGGTATAAATGTAAAATTCTCCCTAGTGTGCGTTGGATCGTGTTAACGTGCGGTGATCGTTGGTCTGTGCGGATTCGTTTGGCCGAAGAGCCTGTTTCCATGCTGTATCTCTAAACTAAACATGCCTTTAAAGACTGATGTATAGAACAAGACCAGAATGCTGTTCTAGAATTGTGCAATAAGCAAGCATAATTCCAGTTATCACAAAGAAGCAATGTGAAGGCACTCAAAATAGTACAGGAAATAAGCACAAGAATACAATGGGGTCAGGAGAATTAGTCAATGACACGCTGAGATTGTTTCTTCAGTAACAGGAAGCTACAGGATATTTAATTATGTGGCCCTTGACTGCAAACAAAACCATTTATAATAATTGTTCCATGGATATGAATTTTAGCTACAAAGTTAATGGTAATCTTAAAGAAAAAGCTGAAAGCTACAGTTGTTCGAGGTCTAAAAAGTTATGATATGCAGTAACGAGACGTTGTTCTCCTTCGTGAATATTTTAAGGACTGGGGCATATTTTGGGAGACTGCATTACAAGGAAAAGGTTCCTTTAACAAAATTGTGTAGTAGTTATAATCTGGAAAACATTGAGGCAAGGATGACGAACAGGCCAGTCATGGCTCTCACAGCATCGGAGAGTAAATGCTCAAAACGTCACTCAGGCAATTCTCAGCATCTCAGGCAGGGTTAGGGAAGCCCGGCTGTCCAATTTTATGATTCAGGCTGGCACTATTGTTAATTTGGCTATTTCAAATCCTTTTCTCATTATCCGATCCAGTTCATTGCATCCATTTAACTTCACAATGTAAGTTTTGCTTTACTTCTCCAAACTCCATGTTCTGAATGACAAAGATGTACAAGGAGAGAGAGACTAGAAAGCTTTGTGACAGTGTCAAAACAACCATCTCTCCCAATGTCAACACAATAAAGAAGCTCATCATCAATTTCAGGAAGAAGGCTGGAGCACATACCCCAGTCTGTACCTGGAGTGGAGCGGTCAAGAACTTCAGGACAATTTACCCTGGTCCAAATGCATAGATGCCATGGCTAAGAAAACACACCAAAGCCTCTACGTCCTAAGGCTAAGGAAATTCAGAATGTCTCAAGTGACTAAACAATTTCTATAGGTCTAGGTGTTCACTGCTCTAGGTGTCAGCTGCTGTGCATCGGTGAGACCAAGCGTAGGTTTGGCAATAGCTTCACCCAGCACCTACGCTCAGTTCGCAATAACCAATCTGATCTCCTGGTGGCTCAGCACTTCAACTCCCCCTCCCATTCCGAATCCGACCTTTCTGTCCTGGGCCTCCCCCATGGCCAGAGTGAGGACCACCGTAAATTGGAGGAACAGCACCTCATATTTCGCTTGGGTAGCTTATACCCCAGCGGTTTGAATATTGACTTCTCCAATTTCAGGTAGTCCCTGCTTTCTCCTCCTTTCCCCTCCCCAGCTCTCCCACAGCTGCTTCTTGCTGTCTTCTTCCATCCCCCCACCCCCACATCAGTCTGAAGAAGGGTCTCCATCCAAAACAACGCCTATTTCCTTCGCTCCATAGATGCTGCCTCACCCGCTGAGTTTCTCTATCATTTTTGTCTACCTGCGATTTTGCAGCATCTGCAGTTCCTTCTTAAACAATTTCAATAGATGCACTATCGAAAAAAACCTGTTCTGCCCAAGACAGCAAGAAATTGCAGTGTTCTGGACATGCACAGTGCACAAACCAGCCGCCCCACCCCCTCCCCCCACCAGCCCATCCATACAACTGATACTCCCTCAAGAAAGCAGCCAACTTGATTAAGGACCACTCATACCCCAGTCATTCCCTCTCACATCAGACAGAAGATACAAAAGTCTGAAAACACCACCACATTCAAGGACATTGCAGTTATCAGTATTAAACAAAGTTCTCTGAAGCAAAGGGATGAATTTCTCAACCCCCAAAATTATCTCATTGCAAACCATGCACTTATTTAATTAGCAGTTTCCTGAAATACTATATTCTGCAGTGTCTCCTTTCTCTTTGCACTACTTGTGCATGGTTTTGATTGTAATCATGTATACATGGATGCTTATTACTTGGCTAACATGCAAAACAGTTTTTCTTTGAATCTTGATAGATGGGAGTTAAAAACCCAAAGAAAATACCAAGTTTAGTTTGAATTAAACATTCATAATTGCCCATTTCCCATGGCATCTCAGGTCATAACATTTTTCAGAGCTGTTGCAAAAATTGTCACTGAAACACCAGAGGTGGTCCAGAGACATTTCCAGGCTACAGAGCACAATGCATGGGTAAGAGTTAATCATAGCATTATGATGTTTGTGTGGTTTATAAACACTAGCATAGAGCAGCTGGGTTGAAACGCTTGTTTGCGTTGTAAACCGAATGCAAGGTCACCTTCCATCCAAAGCAGCAGAGCCCAAATATATATTTTTAAGTTTATCCCAACAATTCACTCCTCTCACCAACATTGATCTGTCTTGTCACATTTCTGACCATGCCATCGAAGTTTGAATATCTCCACAGATGGGAACAGGATTTTTAAACAAAATCATCATTAGCAGATCCTGATTCAGTTTGTACTTTACTGTTTTGGCTACAGAGTATTCTGATTAACTTTGAAGTGACAATTAACAGCAATAATGAGCAATTTCACCAAAAGCATTTTGGCAACTAAAAACTAGTGAGAACCCTTTGCTGGACTGCTCAGAATTCAGTGGCAGAAAATTAAGGAAGTGCATGTGGAATAAATAATCTGCTTTTGCTTGGAGCATCAATTTATCACAGGAAAATTACAGTAACTGAATACGATATAGCAATGTACATTCCTTTTGCTAAAATTCCTCAGCCTAAACACAAGCCTAATGCCTCCAGCCATGCATGTAAAATTTCCAAATGGTTTCACAAGAAACAAAAACAATAGCCATACTTCACAGTTCAATTGCTCGTCCTGGCCCAATTTACTTTGTGTCAGCAATTGCGGACGTAAAAAAAAAGTTTTATCCTTTTGGAAATGATGGCTATGTAATTGACAGGGTAAAGTAAGTTTCATGGTTAAGTAAGTAGTTGCCAAAAGGCATGTGCCCTTCATCTAGAAAATGCAGAGAATACCAGGTAATCATGACATATCCCATAGGACTCGGTATTCAATTTAAACTATAATGGTTGAATTCTGCAAGGAAAACCACAACAATCTGATCAGAATAGAAGAGTAATAAAAGCATTCATGTTAATTAATAAATCAAAGTGTAGATTAAGATCAATTTAATCAAAGAGTATGGCTTGAGCGAACAAGGACTTCTCTTTGTATTTCTACATTTGAGGTATCAGCTTTGGATCAACTACACCACCACTGCTACAAACCCAGGGCTTTGCTGACTCAAAACTTCCTTTGGTGAAGCCATCCTTCTGCCATCAGTAGTATAATCATCTTTAACCCTAGAATGTTCCAAGAACTTTGCTCTCCTGAAATGTTGACTTCCTTTTCCATGTACCTTGGATTTCCTTCACCAACAACTGTCCAAGTGATAAATTCATCCTCTAACTATTTGGGACAATAAAGGAACCAAATCATTCAGAAGTATGTGCAATACAAGTCAAAGTGCAATTTCTGTCTTATCAAACTAATATCACACCTGAATAGTTCTTTGTGCTGTGCAAAATTGAGTAATACTAGATGTCACAGGTCCATGTGGTAAAAAATTAGATACCATAGTGTAGTTCACTCTATTGCTAATTCTGTCTAGTAATAACACACATTCTGAATAGACATGTTATACAATCCCATGAAAATAAATAGAAAATGGCACACAAAGGCCCTGACCTGCTGAATCTGTATTAGTCACAATTTTAAATTGGGAAATAATTTAGGTGTGCATCAATGACACATTTTACTTATTCTGGAGGCAATATTCAATGCACACTAAAAACATAAGTTAACACCAGCACCTACACTCAACAACTCAATGATTAGCTAAATTAATTACGGCAGTAAGCAATGTACAGGACATTTCACCCAACCAATATTTACAATACTTCCCAATTTTGTGTAATACACATGTTAACTTCAAGGGCTAACAATTGTAAATCTGGACTTTCTGATCTCTCTGCCTTACTCCTTTGACAGTTTCATGAAATACAACACAACAAATATTGTCTTACAAGAGTCAACACAAACTCTTCCAATCTGGCAGGAGTGTGCGCTGCCTGCATTTCCCCAGATGGGTTGTCCAATGCCTTTAAATAATTAAAATAGTTATTACATAGATTAATAAGTTATGAACTATGTCACATCAGAGCATATATTGTAAACCCCCATTAGTTTCCCAAAGTTGCAATGTCTCATACCGCCCCACCCCACATCATTATACCATTTATTCAGGCTTGATAAGCACAACTGTGTAAAACTTGGGGAGTCACTGGGTTACACGAGCTATTCGTCACCAGCAAGTGATCCCGATTACTTCCTTCAAAAAGAACTAGTCTAGGGCTGAGACCTCACCCTTTAAATACCAAAGGTAGCTAATGGGAACTACACACATGGTTTCGGTTTATCCATTCAGCAAAGCACAAATCTTTCACGAGGGAATTGTTCTGCGTACTCAATCGTCTTCATTTGACATTTTCTCAGCTGGAGCAAGATTTAAGTGTGTGTCTGTGCATGTGCGTAAAAAAAAAAAAAATAAAACGCAGCCAGTAACGTACAATGTCGGCATTTCGATAGTTTCGAAACACGAGCAGTGGGTTGAAGGCTGGTAACATATGTTTCGACAAGTAGATAGGAACAAAGGTGACTGGGTCCCGAATGAAGTCGGCGCAAGGTAGCAGCTCTCACTCAGACCCATTTTGAAACAACTGGTTGCAATGGTGACCATGCCTCCCTCCACCCTTCCCGCCTCCTCGCCCCCACGTCCCAGCTTGGCGGGGAGCGGAGGGACGGGGCTGGGGCTGGGGCTGCCCTGCCCCCCAGTGCGGCTCGGCTCGGCTGGGCTGCGCTCACCCTCTGGCGGCCTCCAGGCTTTTGATGAGTTTCTTGATCTTCCAGATCTCCACGTTCCTGTCGGCTGCGGTCGGGTCGTCCGCCATTTTATCCAGGTGGTGCGGGCGGCTGCTCCAGCGGGGGGAGGGGGAGAGAGAGAGAGAGACGGGGAGTGAGAGACGGGCTCCCCTCACACGCACACACACTCACACACACACCGCCACCGAGTGGGCCCGAGCCCCGGCTTGGCTTGGCTTGGCTTGGCCTGGCCGCGCCGCGCCGCTTCTCCCCCTCGCTCCGGCTCCGGCTCCGGCTCCCGCCCCTGACGTCAGTCGGGCAGTCGGGCACCGGCTCAGCGTCACACCACCTCCCACCAACACCCTCCCCCATTGGCCGCGCTCCGCCCCGCCCCCCCCACAACGTGCCTGCGTCACCGCCGGAGGAGGTGACCCTGAGCATCATGGGAGTTGTAGTTCCACCTCTGTTTTCCCCATCTTCTCCCCCCCCCCCCAGCTTCCTGGTTGTCAGGCAATTAAACACCAACCTGACCTCCCGGTGGCTCAGCACTTCAACTGGGGCTGGGAGATTGCAACCTTCACGTGGGTCCGCCCTGTTTCGACGAATGCAATCAACCCGGCGTGCACAATCAAACAAGATCAAATAGAACAAGTTGTCCTAGGCTGTCCTAAGCAGTGGAAGCACTTCAACTCCCCCTCCCATTCCGTATCTGACCTCTTTTTCCTGGGCCTCCTCCACGGCCAGAGTGAGCACTACCGGAAATTGGAGGAGCAGCACCTCATATTCCGCTTGGGCAGTCTGCATCCCGGTGGCCTGAACATTGAATTCTCCCAATTCCGTTAGCCCTTGCTGACTCCTCACCTTCCTAGCTCTCTCTCAGCCCTCGGGCTCCTCTTCCTCCTTTTTCCTTTCTTCTCCCTCCCCTACACTCCATCAGTCTGAAGAAGGGTTTCGGCCCGAAACGTTGCCTATTTCCTTCGCTCCATAGATGCTGCTGCACCCGCTGACTTTCTCCAGCACTTATGTCTACCTCCTGGTTGTCACGTTCCGCAGTTTCAAGCAACATCCCTTGCTCCCCCTCCCCCAAATCGCAACTGAGACAGAGTCCCCCCCCCCCTCCCCCCAGTCCTCACCTTCTACCCCATCAGCCGTCACATACAGCATATAATCCTCCAAATCTTCCGCCACCTCCAACAGGATCCCACCAGTAGCCACATTCTCCCATCTCCACCCCATTTCGTCTTACGCAGAGATCGTTCCCTCCACAACTCCCTGGTTAACTCATCCCTTCCCACCCAAACCACCCCCACCCCAGGTACTTTCCCCTGCAACTGCAGAAGATGCAACACCTGTCCTCGTACCTCCTCCCTCGACTCTGTCCAGGGACCGCGACAGTCATTTCAGGTTAGGCAGAGGTTCACTTGCACCTCCTCCAACCTCATCTACTGTAACCATTGTTCACGATGTGGACTCTTACACATCGGCGAGACCAACGCAGACTGGGCGATCATTTCGCAGAACACCTACCTGATCTCCCGGTTGCTGGACACTTTAATACTCTTTCCCATTCCTACACTGACCTTTCTGTCCTCGGCCTCCTCCGTTGTCAGATTGAGGCTAAACGCAAATTGGAGGAACAGCATCTCATATTTTGCTTGGGCAGCTTACAGCCCAGTGGTATGAATTTTGATTTCTCTCACTTCAGGTAGCCCTGGCATTCCCTCTCTCTATCCCTCCCCACCCAAGTCGTTTCTTATTTTCTCCCTACAAACAGCAAACAATGGCCAGTTTTCTTTATCAATGTTACTTTTTTGCATACCTTTCATTCATTGTTGTTTATCTCTCCACATCACTCTCTATATCTCTCATTTCCCTTATTCCTAACCAATCTGAAGCAGCGTCTCAACCCGAAACGTCATCCATTCCTTCTCTCCAGAGATGCTGCCTGTCCCGCTGCGTTACTCCAGCTTTTCGTGTCTATCACCATTTTAAACCAGCATCTGCAGTTTCCTTCTTACATCTCCCACATAAGAGATTAGTATACAAACTTAAAGCATACGGTATTAGGGGTTCATATTGATGTGGATAGAGAACAAACAGGAAGCAAAGTAGGAGTAAACGGGTCCTTCACAATGGCAGGCAGTAACTAGTGGGGTACCGCAGGCTCAGTGCTGGGACCCCACCAATATATATTAATGATCTGGATGAGGAATTGAAGGCAATATCTCCCAAGTGCGGCACTAAGCTTGCTAGGAGACTGCAACCTGGGGAGTGGGCAAATGTTTGGCATGCAGTATAATGATGGAAATGTGAATATCCACTTGGTGGCAAAAACAGGAAAGCAGACTATAATTAAATGGTGGCGATTATGCAGCGAGACCTATGGTACACAGTCATTGAAAGTAGGCATGCAGGTGCAGCAGGCAGTGAAAAAAGCTAATGCTTTCATAGCAAAAGGATAGTACAGGAGCAGGGAGGTTCTACTTCAGTTTGTACAGGGTCTTGGTGAGACCACACCTGGAGTATTGCGTGCGTGCAGTTTGGTCTCCAGTGAGGAAGGACATTATTGACAGTGTAGGTTCACCAGACTGATTCCTCTGTCTTAAGAAAAGACTGGATAGACAGGAATTTAGGAGACATAGAAACTTACAAAATTTCTTTTGGACAGGCTAGAGTGCAGGAAGATTGTTCCCGAAAAGGACAAGGGGTCACAGCTTAAGGATAAGGGGAAATCCTTTAGACCGAGTTTCCAGTTCATTGGCTACCCTTGTGGCTAAGGGATCAGAGGGTATGGAGAGAAGGCAGGTACGGGATACTGAGTTGGATGATCAGCCATGATCATATTGAATTCGAAATGGCCTAACTGGTGTTGCGCCCGCCTTCCCCCCCCCCCCCCACCATTGCTGTTGCCAAACCATGCTACCTGCTATAGGGTCCTACCTGCTGGAGGAAATATATATAATAATTCTTTATACTAACTCAGCCGGCAAGAGACAAAATTATCACCTAAAATAAAAGCACAGTGCATGTTGTAAAAATTCTCTGAGAGCAAGCCACAGAGTTATGCAACACAGCAACAGGCTCTTTGGCTCTACACTTCCATACCAACCTTTGTCTTCAGATAATTTGTTCATCTTAGATTAGTGAAGTCACCGAGTGGAATATCACCCTGAGCTGAGAAGTTTGTTTAGATGTGCTGAGAGATTTTTTTTCAGATTGCATGACAGACTTAGCGCTATACTGTTGTTTTGTTTTAATCTTTCTCTTTATTGTTGTATTTATCACTACCATAAACTGTTTATCAGTTTCATGTGAAATGTATAATATTAAGAGAAGCATTAATAGGGTAGACAGTCATCTTTTTTTTGCAGGGTAGAACAATCAAAGGCTAGAGGGCATAGTTTTAAAGTGAGAGAGGCAAAGATTAAATGGTGCGAGGCAAGTTTATTTACAGAGAGAGTGGTGGGTGCCTGGAGAGTTGGTGGTGGCAGGCACAATGAGGCATTTAAGTGCTTTTAGATGAGCACATGAATTTGCAAGGAATTGAAGGCTATAAATCACATACAGGCAGAGGAGGTAGACAAAAATGCTGGAGAAACTCAGCAGGTGAGGCAGCATCTATGGAGCGAAGGAATAGGCGACATTTCGGGTCAAGACCCTTCTTCAGTCTCAACCCGAAACGTTGCCTATTCCTTTGCTCCATAGATGCTGCCTCACCCGCTGAGTTTCTCTACCATCGATTTTTCCAGCATCTGCAGTTCTTTCTTAAACATACAGACGGAGATTAGTTTAACTTGGCACCTTGTGGACCAAAGGGCCTGTTTTTCTGCAGAACTGTTCTAAGAACATGGAATTTCATGGCAGCCGGTATATATGACTATAAACAAAATGTGTACGAAGGAACTACAAACGCTGGTTTAAACCGAAGATAGCCACAAAAAGCTGGAGTTACTCAATGGGTCAGATAGCATCTCTGGAGAAAAGGAGTGGGTGATGTTTCGGGTCGAGACCCTTCTTCAGTCGCGACCCAAAACATCACCTATTCTTTTTCTCCAGATATACTGTCTGACCCTCTGAGTTACTCCAGCTTTTTGTGCCTATTGACATTTATTAAATCTAATTATCTTGATGCCCCAGGAGAGAAATGTTTATCCCTATCCACCACAGTAGTGGGTGTGGGTTTGCTTGGGCGAGGGTAGGTGGGGCCTCCACTCTTGTTCTCCTGAAACAGACAATCTTAAACAAAATTTCAGAGCAAAGATAAGCAGCATTGCAAATGTCTTTCCAATGAACCAGTCAAAATGGTTGAAAGTTGCATGAACACTGAGCGTTAAAGAAACCTAAACTACATTGAGCATGATTTTACATGGATAAAACTTCTGCTGAATACTAGTAGAATAAATGAGAAATTATTGTGGGCTACATGATACATACAATCTTCAAATCCTTTTATTCTGCTTGATGAAAAATATGAAACAACCTCATGTTTCCTCCATGATGTTAGGCCCCGACGCGAGGACCCAAACGCCGCTGGCTACGGGAGCCAAGATCGTCCCGTCAACGGAAGGCTCGTGGCCCCCGACTGCGGGAGAACAAAGAATAGAAGAGATTGAACATTTTTTTGGTCTTCCATCACAGTGAGGAATGTAGAGGAGTCACTGTGGTGCATGTTTATGTTAAGATGTATTTTGTGTGTTCTGTTGCTTTTTATTGGTATGACTGTATGGCAAATGAAATTCCTCGTATGTTGCAAAATATACTCGGCTAATAAAGTATGGTTATGATGATGATGATGATGATGATTATGAAAAAGCAGATATTAAACTGTAAATTTGGGGAAATGCTGACGAAGCATTGTTTTTTCATATTTGAAAGAGATGATTTTGAGGCTATTTATGTCATTTGTTTAGTCTGACATCATAAGTACACTGACATTAGAAAAAACCGACACTGAAAGATGCTTTGTAACTCTTGCTTTCTTTGTTTGTTGTCTTGCTTTGGCTATTTCCAAATGCATGAATGTCACAAGCATTGTGATTAGTTATTGTAATTTGCAAGATCAATGTGGTTACCATTTTTCTTTAACCTTTTAGTTCTCCAAAAGATGGTCAGGTTTATGGCTGTCTAGAAGCATCCATTTTACTTTCTATCCACAATTCTGACATGCATCCTGACCAAATGTGTTCAACTCCTTACTCCTCACTAAAAACATTATTCTTGCCTAATTTTGTTTACGAAAACATGAGGATTAATGTACACTTTAGTGTAAATCCAAGGTATACACACTGCAATATAAACATAGTTCCAATATTTAAATTAAGTTATTGGGCACTCTGGCAAAAGGGGAGCAGACAAAATAGATTGGCAGTGAGGGCCCTTTCAGTCTTTTAATCGGCCAATTCTCTGTGACAAAGAATGGCTAATTCCCTTGGAACCAGATGTGAAGTAATCGCAATAGGTAGACTCGCAGAGACACAAGACACTGCGCATGATATCATCTGGCGGCAAACTAGAGGAACAGCACTTCATATTCCTTCCCCGTTCCTTTCTCTCTCCTTCTATCCACCAAGGCCCACCTAAACACCCTTCTTTCCAAATTTCTAACCAGCTCCGTTACCCAGTTACTTTTCCCTTCGCCCCCACCTGATTCCATCTATCATCCATACTCTCAACCCACTTGGTCCACCATTCCTCCTCTCACTGCTTCCTTCTGCCCACTATCCCTCCCTTATTTAGTTCCATGAATCAACTTTTCCTTCCCGGTTCTCCGACCAGTCTGACTGTCCATGATTACATTTTATCCGTTTGCTTTGTTGTCACCTTCTCCTAGCTAACACATTTTCCTGAATCCCCTTTGATGTCTTGTTCTCACATCTTACCTCTGTCCATCTCCCGACTTTCAGTCTGAAGAAGGGTCTCGAACCAAAAACGTCACCCATTTCTTCTATCCAGAGATGCTGCTTGTCCCACTGAATTAGTCCAGCATTTTGTGTCTATCACCTCTTTCCCTCATCTCTTAACACCTCCAAACGTCTCAACCCCAAACATCAACCATCCCTTTGCCTCCATAGATGCTGTCTGACCTATATGTTTTGTTTTCATATAAAACTGCAGATGCTGATTATCTGAAAGAAAAATATAATGCTGGAAAGTTACAACAGATCAAGCAGCATCTATGGATGGACAATGAGAGAATAACTCTGTCTCTCTCTCTCCACAGATGCAGCCAGACTTGCTAAGTATCTCCACCATTCTCTGTTATTGTTCATGGAGAATTGGGCCGGGTAGCATCAAGAAAGAATGAGTTTGCTGTTTCTCCCATTCATAATGGTTCCAACATAATGGTTCCTTGCACTTCCTCCAACCTCATCTACTGTATCTGCTGTCCAGGTGTGGACTCCTATATATTGGCGAGACCGATATTGGTGAAATAAAGCCAAATGGCCACTACAGGCAGATCTGGCAAACTGGTCATAAGAGAGAAGAATATTGGAAAATATTTTCAACAAATACAAAGAAGAAACTAAATTCTATATTAGTTTTTGTTTTATGATATCAAAGATCCTGGTCACATTAATCTAATGTCCTTTCCCCCAATAACCAATGTAATCTGCAACATGGGAGACAACAGACTACAGATGTTATCCTCATGAGCAGAAAACAAACTACTAGAAAAACGTAGCAGGTTAGGCAGCATCTGTGGAGAGAAATGGACAGATGTTTCAGATTGGAAATATTTTTTGGTTCCCAACTAGAAATGTAATCTATCCATTTCCTTCTACAAATATTGTCTGACCTCATGAGATTGTCCAGCAGTTTAAAAAAATTGAATACTGACATTACTAAATGGATTTGAAAGGGAATAGAATACTACAGTGTTGGCAAGGCATGGTGGCGTAGTTCTGATCTATCATTTTATCTACATTGGTTTATATTGACTGCCAAACTGTCAGCAGCTCATTTAAAAAAAATATCTTCCTTATTTTCAAAGTCCTCTACCTTCCTTGTTTCAAATTATATCCAGATCCGAATGTCAATGCTTTTCCAGTTATAATCTATGTAACAATGTTTTCACTGAGTCTGGCCTCTAAATTATGGAATTCCATTCCTTAACCTCTTCATGTCTCTATCCCCCTTTCAGACATCCCTATAATCCAATACTTTCATAATTTTTTGATGCAACATACTTGTAGCATTCGGAAAAATTTGAATTTATTCTTGCATATCTGGAAACCTATATCCCAATGTGACAAAGGATGACAGATTAGCTGAGATCGTGGTAGAGGGGCCATGTTACAAGAGGTGGACAGAGGAAAATATTTTGATGGGATGGGCAAAAAATAGGTTCAACTCAAGACAACACAGAATGCTAAGGTTGTGAATAATTCACACCGATCGGAGAATTTTCTATCAGTGCAAGCAGAATGAACTCAATGTCAGGTACAGCTGATAACTTTCTTTCCTAATCCAAGAACTAAAATGGCAACCCAACTGGAGTTATCATCAGTTAGCATCAAGTTAACATCAAACAAGATAAAAAATTCCAGTCTTCCTAATGTCAGGTTTACATCTACTATGTTTTTTATCTTGAAAGGGACCTCACTGGACTTATAAACATGACCTCACAGTGGTCACTGTGATGCTATTCCTCTATAACATCCCCAGCTGCACAGAAATGATCATTGTCTTTTTGGCAATGAGCCGAAACTCACCTCTACAAAGTTGCTTCCTTGGCACTTTGAAAATTTTACCTTAGAAAATGAGTCTTCCCAATTTTCAAATCCGCTGGCAGTGAGCCGAACAAACTTTGTTGCTTCAGTGGACTTTATGCACAGTTCTTCCCCTCAAACATAAAAGACATGCCCACTTGACTCTTTTGAGAATATCGGGTGCTCCTCACCACTGACATTTATATTAACTCCAGTGATAAGTTGACATCCTAGTATACTTCATGGCTGCTTATACCGGGACAACACACATTGAAAACTAAGAGATTATGATATCATCTCTACAGAATAATAGTCACATGATTGGCAGTGGTAATTAAGTTGAATTTTAAATTTGGAAAAGTAAACATTTTATTGGCAATAGGATTAACCCTTCAATAGGTGTAAATGGCATGTCAGCAATAACAACTTGCATTTATATAATTCCTTCAAAGGACATGATCATAAAATAATGAACTGAAGAACTGTTCAGACGCACCACCAAATGTTTGGTCAGGGGCAAGGGTTAAGAAGGCTGAGACGAAAAAAAATGTAGGGAGGGAATTTCAGATGATTTAACCAAGGCAGTTAACCAACAATGTTAGGGCACTAAACATCCAGGAGCATTGACATATGGCAGCTCTATAGACCCAGAGACCTTCCAGGGCAGGGAAGAGAAAGAAGGGTTTCAATCTTAGCACAACAGAAAAATGAGAATTAAAAACTAGAAGCAATGGAATATGACAGCTGATAATCATGGTACAAGGGATGCAAATAAAAGTTTAAATAAAATGAACATACTCAGTGTTTCAGGCAGCATCTGTATCAGAATTTCTAATGAGGTTACAGATCTATGACCATATCTGGAACCAGCCACAAACTGAAAAGGCTGGTAATTTATAATTGTTGAATGTAGGGTCCTGAAGATTAAAATAGTGTGCAAATGAATAAGAGTGACAGAGCTTAAAAAAAGTAAATATTGACCAGGCTCAGAGATAGAAGACTGACGGTTAACGATTACATAACCAAATCCCAAAATGAAACATCCATGCATGAAGTCTAAGATGGGCTGAAATGGGTCAGAAACAAGAACGGGAACAGAGGTGGAAGCACATGGAGTACTCAGTTAATGATTGAATAAACGAAGACAAACTGCTGAAAATTGTTATGACATTTGGGGTGAACCTCAGAATAATAAAGGGCACTTACAAATCAATGATTTTTCAATAAACAAAGAAATAAGGTAAGTGAATGGGCGAGGATATGGCAAATCAAATAATATATGGAAAACGTGGTCACTCATTTTGATGGCAAAAATAGAAAATAATTGATGATCAGAAGCTGGGTTTCCTTGAATACAAACCACTTAAAATTAACATGCAGGTACAGCAAACAATTCGGAAGGCAAGTCGGATGGATGGTGGCTTTTATTGCAAAAGGAATGTGAGTACAAGTATAAATACGAATGACCAGGATTCTGCATGATAGTACAGAGGCAACATACGCAACACTGCACAGGTTTGACCTCCTTATTTGAGCAAGACAGAGGAATGCAACAAATGTACGATTGATTTCTCAAAAGGGGTTGGCGGTGTTATCCCATGAGGAAGGATTAAACAGAGTGTACATTGGAGATTAGCTGATTTTAGTCACATACTCAAAAAAGTTCTTAGTGGGTGTGATGGGGTAGATCATATTAACCAGGCTGGGCTGTCTCGAACAGAGGAATCTCAAAATAAGACAAAGGCCATTCCAAGCTGAGGTGATGTGATGTCTTCACCAAGAAGGTGGAGAATACCTGGAATGTTCTGCCAAAGGTGCTGGGTTGAAACAGATACGTTCATGGCATTTAAGAGACCTTTGGATAGGCATCCCACAGGGAATGGAAGTATATGGGTTATGTGTAGATAAGTGATGGTCCTAGCTGTACTGTTCTATTTTGAAATGTATGCGGGATAGTTATCTAAATCAACATGTAGAGGAACCAACGAGAGAGCAGGCTATTTTAGACTGGGTTTTGAGTAATGAGGAAGGGGTAATTAGCCGTCTTGTTGTACGTGCCCCCTTGGGCAAAGAGTGACCATAATATGGTTGAGTTCTTCATTAGGATGGAGAGTGACATTGTTAATTCAGAAACAATGGTTCTGAACTTAAAGAAAGGTAACTTTGAGGGTATGAGACGAATTGGCCAAGATTGACTGGCAATTATTCTAAAAGGGTTGACGGTGGATATACAATGGAAGACATTTAAAGACTGCATGGATGAACTACAAAAATTGTTCATCCCAGTTTGGCAAAAGAATAAATCGGGGAAGGTAGTGCATCCATGGATAACAAGGGAAATCAGGGATAGTATCAAAGCAAAGGATGATGCGTACAAAGTAGCCAGAAAAAGCAGCATACCAGAGGACTGGGAGAAATTCAGAGACCAGCAGAGGAGGACAAAGGGCTTAATTAGGAAAGGAAAAATAGATTATGAAAGAAAACTGGCAGGGAACATAAAAACTGACTGCAAAAGTTTTTATAGATATGTGAAGAGAAAGAGGTTAGTTAAAACAAATGTAGGTCCCTTGCAGTCAGAAACAGGTGAGTTGATCATGGGGAACAAGGATATGGCGGACCAATTGAATAACTACTTTGGTTCCGTCTTCACTAAGGAAGACATAAATAATCTGCCGGAAATAGCAGGGAACTGTGGGTCAAAGGAGGAATTGAGTGAAATCCAGGTCAGTCGGGAAGTGGTGTTGGGTAAATTGAATAGATTAAAGGCCGATAAATCCCCAGGGCCAGATAGGCTGCATCCCAGAGTACTTAAGGAAGTAGCTCAGGAAATAGTGGATGCATTAGTGATAATCTTTCAAAACTCTTTAGATTCTGGAGTAGTTCCTGAGGATTGGCGGGTAGCAAATGTAACCCCTCTTTTTAAGAAGGGAGGGAGAGAGAAAACGGGGAATTACAGACCAGTTAGTCTAACATCGGTAGTGGGGGAAACTGCTAGAGTCAGTTATTAAAGATGGGATAGCAGCACATTTGGAAAGTGGTGAAATCATTGGACAAAGTCAGCATGGATTTACAAAAGGTAAATCATGTCTGACGAATCTTGTGGAATTTTTCGAGGATGTAACTAGTAGCGTGGATAAGGGAGAACCAGTGGATGTGGTATATCTGGACTTCCAGAAGGCTTTCGACAAGGTCCCACATAAGAGATTAGTATACAAACTTAAAGCATACGGTATTAGGGGTTCAGTATTGATGTGGATTGAGAACTGGCTGGCAAACAGGAAGCAAAGAGTAGGAGTAAACGGGTCCTTTTCACAATGGCAGGCAGTAACTAGTGGGGTACCGCAGGGCTCAGTGCTGGGACCCCAGCTGTTTACAAATATATATTAATGATCTGGATGAGGGAATTGAAGGCAATATCTCCAAGTTTGCGGATGACACTAAGCTGGGGGGCAGTGTTCGCTGTGAGGAGGATGCTAGGAGACTGCAAGGTGACTTGGATAGGCTGGGTGAGTGGGCAAATGTTTGGCAGATGCAGTATAATGTGGATAAATGTGAGGTTATCCACTTTGGTGGCAAAAACAGGAAAGCAGACTATTATTTAAATGGTGGCCGATTAGGAAAAGGGGAGATGCAGCGAGACCTGGGTGTCATGGTACACCAGTCATTGAAAGTAGGCATGCAGGTGCAGCAGGCAGTGAAAAAAGCGAATGGTATGTTAGCTTTCATAGCAAAAGGATTTGAGTACAGGAGCAGGGAGGTTCTACTTCAGTTGTACAGGGTCTTGGTGAGACCACACCTGGAGTATTGCGTACAGTTTTGGTCTCCAAATCTGAGGAAGGACATTATTGCCATAGAGGGAGTGCAGAGAAGGTTCACCAGACTGATTCCTGGGATGTCAGGACTGTCTTATGAAGAAAGACTGGATAGACTCGGTTTATACTCTCTGGAATTTAGGAGATTGAGAGGGGATCTTATAGAAACTTTCAAAATTATTAAGGGGTTGGACAGGCTAGATGCAGGAAGATTGTTCCCGATGTTGGGGAAGTCCAGGACAAGGGGTCACAGCTTAAGGATAAGGGGGAAATCCTTTAAGACCGAGATGAGAAAGACTTTTTTCACACAGAGAGTGGTGAGTCTCTGGAACTCTCTGCCACAGAGGGTAGTTGAGGCCAGTTCATTGGCTATATTTAAGAGTGAGTTGGATGTGGCCTTTGTGGCTAAGGGGATCAGAGGGTATGGAGAGAAGGCAGGTACGGGTTACTGAGTTGGATGATCAGCCATGATCATATTGAATGGCGGTGCAGGCTCGAAGGGCTGAATGGCCTACTCCTGCACCTAATTTCTATGTTTCTATGTTTCTATGTTTCTATGTTCTATTTTAAAATGTGAAGTCAAAGATCAGCCATGATCTTAATTAATGGTGGAGCGAATGCAAGAGGCTAAATGGTCACATAAGCTTTGCCTTGTTTTTACAAAAGATCCCCAAACATGTATCACCAAATATCCTAAAACATAATGCATGCAAGGGACACAATCTGTTCAATCCAACCTCAAGGTTAGTGTTTTTGTGGATTTAAGCCCCATTCCTGTAACAGTGGTACATTGTTGGCGCAGTTGAGTATTAAAAAAATATGGTCGCTGCCACAGATGAGAACCTTGAGTTCATTCTTCATCTCCCATGGTACTATTCAAAGGATATAAGCAACATTCACCTGCTGTCATTGGCAACGTTTTTCTCTCAACCTACACAACAGAAAAAAACAGGACATATTGTTATGTATTCCATTAATTCTTTGGAGAATTTGTCGCACACATGTCGGTGACACCATTTGCCTTCATTTCAAAAACAACATTTCATAAAATCTGACTGGCTGTAAAATGCTGCAGCATTGACTAATTAATAAACTGTACGAATAAATAACCAAAATTAATACATTTGGGTTTTCTCTTTGATCAGGTTTTATCTACGACAGTAGATTTTTAAAATTCAACATTCATCTTACAATTGCGGATTTTTCTTCCGATGTGTTTACCCACATGAAAATTGGAGTAAATTTAAATGTATTTTAAATTAAGTTTAGAAAATCAAAATGTTTGAGTGCTTCGCAGATGTTTCAAAAGGAATGCAACAGAACGTAGACATATAGAAAACATGTATTGATATTGTTATCGCAAATGGCCCAAAACGTAAATGACCCTGGTGTAGATCTTGGGATTATCAAAAAGCATTCACAATGGGCCAGGATAAAATGCTCTCTGACGCTCAGATGATGCAACTTTCAAAAGGCAGGTTTTCATGATGCACATCGCGATTAGCAGCTCTGACAACCAATCAGAGAAATTAGGAACCTAATCCGAGCTTCCACGCCTCTGGGAACAAGGAAAACATGAAAAAGACTCAAATGAAGCCTGAAATATTTGATGAAAAATAAATAATTACAGAAACTTGAGCACCCTGCAGAAAAGGTCTGTGAGGGGATAGTTACCAGAGAAAAGAGACAATAATCTTTATAATAGTATGAAAACACATTGATAGCCAACAAGTAGCACCTATTTATGTAGGAAGGAACTGCAGATGCTTGCTTAAACCGAAGATAGATGCAAAAAGCTGTAGTAACTCAGTGGGTCAGACAGCATCTCGGGAGAAAGGTGATATGGTTATGGGGAGAAGGCAGGATAATGGGATTAGGGAGAGATAGATCAGCTATGATTGAATGGCGGAGTAGACTTGATGGACCGAATGGCCTAATTCTACTATCACTTATGATCTTATGAATAGGTGACGTTTTGGGTCAAGACCCTGCTTCAGAGTGAGAGTCAGTGGAAATGGAAAGGAGAGATATAGACAGTGATGTAGGGAGCTATAGAACAAGAATGAAAGATATGCAAAAAAGTAACGATGAAAAAGGAAACAGGCCATTGTTAGCTGTGGCCTCAGTGAGAACGAGTAACATAGAAACATAGAAAATAGTTGCAGGAGGAGGCCATTCGGCCCTTCGAGCCAGCACCGCTATTCATTGCGATCATGGCTGATCGTCCATAATCAATAATCCGTGCCTGCCTTCTCCCCATATCCCTCGATTCCACTAGCCCCCAGAGCTCTATCTAACTCTCTCTTAAATCCATCCAGTGATTTGGCCTCCACTGCCCTCTGTGGCAGGGAATTCCACAAATTCAACACTCTCTGGGTGAAAACGTTTTTTCTCACCTCAGTTTTAAATGAACTCCCCTTTATTCTGAGACTGTGGCCCCTGGCTCTGGACTCGCCCAGCATTGGTAACATTTTTCCTGCCTGTAGCTTGTGCAGTCCTTTTATAATTTTATGTGTTTCTATAAGATCCTCCCTCATCCTTCTAAGCTCCAGTGAATACAAGCCTAGTCTTTTCAATCTTTCCCCATATGACAGTCCCACCATCCCAGGGATCAATCTCGTGAACCTACGCTGCACTGCCTCATTCACAAGGATGTCCTTCCTCAAATTAGGAGACCAAAACTGTACGCAATACTCCAGATGTGGTCTTACCAGAGCCCTGTTCAACTGCAGAAGAACCTCACTACTCCTGTACTGAAATCCTCTTGTTATGATGGTCAACATTCCATTAGCTTTCTTCACTGCCTGCTGTAGCTGCATGCCAACGGGACTCCCAGGTCTCGCTGTACCTCCCCCTTACCTAACCTAACCCCATTGAGATAATAATCCCCCTTGTTTTTGCCACCAAAGTGGATAACCTCACATTTATCTATATATAGTACAGACAATGAGACTAAACAAGATTACTTTGAAGCTCGTACGACTTGTATCGGGGAGGGATACAGAGAGAGCTGTCAGAGTGGGGCCAAATGCAAATTGGAGAAATAGAAATAGAAATACCCATCTCATATTTCAGAAGTCCAGATATGACCTTGATAAGGCCATCAAAAAGACCAAAAGTGACTTCTGCTCTAAGCTGGAGGATGAGACAGATGCTCGGCAGCTGTGGCGGGGCCTGAATGCAATCACCTCCTACAAGGCGAAATCAGGAGGCAGCTCGAATGTCGGCGAAACATCACTCCCTGATGAGCTCAACGCGTTTTACGCACGCTTTGATAGGGAGAACACCGATGTGCCTTCCCGAGCCCCCATTCGCTGTGATGGTATTTCAGTCTCAGTCACAAGGCCGACGTCAGGAAATCCTTCAGAGGGGTGAATCCTCGAAAAGCATCTGGACCTGATGGCATACCTGGTCGTGTTCTAAAAACCTGTGCGGACCAACTGGCTGGAGTTTTTACAGACATTTTCAACCTGTCACTTCTGAGGTCTGAGGTTCCCACCTGCTTTAAAAGGGCATCAATTATACCAGTGCCCAAGAAGAGCAAGGTGACGTGCCTCAATGACTATCGACCTGTGGCACTAACGCCTGTGGTGATGAAGTGCTTCGAGAGGTTGATCATGGCGCAAATCAACTCCTACCTCGACAAAAACCTGGACCCACTGCAGTTCGCTTACCGCCACAACAGATCAACGGTGGATGCGATCTCGCTGGCTCTCCACTCCGCTCTGGACCACTTGGACAACAAAAACTCATATGTCAGGCTGTTATTCATCGATTACAGCTCGGCATTTAATACTATTATCCCCTCCAAGCTGGTTACCAAACTCGCAGAACTGGGTCTCTGCGCAATTGGATCCTCGACTTCCTCATTCACAGACCACAGTCTGTTCGTATTGGTGGAAATGTGTCAGACTCGATAACAATCAGCATGGGAGCACCTCAAGGCTGCATGCTCAGCCCCCTGCTGTACTCACTCTATACTCATGACTGCGTAGCCGGCCACAGTGCGAACTCCATCATCAAGTTCGCTGACGACACCACTGTTGTGGGACGTATCACTGATGGGGATGAGTCGGAGTACAGAAGAGAGATTGAGCAACTGTCCATATGGTGCCAGCACAATAACCTGGCCCTCAACACCAGCAAAACCAAGGAACTGATTGTGGACTTCGGAAGGAGTAGGATGGGGACCCACAGTCCTGTTTATATCAACGGGTCGATGGTTGAAAGGGTCAAGAGCTTCAAATTCCTGGGCGTGCACATCTGTGAAGATCTTTCCTGGTCCGAGAACACAGATGCAATTATTAAGAAAGCTCATCAGCGCCTCTACTTCCTGAGAAGATTACGGAGAGTCAGTTTGTCAAGGAGGACTCTAACTTCTACAGGTGCACAGTAGAGAGCTTGCTGACCGGTTGCATCGTGGCTTGGTTCGGCAACTTGAGCGCCCTGGAGAGGAAAAGACTACAAAAAGTAGTAAGCACTGCCCAGTCCATCATCGGCTCTGACCTTCCATCGAGGGTATTTACCGCAGTCGCTGCCTCAAAAAGGCTGGCAGCATCATCAAAGACCCACACCATCCTGGCCACACACTCATCTCCCTGCTACCTTCAGGTAGAAGATACAGGAGCCTGAAGACTGCAATGACCAGGTTCAGGAATAGCTACTTCCCCACAGCCATCAGGCTATTAAACCTAGCTCGGACAAAACTCTGATCATTAATAACCCATTATCTGTTATTTGCACTTTATTAGTTTATTTATACGTGTGTATATATTTATATATGGTATATGGACACACTGACCTGTTTTGTAGTAAATGCCTTCTATGTTCTGTGTGCTGAAGCAAGTAGGAATTTTATTGTCCTTTCAGGGACACATGACAATAAAACTCTCTTGACTCATGTCCTCTCTCTCCATCCTTCCACCACCCAAGTCCTTTTTCCTTTTCTCCAGAGATGCTGTCTGACCCGTTGAGTTATTGCAGCTTTTTGTGTCTATCTTAAGTAGCATCCATTTATTACAATATTTTTGGTAGTATTGTTTAGCAATTAAATTAATTGAGGCAGGAGGTCTTAAAACTCATCTCTGCAAACAGGATGCACCATTAACTTGGCGGAAATGTTTATGCACACGAGTTTTATTGTATCATTGGCAGAGCTAACATTTATTGCCTTTGAACAAATAGCGCTGCGAGTCGGCTGCCTCGCCCCAGCGGGTTTGTTGTTTTGACTTTTTTTGTTTTTTTAGTATGTCCAAAATATGCCTTAGTGTTTCTCTGTATGTCTTGTGTGGGGTGTGGTGTTGGGGGAATAGAGGGAAACCGTTTTCAGGCGCCTACCACGACGGAGAGACTCCTTGTCCCTTCTTCGTCCTCCTCCTCGCAGCCTTACAGCTGGTTTGGTGCGGCCTTTCCTGGAGTTGGACCAGAACATCAGCGACGGCGCAGCAGGAATTTAACATCATGGGCCCAGAGCTTCAGCGGCAGTGCAGCAGGGATTTAACATCGTGGACCCCCTTGCCAGGGGTCGCCAGAGAAGCGCTCTGACCGCTGGCCTGTGGCCTACAACATCTTGGAGCCTCGGTCTGTGGAGCTTCTGGCGGCAGTCGTGGAACGGGCGATCCCTCGCCAGAGAAGAGCTCCGACCGCCGGCCTGCGGTCCACAACATCTGAAAGCGGCGGTCTCTGGTAAGGAGGTGGCTGATTTGGGTGCTTTGGGTGTGCTCGACCTGTCCCGACATCGGAGTTCCGAGCATCCCGACCAGAGGGTCTGAACATTGGGTCAGGGCCCCGACCACGGATGAACAGGGCCGGATTTACATATAAGCTTCATAAGCTTAAGTTTAGGGTCTCGAGGTCTAGCGGGGACCTCGGCCTCACTCCGCCAAGGTTTTGACATAGTGGCGTTGTTACAAAAAATACCATCAGTGGCGCTGTGCTTGCGATTCCGGATGTTTGGTGGTGGGGGGATTAAAATGCAGGTGAGGTTTATATTCGTTGTTGGAGAGGAACTTGCTCCAATGATCCTTGGATCTTTGATTTGCTCGGACTGCCACTGGGGCCTACCCACCTCGCATCACCGGGCCCATCGAACATCGCCGCCGCACCAGGTCCGCCGAACATCGCCGCCGCACCGGGGCCATCAAACCTCGCCACCTCAACGGGCCCACCGATCCTCGCCGCCCCACCGTCCACCCGCCCACCGGGACCTCCCACGCTTCGCCCGCTGACCCGGATTCCACTCCCAGTGGTCTTCCACCATTGACTCCACCAACCCTGGCCTCTCCACCGCTCTCGCCTTACCTGAATCCTGGACTCAGCACTGGGCCTGAAGTTTCCACGCTGCAGACACCAACTCCCCTGGGTTTGACTGCACTGGGTCCTAGTGCCAGTCCTCCCAACCCTGATAAAATCAGTGGCTGTTCCACTGGGTCTTCCCCATCCCCCTCAAACCATGTGACCCCAGCTCTTCCCCACCCACACTACAGTCCTCATAACCCCCCTCCCCCCTGACCACCCACCACCCCCCACACCAGACATTGCCGCGGCTTCAGTCCACTCACCTGCCTTCCTCTGGCCCCAACCCCCATCCCTGCCGTGTGTTCACCATCTACCCTGACCTTCCCCTCTCAGATACCGAATGGTCTGTCCTCAGCAGAGGCCTCACCTTTGTTCCCCTCCGTCCCCGCCTCAATGAGTTCCGCGCCCGTCGCGATTTGGAGCTCTTCTTCCATCGCCTCCGCCGCACAGCGTTCTTCCATGGGAAGGAGTCCTCGCCCCCCCATTGATGATCCCTTTTCCCATCTAGCAACAGACCCCATCCTCTTGGACCCCCCTCATGGCCATCTTCCGGCTTTAGACCTTTTTATTTTAAACTGCTTCAACTGCGGGACATCAACTACCTCAACATCTCCACTCCCCTGTCCCCCCCTGAACGTATAGCCATCCACTCAGTCCGCAATAACCTAGACTGGGTTATCAAACCCGCCGACAAGGGAGGTGCCGTGGTAGTCTGGCGCGCTGATCTCTACAAGGCTTAGGCCACACGTCAACTCTCAGACACCTCCTCCTACTTATCCTTGGACCATGACTCCACAGACTTTGAAATGCGTCTACCAATTGATGAGAGAGGAAGCCCAGATTAATCCCAGTAAGGGGTATTGAGACAGTGTCCGATGCCTTTGAGGTATGCGTGAAATTTGGGGTCACCATCCGACATCGGAACGGGAGAACATTCTCAGCGGCTTGGACTTCCGAATCGGCCACTTCCTACCGGAGACCGGGGCTCCCGAAGTCCACAGGCTGAGCTGGGCGGAGATTCACGCCGGCGGCCCTCGGCAAAGGGATCTGCGATGTTCAAATCAGGCGGCCCGAGGCTGGGTGCTCCGCAAACCACAGCTCCATGATGTTGAAGCAGCAGGCCCAACACTCCAGAGCTTCAAACGGCGATCCAGGTAAGGCATCGCCCGCTCTGTGGTGAATCCAATATGTATTTTAAAACCAACTGTTTAATGACGACATACAGTAGGATCTAAAAGTGTCACACTGTCACTGTCGGGTAGTCACGGTCCTCTAGCCATGGGGGTGGGGATTGGGAGGGGGATTGGCCTCACAAGTGAAATAGCCTAGGTGCCTCTCTTCATCTAAATCCAGCCCTGTGGATGAACAAGGGAGGAGGAGGAGGACTGTCTGAACTGTATTGCCTTCCACCACAGTGAATAATGCTGTGGTGGATGTCTGCGTTGAATTATGTTGTATATTATGTCCTTTTTTAATTGTAACGCTGCATGGTAAACTCATTTCACTGCACCTTCTGGTGCACGTGACAAATAAATTTGAACTTGAAATTTGAACTTGAACAGAGCTAATTTGCAGAGCCATTTCAGTGGGATGTTTAAAGAAAATCCACATAGCGTTGAGGGCCTGGAACCACATAAGTAAGAATAATTCATTTCCTTTCGCAAGGTGTATTGGTTAACTAAAGGGATTTTATATTCCAGGAATTTTGTGGTATCATTACTGATAGTAATATTTTCCTTAATGGTGGATTTAAAGTGCAGGTAGATGGGACTAGGGGAAAACAAATGGTCGGCACGGACTGGAAGGGCCGAGAGGGCCTGTTTCCGTGCTGTAATTGTTATATGGTTATATGTTATATGGTTATATGGTGGTACTAGAACCTGAGTGGCAAGATCATTAGTCCAAGATTATAGATTGCTTATCAGGTAACATATTTAAAAGTAAAAATCATTATAATCTTTTTATAATTAATTTCATGGACAATAACATTATTTAAAATGGAAGACCAAAAAGAACAAACTTTATAGGGATTTTCCACCTGGTTCACCCCCACCTCCATTCCCAAGTAGGTGTCTGTGAAGGATAATGAAGAAAAAAGTGTTTATTTGCCATGCTTCTTGCTCTTTTTCCCTAATTCTGTTTGACCAAGCTTTGTCTGGTTTATCTACCTCCTGCGATAGGAAGGAAAAGTCTTATTTGGGCTACCCAGTCACATACCCGTGGAGCTGACTTTAAAGCTGGCATTAAAGATGTGTCTTTTCAAGGCAAACAGTGGGAAGTTTGGAGTGTGGGACAAAATAATGAATATTAGGCTTTGATAGTTAAATCCGTAGCCCCAGCATGAATTAAACAAATCTGGAAAGATACTCCTCCGATCTAAAAGAAAACAGGTTCTATTTCCAATAGAGGGAGAAAGGGCTACTATTTTAGAAAAAAAGACACAAAGAGCTGGAGTAACTCAGCGGGCCAGGCAGCATCTCCGGAGAACATTCATAAGTGACATTTCAGGTCAGGTTCCATTTTCAGCCTGAAGAAGGGTTCTGACTCGAAACGTCAGCTATCCATATTCTCCAAAGACATGGCCTGACCCACTGAGTTACTCCAGCACTTTTTTGTTTGAAACAGCATCTGCAGTTCCTTGTATCAGAAATTTTAGAAGTCAGATTTGCCAGTTATGGTCATCAGGCATCACGTGGAGCAAATTGAAGGAGATGATGTTTAAATCAGCGAGTAGAGATTCAAGTTATCAGCAGGTAAAATGGATTAACTCAATTCCAGGTGTCAAGAAGAATGGCTAAGACCTCTGGTGAAGGAGGCTCATTAATCTGACAGCACAACAACTAATACCATTGCCCAGGGGAAGGCAATGAGCGATCTCTAAGCAGCCAATACGAATAATAAGGTGGTATCAGTTGTGGGAAAATTACTCACGACAATCACAACCACAAACATCAACTGGCAATCTAATACTATTAATGACAACTCTCCAGTGAATATGATTCTAAATTAATCCATTAGAAAATTAAGTCAATCCCAGACACCAATCTCAGTGATAAATTGATAATCAGCACTCAGTTTAACACGGGCCTTGTGACATAATTGATGTGGTTTTGTAACCTTCCTCATTTATTTCTTCGTGAACCAAAGCTAATTACCAAAGATCAAGATAGACCATTCCTGCTAAATGCAATGGGCTGACGTGGAGTGCGCAACGGAACAGAACGTGGGCCTTTTTTCCATCCATTTCCGTAACCAGACCCGACCCGACCCGACCCGACCCGACTCGCAGTATAATCAACGTTGTGGGGGATCCGTTTGTGTTAATAAATGAGAATGAGGAAAAGATTATTACCAAATAACTTTTATTTTTACGGGGTTGTTTCCGTAACCGGCTTCCGTCTCCGCACTATTATCCTATGGGATCTTTGGTGCGGAGACGGAAGTCGGTTACGAAAATGGGGCCTTAAATTACCCATGAGTCTGCCCGTGACCGTACCACGTCTTTTTCGTCGAGTGGACGGTCTTGCTCGCTATAGGATCTTTGCTAATTACTAGCATACCCTAGGTTTATGTCATGATTAAATAGAATTCTGTAGCTAATACACAACTTGCTGTCTCTTATTTTATTTGTCAATAAGAGGGTTGATTGAATCACCATGCAGCTTGGAGATTTCAATTATGGAAACCAAACCGATGGACGAGATATTTCAGCAAGTCATCTTCCACTTAGCAGTTTAGTTTAGTTTAGAGATACGCTGAGACCACACCGACCAGTGATCTCCACACATTAACACTATCCTACACACATCAGGGACAATTTACATTTATACCAAGCCAATAAACCAAGAAACCTGTACGTTTTTGGAGTGTGGGAGAAAACCGAAGATCTCGGAGGAAATCCACGCGGTCACGGGGAGAAAGTACAGCACCCATAGTCGGGATGGAACATGGTTCTCCAGCGCTGTAAGCACTGTAAGACAGCAACTCTACCACTGCGCCACCAACACCATTTCTGAATGAAGTGAAGTTGTTAAGGATGTCTTATTCATTTCCATGGATTGATGGGGTACCAATCACATTGTTGGGAAATTACCTCTTTTGGTCTTTTCTATGACCTTTATATTCACATAATGATTTGTTCAACTTCCCAGATTTGCCATCTGGGAAGAGGTACAGGAGCATCAGCTGCAAAACCAGCAGGATGCTCCTCAGCTTCTTCCCGCAGGCTATAAGACTGATAAACGGACTTTGCCCCCTGCCAAAGTATCGCGCACCAACCACCAACCTGGACACACTGAAGCAGAGCCATTGTCGTGCCTTTGCCGATTGGAACTCATGATATATGTATTTTTATTTTTATTTCTATTTATTTTTTACCGCACACTGAATGGACACTGGTTGAGCAACGTTTTTTCGTTTCCTCTAGGTATGTAAGTACTCAGGAAAAATGATAATAAAGATATACAACTTCTTTTTGCATTTGCTGCAATTCTGCAATAAACAAAAATAGTAAGATTAAATGAGAACTTACCAGTTTGAAGTTTGATCTTTATTTTATGAGGAGTTACGATGAGGGATTACGTGCCCTCCGCTCACAAAACACTCTATTATAAAGATAAACTGGTATGGGGGTTCTCTCTTATCTTACTATATTAGTCACTCTGGTATCTGTGATTTTACACCACTGCTTTGAAGAATGTCGCGCATGCGTGCAGGCGGGGTCTTCACGTAATCCCTCATCGTAACTCCTCATAAAATAAAGATCAAACTTCAAACTGGTAAGTTCTCATTTGATCTTACTATTTTACTTCGGAGTCACGTGAGTGACTACGTGAAGATTTCAAAGCTCTGTGATTTCATGCCCTGGAACGAGTCCATGCTTACACCTTGCCATGCTAGGAAAAAAGAGGATGAACGTAATTCAGTCATGACACCGTGCTGAAAAACAAAGAAAAGGTATTTATTCATACCTAACAGTATGCCCCACATTGGATAATTTATTTTACAGAACTCAAAATTTTCCCTGCAAACGTGTCAGGAACGGCTACGGGTTTATTATAAAAGTTTGTTCATTGCTCCAACCCGCTGTGGCAAGGATGTGGTCCAAAGGAACTTCCATCATCCTAGCCGCCGATGTAGATGCCGCCCTGGTGGAGTGAGATTTGAAAACATTAGTATCCACCCCCGCTGCATCTAATACCACCCTTAACCATCTGGATATGGTTTGCACTGTGACCTTATGGTGAGGGTGTTTATGGTTTATGAGTAAAGCTCTCTCCGTGCCCCTAAGAGTCTTGGTGACTTCTATATATTGTAAAATATGTATCACAATGCAGAGCCGACTATCTGCAGGATAGGCCAGAAACTCTAATTTTTGGCCAGAGGAACCAGGTCGGTCTTGTTTGAGTAACCCCTGCATTAGAAAAGTTATCTTGCCACTTGTGATATACATGGCGTCCATATTTAGCTTGTGTAAGGACTGGACCCGTTGTGCTGTTACAAGTGCCATTATCATTACCATCTTGTATGTTAGTTTGTCCAGAGTGAGCCCCGATATGGGTGTCCATCCTCGTAACATAGTTAATACTATGCCTATATCCCATGTATGGGTGTATCTGGGCCTGGGGGGGATTGGAATTAAATATACCCCTCATAAGTTTAGATACTAGTGGGTGTGATCCTATAGCCAGGTGATCACTCCCTCTGCCCAGATAATTAGAAAGGGCACTTCTTGCACAATTAATGGCACTGTAACTCAATCCTTCATCGAAATGAAGGGTGGCCAGAAACTCCAGTACTTCAGTGATGGTGGCTGAGTCATATGTAGTGTTCGTCCTGGTGCAGAACTCTTCCCATTTTCTAACATATGTCAAGTACTGTTTCCTCGTGGACTCCCTGCACGACGCTGAGATGGCATTGATCGTCCATCGGAGAGTCCGTATCCCAGGAATGGCCTGTTCAGAAACTGCAAATCAACAAGTTCATGCGGTCATGGCACGGATGACTTTCCCCTGTCACGGGGTGTACCAACAAACTCGGCCGTTTGTTGATCCGGATGCAGGGTTCTGAGGCCATCTTTTGTACTGCTGGGAACCGTGGTTGGGTAGGCCAGTCGGGAACAACCAAAATACCCGTTGTGGAGTCTTGTTTAATTTTTTGTAAGACCCGACTGATGAGGCAGAAGGGGGGAAATACATAGCAAAACAAATCCCCCCAATACAGCGAGAATGCGTCCATCGCTGCTGCCCCTGGGTCTGGTTCCCAAGCAACATATGTTGTAAGTTGGTGATTAAGTCTGGATGCAAAAAGGTCGATATCTGGTGTCCCATACCGTTCTATAATATCTGTAAACACTTTCCGATCCAACATCCATCCAATGTTTTCGTTGAATTTACGTGATCTGGTTTCTACCACGGTATTTAGCTTACCTGGGAGGTAAGTGGCTGAAATCCAAATCTCTCTTTCCAGACACCAGTGCCAGATATTAGTAGCCAATTCATCACATGATATCGACTTTATTCCTCCCATATGATTAATATAGGCCACCACTGAGGTATTATCAATTTGTAACCGTACATGCAACTGGCGCATATCAGAGCAGTGGGCCCTCAGTCCATAAAATGCTCCCAGCATTTCTAAATAATTAATCCCTACTGCTTTAAACAGGGTTAATTCTTGTGTACTCCATCTGCCACCACAACCTGTGATGGTATTAGTTGCTCCCCAACCTTTAGCACTGGCATCAGTTGGTAATGTAACCGAGGGGTTCATGATAGTGATGGGGTTAGAACAATGCTGAGCATTTTCTATCCACCATTTTAATTCCGATTTTGCTTTCCCTGGTAGTTCCATAGGCCTACCGAAATGGCCTGAATGATTTTTGAGAGCTGAAATTTTTGCTCTTTGCAGATTTTGATAATGGAGAGGTCCAAATTGTGCTGCTGGGAACGCAGCCACTAATTTCCCAATCACTCTGGCTACTTGCCGAATAGATGGTTCCCTGATGCCAGTGAGGCTTTTGCATGCTATCACCAAGTCTGTTACTTTGTGTAGTGGCAAGGTGATAGACATTCGAACTGAGTCAATAGTGAAGCCCAAATAATCCATTATAGTGGAGGGTTCCACTATATGAATGTACGATAAATCCCAGCTTTGGATGTATGATAAATCCCAGCTTTTGAAAAAGATGTTTTGTGGCTGATACTGCCAATGTAGCCATTTCCAAATTCTCACCTACAATGAGAATATCATCAAGATAAGCCATGATGATATGGTTATGTTCCCTTAAGTATGCTAAAGCTGGTTTTAATAATTTAGTAAACAGCCGTGGTGCTGATGATAACCCATTGGGTAAGGCCTTATACTGCCATAGCTGTCCCATCCAGACAAATTTCAGGTATTTACGATGATCCTTGTGTATTGGTACTGAATAGTACGCATCTTTAAGATCGATGCAAGCCATGTAGTACCTATCAGAAATCAACTGTGTGGCTGTGACAAACGTGTCCATTTTGAAATGGGTATACTGAATGGAATTATTTAGTTCGGTCAAATCTATAATGATGCGGCAACCGCCATCTTTTTTGTTTTTTGTAAATATATTAGATACGAACTCTTGAGATTCTCTGATTGTCTTCTCAATTATCCCTTTATTGATTAATCTCAACAGTTCAGCATGGCCTGTTGTTCTCTCTTTTTGTGAAAGTATGAACTTCCGGCTAGGCGTATGCTGAACTGGGATGGGGAGTTCGTTCACAAATTCAAGTTTGTAACCCTGAATACTTCCGAGTATGTAAGTATCAGATGTAAAAGTGCTCCACACGTGATGAAACAAGTGCAACCGACCACCAATTTTTGATGCACCTAAACATGCAATGTTTTTGAGACAACCAGACCCACCTACCTCCATGGTTACCGCTGGTGTTGTGTGTGTTGTCTCTGCCCTTGTTTCTTCTGATGTTGTGTTGCTTCGTTGTGGGGGTGGCGCATTTTCCAAGAAGGCCGGGCTGGGCCATGGCCTAAAAAAGGCCGCTGTGCAGGTGGTCCGGCCCTCGAGCTTTCACCACCAGGTGTTCTTTCATTGTATCGATGTCTGGTGGTTGTGTAGGGGTGCTGCCGCTGTTGATAGTGAGGTTTAGAGGTGTTTGGCACCTTGATCAGGCCTATGGCCTTGGCCTCTTCATCTAATTCTTTCACCTGCTTCGAAAGGTTGTCCCCAAACAGCAAATTTGGCGGCTGAGCACTACTGGTCCTGCATAATCCCGCAAACTTGGGATTAAGTGCTGGTTTAATGATGCTCTTCCTATAGTTGTTGATCTCAAACTGAGTATTACACAGTAATACTAGAGCATCTTGTAGCTCTTCTGGCAAATCCACCCCATCAGCTGTTCTGGTCACTGCTGTGATCCCTGCAGCCAGCAGTTTGAGGATCCTCTGTAGCTTCACCTCCTGGCTTCTTATGGATGGGCTCATATTGCCCCAGATGGGGTTGTTGACTGCTGGAACATTAAGAGAATTACAATTCTCTGGAGCAAGGTATTTTCCAGCCGTGGAGTTAATGGCTTGCTCCTGCAGCTGGTTTGTAGCCATGTAATTTATGCTGGCTGCCAGCTTTGGATGTATGGACAGTCCTTTCTGTGTTGGCATAGCATGTTTGTTTGCCATGCCCAGTAGTTCCTCTGGCACCACTAACACAGATAAACTGTTCAGCCATTGCCTCTTCTTCAGGGTCAGCCGTGCTCTGACCCCTAATGCTCCCCTGCGAAGAGGGTGAGACATTTGGCAGTCCTTGCAAGGATGCTTCCGTGGGTCTGCAAGGAGACCCACTGTGACTCTGCCCCTGCATAAGCAGGTCACGCTGGAGCAACTGCTCCACCATCCGCTCCAAGCGGGAAAGACGCCCACCGTCGCTATCCGTGAACGGGGTGTCTTCAGGTCCGGACCCAGCTGAGTCAACGGCCCAGTCCGACTTCCGGGTGGCTTTGCCACCGGTCCGCGGCGTACCTTCGGACTGTAGCGGCGGGAAGTCGGGAACTGCTAGTAGCACCTGCAGCTCTGGATAAACACGCTGCTGGCTGCTTTCCATAGCCGCTGTTTTTGCCGCTCCTCTCCTGGACTTGCGCGACCCCATGGTGTTTCCTGAAACACAAACACGCGCAGTCGCCACGCTCACCAGAATGGTAAGACTTACCTCATAAGTTTTTTAAACTTACACTGGAGGAGCGGCGCTCCTCCCGACTGTCGCTTCCGCAATGCGTTCGACGATATGCCGCGCATGCGTGCAGGCGGGGTCTTCACGTAGTCACTCACGTGACTCCGAAGTAAAATATTCTTGTTAACTTAATTAATTTCAAACCAACTAATAGTCAATGTTACTTATGAAATTAAAATTTCCACTGGGAAAGTAATTTCTTATACTTTTATGAACTAAAAACTAGCTCTTGTCACACTAGCAGAGGACATTTCATCATGGTGGATACTACCAGCATCAGGTACTGTGATCCGAGATCACAATATGCTCGAAAATGCAAGAAATACATTTCACACATTTAGGCAAAATTATACTGAAACTTGCATATTTCTCTCCAGATTGGGAAATTTCATGAAACGGACACACATTCTGATATGCAGCCTTGTATAATAATATTTACAGATGTATGCAAACTATTGAGAAAATTAAGGCTTTGGAAGCAAGATCGTACGACTTAAGAGATAGACTGTTAATTTCTTGGATAGACACAAAATGCTTGAGTAACTGGACAGAAGCATCTCTGGAGAGAAGGAATGGGTGACATTTCGGATCGAGGCCCTTCTTCAGATTGTGTGTCAGGGGAGAGGGAAACGAGAGATATGTAAAGGTACAAAAAGTATGTAAGATGTGTAAAGGACAGATCAAAGTAGATGATAATCAAGGAAATGTACATGGGTTCATTGTTTCCTGAGAGGAAGGTGACAACGAGGCATACAAACAGTAAAATTAATCAGGAGGACAGTGAAGCGAGTAGGTGAACTGGGGTGGGGAAGGGATGGAGAGAGAGGGAAAATTAGAGAAATTAATATTCATGCCGCTGGGTTGTAAGAAGCCCAAGTGAAATATGAGGTGTTGTTCCTCATTGAGCCTCATTCTGATAGTGGAGGGGGCCCAGGACAAAAAGGTCCATATGGGAATGGGAGGGGTAGTTAAAGTGAGAGATCGCGTAGGCCCAGGCGGACTGAGCGAGGTGTTCAGAGAAACGATCATCCAGTCTGCGCTCGGTTTCGGTGATATGTATAGTCCACACCCAGAACAGCGGATGTAGTAGGTGAGGTTGGAGGAGGTGTAAGTGAACCTCTGCCTCAAATGAAAGGAATTTCTAGATGTTGCTTTGTGCCTGTAAATTTCTCATTTTATTATCTGTACTTTTGAATTGTATGTGTTCACTGATAGAAAACTTTCCTTGTACACCTTATTATCTGGCTATGTTAACATTATCCCAACTGAACTCAGCTGCTGCACCTTACAGAACAATAGAATCCCAAGGGTACACAAAAGGCTGGAGAAACTCAGCGGGTGCAGCAGCATCTAAGGAGCGAAGGAGATAGGCGACGTTTCGGGTCGAGACCCTTCTTCAGACTGGTCAGGGATCAGGGAAACGAGAGATATAGACGGTGATGTGGAGAGATAAGGAACAATGAATGAAAGATATGCAAAAAAGTATCGATGATAAAGGGAACAAGCCATTGTAAGCTGTTTGTGGTGTGAAAATGAGAAGCTGGTGCGACTGGGGTGGGGGAGGGAGATAGAGATAGAGGGAATGCCAGGGCCCGAGGGCTGAGGGAGAGGTGGGAAGGGGAGGAGACAGCAAGGGTTAACAGAATTGAGAAAATTCAATGTTCAAGCCCAAAGGATGCAGACTCCCCAAGCGGAATATGAGGTGCTGTTCCTGCAACTTGCGGTGTTGCTCACTCTGGCCGTGGAGGAGGCCCAGGACCGAGAGGTCGGATGCGGAATGGGAGGGGGAGTTGAAGTGCTGAGCCACCGGGAGGTCGGGTTGGTTATTGCGGACCGAGCGGAGGTGTTCGGCGAAGCGATCGCCAATCCTCCGCTTGGTCTCACCGATATAGATCATCTGGCATCTGGAGCAGCGGATGCAGTAGATGAGGTTGGAGGAGGTGCAGGTGAACCTCTGTCGGACCTGGAAGGACTGCTTGGGTCCCTGAAAGGAGTGGAGGGGGGAGGTGAAGGGACAAGTGTAGCATTTCTTGCGGTTGCAAGGGAAAGTGCCCGGGGAAGGGGTAGAACGGGAGGGGAGGGAAGAATTGACAAGAGTTGCGGAGGGAGCGGTCTTTGCGGAAGGCAGACGGGGGGGAAATGTGAAGATGTGGCTGGTGGAGGGGTCACGTTGGAGGTGGCGAAACTGGCGGAGGACTATATGTTGTATTTGCCGGCTGGTGGGGTGAAAGGTGAGGACCAGGGGGACTCTGCCCTGTTTGCGAGTGGGGGAATGGGGAGTGAGGGCAGTGTTGCGGGGTATGGAGCAGACCCTGGTGCGAGCCTCATCAATAGTGGGGGAGGGGAATCCCCGTTCTCTGAAGAATGAGGCCATTTGTGATGACCTGGTGTGGAACACCTCATCCTGGGAGCAGATGCGGCGTAGACGGAGGAATTGGGAATAGGGGATGGAGTCCTTACAGGAAGGAGGGTGGGAGGAAGAGTAGTCCAGGCAGCTGTGGGAGTCAGTTGGTTTGTAGTGGATGTCGGTCAGGAGCGTATCACCTGCAATAGAGATGGTGAGGTCAAGGAATGGTAGGGAAATGGCGGAAATGGTCCAAGTGTATTTGAGTGCCGGATGGAAGTTGGTGGTGAAATGAACGAAGTCAGTCAGTTGTGTGTGGGTGCAGGAGGTGACACCAAAGCAGTCGTCGATGTAACGGAGGTAGAGGTCGGGGATGGGGCCCTGGTACGCCGAGAACAAGGATTGTTTCGACGTACCCAACAAAGAGGCAAGCGTAGCTGGGGCCCATGCGTGTGCCCATAGCTACGCCTTGTGTTTGGAGGAAATGGGAGGAATCAAAAGAGAAGTTATTGAGGGTGAGGACCAACTCTGCTAGGCGGAGGAGGGTGTCAGTGGATGGGTATGGGTTGCTCCTCTGGTCGAGGAAGAACCGGAGGGCTTTGAGACCATCCTGGTGGGGGATGGAGGTGTAGAGTGACTGGACGTCCATGGTAAAGATGAGAGGATGGGGGCCTGGAGAATGGAATGCACGGAGCCGACGGAGAGTATCTGAGGTGTCTTGAACATAGGTGGGGAGGGATTTAACAAAGGGGGATAGGATGGCGTCAAGGCATGTGGAAATGTGTTCGGTGGGGCACGAACAGGCAGAAACAATGGGTCTGCCAGGGCAGTCGGGTTTGTGGATTTTGGGGAGAAGGTAAAATCGGGCCGTGCGGGGCTGGGAAACGATGAGGTCGGAGGCTCGGGGGGGTAGGGAGCCGGAGCTGATGAAGTCGGTTATAGAATCCCAATAAATGATTGCGGCCAAGTTAATCCATCTCCATCCTGTCAAGAACAAGATCTATCAGGCTGCAGAAAAAGGACAAAGTATTAATCAGGACATAAAGTGCTGTAGTAACTCAGCAGGTCAGGTAGCTTCTCTGGAGTACATGGATATTTTACCAGTCTGAAGAAGGGTCCCGACCCAAAATGTAACTTATCCATGTTCTCCAGAGTTGCTGCCTAGACCGCTTAGTTACTGTTATTTCATACTAGCCAATTATAGTGCTTGTTAGTAGTAGCTCCGTCTAGTATGTGCCTTATAGTATCGAGAGCCCGCTTACGCAGGTTAGTAGCATTAGCAGCTCGGAGCTGTAACGTATGCAAATCCATGCTGTAGGTGATTTAATAAACATGTGTTGTATCTTATTGTGTGTTCGAGTCGAATCATTACATGGTGTCAGACAGTGGGTCTTGCCCACTCCATTCATGTTTATCGGGTTTTATTTTCATTTGATTATTTTGTGTCCTTATTATCTCCATTATGGCAAATTTGTGTTGCCGTCCAAGCCCTCTCCTTTGATACAGACATTGCTGAACGCTGGCGACTTTTTGAATGTGACTACACTATTATGCTTGCAACGTTCATCATAATGACCCCCCTGATGTGTGTGCATCTGTTTTGCTTAACCTGGCGGGACCTGAGGCAATGAATCATGCCGACAACTTCATTTTTGCGCCTGCTGTTTTGGATGACAACGGTCAGGTCCGTGTACCTGCTGCAGCAATTGACGACCCAGTGGTTTTGCTCAGAAAGTTCAGAGAGCTGTGTGATATGCCTTCAAACTATATTATTGAAATAACCAAGTTTTATGCTCGTTTACAGCAGGTCGATGAACCTATTGAAAGATTTATCAGTGTCATGAAGGACATGGCTGCACGCAGTCGATTTCGTGATTTACGAGATTAACTCACCTGTGACAAATTGGTTGGTGGAATGCTTGCTAGCAAGCTGAGAGATGAGCTTCTTCAAAATACTGAGTTAACCCTTGAACAAGCGGAACATGCCTGTCGTATTTCTGAGATAACGTCTCCTCACACTGATTCTGCGCCTTTCAGTTCCCGCTCGCAGCATAGAGTTAATCTTACAGACTTCTCCTCTTACAGACACACCGGGTCTGCTGCTCGTTGTCAAAATTGTAACTATTTCCATGTGAAGGGTCAACAGTTCTGTGTTGCCTACAGGAAAGCTTGCAATTTGTGTAAGAAATTAAACCATTTTGCTCAATGCTGCCGTTCCCGTGTGACTCCTGCAGCCTCAAGGATGAGCCTGCACTTGCTTCAACATGAGCTCACTGATAATGACTTCCAAGAGTCTGAGATCATCCTCCGCCCCGTTCTCAGACAGTCCAGATACCAGTTCTGCCATCCACTCCCTCCTTCCTTCATCTAACGAGCTACTTGACCCTGAAGTAACCATGTTTGAGAATAGCAGGCCTCTTTTCGCCAAGGTGGACACTGGCACAAAACGCAACGTCATCTCATTAAAGGAGTTAAAAAAATACGTAATGCTGAACGTATAGATAAGGCCTCCGCAACGCTTCGGGTGTATGGGTGAGAAGTTCTGCACCCACTTGGAAAAGGTGATTTAAAGTGCACTGTAGATGAACAGACCCGCGCCTTGCAGTTTTATATTGTCAAGGCAGATTCAGAGACTTTGCTCGGTATCAATGCATGCCACGACCTAGGCCTGCTTTATCGGACGCGCTGTCCACAAACTCTGCCTCACTGATGAGCCCACTCAGCAGCTACTCTCTCAATACAAAGACCTGTTTAATGATAAACTTGGCAAGTTGCCTGCCAAATATCATATTACTGTTGATCCTAAAGTCTCTCCTGTGGTCCGAGCACCACATCATGTTCATATGCCATGCGTAGCAGAATACACACTGAACTCAAGCATATGAATTCCATGGGAGTTACTGCTGAAGTTACTGAACCATCCAACTGGGTTTCCACCATGGCGGTTGCAAATAAGAAAAACAAAGAGGAGATCCATATGTGCATCAACCCCAGAGATCTTAACACTGTCATCAAACGCCCACATTACCCTATGCGAATGACAGAAGAAGTCGCCGCACAGATTGGCAACGCAGCAGTATTCTCAGTCCTGGATGCCAAAAGCTCTTTTTGGCAGATACCACTAGACTCGGACTCATCCAATCTCACTACGTTCGGCACCCCCTTTGGCCGCTACAAATTTCTAAGAATGCCCTTCGGCATCAACTTCGCTAGTGAGGTTTTCTGGCACACTATGGAGCAATTGTTTGCGGAGTACCCATGCGCCATCATTTCGAGTTCCAGAGGTTACTTACGTCAGACATATTGCGGATGATGATGAGCGGCTGATGATGCAACTTCAGCGATTTGATTTCAACATCATCTATAAGAAAGGTAAAGATATGTACATAGCAGACACGCTATCCAGAGTCCCGCGCAAAACCAACAAACCACAACTCTCCAAACAGGACCAATTCTCAGTCATGAAGGTCTCGTTTGTGCCAACTGATTGTTTAAGCAGCCTAGCTGAACACACGGCTGCTGATGAGACTTTACAATTGCTGTCTACAGTCATCCAGTGCGGCTGGCCCGATAAACATCACAACACCCCGCTCGAAATACGCCCCTACTTCCGGTTCGTGATGAACTAGTGGTACAGGACGGAATCGTAGTCAAGGGTCACAAGGCAGTGGTTCCAGCCGCCCTACGGGACGAATGCTATCATGACATCCACAGGGGCCACCTCGGCGTGGAGTCAACCCTCCAAAGGGGGCAAAGCATGTTTTACTGGCCCGGTGTGACCAAACACATACGCGAAAAGACCGAAACGTGCGCTGTCTGCAAAAGTCTGACGCCACATCAGCAGAAGCAGCCCTTACTACCACAACCAATCCCTCCTCTCCCGTGGTCCTCGTTAGCCACCGACATCTTAGAGTGGCTGGGAAATACTATCTGGTTCTTGTTGACTCTTACTTGGGCTGTTTCGAAATCGACTTACCTCAAACCATTTCTTCTGAGGCAGTCATCGAAAAGTTGCAGCGTCACCTCTCCATGCACGGCTCCCCTGCACATATCCAGTCTGACAACGGCAGACAGTTCACCAGCCACGTCTTCAAAAACGTTGCGAAACAATGGGACTTTCCACACGTTACCAGCAGTCCCGAGTTCCCGCAGTACAACGGACTCGCCGAAAGTGCCGTTCGGAGTGCAAAACAACTCATGGAGCGATCATACCTTGCCAAATCAGACGTTTAGCTGGACTTGCTCAACCTAAGGAATTATTGCACGGGATCCCATACTAGGTTCTCCAGCTGATGTCTCGCCAAACCCGTGCTCCCCTGCCTGTGGCCCAGCAGCTTTTGCAGCCACAAGTTCGTTCCCCACCTGCAGTTCAGAAACAACTACAATTTAAATGTGACCTCTCGCATGTGGACAAGTGGTTCGTCTGCAGACCAACAAGGGCTATGTACGTCTGGGACGCATCCACGACCCTGCTAAAGAACCCCGGTCTTACTTGATCGAAGTGGACGGAGTCATTTACAGACGCAACCGTCAGCATATCCTTCCGTTGAAGGAACCGCGTCCTGTGACTCCATATCCTGATGCCTTGCGTTTTGAACACCCTCCCAGTCGGTCCTGCGCCCCCATTGCCAACCATTGTTCCCACCGCGGCCTCCCCGCGTCATTTGGCGCCTGACTCGCCTATCTTGTCGCCCACCCTGCCTGTCGGGTCGCCAGTTGTTCTCCCACTCCCCTCCCCGGTATCTTCTCTAGCGAAAGGAGGTGAGGCGGTCTCGTACCGCACACGGACCGGACGGGTTTGCAGGCCACCCGTTAGATATGATGATTTTGCGTAACTTAGAAAATGTATTTATTAACATTCCATCTATATTGCTTAGCCACCGATGTTTCTTTATTTCTACAAGAAGAGAAGTAGATTGGCTATTTCAAACTAGCCAATTATAGTGTTTGTAAGTCGTAGCTCTGCCTAGTATGTGCTTTATAGTATCAAGCGCCCGCTTACGCTGGTTAGTAGATATAGCAGCTCGGAGCTGTAACGTACTGCAGATCCATGCCGTAAGTGTTTTAATAAACATGTGTTGTATCTTAATGTGTGTTCGAGTCGAATCAAGTTCTAGGCTCAAGGAAGGGGAGAAATGAGGCACAGTTCCAACACCTCCTTGCTAGCACATCAAGTTAACTAGGATGTAAACATGAAAGAATTATATGGGGAAGATACAATAAACTGCAGTTGCTGGAATCTGGAGTTCCTCCAACACTTTGTTTATCACGAATGATTAGAGGATGTTGGTATGGGCAATACTGGCCAAAACTCAAAACCTACAGTTTTACAAGACATCTCTTCAACTTCTCTTTCAATAAAGCAGTACTTTTTAGACAATGTAGCATTCTCTTAGCAAAGTGTCAGGAATAGTGCTAGGACCTACATTTGTTATCACAGAGCCACGATCAGGAACTGTATTACCAGATTATTGACAAAGTAGTTGTTGGCGATTAAAAATGTGTCCTGTACCGGCCTTGAGATTTTACATGTAGAAACAAGTGAGATTAATAAAGGCTGTTTCTGGAAACTGGAACAACAGCACAAAACTGAATAACAAATAGCAAATTGTCTTGAGAAATCGCCAGCAAAATCTGCCCATTTTAGCGACAGCTTCATGAGTTCGGTCATGAATCTTTCGAGTGCAAAAGCATGCTGTTCTGTTGAATGGTTACTGACCTGAAACCTTAACTTGGCTTCTCTGTGCACTGATGCTGTCTAACCTGTTGAATGTTTCCAACAATTTATTTAAAATATGCATGTTTATTGTTTCTTTCTCCCAAAATTCTGTGTAAAACCTCAATAAACAGTTACTATTCCCTTTTGTACAGCAAGAGCATCCCTTGATCTCTTAGTCAGATGTTGCAGTGTAAAACTGTACATTCTGATAAGCTATAATAAAGGCATACCCTACTGAAAAAAGGATATAATAGTAATACTCACCTAATCAAGAACTATTAATGTTAATCTGCTCATCAGTATTTCCTATAAATGGTAGCACCAACAATGTATCATGTTTCAAATAATTTCAAATAATTCAAATAAGACAAATGGAGCAAGACAAATTTGGTTTTAGAAGTAGATTTAAATGACGTTTGTTCCAATCTTTCAAAGGATTTTGAATGAAAAACATGATATACAAGTTGTTCTGCAATAACGTATGTTTCTATAACGCGAATTGGATATAATGGAAGTGATGAATTGGGGTACACTATTTGCATTAAGAGGGCCAAATTGGTTATAACATTATTTCAATCTGAAAATGAAGATTGTTTTCTCTATCAAGGGGACACCAGATATACATTAACTTATGAGAGGAATAGAAAGGGTAAACAGTCAGTTGAGTTCCACCCAGAGTGGAAATGTCCAATTATAGGAGGCAAAACTTTAAGGCCAGAGAGTGAAAGTTATAGGTTATGTGCAGGTTATGTTTTTTTTTAAACACAGAAGTTGGTAGGTTAATGGACCATTTTGCTTGGGTTGGTGATGTTAGTAGGTATGGTAATGGCATTTAAGAGGCTCTTAGATGAACACATGAACGTGTATGGATATAAGGATATGGAAAGCATGTAGGCAGAAGAGATTAGTTTAATTTGGCATTATGTTAAACAATGGCTTTCGTAGGCTAAAGTGCCTGTTCCTGTGCTGTTTCCAGCATACTTAGTTTTGGCTTTTTTTTCATTTGCTGTTCTCAAATTCTCAAAGGACACCGAACCTATCGGCCTCGTAAGCAACTTGTCATTTGAACTTTTAAGAACTGAAAAGCATGAACTGTTGATTGTGAGTGTCAAATAGAGCAAGTGGCACCTCAATCACTGCCTGTTCAGTTTGCAGTTTTAGAAACATCGAAACATAAAAAATAGGTGCAGGAGGAGGCCATTCGGCCCTTCGAGCTAGCACCGCCATACATTGTGATTATGGCAGATCGTCCCCAATCAATAACCCGTGCCTGCCTTCTCCCCATATCCCTTGATTCCACTAGCCCCAAGAGTTCTATTTATCTATTTTAATCCATCAAAAAAGGAAAAAAGCATAAAAATGGATGAAACATCACCTATCCATGTTCTCCAGAGATGCTGCCTGACCCACTGAGTTACTCCGGCACTTTGTGTCTTTGTAAGCCAGCATCTGCAGTTTCTTGTTTCTCCAAAAAGCATAAAGCCATGGTTATGCTGCATGAAGTATTGGGGAAAGCAAGATGTGCATGCCTATGCCATTTAAAGAGACTGAGTTGTCGGGAAAGTGAGGTTTGAGCGCCTCAATGTCACAATGGTTTCAGCTCCACCACTGATTATGGGAATCTGCCTCTTCTGAAGGAATAAATGGTTACTTTGGTATCTGTTCCCCATTTTTGTTATTGCTGCCATTAGCTCTGTATCCCCCTTGCCAAGCAGTCTTCACTAGAATAGTAAGGTTTTTCTCAATGACATCAACATGAGGATGTTGCCAAGACTCGAGGTTTACGAGGATGTTGCTAGGACTCAAGGTTTATGTCAGGACTAGAGGGACTCAGATATAGGGAGAGGCTGAGTAGGCTGGGACTCTATTTCATGGAGTGCAGGAAGAAGAGGGGTGATATTATAGAGAGGAATAGATCTGGTAGATGCACAGATTCTCTTGATCAGAGTCGGTGAATCAAGGACCAGAGGACATAGGTATAAGTTGACGAGAAAAGAGTTCTGTGGGGTACCTTTTTCACACAAAGGATGGTGGTGCATGGAACAAGCTGCCAGAGATGGTAGTTGAGGCAGAGATTCAGAGATGAAATGCTGAAGCTCTATAAGGCGCTGGTCGGGTCGCATTGGAGTACTGTGAGCAAATTGTGAGGGTCCAGATACAGAAACAGAAACAGAAAATAGGTGCAGGAGTAGGCCATTCGGCCCCTCAAGCCAACACCGCCATTCAATATGATCATCCAAACCCAGTACTCTGTTCCTGCTTTTTCCCCATATTCCTTGATTCCATTAGCCCTAAGAACAAAATCTTTCTCTTGAAAACATCCAGTGAATTGGTCTCCACTGCTTTCTGTGGCAGAGTATTCCACAAATTCACAATTCTCTGGGTGAAAAAGGTATTCCTCATTTCAGTCCTAAATGGCCTACCCCTTACCCTTAAACTGTGACCCCTGGCTCTGGACTCTTCCAACATGGGGAACATTTTTCCTGCTTCTAGCCTGTCCATTTCCTTAAGAATTTTATATGTTTCTATAAGATCCCCTCTCATCCTTCTAAATTTTAGTGAACACAATCCCAATCACACATTCATTCAACATACAACATACATACAATCCCGCCATTCTGGTAATTAACCTGGTAAACCTACGCTCCAGAGGTTTACAAGAATGATTCCAGGAATGAGTGGGTTCGCATATGATGAGCGTTTGACAGCACTGGGCCTCTACTGGCTGGAGTTTAGAAGGTTGAGGGGGGACCTCATTGAAACACAGAATAATGAAAGGCATAGAGTGGATGTGGAAAGGATGTTTCTACTGGTGGGAGAGTCTAGGACCAGAGGTCATAGCTTCAGAATTAAACGGCGCTCTTTTAAAAAGGTGAGGAGGAACTTCTTTAGTCGGAGAGTAGTTAATCTGTGAAATTCTACCACAGAGGGCAGTGGAGGCCATCAGTATGTATATTTTAAGGCAGGGATAGACAAGTTCTTGATTAGAACGGGTGTCAGGGGTTATCGGGAGAAGGCAAAAAAATGAGATTAGGTGGCAGAGATCAGCCATGATTGAATGGCAGAGGACACTTGATGGGCCAAATGGCCTAATTCTATTCCTATAACTTGTGAACTTCTGACTATTGCAACGTTTAAGAAACAAGATAGATATGTACATAGAATGGGCAGATTTGGAGGAACATGGCAGGCAGGTGGGACTAGTGTAGCTGGGACACATTTGCCAGTGTGGGCAGGTTGGGCCGAAGGGCCAGTTTCCACGCTGTATGACTATAATTTTAGCCAAAGCTGTGTTGTGTTCAAGATAGAGTGGTGTGTGCAAGGTTCCATGTGTGTGTGAGTAGGTTCCTGAATATTAAAGTCTGAATAACATATAACAGTTGATTGATGGGCTTGTAAACCAAATGGGACTATTAATTCAAACCATTCAGTCAAAGCATTATAAAAGGCCATTTGGTTCATCATCCCCCTGTTGACAATCAAGTAGCATCCATATTAATCTCATTTATCAGCACTTGGACTGTAGCCTTCAACACTTTCATGATTCAAGTGCTCATCCAGATACTCTTTAAATATTTTGAGAGTTGCCGCCCCCAGAACCATCCCCACATGTGTTCCGGATACGAACCACTCTATCTTCAAATAATTCTTCCCAAGGATCCGACTAATCCCCGAACAGTTACCCTAAATCCATGCTTTCTGGTTCAGATTACCACTGCCACGGGGAAATGTTTCTTATTCACTACTGAATCTATGCCCCGTATAATTCTGGTTACCTGTCAGGTTTCCCTGCTCTGAAGAGGAAAAAAAAGTTTCTCCAGTCCGTACTAGTGACTGAAATGCCCCACCACAGAAAACATCCCAGTGATTCCCCTCTGTGCCCTCTCCAGTGTGGTTACGCATTCCCCACAGACCTGCACACTCAGTTGGCTCATTTTAAGGTGAAATCAGCGACCTTGGCAACCCACTTGTACAAAATCGGACCAAGATCCTTGAGGCTTGGTCTTACCAGCCAACTTCTTTTCCTCAACTAGCTGTGGACAGATTGCTGGTTGATGGAGGGAGAGGATTTCCCTCTGCGCCCAAAGCTCCTCCATCCATCCATCCATCCATCCATCTATGCCTTTAAGGGTAGCAGTCGAGGACCAGGAGGCCTTTTTTCCGCCGCAGTTTCTGCCATGGCCGATGGTGATCATTCCCAACCAGAATCATCGTGCTGCTGGCGGGGACCAACGCTTTGGGACCCTGCCATCGCCATGGTGAGGCCGGGCCGAGGGGCCTGCAGCGGCCGAGTCAGCCTGTAGCGGCCTGCTCGCAGCCCTCGCTCCGACGCAATAGCCGGTCACTGGCGGTGATATCCTTGAGCTACTCCCCGTCGACTGGCTCCCGAGGGTGCAGCCGCCTCCATCCTCCACGTGTCCACGGTCGGTTTCTTCCTATCTTCACCACAGATTAACTCCCCCTCCCATTCCCACACTGGCCTTTCCGAACTCGGCCTTCGCCACTGTCAGAGTGAGCATCAACGCAAATTGGGGGGACAGCACCTCATATTTTGTTTGGGCAGCTGACAACCCAGTGGTATGAATATTGATTTCTCTAACTCCAAGTAACCCTTGCTTCCCCTCTCTCTCCATCCCTCCCCCGCCCTAGTCGTACCAGTCTCAAAGTTGACTTTTGGAGTCTCATTGTCTGGAAAACTCGTTCCCACCTAAACCCACAGCTAACAATGGCCTGTTTCCTTTGTCTTCCATTCATTTGTTCTATATCTCCCTCCATCACCGTCTATGTCTCTCAGTTGCCTCCCCCTCACTCTCCAGATGCTGCCTGTCCCGCTGAGTTACTCCAGCATTTTATGTGCATCTTCAGTGTAAAAGCCCTGTCCCACTCTACGAGTTCATTCAAGGGCTCTCCCGAGTTTAAAAAAAATCAAACTCGTGGAATGTACGTAGCCGGTACGTCGGAGCTTGGGGACGTCTATTAGCGGCTCAAAACGCTAACGGCAAGTATCCGGGTAATGCGGTAAGCTCGGGAAGACTCGTGAAGGTTTTTCAACATGTTGAAAAATGTCCACGAGAGCCCCGAGCACCGACGAGCGGCCATTACCGTAAATCTCCGAGTTCGAATCAGGGCAAACTCGGGAGAACTCTTGAATAAACTTGTACAGTGGGACAGGGCTTTAAACCAGCATCTGTAGTTCCTTCCAACACAGCTCAATGTACAGTGCCCTCCATAATGCTTGGGACAAAGACCCATCATTGATTTATTTGCCCCTGTACTCCACAATTTGAGATTTGTAATAGAAAAAAAATCACATGTGGTTAAAGTGCACATTGTCAGATTTTAATAAAGGCCATTTTTATACAGTTTGGTTTCATCATGTAGAAATTACAGCTGTGTTTATACATAGTCCCCAATTTCAGAGCACCATAATGTTTGGGACACATGGCTTCACAAGTATTTGCAATTGCGCAGGTATGTTTAAATGCCTCCTTAATGCAGGTATGAGATCTGAGAACCTAGTCTTTCCTCCAGTCTATCTATCACCTTTGGAAACTTTTATTGCTGTTTATCAACATGAGGACCAAAGTTGTGCCAAAGAAAGTCAAAGATGCCATTATGAGACTGAGAAACAAGAATAAAACTGTTTGAGACATCAGCCAAACCTTAGGCTTATCAAAATCAACTGCTTGGAACATCATCAAGAAGAAAGAGAGCACTGGTGAGCTTACTAATCACAAGGGGACTGGCAGGCCAAGGAAGACCTCCACAGCTGTTGACAGAAGAAATCTCTCCATAATAACAAAAAGTCCTCAAACACCTGTCTGACAGATCAGCAAAACTCTTCAGGAGTCAGGTGTGGATTTGTCAATGACCACTGTCTATAGAAAACTTTATGAACAGAAATACAGAGGCGACACTGCAAGATGCAAACCACTGGTTAACTGCAAAAATAGGATGGCCAGGTTACAATTTGCCAAGAAGTACTTAAAAGAGCAACCACTGTTCTGGAAAAAAGATGTTGTGGACCGATGAGACGAAGATTAACTTATATCAGAGTGATGGCAAGAACAATGCATGGAGGAGAGAAGGGACTGCCCAAGATCCATAGCATACTGCCTAATCTGTGAAAAACGGTGGTGGGGGTGTCATGACCTGGGCATGTATGGCTGCTGAAGGTACTGGCTCACTTATCTTCATTGATGATACAACTGCTGATGGTAATAGTGTAATGAGTTCGGAAGTGTATAGACACATCCTATGTGTTCAAGTTCAAATAAATGCCTCAAAACATTGGGTGGCAGTTTATCCGGAAGTAGCGGCACTGCCCAAGCAACTGCGCCTCGCCAGCAGTCCGTCTGTCTGGTGGCAGAGCCTGTGGACTCACCATTGCGGAGCTGGCTGACTTCGGAGGCTGTGGTGGCGCTGTGGCTGCGACCGGACTTCGGAGCTTTGGAGGCTTTGGCCGCGAGCCCTGTGGACGGTAACATCGGGTGCTCGCAGGTCGCTGGTTGGTGACCGATTTTCGGGAGAACCCTCAACAGCAGTTTCGCCGCCCCGAATCGCGGAGTTTGAATCAACCCGTTCGCAGTGCTCAAAATCGGCCACGGAATCTACCATCGCCCGGCGGGAGCTTCAACATCGAGAGCCGTGACACAGCAGTTTGACTGCCTAACCGTGGGAGAAGAAGCAAGGAAGAGATAAGCCTTTTTGCCTTCCATCACAGTGAGGTGCCTGGAGGTTCACTGTAATGGAATGTGTTAAATTGTGTTAATTGTGTGTTTTGTCGTGTTTTACTGTCATGACGGCATGCTATGAAATTTTGTTAAAACTTGTTTGAATGACAATAAAGGAAATTCAATTCAATTCATTCTACAGCAAGACAATGATCCCAAACTTACTGCTAAAGCAACAAAAGAGTTTTTCAAAGCTAAAAAATGGTCAATTCCTGAGTGGCCAAGTCAATCACCCGATCTGTACCCAATTGAGCATGCCTTTTATCTGCAGAAGAGAAATCTGAAGGGGACTAGCCGCCAAAACAAGCATAAGCTAAAGATGGCTGCAATGCAGACTTGGCAGAGCCCAGGCCAGAGAAGACAGCCAGCAACTGGTGATGTCCGTGAATCGTAGACTTCAAGCAGTCATTGTATGCAAAGGATATGCAACAACATGCTAAACATGACTACTTTCATTTACATGGCATTGCTGTGTCCCAAACATTATGGTGCCCTGAAATGGGAGGACTATGTGAGATACCCTTTATGCTCACAATTAATACTCAAAGACTAAATCTTGGAAGCAAGAGATTTCTTTATTTTACGAGTCTGCAGACCGGGTGCCTCTCCAACTCGAGACACACTGAAGCCAGGGAGATCATCCCCCTTTATACACAAAATCTTACATTCAATCTCCTCTCCGGACCTTTCTCCAATCAGGGTCGGAGGTGCACAATCTGTAGATACAACCCACCGTACATCCCCTCGCACCTCCCATATCATACATCGCATGTTCAAACATGTTCATGGTAATGAGCAATTTCTTGACCAGGGGTGTGTTGTAATATTCATTTATTCTATTAAGCATGCTCAATTGCTCATGACCTGGCCCAGTTTTACTCACCTCCTAGTGAACCCTCTCAGTTTTCCTATATCAGCACTAAAGCTAAGCTATAGTGACAGGGGTCCCATCTATCACTCCTTTCCACTGATAGGGATCTCTCTACACCACCCCCTTCTCTAGCTACACAATGAATCTCTTCTAACTCAAGGCCTCAAGGATGGGTCTGGCAACTGGCAACCTTCAGACACTGCTGTCAGAATCCTTTCTCCAGCCCCTCTCTGTTTGAATTCTCTTTAAAACTCCTTTCTTTAATAGGGTTTAATCACTTTATCCCTCACAACTATGTATAAACACTGCTGTAATTTCTACATGGTGAAACCAAAATGTATAAAAATAGCCTTTAATAAAATCTGACAATGTGCACTTTAACCACGTGTGATTTTGTTTCTATTACAAATCTCAAATTGTGGAGTACAGAGATAAATAAATAAACGATGGGTGTTTAAGGAGGAACTGCAGATGCTGGAAAATTGGAGGTAGACAAAAATGCTGGAGAAACTCAGCGGGTGAGGCAGCATCTATGGAGCGAAGGAAATAGGCGACCTTTCAGGCCGAAACCCTTCCTTCGCTCCATAGATGCTGCCTCACCCGCTGAGTTTATCCAGCATTTTTGTCTACCTGCAACTTTCCAGCATCTGCAGTTACCTCTTAAACATTTTGTACTTGAAACAGTTTGAGATTGGGGGTATCCAGTGGGTACAGTATTTTTCTTTGAAGAAGAAGTCTGAAGAAGGGTCTCGACCCAAACAGTCACCCATTCCTTATCTTGGTTCTCGGTTTCTTGGTCCTCCAAAATATTCCAAATTGGAATTTAAACTGGAGGTGGTGGAGGGAGGACTTAAGCCAGAAAGGATAAAGGGTTTTTGGGAAGAAAGAGCTACCTTAAATTTAGTTGCATCTGGCTGGGCAACTGTGTATGGCAGGGTGGAGAATATTCCATGCTTTACTTGTGCGGGGGAAGAACGAACAGTCTTAGTAGCTGGAATCACAAATGGGGTCGAATGCCCTCGTCTGCTCCTAATTTGGTGCAGGCTTTGTAATCTAGGTCGAGCAGGCCGTTTAACGTTTTGTAACAACAGGTCAAAGGGTGAGCTTGACGTGTGTGTGGGAGAGGGTTCCACCCCGACCAGTGGAGTCAGACCACGTCTCCAGGGATGCTGCCCGCCCCGCTGGCTCGGCTGCTCCCGCGTGTGGCGCCGCTTCTGCCCCCGTGCCCGCGCTTGTGTGCGCCCCGCGGCTAGTGGTCGTCTGTCCCCGCCTCACCCTCCGGCTGGCGCTGCCGCAGCGTGTGTGCGGGCCGGGCCTGGAAGCGACGGGGCCGCGGGGAGGAAGTGGACGGGCCAGGCGCAACATGGCGGCGGCTCGGCGAGGCCGGCAGTGCGTGTGTGGTGGGGGTGGGGGTGATGGCGGGCGGGAGGGGCGGCGGCCCCCGCTCCCCGCGCTCGGCCGGGCGCTGCTTCTGCTGCAGTGCTTCACCTCGGCCCTGGGCCCAGCGGCCGCTGACATGACGGACGGCAACACCGAGTACCTGAAGCGGGAGCACAGTCTGATGAAGCCGTACCAGGGTGAGTGTGAGGGGAGGGGGGGTGAGTGTGAGGGGAGGGGGGGGGGGGTGTGAGTGTGAGTGTGAGGGGGGGGGGGGTGTGAGTGTGAGGGGGGGGGTGTGAGTGTGAGGGGGGTGAGTGTGAGGGTGAGTGAGTGTGGGGGTGAGTGGCGGTGAGTGTGAGTGGGAGGGTGAGTGTGAGTGGGGGGGTGAGTGTGAGTGGGGGGGTGAGTGTGTGGGTGAGTGAGTGTGAGGGGGAGTGAGTGTGGGGGTGAGTGTGGGGGTGAGTGTGAGGGGGGAGTGAGTGTGGGGGGGTGGGGGTGAGGGGGGAGTGTGTGTGAGGGGGGTGTGTGTGTGAGGGGGGTGTGTGTGTGAGGGGGGTGTGTGTGTGAGGGGGGTGTGTGTGTGAGGGGGGGTGTGTGTGTGAGGGGGGTGTGTGTGTGAGGGGGTGTGTGTGTGTGAGGGGTGAGGGTGAGAGGGGGGGACGCCAACCCGACAGCCCCAAACTCTGGCTGTTAGGCCTCACCGTAACACTTCTGGACTCGGTAAACTTGCTGCATTTCCCACAGAACTCTCAACCGAGCGGAACTTAACTAATTAGAAACACAAGAGTGTGTAGACTCTCTCCCAAATCACTGGATGGATATAAGAGAGAGTTAGATAGAGCTCTAGGGGCTAGTGGAGTCAAGGGATATGGGGAGAAGGCAGGCACGGGTTATTGATTACAATACCATTTATTTCGTCTTTTGAAGATCATTGAAGTTCAAACGAAATTTGGTTTCTGCAGTCATACAAACAAGAAAAAGAACCAAGACATAACACATGATCAACCATGATCACAATGAATGGCGGTGCTGGCTCGAAGGGCCGAATGGCCTCCTCCTGCACCTATTTTCTATGTTTCTATGTTTCTAAGAGTGTGTAGATTAACAGAAAATTGACAGGACAGGTTTGGAGGGATATGGACCAAACGGGCAAATCGCACTGGTGTAAGCTGGAACATGTTGGCCAGTGTGGGCAAGTTGGCCTGAAGGGTCATTCTGTGACTCTGTGGAAAATGCTGGAGTAACTCAGCAGGTCAGGCAGCAACATGTCTGGAGAAAAGGAATAGGTGACGTTTAGGGTCGAGACCCTTCTTCAGTGAGAATCAGGGGAGGGGGAAACTGGAGGTTTAAGGAAGAAGTTCACAGCAAGGATGATCGAGGAAAGGTGGACCCCACAATAATCCATTGTTGGCTGTGGAAGAAGTGATGACAGTGAAACTAACAGGGTGATTAGGGTGGGGGAGGGACGGTGAGAGAGGGAATGCAAGGGTTACTTAAAATGAGAGAAATCAATATTAATACTGCTGGGCTGTAAGCTTTCCAAGCGAATATGAGGTACTATTCCTCCAAACTCAGTGGGACAAGCAGCATCTCTGGAGAAAAGGAATGGGTAATGTTTTGGATCGAGACCCTTCTTCAGACCCTTCTTGAGTCCGAAGAAGGGTCTCGACCCAAAACGTCACCCATTCCTTCACTCCTGAGATGCTGCCTGTCCCGCTGAGTTACTCCAGCTTATTGTGTCTATCTTCAGTTCCTTCTTACACTGTTCCTCCAATTTGCTTTTGGCCTCACTCTGACAGTGGAGGAGGCCCAGGACAGATAGGTCAGTACCCTGGTTGTTTTACTAGTTTCACTGCCATCCTCTTAGTTTCACTGTTCATACCCTCTCGGTATCACCTCTTCTACAGCCAACAATGTTGAGCACTATTGTGGAAGGTGTTTTTTCAGCTATTCTCACTGCAGGTACACCTACGCACATTAATCCTTGGCCTACGTGATCTCCCAGATGCCAAACACTTTAACTCCCCTTTCCATTTGCATACTGACCTTTCTGTCCTGGGCCTCCTCCACTGTCAAAGTAAGGATCTAGATCTTGTTTTCTGTGTTGCCAATATGGCGTCAGTAATGTGTAAGGTTTAACAAACTGAGGGAATATCTTGGTCTTTACCTAGAGAGACGATCTGAGACACTGGCACAAGAAGAGGGATAGATTGTTGGCCTGTTGACATTTTATCACCATTGAGTTGTGGTTGATCTGACATCTCGGGTTTAAAAAAAAAAACAGATTTGCTCCATATTTCCTTGTGGGTTTGGTTAATAAAAACTCAAAAACTTCTCACTTAAAATTTACCATTCACTTAACGATATAAAGAAGAGGGTTGCACATGGACACACATGGAAAATGTTTAATGTTTTATGTGTTATTCCTAACTCAATGTATGTCATGTTGACACTTGCGGGCGCAGCACCCAGGCAAATTCCTTGTATGTAAATACTTGGTCAATAAACTTATTAATTAATTCAAATGTTTCCTAATATCACATATGAATGACATGTTTCCACTTAATTGCGGGTTGGCTCTCCAAATGCTACACCCTGCAAACATGAGAAATTGGTGTTATTCTCCAGCTTCATATCGTGACTTTTTTGTTTTCACACTTCCATCCAGTGTACCTCAGTAGAGAAGCAGCTCACGGGTGCAGCCATCAGCTCTGCTGCTTCACTACTCAGTGCGGGTGGGTTCAGTTATAACATCAGATACTGCTTGCAAACACCTGCAGTAAGATTAACGACTGCTCTAAATTGTCCCAGTGTAGGGAAGTAGAATAAAAGGTAAAGATGAGCATGTGAGTGAGAATAAATTGCAGGATTATGGAGAAATGAGAGGGCAAATGGGTAGTTGGCTGGTAAACGAATCATGGGGGATTTGAATAGGGCGGCACTGTGGAGCAGTGGTAGAGTTGCTGCCTTACAGAGCCTGGGTTCAATCCTTGTACATTCTTTCCGTGACCTGCGTGAGTTTTTCTCCGGGATCTCCGGTTTTCTCCCACACTCCAGATACATAAAGGTTTGTGGGCTAAATGGTTTTGGTATAATTGTAAATTGTCCCTAGGAGTGTAGGAAAGTGTTAGTGTGTGTGTGTGGGGATCGCTGGTTACTGTGGACTCGTTGGCCGAAGGGCCTGTTTTTGCACTGTATCTCTAAACTAAACTAAACTGAAGGGTACATGCCAGAGAATAGATTGTTGGCTGCAGGGAAATGATGGTAAATGGAACTAATGGGAGTGGATAGACACAAAAAGCTGGAGTAACTCAGCGGGACAGACAGCATCTCTGGAGTGACGTTTTGGGTCAAGACCCTTCTTCAAACTCAGTGGATACTCCTGGGAGCTATTGGGTAAATGGCCTCTCAGTTTCAAAACCTGTCATGCAATATTGGTGATTGGAGCACCAGCTGGTGCAAGCATGTTTAGAGCATCAACACACAAGTATATTATGCAGTGTGTATTTGTTGGATTCAGGGTCACCTCTTTCTGGTGAACATCTTTTAAAACAAGTGCCAACATTTACATCGAGAAGCCTTAGCAGCTAGATTCTACAAGGTTATAAGATGCAATAATGAAATATAATAGAGCTGTTTGAATTTTATTTGACGTTTTGAGGCAGTCATCCATAATGAGCTAAAGTGGAGATCACTTGCTTGGCCTTTTTTTAAAACTCGCTTTCACTTAATACAAAAATATTTTCCTTTCCACTGCTGTTAATCGTCAAGCTTTCAAGCACTTCATGTTTAACTCTTTCTTCATCTTCAAGAGCTCCTTGAAAGCCACCATTAATATGTTTTCAGCTACATCTGGACAATTCAGGGCTGTTAAAAATGAAATGCAGTTTTACATATCCTCCTTGCATGAATGGCCATTCATTGGATGTTTTTGAGAAGATGTTAATCTTTGTGCAAAGCTTTACATGATTTACTTTGGGTCTTCCTGCAGGAGTGGGCTCAAGCTCAATGCCACTGTGGGATTTTAGCTGGGAGCACAATGCTTACGGGCCAATACGTTCGTCTTACTCCCGATGATCGCAGTAAAAGTGGATCGATCTGGAATAGAGTGGTAAGCATGTGCAGACAGCAGGAGTAACAGTACAGTTTCTCCATATTGACAACTTTTATGCAATTATTATGAAATTCTTAAGTTACATTTACTGGAGCTGAGTCCATTTTTTTAAACAATTAGAAGGATGGTATGGTAGACCTTCCTTCCTCATGACCAGGCAGTATTTTAATCGGAGAAAATATTTTTTCTTCCCATCACCATTGTTGTTCCTTACCAGATTGTTAACTCAGTGACATTAACTTTGGGACATTAACACTGCTTACAACCCAGCGGTATGAATATTGATTTCTCTAACTTGAAGTAACCCTTGCATCCCCTCGCTGCCCCTCCCCCAACCTAGTTGTTAAACTAGTTTCACTGTCATCCTGCTGAGTTTCCCTGTTTGTATTACTTGTCACCACCTTTCCCACAGCCAACAATTGACCATTGTGGGCTCCACCTTTCCTTGATCATGTGCCTTTTCATATCTCTCAGTTCCTTCTCCCCTGACTCTCGGTCTGAAGAAGAGTGGTGTCTACTCAAAATAAAAATAATGTCAAATACGTACGTGCAATAAATAAAACCAGTGTTACTGCTTAATGAACTGCTTCAGTCTTGTTCCTGGCTCTGAGGAAGAGTTTTCCACTTCAGTCATGAATTAAATTGCTTCTCCAAGTTGCAGCCTCACCAGCTGAGTGTTTGCATCATTTTCTGTTTGTTGTAAACCAAACTTTGTACGCAATTAGCAATTACCACAATCTTTACAGATATGCAGTTCTATTCATTCTGAGGGAATGCTCTGTGCTGTGCAGCACTTTTGGGCTGAAATACAGTAGAATCAGAAAAGATCTATGAACATACAACTAGGCATCCAGATAGTAGGACATTGGTAGTTTGATCATTATAATCCAGCGCAAGATGTAACCTCATGGCTCAGCATTGCCTGGCTCTCTTTTTTTACCATCAAGTTGGGGGATCAAGCATCATTCATTGAAAAGAATGCCAGAAGTTGCTAACATTGGGGTCGCAACCATGGGACGTGTATGTATAGCATAGTTAGTGGTTAACAATCACACAATCAATGCGTCATCAAAGTCCTGCAATTTCAACTCCTAGTTGTGAATTTTGGTGGACAATTAAATATCCAATGAGTGGAAGGTGCTGTGAACTTTGTCAGTGAAATGAAAACACAGCAAAACACAAACATTTTCAAGTATTCCGAATGGGAGGGCACTGGATTCAGCAATGTTCTAGCTGTATTGCTGATGATTTACTCCAGAACTAGCAATGCCTCTATTTAAGTGCATCCAGTACTGATACAAATGTGGCATTCTCCAAGTATGTCCTCTCTATGAACTAATTCTTTCCTCCAGTCTGTTCTTAAATAAAGGCAAAATGAAGGAGGGAATTGTTGATCATTCCATCAAGCAGGAGTTAGACACAAAATGTTGGAGTAACTCAGCAGGACAGGCAAGATCTCTGGAGAGGAATGGGTGACGTTTTGGGTTGAGAACCTTCTTTAGACTCTCTCCTATATCATCATGGAGAACTCTCTTCATCTTAATAGCTGAAGAATAATTTATATTTGGCTGAGACCTTGTAGTTCCAGCCCAAGGCTAAAAAAAGGACAAAATGGGTAAATGAGAATAACACTCAGCTTTAAAGCAGCCTATGACAAAGAGTGCAGTTCTTTTTCAACTCAAGTTCTGAAACATTTGACGCTCACATACAGAAAGATCAAAAATCATTTATGTCTACCTATCCTTCACTTTCAATGACATAACCATGGCCTTTTCAAGCACCATCAATATTTTGGGGCTCACATTTTTGGGACGTGGGAGGAAACCAGAGCAGCTGGAAGAAACCCACAGTCACAGGAAAAATGTCCAAATTCCACACAGCGTGTGAGGTCAGGATTGAATCTGGGTCTCTGGTGCTGTGTGGTTACAGCTGTGCCACTGCGCTGCCCTTGGAGCCCTGAATTACTGCAGTAATATTTTGGAGCTGGGTTAGTTAACCTTCAATAACGACACCCTTTTTGTTTGAGATATCATTCTAATTCTTTTCTTCTTGGTGCCCATTGTTTGCTTGGGCTCGTTGATGCCACTGTCGGTCAAACGTTATCTTTTAATAGCAGTGCTATTAAATGTGATCAGATCTGTTGGCTGTAGGATTTGCTTTGTTTTATCTATTGCTTGCTGGTTAACATCCTTATATTGCGACTTCAGGTTGACATCTAATTTGCAGGTGTGCCTTGAACTGCTTCCTGCATATCCTTTTGACTATAGAATTAACCAGGTTGATTCTATAGACAAACTAATGCTGGAGAAGAGAATATGCCAGGTTGCAACTAAATTGTGATGGAATCTCTTTCTGCTACTGCTGCTGGTCGACTGTACCTTGTGGATGCCCAGTTCTGAGCTGCCAGATCTACCTATCCCATTTGGTCGATTGCAGTGTCATGCAATACAATAAGAGGTGAAAATTGGAATTGTGCTTGAAGGGGATTTTGTGTTGGTGACTCTCACAATGACTTCATGAACAGAAGCATTTCCAATGGATAATGAACATAGTATATTCATCTCTTGTGTCGACTTGCTCACGACCTGCATCCAGTCCAGTCTGCATGACCATTCCCTGTCGGATGTTTATTGTGGAATTGGAAAGCAGAATGGCGGTTGATCCCACTCAGCCAGTTTAGTAGGATTGCCCACAACACCCCAAGAATACAGGCAGGAACGGTACTTTCCTTCTCGGTGTTTGACGTGATGCCTGGAATCGTTGTTGAGACTGCCCAAGCTATCTCCCCTACACCACCTCTGGGTCATCATCTCTGTTACGTCTGTCCTGTTGGTGGAACAAGTGCACATTGTGATAGAATCTGGCATATTGGTTCTCTGAGTATGACTGTGTCTTCACACCCTTTTATTTTATTAGGGGTGGGGAACCATTTCATGTTGGAATGCCGCATTAAGTTAGCTGTAATCTAATAAGGCTGCACCCAAGAAACTTCAATTTGATATACTTCAAAATGTACGTTATTTTGTAAAATTTTGTGACATGATGGGCTGTTAAGCAGACAGAATTAAAAAAAAAACACGGACAAACAAATAGGCTGTTTAACTATTCTCAAATTCAACTTCAAACGGAAAGCCGCGTGCACTGCTATCAAAAGTTGATAATACTGAACACTGGACGGCAGGGGACTCTCCCCGACATTTTCCCTCTTGTCAACCAGCCTCAGGCAGTGTACCTCAGTCAGGCAGGGAGGTTAACGTACATTCTAGAGTCACATTAGAATTAAATTGTGAGCATAACAGGTGTTACAATAGCCCTCGTGACTTATTAATGTTTTAATAAGTCGGGGAGGATTATTTAGATGAGTCTTCCTTTTACTCTTTGGTATTTTAAATACGTTCATTTTAAGATTAAAATTAAAATAAAAGACGAACAAAAACGTATTAATAAAAATAAAAGGATTTATTCGACAAAATTTGGATTCATTCAAAAGGCCGCACTTATTCGCCTAGAAGGCCGCAGGTTCCCCAGCTCTAGCCTATGTGATCGTTTTTTGAATTTAGGAGAGACATTACTACATCTGTTACTTTGAGGTGACCCTTCAGCTTAATCCGTTTCATGTACTGGTTATGTCAAGGCATGTCAAAGGGCAGTAATGGCCCTGTCCCACTGTACGAGCTCAATCAAGTGCTGTCCTTGAAAAAAAATCAAACTCGTGGTAAGCACGTAGAATGAGCGTAGCGGGTACGTCGGTGCTCGGGGACGTCTCTTAGCGGCTCATAACGCTAACGCCAGGTAATCGGGAAGACTCGCTAACGGCAGGTAAGCTCGGGAAGACTCGTGAAGATTTTTCAACATGTTGAAAAATGTCCACAAGTACTTACGAGCGGCCATTACTGCAAATCTCCGAGTTCGAATCGGGGCAAACTCGGGAGAACTTTTTGAATGAACTCGTACTGTGGGACAGATCTTTTACAGTGACTCCAACTCTCCCGCTTTCGGCGGGAGATCGCCCGCTGAAAGGGCATTTTCGCAAAATTTCCCGCTCTCCCGCTTGAGATATAATTTCTCCCGCCCGGGAGGAAAATGATATATGGTTTCCAAATTTTATTACAAATAAAAAACTGAAAAGTGTAGCGTGCAAAAGTATTCTGCCCCCCCCCCCAATACTTTGTAGAACCACTTTTCGCTGCAATTACAGCTGCAAGTCTTTTGGGGTATGTCTCTACCAGCTTTGCACATCTAGAGACTGAAATTTTTGCCCATTCTTCTTTGCAAAATAGCTCAAGCTCAGTCAGATTGGATGGAGAGCGTCTGTGAACAGCAATTTTCAAGTCTTGCCAGAGATTCTCAATTGGAATTGGGTCTGGACTTTGACTGGGCCATTCTAACACATGAATATGCTTTGATCTAAACCATTCCATTGTAGCTCTGGCTGTATGTTTAGGGTCGTTGTCCTGCTGGAAGGTAAACCTCCACCCCAGTCTCAAGTCTTTTGCAGACTCTAACAGGTTTTCTTCCAAGATTGCCCTGTATTTGGCTCCATCCATCTTCCCATCAACTCTGACCTGCTTCCCTGTCCCTGCTGAAGAAAAGCATCCCCACAGCATGATGCTGCCATCACCATGTTTCACAGTGGGGATGGTGTGTTCAGTGTGATGTGCAGTGTTAGTTTTCCGCCACCCATAGCATGCCACACTTTTCAGTTTTTTTTTGTTTTTTGTTTTTAATTTAATTTTATTAGAAGTACAGGAATATGGCACCAAGGTGCCTAATATATATTGACATATTACATTTTATGTACAGCTTCTTATTTTTTTTATTTTTTTAATAATGAAAAAGAAAAAGATAGAGTAGAAAATAAAAAATAGAGAAACATGTGATATAGTGTGTGAGAAAGAAAAAAGTGTAAACAAAAGTTGAGAATGAAAAAGAAATAAAAGGAAAAGAAGAGTAGAAATTAAGAGATTAAGGAGATCGTTATCTATTCAGTTTTTTATTTGTAAAAAAATTTGAAAACCAGGTTTCATTTTCTATCCACTTCACAATTATGCACCACTTTGTGTTGGTCTATCACATAAAATTCCAATAAAATACATTTACATTTGTGGTTGTAATGTGACAAAATGTGGAAAGGTTCAAGGGGTATGAAAACTTTTGCAAGCCACTGTACATTGCTAGAGATTTGTTGCTTGTTGCTGAAGGATAAACACTCTTGGATCAGCAGGTTGGATGTTTGTTCAATGCAATTTGGTGTTTCATGCTCATCTTTCAAGCAGTTTCTTGTTAGCTTTCAGATTACATTATTAGCTGATATTTGAATTCTTCAGATCTGTGGTGGGACTTGAAGACGTATAAATGAATTATTTTGATCTACATTTCCAAATTTCTGCAACGGGAGCTTAACCATCCAAAGATGCTGAGTTTTAGAACTTTTTCTCTCTGCAAACTCGCTGTTTCTTTAAGGTCTCAATCATTGTCATCTATCTTTTCAGCCATGTTACCTAATGGATTGGGAGCTTCATGTCCACTTCAAAGTACATGGAGCTGGGAAAAAGAATCTTCACGGTGACGGGTTAGCTGTCTGGTACACAAAGGACCGGTTAAACCATGGTACAGTATTTTTATTTCTATTATCAGTCTGAAAAATGAGTAGAAGCTAAAGTTTCTTTTGTTCCGAATTCCATGGTTGTTTAGGTTTATTGTTGTCACACATACTGAGGTACAATCAAAAGCTTTCTTGTATGTTATCCAAACAGATTAGATATACCAGATATAAATGCACTCGTACAATGGATAGAGCAACGGGTAAAATGCAGAGTGCAGAATATAGTTCTCAGCATTATGGCTGAGAAAGTCCAATTTCGTCAATGGGGTGGTGGTGAATCGCATGGTACCCCGCTTATGGAAGGACTGTCAAGAAGCCTGACAACGGAGGGGAGGTAGCTACTCCTGAATCTGGCGGGGCACGATTCAAGCTTTATCCCTTGATCCCTTGGACCATCTGCCACACGGGAGCGTCGAGTGGATGGAATGATCAGGATGCAATAATTTTCAATGTTGTAATATTGAGTCTTCCATATTGCATTTTTCTCTGATACAAATGCAGTGCATATCTCAGTAATACAAGCATAATTTTCCCAACAGAGTGTCATTTGAAATTATTCATGTGCTGGATGCAATCAAAAAGGTTTAAATCTCAATAGCCTACATAGCCCAACCATAACTGTCTAAAGAAAATTCCCAGCCAGACAATGGGAAAAGAAAGTTGAATAATCAGTGCTCGTTAAAGTGATGTAAGAGTGAAAGAGGTGAACTGGCAGAGTTTATTCATTTGTGAAATAACAGCATCCTATTTATATACCTTCTGTCCCAGTTAATTCATCGCATTAGGATTAAGTTAGTTAAAGTAAATTTGTTTCAGTGCTATGTTCTCCCTCCTTTCTACCATCTCAATGAAATGTTTGTGCACGTACTTAATGTAGGCAGTTCAGAGTGGATGATTTGGGTTGGAAGTTAACTTAAAAAAGAGACAAAGTTCTGGAGTAACTCAGTGGGTCAGGCAGCATCTCTGGATAGGTGATGTTTCGGGTTGGGACCCGTCATCAGACAGAAGAAAGGTACTGACCTGAAACGTCACTTATCCATGTTCTCCAAAGATCCTACCTGACTCGCTGAGTTACTCCAGAACTTTGTCTTTTTGTTGTAAACCAGCATATGTAGTTCCTTGTTTCTGCATTAGAAATGAACTTGTTTGCCTGTTATTCTTCAAATTATGTCACAACCTGATTGAACCTTAAGGTACTGCAACTGTTGTAGGCAAATTGGGCAGAATTGCCGAAAGCAGTAAAGACTTATTGACAGCGGTAATTTGCAGAAGTCGTGATGCATACTCATTTTAGGCTGTTGGCCGAGCATCAAAAATGTGTCTAGAATTTAACTTTCGTTACACTTGTCTGGTATCTACTTGAAATCTGGCACAGATTTAGATAAAATATAATTGAGAAGGAATTCATAACTCGTCAGCGTCAAAAGTTGCACACTAATTAATTAAGCAAATTCGAAAATTAGATCAAAAAAGTAAGCGCCATCTAGTGCTCAATGCTCATATTACTCTATGGGAGTCTAATTCCGTGCTGCAGTCTATTTAAACCATATATATATATATATATATATATATATATAATATATTTATATTTTTATTTATATATATATATATATATGAGAGACGAGAATATGACTGGAGTTATGATTATCTCTATGCTTATAAAACTCTCATCTTGGATGTATATTTATTTGTGAGTGTGTTTGTGTGTAATTACATCTTCGCGAAAAACGACGCGTTAAAGGTAACACTTTTACATGTTCCGGTAGACATTTTTACCCTGGAGTCCAAAATCCCCTTACCAAAAAATGTCATGCATTATTTCTTGAATTATTAATGGAAAATGTTCAAAAATCTGGCAAAACTTTGAATAAAAAAACGACTGTCTTTCGCTGATGAAGTCACAATGGGTCTGCGTGTCTTCATCCTCACGTTGCGAGTGACGTCAACCCTCCCTCGTCCCCCCCGTTATTCAAAAGACGCAGCCGGAGATGAAATCGAAGACTGCGGCGGCCCAACTCGTGGTTTTTTGGTTGATGCTCACTCATCGGGCCGTTGACTGGACCAAAGATCATGGCTGAAGACTGCGGCGGCCCAGCTTGCAGTTCTTTGGTCGATGCTCGCTCGCTCGGGGTCCTCGTGTCGGCTCGTGGTGGGGAGGTTGCTGCCGCTCTCTGCCCCTGCCCTCTGCCCCATGCCTCTGCCCTCGCTCTCTCTAACCCCCCCCCACCCCGGGAACCACGCATTCAGCGGACAGGACCCAAAGGGTCCCACTTGGTCTAGTATTAAATAAAATGAATATAATTGTGAGTGTATATGTTGAGTGAGACTGCCGCAGAGGTCCCTGGTTTCACCGGCTCCTGAACCCACCTAATTAATGGGTGAGGGCAGATCCTGTGCATTACCCCGTTTACTAAACCCCACTGACTGCCACTCAACGCGTCCACCTCGGCCTGCATGCCTATCTGGTTCATCATGGTAATGATGGTGGGGAGCAGCACTGCCCTGCACGCGGCCTGCCGTCAGCACCCCCATAGCGCCAGCTCCGTCAGTCCACCTGCTCGCTTGCTGCAACACCGGCCGACCCCTCGCAGCACTCACCGGCCTACTGACAGCCCAACCTACCCCTCGCAGCATCCACCGGGTGGGGCGACAGCCAGATCGACTGACTGACCCCAACCCTAACCCTAATCCTAACCCTAGCTCTACAATTTTAACTCTGAATTAATTAATTCTGAAGAAGGGTCTCGACCCGAAACGTCGCCTATCTCCTTAGATGCTGCTGCACCCGCTGAGTTTCTCCAGCCTTTTGTGTACCCTCTACAATTTTATTTATCATTTTTATTTAACAATTCACATCAAAGCCTTACAACAATAAATCAATTGTAAAACAAACGTATCAGCATGGTTACATTACCTTTATTCCTTTGAACCCTTGCTATTGTTTTGATGTAATTAGGAGGCAGCCATGATCCCAGGGTGCTCGCTGCCTAGCGACCATGAAATAAAGTGCGTGATTGGTCAATTGGCGTCCAACGCAATGTTATGCTTTGATTGGATAATTGCTACTCGGAAAATTGCAGGTTTTTCTCATATTTTAAAAATTGGTTTTGGTCTTGACGAGTTTCAGGTATGATTTCTATAACATGTTTACACAATATGTTAAATACAGGTAGATACGTGATTTGGGTCATGAAATGAAATGAAAAAGCACCTCAGCCCACGGTCTATTTCTTGGAGAAGATGGTTAAACTAAGTAAATTTTGGTTATAATTCCTGAAACCGCTGTACCATCTTGAATTCTGGCATCTGTTGAGAATGAGCTATTGTCAGCAATGATCAGGAGTGAAGGGGTTGCTCCCTGATGGCCCACATGGTGTAATGCATTGCTTCCACTCGCTCCCAGGTTTAGAGGAGACACCGTCTCAGCACTGTATGGTACTTCCCCCCCCCCCCCCCGGTGAATGCTATGTACTTAACTCTTTTGTTTCTCTGCTGAGTGCAGGCCCCGTGGCTGGGAGTCAGGAATCAAGGGGTTAAGGGCTCCTGTACCCGATTGGCCAAGCTGTGTCAGGTGACAATGACTCATCGGAAGCTTAAATACCAGAATCTCCTAGAATTCTCTCTCTCTTCGTCAACCCTGACTCGTGGTCTGGGCTGCAGGAGGCCTGGCCACATGGCATAGAACTTTGTGTATTATTACCTACATTTGTTAATTAATATTGAATTGGGACAGATAAGGACTGACCTGAGGGTTTTCGTGTATTTTGTTTAAGGGTTATTTCCATTTAGGCAGGTTAGAGACTCTAGTTCGACGGACCATTGCGAGGCTGGCTGGAGCACTGTTATCTTTGTTTATTAGTTTATTCTTGTCCTTGTCTGAGTTGTTTGGATCAGGTTTGGGTTTTAACAAATAAAAGACTATTTCCTTGAACTTGAGCCTGTTTTTAACTATGTTACGCGGCTCTGAAGTACCTGCATTCGGGAGTCGTAACAAAATGGGGGCTCGTCCTAAGCTTTGAGGACCCTAGACAGTTTTGGGGTTTTTTTGGTAGGCTTCTGGTGACTGAGGAAGTCTGTGTTGTGAGGTGACTGAGGAATTCTGTGTTGTGAGGAGATTATTTTTTTCTCTCTTCCGTTTGTGGTAACATTAGTGACCAGGGTTTGGCTGGTGGTTTGGTCCTACAATTGATATGGAGTTTAAAGTACAGGAATTTACTGAGGCTCCTAGTCGGGAGTTGTTTGATAAATGTAATATGGAGCATTTGTGTATGCTGGCAGAGACCTATAAGGTGCCTATTGATAAGCATTTGAAGAAACAGGCTATAAAGTTGGTGTTATGGTTTGAGTTGGTGTGGAAGGGGGTATTGCCTGCTGGTGCAGACAGTACTCTATCTCGTCAGGACATGGGGGACCTCATTTGATTGAAGGAGCTTGAAATAAGAGAGAAAGCTTGAAATGAGAGAGAAAGAGCTCATGCTCCAATCAGAGCTTGAAATGAAACGCCTTGAGCTGCGGGAGAAGGAGTTGAATGCCTCCCAAGTTTCTACTGGGGAACGGGAGTTTGATACGAGCAAGAACATCAAATCAGCCTTAGGACCAGATCCTTCACTCACCACGAGCCTCCCAAAACCTGTGCAGGGGGTAAACCCAAAGCCACCACTCTCTCTGCACACTGATACTACTTTTCCTCAACTGCAGCTTTTGCTATCTCTACAGTCTCCAGCTCCCCCAGCCCTCTCTATACCTGCACTCTGCAGCAATCCTGACTCCTTCTGGTCTTGACGCGAATTGCTGCTGTCTTTGCGAGAGTTAGTGTGTTTAAGGGGAATGGTGTGTCATACAGCCATTGCAGCTCAAGCAAAATCACTGCAATGCATGCCTTACGTTGCATAATATGCCATTTTTGTTTTTTTTTTAAATTGCTATCTAGATTAGGCCTGGTGTAATAGTTGAATTGTTTAAACATGCCAGCCAAATCTGACGCTGATTATTGGACATTCACTTTGGCAAATCTTTGAATTAAAAGCGTGGAGCAGCATAACCACTGGATGGCATTTCTATTCAGACACTCTTTACCCCACCACTACTTTTTCCTCCCTCATAGTTGGTGGGGTAACCTGCCAAACTGCAGCAACTGTTCCATATTCTACAGAGTTTTGGAAGCTGTTAAACAGTTAATTTATTTCTATGGCAATCTCTTGTAGTACTTGTGGATGTAGGTAATCTCCAGAAATCTACCTGATATCCATGTCCCACCCTCTGGTGGATGAGGAGCTGAATTTCTTAGTGATCCATCGCTGTTGCTTTCAGAAAAATAGAAAAAAAATCACATGTGGTTAAAGTGCACATTGTCAGATTTTAATAAAGGCCATTTTTATACATTTTGGTTTCACCATGTAGAAATTACAGCTGTGTTTATACATAGTCCCCCATCATTTCAGGGCACCATAATGTTTGGGACACAGCAATGTCGTGTAAATGAAAGTAGTCATGTTTAATATTTTGTTGCATATCCTTTGCATGCAATGACTGCTTGAAGTCTGCGATTCACGGACATCACCAGTTGCTGGCTGTCTTCTCTGGCCTGGGCTCTGCCAGGCCTGTATTGCAGCCATCTTAGCTTATGCTTGTTTTGGGGGCAAGACCCGTTCAGTTTTCTCTTCAGCAAAGGGCATGCTCAATTGGGTTCAAATCGGGTGGTGACTTGGCCACTCAAGAATTGGCCATTTTTAGCTTTGAAAAACTCCTTTGTTGCTTTAACAGTATGTTTGGGATCATTTCTTGCTGCAGAATAAACCGCCGGCCAATGAGTTTTGAGGCATTTGTTTGAACTTGAGCACATAGGATGTGTCTATACACTTCAGAATTCATTATGCTACCACCATCAGCAGTTCTATCATCAATGAAGATAAGTGAGTCAGTACCTTCAGCAGCCATACATGCCCAGGCCATAACACCCCTACCACCGTGTTTCATAGATGAGGTGGTATGCTTTGTATCTTGGGCAGTTATTTCTCTCCTCCATACTGTGCGCTTGCATAATCTTCGTCTCATCTGTCCACAAGACCTTTTTCCAGAACTGTGGTTGCTCTTTTAAGTACTTCTTGACAAACTGTAACCTGGGCATCCTATTTTTGCGGCTAACAATTGGTTTGCATCTTGCAGTGTAGCCTCTGAATTTCTGTTCATGAGGTCTTCTGCAGACAGTGGTCATTGACAAATCTGACCCTGAAGAATGTTTCTGATGTGTCGGACAGCTATTTGGGGATTTTTCTTTATTATAGAGAGATTTCTTCTGTCATCAGCTCTGGAGGTCTTCCTTGGCCTTTATGTCCCTTTGCGATTAGTGAGCTCACCAGTGCTCTCTTTCTTCTTAATGATGTTCCAAACAGTTGATTTTGGTTTTATTTTTGTTTTTCTGTCTCATATTGGCTTCTTTGACTTTCATTGGCACAACTTTGGTCCTCATGTTGATAAACAGCAATAAAAGTTTCCAAAGGTGATGGAAAGACTGGAGGAAAGACTAGGTGCTGAGAGCTCTCTTATACCTGTATTAAGGAGGCATTTAAACACTACAAACGCCTGTGAAGCCAGAGGTCCCAAACATTATGGTGCCCTGAAATGGGGATACTATGTATAAACTCTAATTTCTGTAACAGCTGTAATTTCTGCATGGTGAAACCAAAATGTATAAAACTACCCTTTAATAAAATTGGACTGTGCACTTTAACCACATATGATTTGTTCTATTACGAATCTCAAATTATGGAGTATAGAGGCAAATAAATAAATGATGGGTCTTTGTGCCAAGCATTATGGCGGGCACTGTACCACCAAATCAGTAATGGGCAAATCTTGTCTTTTGACCAACACAGACAATATCATTTTTTTTGGCTGATGGCAATTTCAGTTTGAAATTATAGCGAGCATTTCTGTTGCAAAAAGTCAATAAAATTCCAGAAAATATCAGTTGTATTTTAAATTGTTGTTGTGACCAACAAAGCAAGAATGCAGCAAGTTAGTTTATTTATATGTTCTCATCTGCTTATTTACTTGCTGGATCTAGTTAGTATGCCCCTTGGGTACTTGACCACCCAGGTCATTCTGACTTTTGTGTGTAAACTAGTTCTTGTGTAAGAGCACAATTCTACATGTAACAATGAAACTAATAATCCCGATAAGGCATTCGAATACAAGAACCCAGTCACTCATTCTGTGGCTTACTGCCACGTGTGGCACTTGTATCCGTTAAACATTGATGAACATCAGTGGATTGAACCTTTGCTCATTCAGAGTCAAATCCACAGAAGATAACCAGGACCAAAGCAGCAAAGCAAATTGTTTTGATTGCCAATTTATATCACCACATTAGAAAATCATCTATGGCAGACAAAGTGTTGTTTCATTTGCAGTTGGCACCTATCTGACTGAATTGGTACCTTCAAGGCAAGAGGGGAGCAATAATGGTGCAGGACATCAATCAACACTTGGGGATGTATGCAGTGTCATCTACTACTTTTCCAGATAGCCTGACTTTTTTTTGTTTTTTAGGAAGTGTCTGTTAACAGGGATCAATTCATAGGATATATTTATTGATACATATGTTGCGGTGTAGAAACATTTCATGTCCTCTCATCTTTTACTTTGCAGGCACCGTATTTGGAAGCAAAGATTTGTTCCACGGTTTAGGACTTTTCATTGACACATACCCAAATGATGAGAGTGCTGATGTGAGTACCTGGTGATACCCTAACCTTGTTCTCTGACTGCTCTGTTCGTAGCCTCTTAAATGTCACATTCATTTAAATCTTCACAAATTGATGGTTAGTCCTCAACTGAAGATCATCCATTTCTGGCACCCCTGCACCTCTTCAGGAAGTCTATGAAAGAGATTTAATAAGGGGGGGGGGGGGCTTGATTATAATTCTAAATAACAAAAAATACATTGGTGTTAATAGAATACAATATACATTTGCATTGCATCCAATGGATATATAATCATGCAGCACTTATAGTGTTATGCGCAGTATTGAAGTAAAAGATACGCAGTATCTAACCACGTAGAAATAATCCCCTGTCAGTCACTGCTTCATCGTAGTCTAATTTCTAGATCCATTTGTGTCTTTCCATCAGTGGCTTCCTCCTCATGTGAAACACGCTCATGACTATTTACATTGCCAGTTTAGGGCAGCTAAATGTGGGCATTGTGCCCTCTGGAAGGCGTCATTCAGGTAAACGCTTTCTTCACATTGAACAGAAATATTCTGCTGATTTTTATTTTGTTGGCAATAACACCAATTTCATCGTGCCAGCAGTATGGATAATTGCTTTTACCTCCTGGGCTCTAAAATTCATTCAATGAAACACTGCCCTTTTTCTTTTTTAAGTCATTCCATAAAGCCGCATTGTTACTTTCTCTAAAATAGTTTGGGGTTAAACTTTGTTCTGTGAATTACCGTGGGCTTTTATTTGTTACAATGTTAATAGCATGGCATGTAAAATGTTTACCTCTGCACTCTAATTATCTCTGTATTCAGCGGGTCTTTCCCTACATCTCGGCAATGGTTAACAATGGATCTCTAAAATACGACCACGGCAAAGATGGACGCACTTCTGATCTTTCTGGATGTCCCGCAGAGCTTAGAAATGTTGACCACGACACATATTTGGCCATTCGTTACTCCAGAGGCCGATTAACTGTAAGTGGCAGATTGATGTTCCTGGTAGCCCAGTGGCACTGACATTTGTAATCTGTACTGTACCAAAGTATTTGATCAACCATGCACATACTAAATATTTGAAAGAGCTTCCAATAGGCTTCCCCCTCTTTAAAAAGAGTCTCCATTTAAGAGCGATCGGGCTTTTATTTTCCCCTGAGGGTTGTGGATCTGAAGAAGTCTCTACAAAAGGCAGTGGAAGAAAGTCTTTGTCCACTTTTAAGGCAGAGGTAGTTAGATTGTTGAAAAACAAGAGGGGGGGAAAGTAACAAGGGTAAGGCAGGAACATGGAGAGAGATAACAGTTTAGTTTCATTTAGAGATAAAGCATGGAAACAAGCTATTCAGCCCATCGAGCACGATGACCAGCAATCCACGCACACTTAACACTGGGGACAAATCACCATTTTACCAAAGCCAATTAACCTACAAACCGTTACGTCATTGGAGTGTGGGAGGAAACCGGTTTAGCCAGAGAAAACCCACCCAGTCACAGGGAGAACATGCAAACTCCACACAGACAGCACCCATGGTCAGTATCGAACCTGGGTCCCTGGTGCTGTAAGGCTGCAACTTTACCCCCTCTGGAATGGCAGTGATTTTATTGAATGGTGGAGTGGGCTGACGGGATAAATAATAGACATAAAATCAATTATTTTATGTTCATGTATGAAATTCTCCATTGGTAATTTCCTTGTTTGCTTCTATTCTGTTTCCTGTTCTCAGGTGATGATAGACGTGGAAGACAAGAACGAATGGAAAGAGTGCATAGATATCAGTGGAGTCCGTCTTCCCACTGGGTATTTCTTTGGTGCATCTGCAGCCACTGGAGATCTGTCGGGTAGGTGCAAACGTCTCTTTGATTACCTCACCGTGCTGCCTTTCTTAAGCTTAATAGTAGCATTCCCATCTGAGTTGACAGGGTGAGAATTGATGTCCTGTTCTTCATCGCAATACAGAATTGCATGGTACACTGACATTAAACACTGCACTGTACATTTGAGTGGAGATAACGATTCCTTGACCCTATTTTTGATGAGGAGCAGAATTATCGCTGATGTCCTGGACAATATTTATGTATCACCTGACATCACTGAGAAAATTATCGCAATATAGCATTGCCATTGGGAACTGTTGTCTGAAAATTGCCTACCTAGTATTCTGTAGTCTTTGGACATTATGCTATGTTAAGCCAGATGCCAACTCTCGGACACCTCCTCCTACTTACCCCTGGAGTCAGATGCCACTCTCGGACAGCTCCTCTTAATTTCCCCTGGACCATGACTCCACAGATGAGCACCAGGCTATTATCTCGCAGACCATCTCTGATTTTACCATAGCCTCCAACCTTATTGTTCCCCCGCACAGCCCGATTTTACCGTCTCCCCAAAATCCATACACAGAACTGCTGTGGCAGACCCATTGTTTCTGCCTGGTCATGTCCCACTAAAATCATTTCCATTACCTTATATCCATTCTATCCTCCCTGGTCCAATCCCTCCCCACCTATGTCCAAGACACCTTGCTTGCCCATTGTCTCTTCAATGACTTCTGACTTCCAGACAGACCCCTGTTCGCTCATCTTTGCTATGGACATTGTCACCAGGAAGGACTTAAAGCTCTGTCTCTTCAACGACTGCAGAACTATCCAATTTCCCTCTGCTGACACTCTTCCCTGCTAGCAGAACTGATCCTTGCTCTTAACAACTTCTTCAATTCCTCCCATTCCCTCCAAATCAAAGGCATAACCATGGGCACTCGCATGGGCCCCAGCTATGCCTGTCTCTTTGCAGAGTTGGCCAAATAATCCCTATTCCAGGCGTACAATGGCCCTATCCCCGAACTCGTATCTCCGCTACATTGGCGACTGCACACATTTAGAACTCATGGACGTAATTATCTTAATTACCAAATTCCATCCTGCACTCAATTTAACTTGGACCATCTCCCACACTTCCCTCCCCTTTCTTGATCACATTGGCTCCATCACAGGAGATGGACTGATCGGCTGACATCAATTACAAATCTACTGACTCCATCAGCTACACTGCTTCCCACCTACCATCAGCCGCATTCGCATTCGCATTCGCATTCCGCAGAGACCGTTCCCTCTGCAACTCCCTGGTTAACATGTCCCTTCCCACCCAAACCACCCCTCCTCAGGTACTTTCCCGAGAAACCGCAGGAGATGCAACACCCGCCCGTTTACCTCCCCCCTCGACTCTGTCCAGGGACACCTGCAGGCCTTTCAGGTGAAGCAGAGGTTCACTTGCACCTCCTCCAACCTCATCTACTGTATCCGCTGCTCTAGGTGTGGACTCCCATATATTGACGAGACCAAGGGTGATCGTTTTGCTGAACACCTTTGCTCAGTCCGCCTTGGCCTATGCCAATCACTTTAACTCCCCTTCCTATTCCTATACTGACCTTTCTGCCCTGAATGAGGGCAAAGGCAAATTGGAGGAACAGCACCTCATATTTGGCTTGAGCACCTGTGGTATGAATTTTGATTTCTCTAATTTCAAGTAACCCTTGTATTCCTTCTCTCTCCACCCTAATTATCGTCCTAGTTTCACTGGTGTCCTTTTAGTTTCTCTATATTCACTTGTTATCACCGTCCCCACAGCTAACAATGGACCATTGTGGGGTCCACCTTTCGTTGATCATCGTTGCGTGCTTTGATTTGTTATGTCCCTACTTTTCATTAATTTGTTCTTTGTACATTTTCATACCTCTAGTTTCCCTTTCGCCTGACTGAACAAGGGTCTCGACCCGAAACGTCATCTATTTCTGTTCTCCAGTGATGCTGCCTGACCCGCTGAATTACTCCAGCATTTTGTGTCTGTCGTCAGTGTAAACTAGCATCTGCAGTTCCTTCCTTCACACTCGATGTAAATCACTTTCTTATCTAACTTTCTCACTTCTCTCAGTTAATCCCAATCACAAGCTTGCGACCCAAGGGCACGTGAAACAGTTTGGGATTGAACTGTTTAATTTCTTTCAGACAACCATGATGTTATCTCCATGAAGCTCTACCAGCTGACTGTAGAACACACGCCAGAGGAAGAAAATGTAGACTGGACGAAAATCGAGCCCAGCGTCAGTCTCTTCAAATCTCCTAAAGGTTTGACAATTGCTTAATACTACTACTTTTGGAGGGATGAAGTAGAGAGGTACATGGAGCATTGGGAATAGGAAGACATTTTTATTGTCCTCTTTCTCGTTTAGGAGTTTTAATGAAGATTAAAGCAGCAGCTTAAAACATTGCCTGGTGCGTTACTCACACTACAATGTGTATAGCACAATTTCCATTCAATAGCTTCAGTTAATTCTCGGAATCATTGAGAAATGGGTCAATTTAAAATTGCTAGAATGATTGCAGCATGGAATTAAGTCATGCAGCCCATCATCCAAGTGCATTCCAATTAACCTCACTCCTCTTCCTTTCTCATAACCATGCAAATTCTTACCTTTCAGATACTCGCCAGCTCCCTGTCAAATGCTACAATTGAATCTGGCTCCACCACTAACCCGAATAGCTCGTTGCAAGGTGTAAGCAAAATAAAAAAGGTCCCAGTGTGACTTGTCGTTCTTTTACCAGTCGCCTTCATTCCATGTTCCCTGATTGTTGACTGTTCCTAATTCTTGACCCTCTGTCAATGGGTGCAATGATTCTCTATCTACTGCCTATACCCTTTCAGATTCTAATAACCTTTATCAGATCACCTTCCACTGAGAGAAACTTTTGTTTTCCTCATCCCTGTGGTCATTATAATCTCCCCCCCGCCTCTCCTTCTAAAACCCCAGAATATTGAAAGATCAGCAGGTCAAAGGTCCTGTTCAGTGAGCAGGTGCCAACGGGAACAGAAGAGATTTTTAAATGTCAGCTGCCAGTTCACGAGGTTTTGTTTAAGACGGAACTGTAGATGCTGGAAAAATCGAAGGTAGACAAAAAGCTGGAGAAATTCAGCGGGTGAGGCAGCATCTATGGAGCGAAGGAAATGGGCAACGTTTCGGGTCGAGACCTTTCTTCAGACTGATGTGTGGGTGGGGGGGGGCGAGAAGAAGAAGAAAGGAAGTGGAGCCATTGGGCTGAGGGAGAGCTGAGAAAGGGGAGGAGAAAGTAGGGACCACCTGAAATTAGAGGTCAATGTTCATACCACTGGGGCGCAGACTGCCCAAGCAAAATATGAGGTGCTGCTCCTCCAATTTACGGTGGTCTCACTCTGGCCATGGAGGAGGCCCAGGACAGAATGGTCGGATTCGGAATGGGAGGGGGAGTTGAAGTGCTGAGCCACCGGGAGATCAGTTGGTTATTGCGAACCGAGCGGAGGTGTTGGGCGAAGCGATCGCCAAGCCTACGCTTGGTCTCACCAATATAGATCAGCTGAATGCAATCGATGAGGTTGGAGGAGGTGCAGGTGAACCTCTGCCGCACTTGGAAAGACTGTTTGGGTCCTTGAATGGAGTCGAGGGGGGAGGTAAAGCGACAAGTGTAGCATTTTCTGCGGTTGCAAGGGAAAGTGCCCGGAGAGGGTTCGGGTGGGATGGGACGAATTGACCATGGAGTTGCGGAGGGAGCAGTCTCTGCGGGAAGTAGACGGGGAGGAGATGGGAAGATGTGGTAAGTGGTGGCATCACGTTGGAGGTGGCGAAAATGTCGGAGGATTATTTGTTGTATGTGACGGCTGGTAGGGTGAAAGGTGAGGACAAGGGGGACTCTGCGCTTGTTGCAAGTAGGGTGATGGGGAGTGAGAGCAGAGTCACGGTTTCTTTCGTAAATCTTCCTCGCTTTAGTGCAGTGGAGACGGCTGTTAGGGCCCTGGTATGCTTCTCCTGCAGGATGTGGGAAGTCACAAAGACTTCCAGTGTCCCTGTTGACTGCATCTCTGCAAGATGAATCCAGCTGCAGCTCCGTACACACCGACGGAACTGGAGCAGCAGCTGGATGACCTCAGGATCGCTTGGGAGACTGAGACGGTCATAGAGTTAGTAAGGTGGTCATGTCTCTGGTATGGGTAGAAAGATAGATGGACAACCACCAGGTAAGGGAGTCATCTCTTGTGCTCCAATCTTTATCAGAACTTCTTGCTTCCCCATGTCAGAATCATTCCCACGCCCCATATTGCCCTGAATTTTCGGAACTACTCCAAATCTGGCGTCTTGCCTCCCAAGCCCTATCCCAATCTCAATATTGGTCCCCCATGCGTTTGGCTGCCTTGGACCTAGCTTTAGAATTCCCTCCCTGAATATCTCAACCTCTTCCATCTTCTTTGAGACGCCCTCGAATGACGCCAATTTACCATCCCGAATTGGTCTCCATTTTGGTTCCGTAATTAGTATCACCTTCTTGCTGCTTATTTTCTTTTGACTACTTTTTGCACTTTCTTTGGGTTAACTGTGTTGTCAACCACATTGAGGATTTGTGAATAAACACCCCCATGGTTCTTCATTCACAACCCTGATGTTTGTTGATCCACATTAACTTAGTGGGCCTAATTATTCTTCTGCCCCAGATTCAAATAGATGTTCTGTTTGGGTTGAAGAAGGGCCCCACCCAAGCCATCAGTACACTCCTCAACACTATTTGTCATGTTGACTACATTTAGTTTCCTGCAATCTCCTCCTCCACAACAGCTGCTGCCACCATTGTGACCTTCTCAATGACCTCTGCCCCAACACCTGATTGGCTTCCCTCAGAAGCCAACCCCGCCTCCATTAAACAGCAACTTGTGTTACGCAGCCATCCCCCCCAATATTTCATCCACTGAAATGCTACCATATTTTTGTCTTGCAGATAACATCGATGATCCCACGGGTAATTTTCGTAGTGGGCCATTGACCGGCTGGAAGGTCTTCTTGCTCCTCCTCTGTGCATTACTTGGGATCATCGTGTGTGCGGTTGTGGGTGCTGTGGTCTTCCAGAAACGTCAAGAACGCAACAGGCGATTCTACTGAATGGCAAACACTGCAGTCGGCCTTTAAAATGTGAAGTGTTCTTTTCTACACTGTGGTTTGTATCACACAAGGTGTTTATATCCAGAAAGGAGAAGACAAATCAAAATATTTTCATATATTTCTATCATAGCTGTGGGACTTGTGATGCTGATGAGTAGAGAAAGCAATGATGGACATCACATAGCGCTCTGCCTCTGTCATTTTCTAACAGGGGGGGGGGGCCCTGCTTCCTTTTTTTAATGTGTTTGTTAAAGCTACAAATGATATTTTTAAAATGTTTTTTTTTCCCTTTTGTTGCGCATATTTGACCTCATTCTTTTATCTACAGAACCTACGTACTTCCGACTTGCCGTTGGCAGTGTAACGGAGTTTGGTTGAATGGTTCTGCTCCTAACTAGGGCAGTATTCTTTGATCCTGTTCTGTTGTTAATGTCGCCAGATCCAGATGGACCTTTTTCCTGCCCACTGGTGTCTACACTATATCACTCTAAGTCTGTCTCTGGTGTGTGCTTTGAATGTATGTCGGGCCTGCTATCTTACCATCTGAATTTGTCTCTGGCTTGTGCTTGGGGTTTATCTGACCAAACCTCCTGCTCTTGAAGATACAGATGCATGCTCTCTTCCACTTGTCTACGGGGAGAGTCTCCCTGTTCTCTCTCTCTAGCATCTGGCACTTGTGGACAACCTCTTCCTCTCGTGAGCATGCAGCACTAGAATGTCCTCCCACCTACTCCCCTCCCTCTGCATTGTGGGCACGTGAGCGTGCTCACATTCTGCAAGCTGCACCATTTTATTTTAAATGGATAGTGGTGCACTGTAACCATCCCTCGGATATCCCCCTGTGAAATCAGGTTTCATACAAACTCACGGCATTAGTGAATCTGCGGAATGCCAAGCGATTGGAAACGGCTTTGCACTGTGGTAGTGGCAGCAGTTTCTATCTGGTTGTGGGACCTTGGTTGGAGTTTGTACAGGATTCAAACAGGACTGTTGCTAGTTGTTGGTAGTGGCTCCACCTCTGCTTTTCCAATGCTGCTTCTTGTAAACATCAAACTATTTTGTTTAAAACTCTGTGCTTCGTTGCCTACAATTCTGTTTCACTTCATCGCTAACTTCAAATCGAAACACAGCCCATCATCGCTTCCAAAATCTTTTTTATATCCTACAATTTCAAAATGGTGAACCAGATTCTGCCCTGAAATTTTTCTTCCGGTGATTGACAGAGCTTTAAATCGCAACCTTGTTCTTACCTGGCTGCTGATTTCGGATTTTTTTTTTCATTTTTATTAACGTGGCAGTGGAGTGATCAGTTATTGGTCTTGGGATCTCACCATTAATTAGTGCAAACTCTAATTTCATGCAGCTATGTTAGAAGGATGAACACAGTAATACTGCTTTGACAGACGTGCACATGCTACACTACCCGTCTGTTGGCTTCTGTCCGCATTACCATTGGGATTGATTAGCTTTCAACGAACTGCATTTTCCTTACTTGCACTGCTCCACAGGTGAGGGGCTGAGAGATGCTCTGTGGTTAACCCGATCGCCTCTTGGGTAATCAGTTCTAGTTGGGCTGTGGATAGAAGGCTTCTTTCTAAAATTAAAAAAAATGTGAAGATGTTCACCTTTGGGACGGGGTAAAAAAACACGTTGTATTCATGTGTGATGTAGTTACAATGACGTAAATTGGAATGCGAGGAGCAACTTTGTGTGGTGGGTGCTGATGGAAATAAAAAGTTAATTCCTAACTGCCTGTTGTCTGGAGATCTTATTCTTCCCTTCACTAGGCCTACATTTCAATGCTCAAAACTAACTTGATCAATGGGCCACCAGACTAAGGAAGTTTCCTGTGTTATTCTTGGTCCTTGTAATCCTCTTGTTCCAAAAATATTTAGTTGCCTGTTGGATCTACGGCAAACTCTGAGGAAAATGTACAACAAGTTGTTTCCGATCCTTTAATTCTTGCAGTTTGGAAGTATAGGGGTTACAAATTATGCCGATGTCGTGGGAATATGGCCAGTTTGTTGCAGGTGGTTATTCTCTTGGACCCAAGAGCTGTGCTTGTTGTCTGCTTTCCCCCTCCGCCAGCAGCCAATGCCTGACGGTTCACATCTTGCTGTATATTAGCTACAGTTTACTTTATGAGAAGTCGTATGGGAACCAGGCACGGCAGTTGTCGCAGATCCGCCTCTTTCCGGGTGAAACTAAGGATGGACAAACTCGGGACACTACACAAGGAATTCCAACAACCACGTCAACCTTAGGGTTGGGAATGATGTATGAGGACTAGTGTCTGGATTGGAGAGCTATCCCACAGACTGACAACTCTGAATCGTGCATTAAAGATAACATGGGTCATCTCATTCCCTTGGTACATCTTGTCCCTCCAGCAGAACCAACCCACCTGTGAAAAATAGATGGAAGGGAGTACCCCTTGGAATCAATGCCATTGACTCCAACCCCTTTGAAACCTCATGGCTTGTTGAAAGATGAAGGTGTGATAACCGACTCCTGTGTCCATGTTGACTAATACTTACAGGAACATCAGAGTACTCATGTACTCACGGTGGCCTTGGTCATGTCCATCCTCAAAACCAGCTTGGTCAGCAGACCAAGACCTGAACAGTATAGCTGCCAGACTGACTGGAGGGCAGGTGGAACCAACACGGCGGGTAGATGTCCTTGTCCCTTGCCCTCACTGATCTAACCGGGTCAAATGTCTTTGTCCATGCCAATTCAGGTAGAATTGATCACTCTTCAGTCCCCATGGAGATGAAGTTATCTCTTTATACCAATATATCCTCCATTATGTTGTGACATAAATTGAACAGCACCACCTGAACAGATCTGAAAGCTCACACCTCGGCATTCACTGGAGCCGAAGAAATGACCCCCACCACACGTGTAAATTCATAATTTCTAAGAGCACAATTAGGCCATTGCTCTATCATCTACTCCGCCATTTGACCATGGCTGATCTATCTTTCCCTCACAAACCCACTCTGACTTTTCCCCATAACCCCTGACACTCTTATTAATCAAGAATCTGTTGATCTCCGCCTTAAACATATTCATTAACGCCCTCCATAGCTGTCTCAGGCAATAAATTCCACAGAGTCACCACCCCCTGATTAAAGAAATTCCTTCTCATCTCCTTCAAAAGGAACATCCTTTTCTTCTGTGGCAATGGCTTCTGGTCCTAGACTCTCCCACTAGTGGAAACATCCTCTCCACATTTACCCTATCCAGGCCTTTTACTATTCAGTAAGTTTCAATGAGGTCACCCTTCATCCTAAGCTCCAGCGAGTACAGGCCCAGTGCCTTCAAACGCTCATCATATGTTAACCCAATCATTCCTGGGACCATTCTCGTAAACCTCCCCTGGACCCTCTCCAGAGCCAGCACATCCTCCGATACGAGGGCCCATTACTGCACACAATACTCCAAATGCGGTTTGACCAGCACCTTATAGTCTCAGCATTACACCCCTGTTTTTGTATTCTAGCCCTCGTGAAATAAATGCTAGCATTGCTTTCCCTACTACCAATTCAACTTGCAAATTAATATATTGGGAATCCTGCACCAGAACTTCCAAGTCGCTTTGCACCTCCGATATCTGAATTCTCTCCCCATTTCAAAAGTGGTCGATGTCTTTATTCCTACTACCAAAATGCATGAATCCACACTTTGATACACTGTGTTCCATCTGCCACTTCTCAGCCCACCCTCCCAACCTGTCCAAGTCCTTTTGCAGAGACCCTGATTTCTCTACACTACTGTCCCTCCACCCATCTTCCTATCATCTGTAAATTGGCCACAAAACTTCAATCCCCTCATACAAATTATTGGTTTACATTATGAGGAGTAGCGGCCCCAGCACCAACCTCTGCGGAACACTGCTAGTCACTGGCAGCCAACCAGATTTCTCCAACTTCAAGTAACCCTTGCATTCCCTCTCTCAATCCCTCGCCCACCCATGTCATACTTAAGTTGTCTTGTTGAGTCTCATTATCTGTCCTTGTTCTTAGCTAGCACACAGCAATGGTCTGTTTCCTTTATTATCGTTACTTTTTTGCATATCTTTCATTCATTGTTCTATATCTCTCCACATCACAGTCTATACCTTCCTTTCCCCGACTCTGTCTGAAGAAGGGTCTCTACTCGGAACATCACCTATTCTTTATCTCCGGAGATGCTGTCTGACCCGCTGAGTTACTCCAGCATTTGTTTTAAACCAGCATCTCTCGCTCCATCCAAAACAAGCCCCCCTTTATTGCCACTCTTTGCCTTCTGCCATCCAGCCAACCTGCTATCCATGCAATACCATGGTCTCTCATCTTTTTTATCGGTCTCACCTGCGGCACTTTATCAAATGCCTGAAAATCTAGGTAAACCTCATCCATAGACTCTTCTTTGTCAGTTGGTCACCTCATTCTCCCGTTAGAATCTTTCTTCCTCTTTGGAATGAAAAGATCCTGCATCTTCCGAATTGTTCCCAGAAATTCCTGCCATTGCTGTTACAATGTAAAAATTGGCCCTGCTGTAGGATAGTGTTAATGTGCAGGGATCACAGGTCAGTGCGGAATCGTGCGACCATAGAGACTATATCTCTAAACTAAACACAATTTATGCGTGCAGACCTCCCCATCATCAAGGGTCCATAACAGGTGCTTTCTCAGAAGACAGCCAGCAGTCAAAGACCTACATCACCCTGACCATGCTCCCATTTCACTCCTACTATCAGGAAGGAGGTATAGGTGTCTAGAAACGTGACGTCCAGGATCAGGGACAGACTAGGGACTTTGGGTTTTGTTTTGGTTTGCACTGTTTAATTTATTTGCTTATTATGTTATCTATTGAGTGCTGTGTTAACAACACTGTGCTGTTGCAAGTAAGAATTCCAATGTTCCGTTTCAGCACATACGACGATTAAACATTCTTGACTATTGAAATGTCAAGGACTGGAGGGCATTGCTTTAAAGTGAAAGGGGCAAAGCTTAAAGGAGACTAGATTAAGTGGGACTCGTTGGGTCCCAGTCACCACGGGGGGTGTGTGGGCGGGGGGGGGGGGGGGGGTTGTGGGCAGGGGGGTTGTGTGGAGGAGCGTGGTGTGGCAGGGTGGTGTGTGTGGGGAGAGGGGTTTGTGGGCAGGGAAGGGGTGGGAGGGAGGGGTGTGTGGGGGGGGGTGTGGGATGGGAGGGGGATGGGTGTGGGGCCATGGGGTAGAGTACTCAGAGAAAAGACTGGGGAAGAGCCTTGGGGGAGAGTGTGGTATTAGGGGGAGGGGGCAGGAGCCAGCGAGGGGACCAGAGGGGAAGGGGTCGGGGGTGCGGTGGGGAGCAGAGGGGAAGGGGAAGGGGTCGGGGGTGCGGTGGGGGACGCACAGCCGGCGCTGGTCGCTTCACTAGCCGCTTCACTGGTCGTTCTCCGCCGGGATTCTCCGCTTTCCGTTTGGCGACATTGGCGCCATCTCCGACTCTGCGCTGGCTGGGCTGGGGGGAGGGAGCTCTGGATGTGTGTGGGCAGGGGGAGGGGTGTGTGGGAGGGAGGATTGTGGGGGCGAGGGTGTGGGGGGGAGGATTGTGGGGAAGGGGGCAGAGAGCTCGTTGAAAAGACGGGAGAAGAGCGTTGGGGAATGTGCGGTATTACGGGGGGGGGGGGGGTCAGGAGCCAGTGAGGGGGACCAGAGGGGAAGGGGTTGGGGGTGCGTTGCTGGTTGCTTCGCAGATCGTTCTCCTCACGGCTCGCGGACTCAGCCCTGCTTCTGGGGTTTTTTTCTACTCGCCCCATCCGGTGCTTAACAATGGGTGCTGGAAGGGGCATTACCTCCATGGTGACTGACAGGCGAGAAGACCAATCTGCTGATCTCACGATTTTTTAGACCTTCATAACCTTTGTAATATTCCACCGATCGGAACAAAACTTGATGCGCTTGGAGCAGAGGAGAACGGTGAGTAAGGTGGCGAGTAATCCGAGCGATATAGGGTAGCAACCTTGAGCAAATTTAAAAAGATTGCAAACCGGAAGAGGACAAGATGAGAGTTTTAGTAATCGTATTGAATAGAATAGATATAGATAGATAGATGTGCAGGGCAAGTTTTTAACAGAGTAATGGGTCCTCGAATACACTGCCAGGGTGGTAGAAATGGAATGGAGGGACTTCAGCCCCTGTCCCACTTACATGTCCTAGGCACGCTAATTACGCAGCCTTTCTTTCTGAAGAAGGGTCTCGACTCGAAACATCATCCATTCCTTCTCTCCAGAGATGCTGCCGGTCCCGCTGAGTTACTACAGCATTTTGTGTCTATCTTCAATTTTCTTGGCCCCGCTCTGGTAGGAGTGGGGGCGGATCCGGATCCGCAACGACCGTGAGCCCCAGGTCGAGCTCGGGGATCATTTGCCTGCATCTGCTGCTTTTGGAGGTGAGACGTTGTGTCACGCCAGGGTCTTGGGCCTGTCCCACTTTGGCTGTCAGTTACGCCACAGGCCGGTGGCACGAGAAAATTTAGTTCACTACAAAATTTCAGAGCACCGCGTGATACCGCGCTCAACTCCATACCCCTCCGCGCTTCTCAGTGGGACCGGCTCCGCGCGGCCTCACGATGCCCGTGCATCTCAACGCGACGACGAGGTCGCGTTATTTGCGTGCCAAGGACACGTAAGTGGGACAGGGCCGTTGGCATCATGTTGTGCAGGTACATCGTGGGCCGAAGGGCCTGTTCCCGTACTGTTCTATTCTGCCCTCTTTCACATCAACTCCACTTCTGCCTCCATACCCCCATCATTGTAGCACTCTTCTTGATTCTGGTCATATTTTGACGCCGGACCATTTGGACCGAACAATGGACCATTTCCTTTATCATTGTTTGTTGCATTTATTTCATTCATTTGTTCTATATCTCCCTACATCACCGTCTATATCTCTTGTTTCCCTCTCCCCTGACTCAGTCTGAAGAAGAGTCTCGACCCGAAACGTCACCTATTCCTTTTCTCCAGAGATGCTGCCTGACTCACTGCGTTACTCCAGCTTTTTGTGTCTATCTTCACACATGCAGATAGACAGACACTCAGAGATACACAAAGCTGTGAGGCAGCCGCAGCACTCTGCTGCTTCATCAATCAGAGATGCTCAGTGAAGGATTATTCCTCTTTCCGCCTGAGGTCCCCACCATCACTCACACCAGTCCCATTCAGAGAGATAGATTCCATGAGAAATAGGCAAAATCAGTGCTTCACAAGGAAATACACAACAATGTTAAATTGTAATCTAGGGTATACAAAATGACAGGGGCAGGCTGAAGACATTCTGGAGTTTAGAAGGATGAGAGGGGATCTCATTGAAACATATAAGATTGTTAAGGGCTTGGACACACTAGAGGCAGGAAACATGTTCCCGATGTTGGGGGAGTCCAGAACCAGGGGCCACAGTTTAAGAATAAGGAGTAAGCCATTTAGAACGGAGACGAGGAAACACTTTTTCTCACAGTGGTGAGTCTGTGGAATTCTCTGCCTCAGAGGGCGGTGGAGGCAGGTTCTCTGGATGCTTTCAAGAGAGAGCTAGATAGGGCTCTTAAAAATAATGGTTAGGGGATATGGGGAGAAGGCAGGAACGGGGTACTGATTGGGGATGATCAGCCATGATCACATTGAATGGCGGTGCTGGCTCGAAGAGCCGAATGGCCTACTCCTGCACCTATTGTCTATTGACAGAATTGGTAAGACTTTCGTTTGGATCTAATAGCAGAAGACTCAAAAGGTCATAAGAAGAGAGAAAATTAATTTTGAGAGAAAATTTACATGTAGAATTTTTAAAAAAACATACCGACTTTCAGTGGAAATATAAATAGGACGAGGGCAGTGAAGGTAAATGTTTTACCTCTAGTCCACAGTCCGCAGAGCATCAGCACCCTACGGGATGTGGCAGAAGTTTCAGGCAACAGTCCAAGACGCAACCAGGCACATGGTAAAGTGGAGAACATGCAAGGACGTAAGCCATTGGTGAAATGGCTAAAGTCTAACAGCAAGGTGTGGGAAATCATCAATGCAGATGTGAGCTTAATCTTAAGTGGAATCAAGGGATCAGCAGAAAAGAAGTTGGAGAAGATGGGTGATCTAGTCTACAGCTATGGAAAGGAGAAATTTGGTGAAAAGGAACAACTCAGCAGGAAAGATAGGCCTTCTCCCTCCAAAGTCCCGTCATTTCCAGGAAATCCGATGACTTGTTAAAGAAAGAAGAAGCCTGAGGAAGGTGTGGAAAAAAGCAACAGCAAAAGAAAGAGAGGGCATCAATTTCCTTCAAAAATACCTAAAACATGCTCGAAGCTGCGCAGAGCGGAGAATTTAAGGAAACGACGCAAAAAGAAGGAAAAAGCAAGAACAGACCTACAAAGATCCCCTTAAGTTTGTGAAAGGCATTTTCACAAAAGAAAAAAGCGGATCCCTGAAAGCGTCAAAAAAGGACGTTGAAGGACACATCAGAACCATCCACACTGATGAGTTAAACGATGAACCCATTTTTGTCCCCGCTGACATCCCACCAATCTCACCCCAACAAATTCTTCCACCATCGAACAGTTTCGGCAAATAAACCTTCTTAACATAGAGGGCAAGATCTTTTTCAGTGTGGTGGCAATAAGACTTACAAAGTATCTGAAACAAAACCATTTCATTGATACATCAATCCAAAAGGCTAGCATAGCAGGCTTCTCGGGATGCAATGAACATATCAAATCCAGACTGCTAAGAAAGAACGAAATAATCTGCATGTCTTGTTCCTCGATCTGGCCAACGCCTATGGATCAGTTCCTCATTCGCTACTGTGGACTGCTTTTGAATTCTTTCAGGTGCCGGCAATAATAACAAATCTGATAAAAAACTACTTGCAGGATCTGCAATTTTGTCTGACAACATCAGACTTTACCACAGCGTGGCAACCACTGGAAGTAGGCATCATGGCGGGGTGCACCATCTTCCCATTGACCTTCACTGTGGCAATGGAGCTCATTATCAGAGCATCAAAATGGGTTGTGGGAGGAAAACGGTTACAGTGTGGTCAGCGATTACCACCGGTACGAGCCTATATGGACGATATAACAACATTAACAACTATCCCCTGCACCAAGAGACTTGGAAAAAAACTTCATCAAAACATCACATGGGCAAGGATGAAGATTAAACCCAGCAAGTGCAGAAGCATCTCCATTGTTAAAGGTCAAGTCAAGGACCAAAGATTTCATATTAACGGAATACCTGTTCCAACTGTTTCAGAAATGCCAGTGAAGAGTTTGGGCCGATGGTATGATGCAAAGCTCAAGTACACCGAGCAATTTGAACTGAAAAAGAATGCTATCATGCACATAGCTCGTATAAACAAGACCTTGCTACCAGGAAAACTCAAGCTGTGGTGCTTCCAATTTGGCATACTACCAAGAATCATGTGGCCTTTAACTATGTATGAAATCCCCATCAACAAAGTGGAAAAGCTGGAAAGAATGATCAGCACACATGTGAAACAGTGGCTTGGACTTCCACGATGCTGGTGCTGTCGGACTGTATGGGAGTGGCAAATTGGAATTACCCATTACAGGACTTGTGGAAGAGTTCAAATGCACTAAAGCAAGGTTGGTCATGACCCTCACTGAATCTGAAGATACTGTTATTCGATCAGCAGCCCCCCGTGTGGTTAGGAAGTGGACCCCATCTGAAGCCGTTCAGCGTGCTAAGTCAGCTCTTCATTTCCGGGATATGGTTGGCCAAGTCCAACATGGGAGAGTCAGGCTCAGGCTCATCCCAAAAGCTCCTCAATGTCACAAGGCAACGTCAGTGCAGGCAGTGCAGAAAAGACGGCTCGTGGTGGAGGAGGTGATAAGACGGGAGGAGGCAGAGCGACACGCCAAGGCCGTCTCAATGGCCAAGCAAGGCCAATGGACTAACTGGGAGAGCCTGGAAAAGAGGAAACTCAGCTGGCGTGAAATCTGGCAAATGGAAGGATCTCGACTAAGTTTTGTCATCAGAGCCACTTATGATGTTCTACCATCACCGCAGAACCTGAAGCAGTGGTTCGGAGAAGACCCTGCTTGCTCCCTTTGCCAAGCACCTGGATCACTAAGGCACATTTTAACAGGATGCACTATGAGCCTCGGCCAAGGGCGTTACACTTGGCGGCATAACCAGGTTCTCAGACAGCTGGCATCAATCCTTGAACAGAGGCGAACGATCACAAATGCTTCCCCACCAACATCGGCAGGAAATGTCCACTTCACAACATTTGTACCAGCAGGCCAACCTCCAGAGCACCAGATAACATCAATGGATGCAAGCATTCTGCAGCCTGCTCGGGATTGGAAAATGGAAGTGGACTTAGAAAAAAGGCTTGTGTTTCCCCCAGACATCGTGGTTACAGCACTCCGGCCAGACATGGTCCTGTGGTCCACAACAGCCAAGTTGGCATATGTTGTGGAATTGACAGTTCCATAGGAAGATGGTGTTGAAGAAGCTTATGAGAGGAAAATAAACCAATTATCTGAACTGGCAACTGAAGCTTCCCAGAATGGCTGTAAGACCAAGATTTTCCCTGTTGAAGTGGGATGCAGGGGATTTGTTGCTACATCTATGAACAGGCTATTAAAGAAAATAGGGGTGAGGGGTCGCTCCCTCCAACAAGCAATCAAATCATTATCAAATTCTGCAGAAAAAAAGCAGCAATTGGATTTGGATCAAAAGGAGAGACAACAATTGGGCTGCAAGATGAATTCAGGAGGGTATGGAATTGAGGGGGGTGGAACTGGGACGCCAGGTATCACCGTTGAGCCCTCTGGAGATGATGTGGGCTTATCAATGAAACGTCAAAGAAGGAGGGTGCCCACCTGATGACCCCGATGCCGTACCTACCCTACCTTTCACCACTCCAATCCCACTGCAGATAGCAAGAATGCCGACTTATTACAGGGATTGAAACATCAAGTCTTATTAGCTCTACTGGTGATGCAACAACAGCAAACAATGAAATAGTATGTTGAATTATTTTTTCCATCGTTCTTCAATGTGGAAAACATTGCTAATTTCGCAAGATATCTGATAAGTTAGTTTAATTAAAAGTTACAAAAATCATTTTTACAAAGGATAACATATTGGAGAAACACAGGGGGCTAATGGTATAAAGTTGCTTTGACCCAATGTTGTTTGCTTGCTCAGGAAGGATACCGGAAGAGTGGAAAATAGCCAAAATGACTCCATTGTTCAAGAAAGGAGAAAATCAGAAGGCAGGGAACAACAGGCCAGTTTGTTGCCAAGACAGTTGAGTCAATATTCAAAAAGTCATTAAACAAATAACTAAGAAAATTCAGAAAGCTGAATATAATTAGATGGGATATGGGTAGAAGGCAGGAACGTGGTACTGATTGGGGATGATCAGCCATGATCACATTGATTGGCGGTGCTGAATCGAAGGGCAAAATGGCCTACTCCTGCAACTATTGTCTATTGTCTATAATTAAACTTTGTCAATGGGGTTTTATGAAAGATAAATTCTGTTTGAGAAATATGCTTGAATGATTTGAGGATGTAACAGAGAGAATGGTGGAGGTGAACCTGTCGATTTAAGGGGCTGTCTGACTTGGGCGACCTAATTGGCGAGTTTAGAAGAGTTTAAAAAAAAATCACATGTTGAAGACCTTCGACTATGTAGAAGACCTCCTTCGACTGTGTTGAAGACTAGCTACGACTAACTTCGGGAAAATTGGACACCGAATAGTGGAGAGTGAAGACGACCTCCTTCGATCCCCTTCGACCTCCCTTCGACTATGATGAAGACTACCCTCAATTACCTTTGACTATCCTCGATTACCTACGACTAACTAGCCGACCTACTACGACTAAACCTACGAGTAAAAAAAGTATAGATTTTTTCCATGGCGACCTTTTTTTATTCGCGGGCATTTTTTAACATATTGAAAAAAAAGGCGCGACCTAGCTGAGGCCTCAAGTACACAGAGACCACTCTCGAGCATGAAGGAGAGTTATGAAGACCTCCTACGACCTTGTGTCGACCACGCTGCGAGTATGAGTCGAGGGCAAACTTGCTAGAACTCGCGGATTAGGTCGCCCAAGTGGGACAGGCCCTTTACTGCATTTAGATTTTCTAAAGGTATTTTATAATGTGCTAAAAAGTAGGTTTCCTCACTGGAGTGTACCTAGCGGAGTACTTTACTGCAGAGATCAGTTCTTAGTCTGTGATTATCCACTATTTACATTAATGACCTCAAGGAAGGCAGAGTAGGTGAGGTTTCCAAGTTTGCTCATGCGGAAATAGGTGGAGGGTCATGTTGTGATTAGTACACTGTGAATCTGCATCAGGATAGAGATAGGTTGAGTGATCAGGTAAAAAAAACAGGCAAATTAAGTTTCAAGTGGGCGAATTTGTGGTCATGGACTTTGATAAGAGGAATCAAAAGGCAAATTATTATTCAAAAGGAGAAAGACTGTGAATGAGTGAAATTCAGAAGTTTGATAGCATGAGTTTAGAAGGCAGATCCAACAAGTCGTGGAGAATGCAAAAACATTTTGGCCTTCATTGCAAATGAGTTCGAGTTTAAGAATAGGGAGGCTTTGTTACAGTTGTACAGGTTTTTGTTGAGGCTACACCTGGAATACTGTGCGCAGTTTTGGTCCTCTTATCTCAAAAAAGTTATAGTAGTATTGGAGGCAGTGCTGGGGAGATTCACCAGGCTAGTTTGTGTGATGTGGGTTTGTCCGACCAAGAGAGAATAAATAGTTTAGGCTCAGGTACGTCGGAGGTAAGAATGAGGGATGTCTTATTCAAATATGTAAGACCCGAAGGTGTAGAGATGTTTTCACTGGTGGGAGGATCTCGAACAAGAGCACATAGCTACAAGATAAGGGGCTGGTAGTTTAAAACTTCAGGACAGACAGAGGTGGGGGGTAAAAGAGGAGGGGATGTTGCTTAAGGAGGATGTCACGGCAGTGGTCAGAGGTGACATTACTGACTGTTTGTCAAGCGAGGTTATATGGGTGGAGCTAAGGAACAAGAAAGTGATGATGATCATATTGGGTGCTGCACTACGGGCCCCAAAATAGTCAACGGGAATTTGAAGAGCAAATGTGCCAGAAGATTGCAGACAGCTGCAGGTCAAATAAGGTTGTCATAGTAGGGGATTTAAATTTTTCCAACATTGACTGGGAATGTCATAGTGCAAAAGGGTTAGACGGGGTGGAATTTGTCAAATGTGTTCAGGAGAGTTTTTCTCCAGCAATATGTAGAGGGAGAGGGCAACACTTGATCTAGTTTTGGGAAATTGGAAGGAGCAAGTGGATGAAGTGTTTGTCGATGAGCGTTTTATGATCAACGACCACTGTTCCATTAGGTTTAAGATAGTTATGGACAGGGACAGAGCAGGCCCATGAGTTAAAATGCTAAGTTGGGGCAAGGCCAACTTTGAGGGTATGAGACACGAATTTGCTCAAATTGATTGGTGTAGGTTGATTGAAGGAAAAGGTATGTCAGGAAAGTGGAATGTTTTTAAAAGTGTGCTGACAAGAGTCCAGGACATGCATGTCCCTGTTAGAGTAAAGGGCAAAATAGACACAAAAAGCTGGAGTAACTCAACGGGACAGGCAGCAGCTCTGGAGAGAAAGAATGGATGATGTTTCGGGTCGAGACCCTTGTTCAGACCTTCTCACCCATTCCTGCTCTCCAGAGACGCTGCCTGTCCCGTTGAGTTACTCCAGCTTTTTGTGTCTATCATTGGTTTAAACCAGCATCTGCAGTTCCTTCTTACACAGACTGAAGGGCAAGACAGGCAAATGTAATGAAGCTTGGATGATGATGGAAATTGAGGCTCCGATCAAGTGTAAGGAGGAGGCATGGGACAGGTATAAGCAGCTGGGATCAGGTGTATCCCTGGCAGAGTTTTGGGAACTAAAGAGCAAGGTAAAAAAAGGAAATCAGGAGAGCAAAAAGGTGACAGGAGATAGCTCGGGCAGATAGCATTAAGGATAATCCCAAAAGATTTTATATGTACGTTGTGGATGAGCTATTTCATACTGGCCAATTATAGTGTTTGTTAGTAGTGACTCCGCCCGGTATGTGCTTTATATTATCAAGAGCTTGCCAACGCTAGTTAGTACGAGTAGTAGCTAGGAAATGTAATTTCTGCAGATACTTGCTGTAAGTAGATTTAATAAACATGTGTTGTATCTTTATATGTGTTCGTGTCACCTCATTACATGGTGTCAGAGAGTGAATCTTGCCCACTCCATCCATGTTTATCCGGTTTTGTTTTTTTTTTAAATTATTTTTGTGTTTACTATCACCATCATGGCAAATTCGTGTCGCCGTCCAAGTCCTCTGATCTTTGACTCTGACATTGCTGAACGCTGGCGTCTTTTCGAGCACGACTACACTCAATATGCTCGCATCGTTCATCGCAATTACCCCCCTGATATGTGTGCCTCTGTTCTGCTTCACTTGGCGGGACCAGAAGCAATGAATCGTGCTGACAACTTCACTTTTGCGCCTGCTGTTTTGGATGATAACGGTCAGGTCCGAGTGCCTGCTGAGACGATTGACGACCCTGCGGTTTTGCACCGTAAGTTCAGAGAGCTGTGTGACCTGCTCTCAAACTACATGTCTCTGTCCCTCAGAGGGCGGTGGAGGCAGGTTCCCTGGATGCTTTCAAGGGAGAGCTGGATAGGGTTCTTAAAGATAGCGGAGTCAGGGGATATGGGGAGAAGGCAGGAACGGGGTACTGATTGGTGATGATCAGCCATGATCACATTGAATGGCGCTGCTGGCTTGAAGGGCCGAATGCACTCCACACCTATATATTTTATAGTATCCGCTCGTTTACAGCAGGTCAGGGATCCGATTCGAGACCTGATGCACTGCACACTTTCGTGATTTACGAGATGAGCTCATTGTGGAGGTCAAATTACGGCTTCTTCAGACCTAACCCTCAAGCAGAGCATATTTCTGAGATAATGTCTCCCCACACTTATTCTGCGCCCTTCGGTCACCATTCGCAGCATTGTGTCAATCTTACAGACTACCTCTCCCGCCACTCCCGCACAGGGTCTATTGTACGGTGTCAAAATTGCAACTATTTCCATGCTAGGGTCGTCAGTTCTGTGTTGCTTATGGGAAAGCCTGTAATTTCTGCAAGTTAAACCACTTTGCACGATGCTGCCATTCCCATGTGAATCAAGGAGCTTCAAGGACGAGCCTGCACCTGCTACAACCTGCATGCTGATAATGACTTTCAAGAGCCTGACTTGCCATCCCCCGCTCCGCCCTCAGAAAGTGCATATACCAGTTCCGCCATCCACTCTCTCCTCCCTTCGTCTAACGAGCAACTTGACCCCGAGGTAACCATGTTTGTGACTAACAGGCCTTTGATCGCGAAGGTTGATACTGGGGCCAAATGCAACGTCATCTCATTAACAGAGTTCAAAAAAATTCGTAATGGTTAACGTATTGAACAGGCCACCGCTGCGCTTCGGGATTACGGGGAGATGTCATACACCCACTTGGACAAGCTGATTTAAAGTGCACCATAGACGCGCAGACCGTACCTTAAAGTTTTACATTGTTAAAGGGGATTCAGAGACTTTGCTCGGTATCAATGCATGCCACGATCTAGGCCTGGTATACTTTGGCTGCGCTGTCCATCAACTCTTTCTCGCTGACGGGCCCACTCAACAGGTACCCTCAATACAAGGAACTGTTTAACGACAAGCTTGGAAAGTTGCCTATCAAATACCACATTGTTGTCGATCCCAAAGTCACTCCTGTGGTCAGAGCACCACATCGTGTTCCGCATGCCATGCCTGACAGAGTTCACAATGAACTCAAGCGGATGGTCTCCATGGGAGTTATTGCTGAAGTTACCGACCCATCTGACTGGGTTTCCACAATGGTGGTCACAACAAAGAAAAACAAGGAGGAGATCCATATCTGCATAAACCCCAGAGATCTTAACACTGTCATCAAACGCCCGCATTACCCTACGCGAACATTAGAGGAAGTTGCTGCTCAGATAGGCAATGCATCAGTATTCTCCGTTCTAGATGCCAAAAGCTCGTTTTGGCAGATTCCACTGGACCCAGACTCATCCAATCTCACTACATTCGGCACCCCCTTTGGCCGATACAAATTTCTGAGAATGCCCTTTGGCTTCAACTCCGCCAGCGAAGTTTTCCAGCGCACGATGGAACAATCGTTTGCTGAGTACCCATATGCCATCATTGTTGATGACATTCTCGTTTACGGACACGACTTGGCTGAACATGGTGCTAACCTGAAGAAAGTACTTGACCGTGCCAAAGACATTCAGCTCAAACTCAATCCCCTGAAGTGCAAGTTTCGAGTTCCAGAAGTTACTTACATAGGACATGTTTTCACAAGTGATGGTCTCAGACCAGACCCGTCAAAGGCTGCTGCTATCAACGAACTGCCGGTTCCTGCTGACGTTGTGAGCCTACACAGGTTCCTTGGAATGGTAAACTACCTGGGAAAATTTATTCCCAACCTCAGTGACATATCGGCCCCCTGCGAGAACTGACACACAAGGATTCTGCACGGTCCTGGTACCCGCAGCACCAAAGAGTTTTTGACACTCTCAAACTGCAGCTGTCTAGCGCACCTACTCTCGCCTACTTTGCTTTGGAGTTACCAGTAACACTCACCTGCCATGCGTCCCAGTACGGACTAGGCGCTGCGTCCTAGCAGACCACCTCCGACGGCGATTTCAAGCCCGTTTCATACACTAACTGACACTGAACAACGTTACGCCCAGATCGAAAAAGAACTGGACGAAATTCAAGGAGAGGAGGGGGGGGGGGGGGGAGGGGGTGGGGTGAATGGGGGGGGGGGGGGGGGGGGGGGGTGGGGAGGGGGGTGGGGGGGGGGGGAGAGAGGGGTGGGGGGGGGGGGGGGGGGGGGGGGGGGGGGAGAGAGAGGGGGGGGGGGGGGGGGGGGGGTGGGGGGGGGGGGGGGGGGGGGGAGAGAGAGAGAGAGAGAGGCATTGAACAAGGTTCCACATGCTAGGCTGCTCTGGATGGTTACATCACATGGGATCCAAGGAAAGATAGCAAAGGATAGAAAATTGGGTTAATGGAAAGAAGCAGAGGGTGATGGTGGCCTGTGGACTAGAGGCCTGTGACGAGTGATGTGCCTCAGGGTTTGGTGCTGGGCCCATTGTTGTTTGTCATCTATATCAATGAGTTGAATGGAACATACATGGCATGATTAGCAAGTTTACAGGTGACAGTAAAGTAGGTGGTATTGTAGATGGGGAAGATGATTGTCAAAAATTGCAGCAGGATCTTGATCGATTGGCCAGGTGGGCTGAGGAATGGTTGTTGGAATTTAATACCGAAAAATGTGAGGTGTAGCATTTTGCGGAGTCTAACATGGGCAGAACCTACACAATGAATGGTAGGGCTCTTGGGAGCGTTGTGGAGCGGATGGATATAGGACTGTACGTACATAGTTCCGTGAAAGCGTCATAGTAAAATGCTTACGGCCCATTGGCCTTCATCAATCAGAGTACTGAGTATAGAGGTTGGGAGGTCATGTTGCAGTTATATAAGGTGTGATGAAACTACATTTAGAGTATTGTGTTTAGTTTTGGCCACTATGCTATAAGAAAGATGTTATCAAGCTGGAAAGGGTGCAGAGAAGATTTACAAGGATGTTGTCAGGACTCAAGAGCCTGAACTATAGGGAGAGGTTGAGCAGGTTAGGACTCTACTCCATGGAGTGCTGGAGGATGAAGGGTGATCTTATAGAAGTGTGCAAAATCATGAAAGGAATAGATAAAAGGGTAAAAGCACAGAGTCTCTTGCCCAGAGTAGGGGAATTGAGAACCATAGGTTTAAGCTTAGTGGGGAAGAGGGAGGTGGGGGGGGGGGGGGGGGGGGGGAGGAGGAAGATTTAATAGGAGCCTGAGAGTTAACTTTTTTACACATAGGGCGGTGGGTTTATGGAACACCAGAGTGAGAATATCCTGGTTACATAATAAATTGTAGTGTAAAATATTTTATTGAGTAAAAGATTAGCTTGACTTTTTGGGGTTCTGAATAAACTGAAGTTTTATAATTCTATACTATACTGGAGGAGCTGGGTAATCAAGAAGTTAGAGGCCTGCATCCAAGCTTTTCTGAGAGTGCTTCCTGTTATGCCCAAGCAAATGAGCATTAACAATAGTGGGAGATCGAGAATGTGGAGAGAAAGGAGGAGAATTTTATCCTGGGGGACTTGGAAATTTTCTGTAAACAGAAATCTTCTGTGGGTAACTATTTTTGTCTGCTTACATTGTTAAAGACAGAATTGCAAAATATTCCATCTGGGCTTTTGACTAATTGCCCCTGTACTAAGTTTCAAAGTGTTGTGGTCAACAGTTTGTGATTGATTTAACCATAGTAGGACAAGTATTGTATTAGTGACAAGTATACTTTTAATGGTTAAAGAAGGAACTGCAGATGCTGGAGAATTGAGGGTACACAAAAGGCTGGAGAAACTCAGTGGGTGCAGCAACATCTAAGGAACGAAGGAGATAGACGACGTTTCGGGTCGAGACCCTTCTTCAGACTGGTCAGGGATCAGGGAAACGAGAGATATAGATGGTGATATGGAGAGATAAAGAACAATGAATGAAAGATATGCAAAAAAGTATTGACGATAAAGGGAACAAGCCATTGTAAGCTGTTTGTAGTGTGAAAATGAGAAGCTGTTTGTAGTGTGAAAATGAGAAGCTAGTGCGACTAGCGTGGGGGAGAAATAGAGAGAGAGGGAATGGGCCCTGGCATTCCCTTTGCATATCTTTCATTCATTGTATATCTGTATCCTTGACGTATTATCCATGACACTTCGCCGGCTGATGATCAGTAAAGCTTGTGTTGGTTTACCTAACCTATTGTGAGTTGTCTGTTTTAAGAAATGAACCTTAACAAGAGGAGGTAGTTGAGGCAGGTACTATCGCAACGTTTAAGAAATATTTAGACAGGTACATGGATAGGAAGGGTTCAGAGGGATGTGGGCCAAATGGGACATGTTGGTCAGCGTGGGCAAGTTGGGCCGAATGGCCTGTTTCCATGTTGTATAACTATATCAATGAGAAATGGCAGAAAACAGGTTGCCAGAATAGATCAGCATATTAAATGATCTTTTTATTGGTGGGTCAGACTTGAAATGCCTGCTCCTGCTTCTATATTCTTGTCTTCTTGTATGTCCCCAGCAGTTCCAATTCATTCCACATGATATCAAGAAACAGTTGCCCAGATACAGTTACCACATTCTCCTGCAGCGGCAAGACTAATAAATGCATGTGTAAGAGCACCCCGTTAAGTGTTGGCTGCAAACTTCACACCTGTTGCTGCAAAGCTGCACGTGTAAGTACTTTCCTATCAGGCAGCCAGGTTGAAACACTGATTACAGGGAAACCCCCACTATAGTGCTGTGTGAAACTTACAGTGTGAAATTCTTGCCCTTTCACTGTTTTTAAAGTAGCCCACAATACTGTTTTAGTATCACTAAACTAAACTAAATTAAAAATTGCAAAAGAAAACTGAGTGTGTGGTAATTTCTAAATCCTGAATAGTTTATGTGCAAATTTTGAGCTTTACTTAATGATCCCCAGGTCAGTCAATGCAAACGTAACACAGCTGAAGCAAGTGTGACACCTCTATATAAGAACTAAAGGGATCTTCTTCTTATTGAGTCCACACACAAGATTAGAAGTTATTCAGCCAGAGCTGAACACACTTCTCGGCGTCTGCACACAATGGTGTCTGTCTTGTCGCTTCTTGTGCGTGGCGGTGGAAAGATCGGTGGAAACAGGGCCGCGACGTGAACGCTCTTTCAGTGAACGAGCAAAAAACACTCACCGGGGATCTGAGAAACAGTGGCAAAAAGAATGAACCATGCAGTGTGGGGAAAGCCGCATTGCAAGAGTTAATTTACATTGAAACATGGACAATAGGTGCAGGAGGAGGCCATTCGGCCCTTCGAGCCAGCACTGCCATTCATTGTGATCATAGCTGATCATCCACAATCAGTGACCTGTGCCTGCCTTCTCCACATATCCCTTGATTCCGTGACAATAAACTAAACTATACATCTTGCATCTGTGCACTGTGGATGGCCTGATTCTAATCATGTATAGTCTTTCTGCTGACTGGTAAAGCACGGAACAAACAAAAACTTCTCGCTGTACCTCGGTTTACGTGACAACATCAACAAAATATTCATCACAATGCTGATCTCAGGCAGCTGATGATGTGAAATCCAAAATACTGGCACTGTGGCCAGCGGTGTTGCCTTACAGCGCCAGAGACCCGGGTTCAATCTTGACTACCGGTGCTGTCTGTACGGGGTTTGTACCTTCTCCCCGTGACTGTGGTTTGTACATTTTCCCCGGGAGCTCCAGTTTCCTCCCGCACTCCAAAGACGTACAGGTTTGTAGGTTAATTGACTTGGTGTAGTTGTAAATTGTCTCTAGCGTGTGTAGGTGTGCGGGGATCGCTGTACAGCACGGACTTGCTGGGCCCAAAGACCAGCTTCCGCCCTGTATCTCTATACTAAACTAAACTAGACCTCAAGAGAAAAACTTACTTTGCTTTTGTAATGGGCAGAGTCTGTGACAGTGTTCACACTCTCTTGTGTCCCTGTTTTGCTTTGTTTCCTTGCCTGTGAACTGGCTAGAATTTGCAAAGGTCAGCAGTCAGGAAATACTGACTATAAAGGAGGGAGGGGTGGGGTGGGGGCGATTGTGTTGTATGATGAAGATGTCAGGAAGAGAGTACGAGGTGAAAAATGTTAAGTATTGGTAAAGGGTTAAAAATAGATAATATGAATAGAGGTAAGGAGAAATAGGTTGGCAAAAAGATAGGATTTGAAAAGAAGAAGAATAAAAATTAATAAAAAGAATATGGAGAAAAAAAGAAGAAAATAAATTTAAGTATATTAAAAAATCTAGATGAAAATGTATGAGGGCAATTAAGTTTGGAATGAAAATTGATGTAAGTAAAGAGAAAAATTAGACTTTGCAAAAAAAATAAAGATGAGAGAGAAAAAAGAGGGAGTGGTAATAGTGAAAAAAGGGTGGATGGCAAACCTTTGCCCCGAGTATGAATGGATAGAATAGAGTAAATGCTTTGGAATAGGGTTTATACAGAGATAAAAAGATAAAGAGAATTGAGATCTTAGATAGAGATATTAAATGGATTAAGAAGAATGCAAAAATTGGAAATTTGAACTGGTATAGAAAAAGAAATATAGAAGAATAAGATGAGAGAAAAATTGTTGGGAAATGGAATAGAATGTGAATAGAAAAGTAAGAAAAAGAAAAAAACAAAGAAAGTAAAAAAAGAAAGGGATATTAAAGTGTGAATTAGGTATCAAGGAAGAAAAGAGAAAAATAAAGAAAAATTGTGTTGAAAAAATAGTTTAAGGTAAGTGTGTCCCCCCCCCCCCAAAAAAGAAAGGATTATAATGAAAGAATTAGGAGGGTAAAGGGGAATTTTGAAGAAGAATGATTAATTATAGCCATGTGGGGAACAGAAAAAGGGTAAAGTAGTGATTCAGCCCCCCCCCATACCAGAGCCTGTTTAGTTTAAGGAGTGTCTTACACTGAAAGATATACACAAAAGATGCTGGAGTAACTCAGCAGGTCAGGCAGCATCTCTGGGCAAAAGGAACAGGTGATGGTTTTGGGCGTGATGAAGGTGTCTCAACCCGAAACAACACCTATTGCTTTTCTCCAGAGATGCTGCTTGACTTGCTGAATTACCCCAGCACTTTGCGTCTGTCTTTTGTTTATTTTAGTTTAGTGAGTGTACAGTGATGAGCTTTTTGTTGCGTGCTATCCAGTCAACGGAAATACTACATATGATTACAATCGAGCCATCCAGAGTGTACGGATACAGGATAAAGGGAATAATGTTTATTGAGAGGGAATTGGTGAGCTTGGCTTTCAATTCTATTTCTGCTGGCACTACTGCACGGAGGAGTGGTTGTATGAATAATATTTATAGACTATGTTCTCATATTTCTACCAAAGATTGCATTACAAAGTGGGTGAGCCCTGAATAACAAGAACCTTTTACTGATAACATGGCTCGCAACTCACCAAAATGATGGAGTAACTCAGCGGGTCAGGCAGCATCTCCTGGAGAGCATGAGTAGGTGACGTTTTGGGTCGAGACCCTTCTTCAGAAGGACCTACTCAGGACTGTTTGACCCAAAAACGTCACCTTCCCACGTTGTCCGAGATACTGCTGCCCGACCCGCTGTGTTACACCAGCACCTTGTGGCTTAGGAACTGTCGATGCTGCTTTACTTTAAAAAGGCACAAAAGTGGTTTGGAGTAACTCAGCAGGTCAGGCAGCAGCATCTCCGAGAGATCATAGATAGACGGATGACGTTTTAGGGGTCGGGGACTGCTGTTAACGTTGAAGATAGAACAGTTCCTTGTATTCTGCATTAACCTCGGAGTTTGTTGGTGAAATGCCTTCAGGTTCCCCTGTAGAGAGAGGATAGCTCTCCCATCTGTGCATCAATTATAATCACAGAGCTCACTCCCTCTCGAAGGTCAATATCGTGTATCTCCCACTTCATCAGCAGCTGTAGAATCAGTTTCTGCCCACTGCCTCAAAGTGCAACCAGGCTGCAAGTCATCCAAGTTAGCTTTAACCCGTGCTCTCTCTCACGATATCATTGCTCTGACGGACATACTGGGTGAGTAGAGAGCCACATCCTGCTATCCCTCTGGTCTACGGACCTTGCTGTTGGGGGAGAAAAATAACGTTAGTTCAATTTACCTAATCTTTTTGTTAGAAGTTTACCAACGTTTCAAAGACGTTTCCTTAATTATGGCCTGATAATGGTGAAAAAACCTATACTTACATTTTGGAAAAATACATCTCCCCCAACTCTTAAAATGTGGATCACAAACATGTCTGAGGTGCTGCATCTTGAAGATATGAGACTTGTCTTAGCAGGAAAACCAGAGCAATTTTCAAAGATATGGTCTCCTTTCATTGATTCATTACAAGGATAGTATGGAGCAACACAACTTCGGAATAAAACCGATTTACGGACTGGGTGATGGGTGTGGCGAGAAATGAAGCAGGTTTATCACACCTTTTGGTTTTGTTTTTCGTTTTTGTCTTTTTATTTATTTTGAGTTTTTGCTTACTCACTCTTTGATTACACTAATTTAGTAGTTTAGGGGTTCTATTCTTACACATTCATTTTCTTTTTCACTTTCTTTCTTTCTTGCTCTTTCTCTCTTTTTCTATTTTATCTTTGTTAAAATTAAAATGGAAGCTGTACAATAAGTGTATTATGTCATATGCCGCGGTTTATACTTTTGTGCACCGCTTCTAATAAAAAATATAAATTAAAAAAAAAAAAAAAAATGTTTACCAACATTTTTGATGAGAGATAAATTAAGGGAATAAAACAATCTTACTAGACACAAAAGGAGGCCGGAGTAACTTGGCCAAGCAGGCAGCATCTCTGGAGAGAAGGGTCGAAACGTTTTTTCAGTCTGAAGAAGGAATGCAACCAGAAACGTCACCCATTCCTTCTCTCCAGAAATGCTGCCTGTCCCGCTGAGTTACTCCAGCATTTTGTGTCGATCTTCAGTGTAAACCAGCATCTGCAGTTCCTCCCGACACAAAACAGCCTATGCCCTTCAATTATTGATGCCAGACCTTGAACAAATGCCAGTTCAAATGGACTTTTGAATGCAATTTGGAAGGATTGTTTCTTGAAAAACAAACCGCTCTAAATGTCTGAAGGATGGGAATTGCAGACACTAGTTTAAACCAAAGTATAGACACAAAATGATGGACTAAACTCAGACTGGTCAGGCAGCATCTATGGAGAAAGGTAGGTGATGTTTCGGGTCGAGATCGTTCTTCAGGCTGGGTCTTTTTATAGTGTAAAAAAGAACTGCATGACATCAATTTTACCATGTGATGATTTTTCCACACGTCGGTAGTCACTGTTAGCTCAAGCGTAACTCGGGAGAGGAACTTGGTAACTCAGGAGACGAACATGGTACATCGCAGAAATGAGAAGTAAACGGCAAACTTAGACATACACGTGGGAACTCGTTTATACTCGTGAACATAAACTTGGAATCTCGTAGACAACCACAAGTCTGATTTTTTTCTTTCACTCGCGGTCACTCGTGGGTGGACTCGCACCGTGAGATAGGGCCATTAGGATGTAATTGGCAGTGTGGATTTGTGGCACTGGTCTCTCTGGTGTATAAGAATTTATAAAAGTCAGTTGATGAGATTCATTATTAAAGTTTGCCGTGTCAGTTGAGGACGTTCAGAATTGGGTGCAGTGAATTAGCATCATCAGGAAAAGTAAAAGGACAAAGTATGAGAGAAATTAACTGAACAAATTAAAGTTGATGCATTATTACCAGCCAGATCACACAGGAGTTGCCATGACCGGTGTTTTGGCCCCGGCACAAAGCCCTGCCGTGTTCTCACCTTCCCCTGACCTCCCGCTCACCAATGCTGCACAGTCACGGTTCACAGACTCGCCAGCCGCCTGCCGCTTTTGTGGGCTGGAAGTGTCCGTGTTCCACGTGTACATGGAGTGTGTGAGGCTGCAGCCCCCGTTCCGTTATCTAAAGAGGCTGCTTCTTGCCTTCTAGCTGCATTTCTCACCCACCATCCTGATTTTTGGACACCCTGTGCATTGGGCAGAGGGTAGGGCTGAGGATGTCCTGGTTGGGTGCTCCTGGGCCTGGCCAAGCTGGCCATCCGCGAGTCAGGCGTAAGAGGGCTCTGCCCGAGCCAGCTGCCTGCCCCTTTTCCGGAGTTGCATCCGTGCCCGGGTGGTGTTAGAGAGAGACTACGCGCTGTCCACGGGCACCCTGGGGGATTTCTGGGACCGCTGGGGGTTGAATGCATCCTGGACAAGGATTGTAACATAGTTGTATAGTAGTTTATTTAGTATATTTGTTTGTCTTGTATTATGGTGGTGGTTTTGTTTTATTGTAAATTTTATTTTTTAATAATTTAATTTTTTTTTGATTATATAAAAACTACCGAACAGCCTGTCCACAACAGAGGCCCAACACCTCAACGAGTTCCGAGACCACCATAGAATCTGGCTCCTCCGTTCCTATTTCTCTTGCAAAGGAGTCTTTGCCCCGCCATCCCCAATGATCCTTTCTCCCATCTTTGATCTCCGCCTCATCCTGGACACCCCCTGCCAACCCTCCACCCTTTCTTGCCCTTTATCCAACTGCCACCGTGACAATTGTCTTGTTCCTCTACACCCGTCACACACTCCAATCTCAATCGATCCCACTCCACACAAATCCCAACCTCAATCTTGCCACCAAACCACTGACAAGGCCAGGCATCACTTCTCAGATACTTTATCCCTTGGCCATGACCCCAACAACAAAGCCCAGGCCACTGTCTCCCAAACCATCACAATTGTCCAATCATACACTGATTATATTTATCTCTGACCCAAAATCCACAAACAGGATTGTCTTGGGACTGCACGTGGGTGCAGCAGTAGAGTTGCTGCTTTATGCCCCTGTCCCACTTAGGAAACCTGAACAGAAACTCCGTGCGGTTCCCGGAGGTTTTTTCAGTCTCCCTAATGGTCGAAAGTGGTTTCCGTTTTAAAAATCGGTAATTTCTTAGTCGAAGCCGGTTGCGATGCTAGTTGAAGGTGGTTGCCGGAGGACAAAAACCTCCAGGAACCGCACGGAAACCTTGGGTGGGGCGCAAAGTCTCCAGAGGTTTCCTAAGTGGGACAGGGGCATTACAGAGCCAGAGACCCCAGACTACCGAAGCTGTCTGTACGGAGTTTGTACAATCTCCTCGTGACCGCGTGGGTTTTCTCCGAGATCCCTCCCACACTCCAAAGACGTTCATGTTTGTTTTAGGTTAATTGGCTTGTAATCAATGTGTCCTTTTCTTCACGTTGTACATATGTATGATAGTATTAATGCGCGGGGATCGCTGGTCGGTGCAGACTCGGTGGGCCAAAGGGCCTAATTCCGCGCTGTATCTTTAAATTAAAAACTAAAGGCCCATTGTCTTCACCTGCTCTTGCTCCATCAAACTCACCTCCTCTTAACTCAACTTCATCTTGTGCCCCTTGCGCAGCCTTCCCACCGACATCAGGCACGCCTCGCGTGCGTTCATCCCATTGTTGTGGGCCATCGTGGGCTCCACATGTCCTTGATCATCGTGGCTAGCTTCAATTTGTTCTTTTCAAACCCTTTCATTCATTTGTTCTTTTTACTTTTCCATCCTTTTAGTTTCCCTCCCCCCCCCCTACCCCCACCCCCTCCTCCCTCCCCACTCTCTCATCCCGCCCTGAAGAAGGGTCTCAAACCCGAAACGTAATCTACTTTTCCAGATCCGTCTACTTGGTCACAGCTCCTCGATGCTGCTTGACCCGCGCGAGGTTACACCTTATGAGTACTTTGTGTTTGTGGTCCTAAGATTCACATTAGGGGCGTGCTGTTCCCTTTGTAGTGTGGTCTCACTCTACTGTGGGAGTTCAGAGCTATAAATTGATAATTTAAAGAGAATGAGGAGGCTAGTTTGTTAAGTGGAGACAAAGGAATGTATTTTTCCACAACACAGTGCCAGTGGGTTCTACATCTCTCTCCTTAAAGAGATGCCAAAGGGGGCGCTGCAGGGCTTTAGTCAACAGTTTTTTTTTTTGTTCGGAAGAAGGTAAGTATATTGAACAAAGACATCAGGGACTGAGATGCAGATCAGACATGATCTAACTAAATGGCAGGTGGGCTTGATTCTGAATGGCTACTTCCTCTCTAACATTCCCTTGGTGGAATGACAAGGAACAATATTTATAAAATCTTTGGATAGTGGGAAAGACTTCAGCCCTACTGATTTCAAATTTCCTTAACAAAAATGTGTTTAAGAAAACATTTCTGTTGTTCATAAGTCCATGTGTCTGCCCCGCCATTCAATCACGGCTGATCTATCTTCCCCTTTCAACCCCATTCTCCTGCCTTCTCCCCATAACACCTGACACCCATAATAATCAGGAACCTGTCAATCTCTGCCTTAAAAATATCTATTGACTTGGCCTCCACAACCGTGTGTGGTAATGAATTCCCCAGATTCACCACTCTCTGACTAAAGAAATTCCTCCTCATCTCCTTCCTAAAGGAACATCCTTTTATTCCGAGGCTATAAACTCTGGTCCTGGACTTTCCCACTAGTGCAAACATCTTCTCCCATTCATTCCTGGGATCATTCTCGTAAACCAAAGTAAACATTAAAAAAAGAAAATTACCAGAGTCAAATTTTATTCTTTAACAAGAATTAACAGAACTATGAACTAACAGAATTACGAATCTAGCCCTATATCACACACACACAAACTGTCCCCCCCGCAACGTTGATTACACTGCGAGTCGGGTCGGGTAGGTTCCGGTTACTGAAATGGACGAAAAGAATGCCCACGTTCCGCTCCGTTGCGTACTACACGTCAGCCCATTGCATTTCGCAGGGGTGGCCTATCTTGCTCCGCTATAGGATCTTTGTCGTAAACCTCCTCTGGACCCTCTCCAACGCCAGCATATCCTTCCTCAGATATGGGGCCCAAAATTGCTCACAATATTCCAAATGTGGTCTGACCAGCGCCTGATCGAGCCTCAGCATTACATCCCTGTATTCCAGACGTCTCAAAATAAATGCTAGCGCTAGGAAATGTTGTCCTGGGAAAACCCTTTTTGGTGATGTAAATAAATTCTGGCAACAAATTGAAATGGGAGAAATCGCATTTGCCAGCTGTGATATAACACTTCTCAAGTTGATGAATATAAGTATCAGACAGTGTATGAGAGCTTGCAAGATCATGCTTTATTCACTAATGTGAGGTCTACACAAATCACCCGTGGACTGTGATAACTGACAAAACTAATCTTCCACCTGTCTTAACTCATCATCATTTGTCTTTCAGTCTCAACCTGGAATGACAGTGCAGTTCAATGCCAAGAGAGTGTAGTACTGTCTGGAGTATGTTGGCCTTCAGCACACTTAAAATTATAGACTATATTTGCAATCCCATGTAAGCGCAAAGATCCTATTGACACTATGCTGAAAATCAGGCACTCACTTTGTCATCACTAATACTCCTTCCTGAACCAATGCCACTTAAACAGCGTAGGAAGGAACTGCAGATGCTGCTTTACACTGAAGATAGACATAAAATGCCGGAGTAACTCAGCGGGACAGGCAGCATCTCTGGATTGAAGGAATGGGTGACGTTTCGGGCGGACTGAGCGTCAGGGGAGAGGGAAACACAGAGATTAGAAAGTGTAAGGAGCAGCGGAGAGGATGTTGCAGCACTCTTGTCAGAGAGTGGCGGAGAACATCTTCAAATTTGACATTCCTTGAGGAGATATCGCAGTGGAGTTTATTTCAGTTTATTTTAGTTGTGTATGTGTGGGGGGCAGGGGAAACTTGTTTTAATCTCTTCCTTCGGGGGGGGGATGCGACCTTTTCTTGTCGTATCCCCCGTCTCCGTCTGCGCTGAGGCCTAATGGCGGAGCTGGCGGCCTCCAACTGGGACCGACCAGAGGCAGAGCCAGGACTTACCAACGCGAGGCTGGCCGACTTCGGGGCTGAGGTGGCTTTGCGGCGGAGGCGACCCGACTCCGGAGCCTCGGAGGCTCGGCCGCCAGCCCAGTGGACGATATCGTCGGGAGCTCGCAGGTCCCAGGTTGGTGACCGGTTCTCCGGAGCTCCCGCAACAACAGCTTCGTCCGCTGGACAGGAGGGCGGCAGCTTCGTCCGCCCTGGGCCACGGAGTTTGAACCGGCCCGTTCGTGGAGCTCGGATTCGGCCGCGGGACTTACCATCACCCGGCGGGGTCACAACATCGGAAGCCTGGATCGCCTCAACGCAGATGGAGAACAAGGAGGGAAGAGACAAGGACTTTAAGACTTTTGCCTCCCATCACAGTGAGGAGGTGTCTGGTAGACTCACTGTGGTGGATGTTAAACTGTGTTAAGTGTGTGTTCTGTTATTTTATTCTATGTTATGGCTGCAAGGCAAAAATTTAGTTCAGACTGAAAAGTTTGAATGTCAATAAAGGACACTTTGACTTTGAGCAGATGGAATGTGCAACATTTTATTCATCTTATTGCTCTTATTAAGTCTTCCATCAATGTGGGATTGGTCGGCAGTGGCTTGGAACAATTCAACATGCCTGATGGAGTTGAAGGTCTTGGTCATTATCTGCACCCTTCGCTATCCCCATCTGACTCATTTGCCGATTAAACTCTCCTTATCTCAATCCACCTATCACTCTTCTGTTGCCCCACCCCTTTCCCTCATTTGTTTCTACCAACTTTCTCCCCGCCACTCCAATTGGAAGAAGGGTCCCGATTCAAAGCATTGTATATGTTACAGGATCACACAGCAAGGAAACATGCCCGCCAGCCCAACTTCTCCATGCCAAACAAGTTGCCTAATCGAGCTAGTCCATCTTCCCTGCACCAGGCCAATAGGCCTCTAAACTTTTCCTATACATGAATGTGTCCAAGAGTCTTACAAATATTGACGTTGTACGCCACGTCATTGGGCGAAGTCGACGGAGAGGCGACTTTCTCCATGCTGCCTCCCTCGTGGCCTAACACCATGGATTGGAGCGGCCTATCCCGGAGTCGGCCCGGCAGCAGGCGCAGCGTGGACTTTCCATCGTGGAGCGGGCGAACCCTTGCCGGGGGTCGCCAGAGAGGAGTGGGCCGATTGCTGGCCTGGTGACTTTGGCATCATGGGGCTGTGGTCTGCGGAGCTTCTAGCCGTGGGCGTGGCGTGAACTTACCATCCGGAGCCTGGGATCACTTGCCAGGGGTCGCCGGAGAAGAGCTCCGACCGCCGGCCTCGGCGTGTAACATCCTGAAGCCGCGGGCCCCGGTAGGAAAGTGCCGATTCGGGCACTCCAAGCCGCGGAGTGTGTTCGACCGTCCCGACGTCGGAGTTTGGATCATCCCGGCGAGAGGGCCTGTACATCGGGTCGTCCGTAGCGGCGACTACGGAGGGTTTATGGCCCAGAGCACGGATGAACAAAGGAGGAGGGCTGACTGAACTTTGTTGCCTTCCACCACAGTGAAGAATGCTGTGGTGGATGTTTGTGTTACATTCTATTGTGTATTGTGTGTTCTTTTTTTTAAGCGTATCGCTGCTGGTAAAATAATTTCACCGCACCTTCGGGTGCATGTGACGAATAAAATTGACATTGACATTGACTTTGGGTGGCGCCGCGAGCAGCAGCCTCGCCAGCAGCCCATCTGTCCTTTTGACGTTTTTGTTATTTTTAGTGCGTCTAAATGTATGTCTTAATGTTTCTCGGTTTGTCTGATGTGGGAAGATTGACTGAACTTTGTCACCTTCCATCACTGTGAGGAATGGTGATTCCACTGTGATGGATGTTCATGTTAAACTCTATCGTGTAGTGTGCTCTTTCTACTTGTAGGGCTGTATGATAACTCAAATGTCACTGTACCTTAATTGGTGCATGTGACAATAAATGTGAACTTCAACTAGTTTCCTCTGGCAGCTCATTCCATATTCGCACCACCCTCAGGTGTCCATTAAATCTTCCTCCTCTCATCTTAAACTTGTGGCCTCTAGTTTTAGGCTCCCATCGCCTAATAAACTGAGGGGGGGGGGGGAAACAGTTGCTATTCAACTTATTCATGCTTTGTGTGCCCTTAGAAGGCCAACTCTCAGCTTCCTACGCTCCAGGGAACAAAAGACCCAATCTATCCAGCTTCTCCTTGTAACTCAAACCCTCCAGACCCAGTAACATCCTTGTAAAGATAGACATAAAATGCTGGAGTAGCTCAGCGGAACAGGCAATATCTCTGGAGAGAAGGAACGGGTGACGTTTCAGGTTGAGACCCTACTTCAGACAATAATTGTAAATCTTTTTTGTTCCTTTTCCAGTTTAATGACATCCTGCGGTAGCAGGGCAGTTAGAACGATACATAGCATTTCAAATGTAACCTTATCAACATTTTATACAGCTGTAAAATGACATCCCGACTCCTGTACATAACCTGACCAATAATCCATTTCATTCCACATCGCTGCCTTCCCCTCTCAGTTCCACCACCAATTTGATTTATCGAACCTTAAAACCAAACTGGAAAAGGGAGAAACTAGCATATTTAAAGTTGCAGAGAGGGGTATGGGTGGAGAGAATAAAGGGGGAGTCTGTGAGAAGATAAGGAACAAGGCTGGATGGGGAACACAATGCACTGGACAGGATAGGCACAAAAATGCTGGAGTTGCTCAGCGGGTTAGGCAGCCTCTCCGGTGAAAAGCAATAGGTGACGTTCTGGCTCAGAACCCTTCTTCAGACAGAAAGATAGAGGTCAGAAAAAAACAGTGACCTCAGGAAGGGTGGAGTCCATAATGGCCCATTGTTACATAGAAAATAGGTGCAGGAGGAGGCTATACGGCTCTTCGAGCCAGCACCACCATTCATTGTGATCAATAACCTGTGCCTGCCTTCTCCCCATATCCCTTGATTCCACTAGCCCCTAGAGCTCTATCTCTCTTAAATCCATCGAGTGATTTGGCCTCCACTGCCCTCTGTGGCAGGGAATTCCACAAATTCACAACTCTTTGGGCGAAAAAGTTTTTCTCACCTCAGTTTTAAATGGCCTCCCCTCTATTCTAAGACTGTGGCCCCTGGTTCTGCACTCGCCCAACATTGGGAACATTTTTCCTGCATCTAGCTTGTCCAGTCCTTTTCTAATTTTATATGTTTCTATAAGATTCCCCCTCATCCTTCTAAACTCCAGCATACAAGCCTAGTCTTTTCAATCTCTCCGCATATGACAGTCCCGCCATCCCAGGGATCAATCTTGTGAGCCTCAATCACAAGGATGTTCTTCCTCAAATTAGGAGACCAAAACTGTACACAATACTCCAAATGTGGTCTTACCAGAGCCCGATACAACTGCAGAAGAACCTCTTTACTCCTATACTGAAATCCTCTTGTTATGAAGGCCAACATTCCATTAGCTTTCTTCACTGCCTGCTGTACCTGCACGCCAACTTTCAATGACCAGTGTACAAGGACACCCAGGTCTCGCTTTACCTCCCCCGTACCTAACCCAGCCCCATAGAGATAATAATCTGCCCCCTTGTTTTTGCCACCAAAGTGGATAACCTCATATTTATCTATATTATACTGCATCTGCCTCGCATCTGCCTACTCACTCAACCTGTCCAGGTCACCCTGCAACCTCCTAACATTCTCTTCACAGTTCCCACTGCCACCCAGCTTTGTGTCATCCGCAAACTTGCTAGTGTTGCTCCTAATTCCCTCTTCCAATTCATTAATATATATGGTAAACAGTTGCGGCCCCAACACCGAGCCTTGCGACACTCCACTCCACTTGCCACTGCCTGCCATTCTGAAAAGGACCCGTTCACTCCTTCTCTTTGCTTTCCTGTCTGCCAACCAAAAATCAAAAAGGGCCACTTTTCAGCAAAATTGTATAAGGGGTAAATGCGTTGTAAAGACAAGCCTGAAGGCTTTGTGTCTCAATGCAAAGAGTATTCGTAATAAGGTGGACGAGTTGAACGTTGCAGATAGATATTAATGATTATGATATAGTTGGGATCACGGAGACATGGCTCCAGGGTGACGTAGGCTGGGAGCTGAACATCCAGGGATATTCAATATTCAGGAGGGATAGAGAGAAAGGAAAAGGAGGTGGGGTAGCGTTGCTGGTTAGAGAGGAGATTAAAGCAATGGAAAGGAAGGACATTAGCTTGGAGGATGTGGAATCGGTATGGGTAGAGCTACCAAAACACTAAGGGGCAGAAAACGCTGGTGGGTGTTGTGTGCAGGCCACCTAACAGTAGCAGAGAAGTTGGGGATGGTATCAACAGGAAATTAGAAATGCGTGCGACAAAGGCAAAACAGTTTATAATGGGTGACTTCAATCTACATATAGATTGGGTTAATCAAATTGGCAGGGGTGCTGAGGAAGAGGATTGTTTGGAATGTATGCGGGATAGTTATCTAAATCAACATGTAGAGGAACCAACGAGAGAGCAGGCTATTTTAGACTGGGTTTTGAGTAATGAGGAAGGGGTAAATTAGCCGTCTTGTTGTACGTGCCCCCTTGGGCAAGAGTGACCATAATATGGTTGAGTTCTTCATTAGGATGGAGAGTGACATTGTTAATTCAGAAACAATGGTTCTGAACTTAAAGAAAGGTAACTTTGAGGGTATGAGACGTGAATTGGCCAAGATTGACTGGCAATTAATTCTAAAAAGGGTTGACGGTGGATATACAATGGAAGACATTTAAAGACTGCATGGATGAACTACAAAAATTGTTCATCCCAGTTTGGCAAAAGAATAAATCGGGGAAGGTAGTGCATCCGTGGATAACAAGGGAAATCAGGGATAGTATCAAAGCAAAGGATGATGCGTACAAAGTAGCCAGAAAAAGCAGCATACCAGAGGACTGGGAGAAATTCAGAGACCAGCAGAGGAGGACAAAGGGATTAATTAGGAAAGGAAAAATAGATTATGAAAGAAAACTGGCAGGGAACATAAAAACTGACTGCAAAAGTTTTTATAGATATGTGAAGAGGAAAGAGGTTAGTTAAAACAAATGTAGGTCCCTTGCAGTCAGAAACAGGTGAGTTGATCATGGGGAACAAGGATATGGCGGACCAATTGAATAACTACTTTGGTTCCGTCTTCACTAAGGAAGACATAAATAATCTGCCTGAAATAGCAGGGGACTGTGGGTCAAAGGAGGAATTGAGTGAAATCCAGGTCAGTCGGGAAGTGGTGTTGGGTAAATTGAATAGATTAAAGGCCGATAAATCCCCAGGGCCAGATAGGCTGCATCCCAGAGTACTTAAGGAAGTAGCTCAGGAAATAGTGGATGCATTAGTGATAATCTTTCAAAACTCTTTAGATTCTGGAGTAGTTCCTGAGGATTGGCGGGTAGCAAATGTAACCCCTCTTTTTAAGAAGGGAGGGAGAGAGAAAACGGGGAATTACAGACCAGTTAGTCTAACATCGGTAGTGGGGAAACTGCTAGAGTCAGTTATTAAAGATGGGATAGCAGCACATTTGGAAAGTGGTGAAATCATTGGACAAAGTCAGCATGGATTTACAAAAGGTAAATCATGTCTGACGAATCTTGTGGGATTTTTCGAGGATGTAACTAGTAGCGTGGATAAGGGAGAACCAGTGGATGTGGTATATCTGGACTTCCAGAAGGCTTTCGACAAGGTCCCACATAAGAGATTAGTATACAAACTTAAAGCATACGGTATTAGGGGTTCAGTATTGATGTGGATAGAGAACTGGCTGGCAAACAGGAAGCAAAGAGTAGGAGTAAACGGGTCCTTTTCACAATGGCAGGCAGTAACTAGTGGGGTACCGCAGGGCTCAGTGCTGGGACCCCAGCTATTTACAATATATATTAATGATCTGGATGAGGGAATTGAAGGCAATATCTCCAAGTTTGCGGATGACACTAAGCTGGGGGGCAGTGTTCGCTGTGAGGAGGATGCTAGGAGACTGCAAGGTGACTTGGATAGGCTGGGTGAGTGGGCAAATGTTTGGCAGATGCAGTATAATTGTGGATAAATGTGAGGTTATCCACTTTGGTGGCAAAAACAGGAAAGCAGGACTATTATTTAAATGGTGGCCGATTAGGAAAAGGGGAGATGCAGCGAGACCTGGGTGTCATGGTACACCAGTCATTGAAAGTAGGCATGCAGGTGCAGCAGGCAGTGAAAAAAGCGAATGGTATGTTAGCTTTCATAGCAAAAGGATTTGAGTACAGGAGCAGGGAGGTTCTACTTCAGTTGTACAGGGTCTTGGTGAGACCACACCTGGAGTATTGCGTGCAGTTTTGGTCTCCAAATCTGAGGAAGGACATTATTGCCATAGAGGGAGTACAGAGAAGGTTCACCAGACCTGATTCCTGGGATGTCAGGACTGTCTTATGAAGAAAGACTGGATAGACTCGGTTTATACTCTCTGGAATTTAGGAGATTAAGAGGGGATCTTATAGAAACTTACAAAATTCTTAAGGGGTTGGACAGGCTAGATGCACGAAGATTGTTCCCGATGTTGGGGAAGTCCAGGACAAGGGGTCACAGCTTAAGAATAAGGGGGAAATCCTTTAAGACCGAGATGAGAAAGACTTTTTTCACACAGAGAGTGGTGAGTCTCTGGAACTCTCTGCCACAGAGGGTAGTTGAGGCCAGTTCATTGGCTATATTTAAGAGTGAGTTGGATGTGGCCCTTGTGGCTAAGGGGATCAGAGGGTATGGAGAGAAGGCAGGTACGGGATACTGAGTTGGATGATCAGCCATGATCATATTGAATGGCGGTGCAGGCTCGAAGGGCTGAATGGCCTACTCCTGCACCTAATTTCTATGTTTCTATGTTTCTATCCATGTCAACAACCTACCCCCAATACCATGTGCTCTAATTTTAGTCACCAGTCTCCTGTGCGGGACCTTATCAAAGGCTTTCTGAAAGTCTAGATACACTACATCCACTGGCACCCCTTCATCCATTTTACTTGTCACATCCTCAAAAAAGTGTTGGCTGGGGAAGATGTGCTAACGAGCGGGATAAAAGAAAGATACAAAATGCTGGAGTAACTCAGAGGGTCAAAGAACATCTCTGGAGAAAAGGAGTAGGTGATGTTTTGGGTGGAGACCCTTCTTCAAACAAGGATGCAAATAGTGCAACTAGCAGGATGATTCGGGTGGGGGAGGGGGAGGGTTAAGAAATGCAGGAGTTACTTGAAATGAGAGAAATCAACGTTCATACAGCTGGGTTGTAAGCTGCCCAAGCAAAATATGAGGTGCTGTTCCTCCAATTTGCACGGAGCCTCACTCTGACGGTGTAGGTGGTCCAGGACAGAAACGTCAGTGTGGGAATGGGGCAGGGGAGTTGAAATGTTTGGTAACCTTGAGATTGCCAAGGCCGACTGAGCGTGTGTGTTCAGCAAAGCGATCGTCAAGTCTATGCTTGGTCTTGCCGATATATAGGAGCCCACACCGGCACTGTAGATGAGATTGGAGGAGGTGCAACTAAACTTCTGAAAGGACTGTCTGGGTCCCTGGATGAAGTCGAGGGAGAGGAAAGAAGGACAGGTGTTGCATCTCCTGCAGTTGCAGGGGAAAGGTCCTGTGGAGGGGGTGGTTTGGGTGGGAAGGGATGAGTTAACCAGGAAGTTGTAGTGGAAATTGTCTCTACAGAAGGCAGAAAGGGGTGGAGTTGGGAAGATGTGACAAGTGGCGGGATCCTGTTGGAGGTGGCTAAAATGTCAGAGGATGCGACGACTGATGAGCTGGTGAAGACTAGGGGGACTCTGTCCTTGTTATGACTGGGGGGGAAGGGGGAGAAAAAACAGAACCCTGAGATACAGAGGAGGCTCATGTGAGGGCCTTGTCTATGGTAGAAGAGGAACCCCTGTTCAGTAAAGAATGAGGACATCTCAGATGTCCTAGTATGGAACACCTCATCCTGGGAGTAGATGCGGTGGAGACTGAGGAATTAGTAGGGGATGGAGTCTTGAAGCATGGTGAGAAGTAGTGTAGTCCGTATAGTGTAGGCAGGACGTCCAGTTTAATGTCCAGATTCTTGTTAATCCGAGCTGATCTGACGGAAGGAGTGTGGGGAAAGAGGGGGAAACAAATGCTAGATGTGGGATGTGCAGAACACAGTGGCTGCACATCTGGAATAATGCTGGGAATGCTGGAAATACTCAGCAAGTTGGGGAGGATCTGTGATCATGGTTGTATCATGACTGTTTGAGTGAAGGCCTCTCGGTGAAAAGTAACAGGGCAGTGTAGTGACATCTCCAATGGGGATGGTGGGATAGAGACGTTGATATATCTAACAGGCATATGTGGAACATTTTACCACAAATGGGGGTCGGGATGAGGGGTATGCTTAAGGACAGTTCTTACCTTACCGGAGATGTGATTACTTTTCGGATTGTGTTTCTGGTCGCTCTGCGGCCTACCATCGATGGAGCTGGAGGCCTCCTCAGAATGACCTTGGGCCCCATTGCGGGGCGCGTACTTAACACTGGAGTCGATCCCTTGCCTGGGATCGCGCCAACTGCGGCCTGCGGACTTTACACCGGGAGCTCGCAGTCGCGGGGGAGGCCGAGTCAGGAAGCTCCGACGTCAAGGAAGGCTCGACCAACCCCGACTGATCGTCCGACGCGGGGAGCTGACATCCCCCTGATGCAAAAGCTGATCACCCCGATGCGGAGGGCCAAAATGCCACCGGCTACGGGAGTCAAGATCCTCCCGTCAATGGAAGGCCCGAGGTCCCCGACCGCGGGATAACAATGGGAAGGGACTGAAACTTTTTTTTGCCTTGAGGAATGTGGAGGAGTCACTGTGGAGGATGTTTATGTTGAAATATGTTATGTGTGTATGACTGACTTCGCAACTGAAATTCCTTGTATGTTGCAAAACATACCAGGCTAATAAAGTATTATTGTGTTTGTGATTGTGAGGTTGTTGGGTGGGATGGAGGTGGGAGGGACTGGTGGAAAGCAGAAAACAACAATGCACTGCTGGGTCAGACAACCTTTCCAGTTTCAAGATATCCTGGCACATTGGTCTTGTTCAAGGAGGAAATTGTTGTGGTCAGACAGCATCTATAGAAGGAATTGGACAAATAACCCTTTGGTCAGGACCCTTCTTCAGACTGTTGGAAAGAAAGGGTTTGAAGAGGGTCAGAACACATAAACAGCGATGTAATGCTGAGGCTCCATAAGGCGCTGGTCAGGTCGCATTTGTAGTATGGCGAGCAATTTTGGGCCCCATATCTGAGGGAGGATGTGCCGGCTCTGGAGAGGGTCCAGAGGTGGTTTACAAGAATGATCCCAGGAGTGGGTGGGTTAACATATGATGCTCTTTTGACGGCACTGGGCCTGTACTTGCTGAAGTTTAGAAGGATGAGGGGAAAACCTCATTGAAACTTGCCAAATAGTGAAAAAGGCTTAGATAGAGTGGATGTGGAGAGGATGTTTCCACTGGTGGGAGAGTCCAGGACTAGAGGTCATAGCCTCTGAATTAAAGGACATTCCTTTAGGAAGGAGATGAGGAGGAATTTATTTAGTCAAAGGGTGGTGAATCTGTGGAATTATTTGCCACAAAAGGCTGTGGAGGACATCAATGGATATTTTAAAGGTTCTTGATTAGTACGGTGTCAGAGGGGAGAAGGCAGGAGAATGGGGTTAGGAGGGGAAGATAGATCAGCCATGATTGAATGGTGGAATAGACTTGATGGGCCAAATGGCCTAATTCTCCTCCTATCAATTCTGACCTTATGACCTAAGAGGAGAGATGAAGGGAACCTGTCAAGTGATAGTTGGATTCAGGTGAGGAAGGATGATTGCAGGATGGGTGGGGAAAGGAACCAAGGGCCTGCATATGCTGGAACCCTGAGCAAAACACAGTGTTGCAGGAACTCCGCGTATCGGGCAGCATCTGTGGAGCAATGGGCGGTGATGTATCGGGTCGTTACCCTTCCTCGGACTAAGGCCGGAGCTGAAGGGTGCAAATATGGAATGTGATGATAAGGAAGTAAGATGGGGAGTGAAATGTAGAACCGGAGGGAAGGATGGCGTGAAGGGAATGGGGAGACGGAAACGGAGGAGAAACATAGAAATTAGGTGCAGGAGTAGGCCATTCGGCCCTTCGAGCCTGCACCGCCATTCAATATGATCATGGCTGATCATCCAACTCAGTATCCCGTACCTGCCTTCTCACCATACCCCCTGATCCCTTTAGCCACAAGGGCCACATCTAACTCACTCTTAAATATAGCCAATGAACTGGCCTCCACTACCCTCTGCGGCAGAGAGTTCCAAAGACTCACCACTCTCTGTGTGAAAAAAGTCCTTCTCATCTCGGTCCTAAAGGATTTCCCCCTTATCCTTAAGCTGTGACCCCTTGTCCTGGACTTCCCCAACATCGGGAACAATCTTCCTGCATCCACCATATAACCATATAACAATTACAGCACGGAAACAGGCCCTCTCGGCCCTTCCAGTCCGTGCCGACCATTTGTTTTCCCCTAGTCCCATCTACCTGCACTCAGACCATACCCCTCCATTCCCTTCACGTCCATATACCTATCCACTTTACTCTTAAATGTTAAAATCGATCCTGCCTCCACCACTTCTGCTGGAAGCTCATTTCACACAGCACCACCCTCTGAGTAAAGAAGTTCCCCCTCACGTTACCCCGAAACCTCTGTCCCTTAATTCTCATGTCATGCCCTCTTGTTTGAAACTTCCCTACCTCAATGGGAAAAATCTACGTCAACTCTGTCTATCCCTTTCATCATTTTAAAGACCTCAATCAAGTCCCCTTAACCTTCTGCGCTCCAAAGAATAAAGACCTAACTTGTTCAAACCTTTCTCTGTAACATAGTTGCTGGAACCCTGGCAACATTCTAGTAAATCTCCTCTGTACTCTCTCTATTTTGTTGACATCCTTCCTATAACTAGGCGACCAAAAATTGTACACCATACTCCAGAATTGGTCTTACCAATGCCTTGTACAATTTTAACATTACTTCCCTACTCCTATATTCAATGCTCTGATTTATAAAGGCCAGCACACCAAAGGCTTTCTTTACCACCCTATCTACATGCGATTCCACCTTCAGGGAAACTATGCACAGTTATTCCTAGATCCCTCTGTTCCACAGCATTCCTCAATTCCCTACCATTTACCATGTACGTCCTATTTTGATTTGTCCTGCCAAGATGTAGCACTTCACACTTGTCAGCATTAAACTCATCTGCCATCTTTCAGCCCACTTTTCCAAATGGCCCAAATCTCTCTGTAGACTTTGAAAATCTACTTCATTATCCACAACACCACCTATCTTAGTATCATCTGCATACTTACTTATCCAATTTTCCACCCCATCATCCTGATCATTGATGTACATGACAAACAACAGTGGACCCAACACAGATCCCTGAGGCACCCCACTGGTCACCGGCTTCCAACCTGACAACAGCCATCCACCATTACTCTCTGACATCTCCCATTTCAGCCACTGTTGAATCCATCTTGCTACTCCGCCATTAACACCCAAAGATTGAACCTTCTTAAAACCAACCTTCCATGGGGAACCTTGTCAAAGGCCTTACTGAAATCCATATAGACAACATCCACTGCTTTACCCTCATCAATTTCCCTAGTTACCGCTTCAAAAAATTCAAGAAGGTTTGTCAAACATGACCTTCCAGGCACAAATCCATGTTGACTGTTCCTGATCAGACCCTGTTTATCCAGATGCTTATATATATTATCTCTAAGTATCCTTTCCATTAATTTGCCCACCACTGACGTCAAACTAATAGGTCTATAATTGCTAGGTTTATTCTTTGAAACCCTTTTTAAACAATGGAAACAACATGCGCAGTACGCCAATCCTCCAGCACTATTCCCGTTTCTAATGACATTTGAAATATTTCTGTCATAGCTCCTGCTATTTCTACACTAAACTTCCCTCAATGTCCTAGGGAATATCCTGTCAGGGACCTGGAGACTTATCCACTTTTATATTTTTTCAAAAGTGTCAGTACTTCCTCCTCTTTGAATCTCATAGTTTCCATAGCTACTCTACTCTTTCCCCTTAACTCACCGAGTTCAATATCCTTCTCCTTGGTGAATACTGAAGAAAAGAAAATTGTTCAATATCTTTCCCCATCTCTTTTGGCTTGCAGATAGCTGTCCATTCTGGTTCTCTAATGGTCCAATTTTATCCCTCTTTATCCTTTTGCTATTAATAGAGCTGTAGAAACCTTTGGGTTTACTTTCACCTTTCTTGCCAAAGCAACCTCATATCTTCTTTTAGCCTTCCTAATTTATTTCTTAAGATTCTTTTTACATTCTTTATACTCCTCTAGCACCTCATTTACTCCATGCCTCCTATAATATTGTAGATATCTCTCTTTTTTCGAAACAAGTGTCCAATTTCCCTTGAAAACCATGGCTCTTTCCAATTTTTACTATTTCCTTTCAACCTAACAGGGACATAAAGATTCTGTACTCTTACAATTTCCCCTTTAAATGTCCTTCATTTCTCTTCTACATCCTTCCCATGAAACAAAGTGTCCCAATTCACTCCTTTAAAATCCTTACGCATTCCCTCAAAGTTAGCCTTTCTCCAATCAAAAATCTCTACCCTAGGTCCAGTTCTGACTCTCTCCATAATTATATTGAAACTAATGGTATTGTGATCACTGGTCCCGAAGTGCTCAACAACGCATACCTCCATCACCTGACCTGCCTCATTTCCTAACAGGAGGTCCAGCACTGCCCCTTCTCTGAATCTAGCCTGTCCAACCTCTTAAGAATTTTGTAAATTTCTATAAGATCCCCTCTCAATCTCCTAAATTCTAGAGAGTACAAACAAGTCTATCCAGTCTTTCTTCATAAGACAGTCCTGACGTTCCAGGAATCAGTCTGGTGAATCTTCTCTGCACTCCCTCTATGGCAATGATGTCCTTCCTCAGATTTGGAGACCAGAACTGTACGCAATACTCCAGGTGTGGCCTCACCAAGACCGTATACAACTGAAGTAGAACCTCCCTGCTCCTATACTCAAATCCTTTTGCTATGAAAGCTTGGATTAAGGGGGAGGGGAGAGAAGGAAAGGAGCGGGTGACGGAAGTGGGAGAGTTGAAAGAAAGGTGTGAGTGTGTGTGTGTGTGTGCGGGGCGGGGGAGGGGGTGTTGGCCACAGGTCACAGCAGAGCTCTGTGATCTTTGGTGTTGACTGCTTGGATGAATTGGAGAATGCAGTGTTCATGCCGCTGGCGTGCAGGCTATCCAGGCGGAATACGAGGCTGTGTTCCCCATTGTACATTATTGTGGAGCTGATGTTTACTCTGGGTTGGTTGTGGAAAGTCTCACGTTCATGTCGCCGCCAGCGCGGTCGACCTGGTTACGCCCTTTGCAAATTCAATCTCTGCCCTGTTTCTGTGTGTGTGTGTGTGTGTGTGTGTGTGTGTGTGTGGAGGCAGCAACTGGAGTATCTTCGCTGCAGATAGACACACAATGCTGGGGTAACTCAGCGGGTCAGGCAGCATCTCTGGAGAGAAGGAGTGGGCGTCTCTCTGTGGCTCTGGCTCTGGCTCTGTCTCTGTGTCTCTGTGTCTCTGTGTCTCTGTGTCTCTCTGTCTCTGTGTCTCTCTGTCTCTGTCGCTGGCTGTCTGTGGCTCTGGCTCTCCCCCACCCCCTCTCTTAAGTAAACAGTGATGGTTTAAAAATACTGAGCGCCCCGTCCCACCCCCGGCCGCCTGGGCCAATCCCGCCGCCGCCATGTGATACGAACGTGGAAGATACGGAAAGTTTGCAAAAAAAGTTTCGCGTCCTGTTGACTTGTTTGGTGCGAGTTGGCGTGGCGGCAAGGGGGGGAGAGAGAGAAAGAGGCCCTGAGTGAGTGAGAGAGAGCGGGCTTGGTGCCGGAGCGGAGCAACACCTTGACACAGTGCGATACAAAGGACTGCAGAGGCCATGGCCACTGACACCCAGGGGTCGGGTAAGCAGCCTGCGACGCTTGCACCGTGGGGTGGGTGGGCACCCAGTTAACCCCGGGGAGAAGGTGGGGACCCAGCCCCGGCTGATCCTCCCTTGCTGCCCCGTTATTTTGGCTTCATACCCCCCCCCCCCCCCCCCCCCCCAGGCTGACCACGTCCCCGTCCCAAACCCGTGGTAAACTCGCACCGAGCCCTCCTCCCCCCCGCCAGAAACCAACACTCAGCTCAGCAAGAGTTGCACTCTCTCCCTCCCCGCCTCCACATGCAGGCGGGACACATGTCAGAAAGCAACGTCTGTCTTTGCTCTGGAGAATGCAGCAATGACTGTGTGCAGGGAGCAGGGGAATTTGCAGCTCCGGGCGGTCACCTGAGCCCGGTGCTCTGCACAAAGTGAGGATTCAACTCGTCAGTGCACATAAGTGATTTGTCCCTGTGGATCTTTGCTGTAAAGTTCTCCCCCAACACTCTGTAACCTCGCCCACACTCGGTGACGTTGCTTCTCGGTCCAGAACACGTACACATTTGAAATTCCTTTTCTTCAAATCCCTCCTCCAACCCAAATCTATCTGATCTCACCCGTTCCTACACCAGCCAATATTGTAACTACTTCCATTCCGCACTGCTGGTTGCAGAGGTCCAGATTGCAAAGACCCTCTATTCCAAAATAATGGAGCCCACCTTACTAGGTCCTCCTGTGCCTTGGTGCCAATGCTTACATTGCTACGAGTTGCCTTGGAACTTATGTTTTTGGTGAAGATGTGGTAGGATTGCCTCTCGGTTGCTTGCGGACATGGACTGGGTTGGTCTGACAGCGGAGCAATGTGTACAGATAGGATTCTTAACCATTTACACCCCTGATATCTTTAAGGCGGAGATAGATTGAGTCTTGATTAGTACAGTCAGAGGTTATGAGGAGAAGGCAGGAGTTGGGGATAGGAGGGAGAGATACATCAGCCATGATTGAAATGCAGAGTAGCCTCGATGGGCCGAATGGCCCAATTCTACTCCTATTGTTTATGACCTTATGATCCTAAATCGCCAGCACGTTTTAATCTTGAGGTGTGGAAAACGATGTTTTATGACTGCATAAAACTGATCCCAGGAGTGAGTGGGTTAACATATGACACTGCCCACAAGCAAACCCTCTCTAATGCGCAGAATATCAGTATCCACCACCAGGAGTGTCTGGATAGCACTGCCACATGTCACATTCTGAGGGACAGCGTTGCTCTGTGTCTTTGCAAGCTAACACAAGGTACAACTCTTCAGATGCAAGCAACTACTGATATCGGAACCTTACGCCAAAATGAAATGCTGCTGGAGGACTTTAGCAGATCATGGAGCATCTGTGGAGGGAATGGATAGATGACTGAAGAAGTACCTGACATAGAAACATAGAAAAATAGGTGCAGGAGTAGGCCATTTGCCCCTTCGAGCCAGCACCACCATTCAATATGACCATGGCTGATCATCTAAAATCAGTACCCTGTTCCTGCTTTTTCCCCCCATATCCCTTGATTCCTTCAGCCCCAAAACATCCAATGAATTGGCCGCCACTGCCTTCTGGCAGAGAATTCTACAGTTTCACAACTCTCTGGGTGAAAATGATTTTCCTCATCTCAGTCCTAAATGGCCTACCCCTTATTCTTAGACTGGTTCTGGACTCCCCCAAAATCGGGAACATTTATCCTGCATCTAGCCTGTCCAATCCTTTAAGAATTTTATGTTTCTGTAAGATCCCCTCTCATCTTTCTAAATTCCAGTGAATACAAGCCCAGTCGACCCATTCTTTCATCATATGTCAGTCCCGCCATCCCGGGAATTAACCTGGTGAACCTACGCTGCACTCCCTCAATAGCAATAATGCCCTTCTTAGAATTAGGAGACCAAAATTGCACACAATAGTCCAGGTGTGGTCTCACCAGGGCCCTGTAGAACCTGCAGGGACAGACCTGAAACTTTGGCTGTCCGTTCCCTCCACTGATGCTGCCCGCACCACTGAGTTCCTCCAGCAGTTTTTGTTTTGCGCAAGGTATAACCCAACTTGTCCTCATCCTCACCAACCCACCTGATGTAGCTGTGTATAAGAGCTTTGGCAGAAGTGATCAAAGTTGTTGTGGAGACTCCACCCTCCTTTACACTGAAGATACCCTCCATTGATAGATTGATACTTTCTGGTCACGTGTACTTGGTACAGTGAGATTCTTTGTGTGCATTCAGTACAAGTATGCAAGACTAAAAGGTGACAACAAAGTTACAACAGTATTCAATTTTGTCCATCTTCCTTGTTCTTGATGATGTGTCTTCCAACGCCCACTGGGATTCACGTGGGCCTGTCCTCGTCAGACCTCACGCAGGCGATGTATTGCCGACGTCCCTCTCACTCGCCAACGTCTCTCCTCTGGCGGCGAGCAGAGAGGCCAGGCCCGGTGGCCAGGCCCAGTCCTGGTCGGCTCCATTAGTCTGTGTGGCATTATATCTGCTGAATCGGACAGACTCAAGAAGTCTAACCATCCATGAGACCTGGAGCACTGCCATCTGCCTGGCATATCACTCGCTCAACCACTATCATAAACTGGGGGTTGCCCCCTGCCTCAACAAAGGTTAAAGGAGGGTATGCGAAAAGTAACAATGGGTCTACATGAAATGAGATGGCATCCTGGTGAATTTGCATTGCAGGGCAACAAGCATGCTAAGTGTGAAGCAATGTAACAAAGTGATCCCACAATCACAGGGTCATACCAAAGCCCCATCAACACCACAGTCCAAAGGATTGGGAGCAGGTAATTAGCAGCAGAGTTTCAAGCCTACGTCTGTTCTTATTAGTGACTGGACTAAGTGGGACCCGTTGGGTCCCATTGTCACACGGGAGGCCTGGTCCCCAACGCAATGTTCCACCACTCGCGCATAGCCCCCAACCACCAGGCTGATGGGTTCCCTTTGTGACGCCCCTGATCCACCCTCCTCCCCTCACTCCTCCACTCCCCCCCCCCCCCCCCCCCGCACTCAATCCATCCCCCCTCAAACACCCCACCCCCCACCCCCCATCCACTCTTAGCGGCTCTCCGGCAGCGCAGCCATTCCCGCCCAATGGGTTCCCATTGTGACGTAGAACACGCAGGTATTACTGCGCAGCTGACGGGCTCGGCGAGTGGGAAAGGGATTTATTAAAGCTTAAAATGTGAATAACTTAAAATATAACAACAATTTAAACGTTAAAGAGGGGCGGTGGCTGTCGCGTGCCGTGGGGGTGGTGGCATCCTGCAGCTGGGGGAGGGGGACAGCTTCAGGCGGGGGTGGGGTGGGGGGGGGGAAGTGTCCTGCAGCTGGGGGAGGGGGACAGCTTCAGGCGGGGGTGGGGTGGGGGGAGGGAAGTGTCCTGCAGCTGGGGATACGGACGGCTGCAGGTGGGGGCCAGCGGGATGCGTTCTCTAGCCGGGGGACGGGGTCGGTTTTCAGGGGGGGCCGGCGGGGAGTGTCCTGCAGCTGGGGGATGGGGACGGCTTCAGGTGAGGCCTGGTGGGGGGGTGGGGTGCGCTGCCGTGGCCTACTGCTGCCAGAGCCGGCAGGAGCGAACTGTAGCCGGGGGAGGGGGCAGCTTCAGACGGGGGACGGTGGGGTAAGCATCCTGCAGCTAGGGATGGGACGGGCTTTCTGGAGGGTTAGTATGGGTGTTGTGGGTTTCCAGAGGGCTAGTACGAACAATATCCACCGAAGGGACTTATCCTGGGCTAATATGTGTTGTGGGCCGAAGACTGGTTTCCAAAGGGCTAACATGGACATTGTGGGCCGAATGGACTTTTCTTGGGCTAGTGCAGGTGTTGTGGGCCGAAAGGACTGGTTTCTGGAGTGCTGGTGCGGAAATTGTGGGCCAAATGGACTTTTCTTGGGCTAGTATGCGTGTTGTGGGCCGAATGGACAGTAGCCGGGGGGGGGGGGGGGGGCGGGGATAGCTTTAGATGAAGCTGTCGGGGGGGGAGGGGGGAGCGCTGCCGTGACCTACCCGTGCCTACCCCTGGCGTGGCCGATCGCAGTCGTGGCCTGTCGCTGCTGCGGGGACTGGTGGGGAGAATCCTGCAGCTTGGGACGGGAACAGCTCCCGGCCCTGGCGTCATGCAGTGGCTCCTGGCATCACTCAGCAGTTCCCGGCTCCGGATGCACTCAGCGGCTTCTGGTCCCGGCAGCGCTCAACGGCTCCCGGCACTGGCCTCACTCAGTGGCTCTCAGCTCCTGACTCGTCGTGGTGGTTGACACAGACGCAGACGCACCCGCTCTCCACACTCTGCTCACTCCGCTCCTTCAGCTTTATTCTCCTCGCCACTGGTGATTGACAGCGGGTGCCGGAAGTGGCGTCGCTGTCCCGGCGCCACCTGTGACGGGAGAGAAGACCAATCTGCGGGCAGAAGAGGAGACCAATCTGCGCATGCGTGGTTTTTACGTTTTCTAAACCTTAGCAACTTTTGTAATCCACCGATCGGAACAAAATCTGGTGCACTTGCAGCACAGGAGAATGGCGAGTAAGGTGGCCAAAAACTGTAGCGCTATCGGGTACCGTTTTTGCGCAAATGTAAAAAAAACGCAAACCGGAAGAGGACGAGATGAGAGTTTTAGTTACGTATAGATGCCCATTGTGTGAGTACCAAAGACTAAATGAAGCTATTGCAACTATATTTAGCCTGCAGTGCTGAGTGGAAGACCTATCTCATTTCCATACCATGTGTAGGAAGGAACTGTAGGTGCTGGTTTAAACCAAAGATAAACACAAAATGCTGGAGTAACTCAGCGGGTCAGGCCTCTATGGAGGGAAGGAATAGGAAGGGTTTCGGGTCGAGACACTTCATCAGATTAGAATCAGGCGAAAGGGAAATGAGAGATATAGAATAAACTAATGAAAGATATGCAAAAAAGTAACGATGATAAAGGAAACAGACCATTGTTAGCTGTGGCCGAGGTGAGAACGAGAAGCTGGAGTGTCTTGGGTGGGGGAGGGATGGAGAGAGAGGGGAAAGCAGGGCTTACTTGAAGTTAGAGAAATCAATATTCATACCAATTGTAAGCCTAGCGAAATATGAGAGGCTGTTCCTCCAATTTGTGACAATGGAGGAGGCCTAGGACAGAAAGGTCATTTTCGGAATGGGAAGAGTTTGGCAACTGGGATATCGGGTAGGTCCAGGCAGACTGAGCGAAGGTTTTCAGCGAAATGATCGCCCAGTCTACGTTTGGTCTCCCCGATGTATAAGAATCTTAGGGCTTAACTGAGGGAGGTCCCCTTGCCAGCGGTGCCACAACTTTCAAATGAACTGTTTAAGAGGAGCCAGTAACCGATTTTTGAAATGTGGTTATTGTGTGGGAGCCCTTCCGAGCAGCAATGTAATAAATCCGAGAGTTGGAAATCTGAAGTTAGGATGAATCACATGGAAATTGTTCCACCCTCTTGATAATACCATCTAGTTTGCAGCGATAGAGCGGACATTTCCAACAGATACACGCAAAATGTTGGAGTAACTCAGTGGGACAGGCAGCATCTCTGGATAGAAGGAATCTGAAGAAGGGCCTCGGCCCAAAACATCACACATTCCTTCTCTCCAGACATGCTACCTGTCCCACTGAGTTACTCCAGTATTTTATGTCTACAGTGCAAATCAGCATCTGCAGTCCCTTCTTAGACATTTCCAATATATTGCTGTTGGATTATTGTGGTCATGGTAATTGCTCATATAAGGTTCCCCCCAGTCTAGTTTCAGTCAAAACACTGAATCAAGCACTTGAACAACTAATCTTTATTTTAACAAAGATTAAAGCTACAGCAGTTACAGTTCAACTACTGTACCTATCCCACCGCAGGTTCGATCCTCGTATCTGCCTGATCAAGCCCTCTAGGCTTCGCACAAAAGAGACACTCCACGCAGTCCCAAGCGCTCTTCTAGAAGATCAATGCTGGACCTCATGGTAGCAGACTTGTATATGTCCCGGGACCTCGAGGGCCCGAACCACATGGAGGTGGTCTCTGAACAATCCAATGAGAGATATTGATTAACCCAATACATAACAGATATTTCCCTACAGCAGCTTAATACATGGTATTCAAATAGGATTTCTCAAGGAAGCCAACTTAGAAACATTTACCCTGATCTGCAAGAAACCCAGACAAGGCTCAATACCTCACCCAATCAACACTCGACAAAGTAGAACTCTGCAACATTATTTACAAGGTGTATGTCTGGTTTGCAGCCATCCCATCCATTCTATGCATTTTGCACCTAATTGACAGGGTCTGCAGGTGTTCTTATTCCTTTCTTGCAACTTATATCTAAACTCTAGACACACTGATACCACTCCGCAGCTTGTCCCAGCTCTGCAGAGAGCAATTCCAAATTGACCAAATCTCCCAGCAGCCCTGAAGTTTTTACCCCATTTTAAGGACCTAGCCTCTCCAATTTGGCCAGGATTAACATTCCTTCCTTTTTATCATATATGATAACCCATTATTTATATATGACAACCCATCATTTATGATAACCAAATATTTTAATAATCAGCTAATCAGATATATGTATGTGTGTACATTACATTCTCCATTTATCAGCAACACAAGATGATGATGTTTCTTCCCAGAATCTTGTAAACCGTCGCGTGTTTTCATGGTAATAACTTCACAATTTCCGTCTGATGAGTCTTCACCTCCCAAGTTTTTGTGGGCGCGAATTCCCTCCATCTGTGTTGCTGCCCAGTCTTCCATTCCTTTCCACAGTCAAACCTAAAATCTAAAATTCCTGAAAAACCTGGGACAAAGCAAGTTACCATCATGCACCCATGCTTTCCCATACATTACCTATAGTTCCCTAATACTATCCCTATTCCTTCCTATTATATTACTGTATCCCTATTCCTATTCTGCCCCCCAATATACTCTATTATTCTAGAATCAACACCAATCAGCGTTCTTCATATTCACACGGGTCCTCATATAAATCTCAGCTGGGTTCAATCCAGATTCCCCTACAGGTGTGACTCTAATTTAAAGCAAACCATGATAAATGTTCCAATTTAACCAAATTCAGTCTCAGCCTTCAATTTCAAATTTCAGTGTCCATCTCATCCTTCTCATTCCACAGCATTGTAGCCGATAATACAATTCCATTCCAATTCCTGTGGAATTCCCAGCTGTTCAAATTTAAACAATTAATTTTCATATGCTGTCAATTTCATCAAATCTAATCAGGACTGCCTAAACCAGGGACAATTTCTTTCCTCTTTGATAATAGAAGCCGCTTTACCATCAAGGGTTAAACAATTTAATGCCATCGGTCAAACATGCATCTGCTCTGCTATTGTCAATACCTACAGCGCGGAAACAGGCCCGAGTCCACACTGACCAGTGATCCCCGCACATTGACACAAGCCTACACTCACGAGGGATAATTTACATTCAAAGCAAGTGTACAAACCCAAGCCAATTAACCTACAAACCTGCGCGTCTTTGGAGTGTGGGAGGAAACCGAAGATCTCGGAGAAAACCCACACGGTCACGGGGAGAACGTCCAAACTCCGTACAGACAGCACCCGTAATCAGGATCAACCCCGGGTCTCCGGCGCTGTAAGGCAGCAACTCTACTGCTGCGCCACCGTGCCGCCGGTATTTTTTTCCACAGATGCTGTCTGACCCGCTGAGTTACTCCAGCTTTTTGTGTTTACCTTCGAAAGAGAAACTGTTTCAGGTTGAAGACTCTTGGTCAGAACTATGAAAATAATCTAATTAATTTCTTTCATTATTTATGCTTCTATGATTTCTTCTAACACAAAGCTGTAAATTGGGAGGAAAATAGGCCACTTGGCCCCTCGAGCCTGCACTGTCGTTTAATAAGGTAATGGGTGACCTGCATCTACTCTGCACTCCTGTGTCCTGTAGTCATCTTCCACATGATGCTTGCACTCAACATATATCTGCCATTTGGCATTCCATAAGGGATTGTTCCCTACAGGGTGCACTCTCATTCTTCCATCTCTCCCTGGCACCTTTCATTGGAACTTCAGGAAGAGTAACACCTGCCCTTTTCCCCTCCTCTCTCCAGGGATCCCAACACATCACACATCTCATGTGCCTATTCAAGTTTTTCCCTCTCATTTACTAGGTCTCTCTTCCAGTACCTTTTCGTATTTATGTATGTCTCCTCACTATGTTGGCTCTTTACTATATTAACTCTTTACTATGTTAGCTTCGTTCTCTGTCTAGGGGTTCTCGCTTTTACTAGTTCTTTTTATCTCTAAGTAACTTTTCCGGATGGTTAGTATAGACTTTCGGAGGGGAACTCGTACATTTTCAGTCTACCTCATCATTTTGTACTACCACCTTGCGTTTCCAGGGTATGTCTTAATTCCTGACATTCGCTAGGGTCTGTCCCTTCCTTGATAGTAACTAAATGGTCCAGTCCAATCTTCGACTACCCTCCTATGGGTGAGACAGGAGAAGAATGCCAAATTAACAGTCAATTCTCTCACAATTTTAAGACTGTATCCCATAAGCTCTCTTTAAATTAATTTACTGAAAACTAAATTTTGGCTCAAAGTGAGTATTTTGCCCCGAACCACGGAGGAATTCCTTTTATAATTCAAATCCAATTCTTAAAGAGGAGCTGATCCCATTAGTCGTTACTAGTTGTCGGTGTGGTTTCTTTTAAAGATGGTTAGAGTGTCCTTTATGTCCTGATGATAGAGCTCCAGGGGCTAGTGGAGTCAAGGGATATGGGAGAAGGCAGGCACGGGTTATTGATTGGGGACGATCAGCCATGATCCCAATGAATGGCGGTGCTGGCTCGAAGGGGCCGAATGGCCTCCCGCACCTATTTTCTATGTTTCTATGTAACGCTCCTTCCTTTTCTTTCTCCAATAGCTAGGTGATATGAAATTTGGGCACTAGGGTAGGTCTTCTTCTTTTCTGATGGTAGTTTCAATTACAAGAGAGTAGGGGTACTGAGGAGCATATTGCTCTGCCTGCTGGCCTTCCCCAATATCTTAAAGGGGCAGGACAGTATCAGTTCCTCTTGCTTGTCACCTGTTTCTGGGGAGCTACATTACCTTTTGATGTCTTCTTCCCAGTCTTAAGGGGTCTGTGCATTCTTTTACCTCACTCCCCAGATAGTGTCTCGTCGATATACTGTCCTGCAGGCACAAATTCAGTAACACATTAATTCAATGTCTTCTTTCCTCACTCCCATTCCTCCTGCACAGTAAGTTTGTTTCTTCTCTCCCTGGTCCCATTTCCATTCCATAGTTGCCATTCCTTCTAACGCTAGCTACTATGTTCCTTTTCTTACTTTCTTTATCGCCCCTTGGTTTTTCTTCAATCCTGCTATGTTCTGCCTTCTCACTGGACACTCCTTGCTCCAGTGACCTAATTGGGTGCAGTTGAAACAAGCTCCTTGATTTACAATCTTCTTTACTCTAAGGGGTTTTCTGCGGTAGTCATAAGATGGTATATAATTTTCTTCTATGAGATTTTCAGTTTTTACTACAATAGTACATCCAATTTGTTCATTCTGGTAAATTACTTGAGGGGGTTCTAGAGTAGGGGTCATGTCTCCACGCCCACAATTCCAGGGCGGGTTGGTGAGCCAGGTCTGAGAAAATGGGTTAGCTTGAGTGATCGGTGTGTGACTTCTCAGTTCCTGACATTCAGGCCATCTCTCTCTCTGGTCTCTTGGGTCCTAGTAGTCTCTTGAATTAAAGGACCTCCCATAATTCCTTGGATTTCGGATGTTTCTATATTCCCTAGGATCTTTAATTTCTTTGTAATCCTGGAAATCCCTTATTTGACCCCTCTCTTTCATTCCCTCCTTTGTTGGACAGGCCAGACTCCAATGTCCCATCTCCCCACAAGTATAGCATTGATTAGGCAACATGGTTGGTCTTATTCTACCCCTGGGGTCCATTGGAATGGGTTCTAAATTTGGAGTGCAGTGGTAATAATAATCTGAGTAATTTGGGACCCTAATTTCTCCCAATCCGCAATTTGCTGGTACTCTGGGAATCCATGGATCAGAGTTAGATTTTGGTAATTCTTCCTTGGTTATGCGTTCACTTTCTCTCCTAGTTACAGGATAATTTTCTTGGTTCCTACTTTCCTTCCAATAATATCTCGCAGCTCTGGCTATTTGACTGGCTCGGTTCTCAGACCAGTTCCTGTGGGGAGACAATTCAACAAGACTTTAGTGGGGAGACAATTCAACAAGATAGCACAGTATTGAGGGGAACTTGCTCCATTCTGATAGTCTAAATCACCGGATTGGGCCATATATAATTTTGAAAAATGGTCTAGAAATTTGTCTGCTCCTTCACCTTTCTCTGGTTTTATTTCCAGAACTCAACTTAAATCGCCTGGTTTCTGAACCGTTTTTGTAAGGGCCGTTAAAACAGCCTCTTCTCTTGCACTCTCATTACTGCGTTTGCCAATGTTTCATAAGTCGGGTGTCCTTGGGCTACTAGAAATTTGGTATTTTCAGCCGGAGTAATTATCTGTTGTATGGTCTCCCATAAATCCCAGGAATCTGCAGGATATACACGCATTGATATACACGTAAATAATCTATAAAGGCAGCAGGTGATTTCTTCCAAGTGGGGATTCTGTTTAGTACTGCCATTATTTCATGGAGCTTCCATGGCATATTGTACAGCATCTGTGGTACGGGGATTATTCATATTCACTGTGCTGGCCCAATCTGCTATACCTATTCCTTCCCTTACTGGTAACTGCCTATGGGATACCTGTTCAATTTGTAAGCTTTTGGTTACGTCAAAATCTATCTCGGTAACTTCAATCACTGTCTCACCCTCAGATAAATCTTCCTGTTCCCTAGAGGTTTCCCGATATTGCCCAAATATATCATTCCTTTCTACTCGAGTATTCTGTCGAGGTTGTGGCTCACAGAAATACTCTGGCAGTTGCACTGTATCTAACATACCTTTCTTTTCTTTAAACACTGGAGCTAACATTTTCATTCTACTCCGGGTGCCATAAGCTACTGGACGATCTATCAATGAAGGCGTGGATAGGATCAAAGGATCTGGTACCCCAGTATCTGCTGTTGGTAGAGTCTGTTTCAGAGGTAGAATCTGCAGGAGTTATAGACTCTGCAGACCTAAAATACTTATTACAGACGCAAGTCACACACGATACAAGTGAAACCTGGGAAACGCAAGAGGAACATGGTGGGAGCTGCGAACTTCCATTGGCGTTGACATTTGTCCATTCTAAATACTCATCTCCTTCCCCCTCAAAGTCAGCACCAATAATCGGATTCCTAATCTTTAATTTTACAGGGATTAATTTTCTTCCAGGAGATCCACCTTTCCCTTGTTCTGAGTGTTTCCCTTCATCTCCACTCCTATCCTTACCACTGCCTGGAGGTCGATCTACTTTACCTTCTTTTAGTTCTAATCCAAGTTTAGCAATCGCTTTTTCCCAATTACTCTAAACCTCCTTATTCGTGTTACTTTCCTAAAAATATTTTCTCCATAACCCTATTAATTATTTTGCACTTTCATTATTGATATGCTGCCAAATGATCCGTTCTATGTATTTTAATTCCCTTACTGTTCTAATTCCACCGACGGCCATAGCTTATTTCCTAATTTCTTATTTAACACTCCTGATAAATTTCTTAATTTCTCTGCCTTGTGAGGAAACTCATTACACATTAGTTGCAATGGGCTCTTTTCCTCTTCTGTTACATCTCGATCAACATTATTCCCCATGCTTCCGAACACCTAAAACAGAATTTTAAAATCCTTCCTTTTCATCCCTAAATTTACCCACCTCGCTCCTAGACAATGGCTAATGGTTCAAAGCGATCGCAGCCTTGCAACTCGTTACTCCTTCGCTCCACCAATCCTACTCTCCTATTCAAATTCTTCTCTTATCTCCCACAAGTCCACACACTTTCAACCTTACAACTTTCTCAATCCTCAGCCACTCAAGAATCAGAGTACTCCAGGGAACAATCAAACACATCTAAACACAATCAAACACACTCACACTCATTTAATCCTCAATCAAAACATTCAAAAATCTTCAGACACATAAGTAATACAGTCCACAAGCAGGATAACACGCTGCCTATTATTACCAAGCACAACCACACTCCTAAATAAACCACAAACATTCGTCTATTATAAATCACACACTCTAAGAAATCCTCCTCGTGGCGCAATCGGTCAATGGGATGACTCCTCCACCGACGCAGCGATCGAAGGAGTACAGCCCCTAATCGAACCACCCCGATTCAGATTCTTTACAATACAATCTTAAACAAATACAAATATTTAACTCATAACACACTCTTATTTCAAGTTTCTAAATCCATAAACACTCGCACAAGCAGCAGCACAAATGACGGTCCACGGACTCATCACAATCTAAATCTTAACTTTCTAACTCTCAATATACTCTAAGTTTATTTACATACACAGAATATTTACAAAATCCGGATCCTATGACAATACGAGAAGGTACATTTTTACAATTTACAAAATGATTTTAAAGCACAGTTCACGAACACGTGATCTCGATACCGCGTCACGCTGTTATCACGCAGTGAACCTCTCCCTTTGATACTGAAGATTTTCCCCTTCCTAGTTTACTCTTTCCTGAGGGGTACTATTCCTTAAATGATTACATTTCCTCCCGAATGATACTATCCCTCTGCTAAGACTGGACCTCTATAGAGGGACCTCTATCCCTCCTCTCTCTATAGGGAGACCTCTATTCCTCCTCTCCAAGTTTGACAAAATTAGGGGTACCCTTCACTATCCTGATTACTTATCATCAAGTAAGGAGGTACCCATCTCTCAGGTACTATTCACTATCAGGTACTAGTCAACAATCGACCAGAGGGTTACTACTCACTGTTGATCAGCCGCTATTCGGAATCGATCACGGACATGCACCAACTCCGAAGTTCTATATACAGGAATTCGAATTCCACCTTACTGGCAGAACTTCAATATGAAATTCAGTATTGGGAAATTTGGCTTTGCAGATGTAGACTCGAACTCCCTAATTTTATTGCGTATCTCCCCTACTACGTGGGCATTCAAATCAAACTATAGTTGCCCAGTTGAATTCTTGAATTCCGGAGTAGTCCGTCCAAGCCCAGTACCTTTACGAGGTTCCTCGTCTGTCACTTCAGGGAGAGACTCAGATATCCTCACACAGTCACTCTTCTCTGCTGGGCACCGAGGATCCAGTGCCTAGTCGCTTCGCGCTGTGAGTTATCGATGCCGATTTTCAGAGCGCACCTTTTCAATTCGCGCTCCCGGCAAAGATCCGATCGCTACATAGGTCTGACCTGTATTTTAATACCCCACCAATTGGATACCAAATCTAACCCGTGGTCACTCCTTGCCCGATGAAGCATGTTTGCTCTCGTTAAAGAAGCTGCAGTCTGCCAACTGCGACCAAAGCGTTGGGCCTCTCACCCAGGAAAGGGCCTCTAACCCCACCCTGGTTTTATGGGCCCCTAACCCAAAGGAGCGCTAATCAACCCCCATGCTTGCTAGACTCTTTTAAAACATTTTTTTTTTAAATTAGAAGCAGTGTACAAAAGTATAAACTGTGGCATATGACATAATACATTCATTGTACAGCTTCAATTTTAATTTTTAGCTAAAATGAAAAAGAAAAAGAGAAAAAGCAAGAATGAGAAAGTGAATGTGCAAGAATAGAACCCCTCTCCTACCAAATTGGTGTAGTCGAAGAGTGAGTAAATAAAAGAAATGAGAAAAACGTAAAGAAATAAAAAGACAAAAACAGAAAGAAAAACAAAAAGTGATGATATACCCGCTTCATATCTCTCCCCACCCCTCGCCCAACCCGTAAGTCGGTTTAATTCCAAAGTTGTGTTGCACCATACTATCCTTGTAATTAATTAATGAATGGAATCTCTCTTCTAGAAGATCTCGATTAGACCCTTTCCCATGCCAGCGAATGATCGATCCACCCCGACTAGCGAAGTGCGAAAATCAATGCGAAAACTGCACCGTGGGCCCGATTTCTGCACTCGCGATCGAAACACTCAATACCCATGATCGCAAACTTGCGTTTCAGGGGTCTTTTGAGATCCCGGACGAGCCCCAATGATAATTGCTCGTATATAAGCTTCCCCCCAGTCTAGTTTCAGTAAAAACACTGAATCAAGCACCTGAACAACTAATCTTTATTTTTACAAAAGTGCATTACAGTTCAACTACTGTACCTATCCCACTGCGGGTTCGATCCTCGTATCTGTCTGATCAAGCCCTCTAGGCCTCGCTCAGACTTCAGAAGCTCACGCAGTCCCATGCGCTCTCCCAGAAGATCGATGCTGAACTTTGTGTTAGCTGACTTTTATATGTCCCGGGACCTCGAGGGGCTGAACCACATAGGGGTGATCTCTGAACAATTCAATTACAGCTATCGATTAACCCCATACATAACAGACATTTCCCTAACCTAATAATACAGCAGCTTAATACATTGTATTCAAACAGGGCTTAACCATATAACCATATAACAATTACAGCACGGAAACAGGCCCTCTCGGCCCTTCCAGTCCGTGCCGAACATTTGTTTTCCCCTAGTCCCATCTACCTGCACTCAGACCATACCCCTCCATTCCCTTCATGTCCATATACCTATCCACTTTAGTCTTAAATGTTAAAATCGATCCTGCCTCCACCACTTCTGCTGGAAGCTGATTCCACACAGCCACCACCCTCTGAGTAAAGAAGTTCCCCCTCACGTTACCCCGAAAGTTCTGTCCCTTAATTCTCATGTCATGCCCTCTTGTTTGAATCTTCCCTACCCTCAATGGGAAAAATGTATCCACGTCAACTCTGTCTATCCCTTTCATCATTTTAAAGACCTCAATCAAGTCCCCCCTTAACCTTCTGCGCTCCAAAGAATAAAGACCTAACTTGTTCAACCTTTCTCTGTAACATAGTTGCTGGAACCCTGGCAACATTCTAGTAAATCTCCTCTGTACTCTCTCTATTTTGTTGACATCCTTCCTATAACTAGGCGACCAAAATTGTACACCATACTCCAGAATTGGTCTTACCAATGCCTTGTACAATTTTAACATTACTTCCCTACTCCTATATTCAATGCTCTGATTTATAAAGGCCAGCACACCAAAGGCTTTCTTTACCACCCTATCTACATGCGATTCCACCTTCAGGGAACTATGCACAGTTATTCCTAGATCCCTCTGTTCCACAGCATTCCTCAATTCCCTACCATTTACCATGTACGTCCTATTTTGATTTGTCCTGCCAAGATGTAGCACTTCACACTTATCAGCATTTAACTCCATCTGCCATCTTTCAGCCCACTTTTCCAAATGGCCCAAATCTCTCTGTAGACTTTGAAAAATCTACTTCATTATCCACAACACCACCTATCTTAGTATCATCTGCATACTTACTTATCCAATTTTCCACCCCATTATCCAGATCATTGATGTACATGACAAACAACAGTGGACCCAACACAGATCCCTGAGGCACCCCACTGGTCACCGGCTTCCAACCTGACAAACAGCCATCCACCATTACTCTCTGACATCTCCCATTCAGCCACTGTTGAATCCATCTTGCTACTCCGCCATTAACACCCAAAGATTGAACCTTCTTAACCAACCTTCCATGGGGAACCTTGTCAAAGGCCTTACTGAAATCCATATAGACAACATCCACTGCTTTACCCTCATCAATTTCCCTAGTTACCGCTTCGAAAAATTCAAGAAGGTTTGTCAAACATGACCTTCCAGGCAACAAATCCATGTTGACTGTTCCTGATCAGACCCTGTTTATCCAGATGCTTATATATATTATCTCTAAGTATCCTTTCCATTAATTTGCCCACCACTGACGTCAAACTAATAGGTCTATAATTGCTAGGTTTATTCTTTGAACCCCTTTTTCAACAATGGAACAACATGCGCAGTACGCCAATCCTCCGGCACTATTCCCGTTTCTAATGACATTTGAAATGTTTCTGTCATAGCTCCTGCTATTTCTACACTAACTTCCCTCAATGTCCTAGGGAATATCCTGTCAGGAATTGGAGACTTATCCACTTTTATATTTTTCAAAAGTGTCAGTACTTCCTCCTCTCTTGAATCTCATAGTTTCCATAGCTACTCTACTTTTTCCCCTTAACTCACAGAGTTCAATATCCTTCTCCTTGGTGAATACCGAAGAAAAGAAATTGTTCAATATCTCCCCCATCTCTTTTGGCTCTGCAGATAGCTGTCCATTCTGGTTCTCTAATGGTCCAATTTTATCCCTCGTTATCCTTTTGCTATTAATATAGCTGTAGAAACCCTTTGGGTTTACTTTCACCTTTCTTGCCAAAGCAACGTCATATCTTCTTTTAGCCTTCCTAATTTATTTCTTAAGATTCTTTTTACATTCTTTATACTCCTCTAGCACCTCACGGAAACCAACTTAGAAACATTTACCCTGATCTGCAAGAAACCCAGACAAGGCTCACCCAATCAACACTCGGCAAAGTAGAACTCTGCAATATTATTTACAAGGTGTATGTCCGGTTTGCAGGCATCCAATCCATTCTATGCATTTTGCACCTAATTGACAGGGTCTGCTGATGTTCTTATTCTTTTCTTGCAAATTGTATCTACCCTCTAGACACACTGGCACCTCTTCGCAGCTTGTCCCAGCTCTGCAGAGAGCAATTCCGAATTGAACAATTCTCCGAGCAGCCCTAAATACCCAGCCTCTCCAATTTGGCCAGGATTAACAGTCATGTGTACCCAGATACAGTAGAAACATTCTGTTTGCATGCAATTCAGTTGAATGATACCACACATGAGTACAATCAAGCCATATACAAGACTTTTGCAGTCTTAAAGTAAAGTTTTCTGTCCTTTTGATGAGACGGGATGTGATGCTGAGGGGTAGAAAGAGAAAAGAGAATCTGTTTATATGAAATTTTGTTTTTCAAGTCTGGTTTTGGACACGCATCATGGAGAAGCGTCCTTAATGATGTTATTGGAATGACAAAGGATAAACTGGATTAATTCTTGTTATTGATATAGTATTTATCCAAATTTGCTGCCACAAACCACGTCACTATGGCATGATCTTCACTTTGTTCATCCATTGTTGTGTATAGTTTTAGGTTAGTTTGGAGATGCAGCGTGGAATCAGGCCCTTCGGTCCACAGACCAGCGATCCCCGCACATTAACACTACTCCACACAAACTAGGTACAAATGTTCATTGAAACCAAGCCAAGGGAGTGTGGGAGGAAACCAAAGATCTCGGAGAAAACCTATGCAGGTCACGGGGAGAACATCCAAACTCGGTACAGACAGCACCAAAAGTCTGGATCCAACACTGGTCTCTGCCACTGTAAGGCAGTAACTCTACTGCTACGCTACTCCCCCGCCCAGTGCTCTAACAAAAAAAAAAAAAAACACAAAGATAGACACAAAAAGCTGGAGTAACTCAGCGGGTCAGACAGCAACTCTGGAGAAAAAGAAATATGTGAAGTTTCGGGTCGAGACCCTTCTTCAGACCCTGGACCTGAAACCTGGTTAATTTAAAGATACAGCGCGGAAACAGGCCCACCGAGTCCACACTGACCAGTGATCCCCGCACATTGACACAAGCCTACACTCACGAGGGACAATTTACACTAAAAGCAAGTGTACAAACCCAAGCCAATTAACCTGCAAACCTGTACGTCTTTGGAGTGCGGGAGGAAACCGAAGATCTCGGTGAAAACCTACGCGGTCACGGGGAGAACGTCCAAACTCCGTACAGACAACACCCGTAATCAGGATCAACCCCGGGTCTCCGGCGCTGTAAGGCAGCAAATCTACTGCTGCGCCACTGTGCCGCCCGTATTTTTCTCCAGAGATGCTGTCTGACCCGCTGAGTTACTCCAGCTTTTTGTGTCTACCTTTGAAAGAGAAACTGTTTCAGGTTGAAGACTCTTGGTCAGAACTATGAAAATAATCAAATTAATTTCATTCATTATTTATGCTTCTATGATTTCTTCTAACACAAAGCTGTAAATTGGGAGGAAAATAGGGCCACTTGGCCCCTCGAGCCTGCGCTGTCATTTAATAAAGGTAATGGGTGACCTGTATCTACTCTGCACTCCTGTGTCCTGGCTACCTTCTCTTTGGACTTGTACTGTGTAGAAGCCGGCCCTTTCACTCACCTTGTCCCTGCTGACCATGATGTCTTTCTACGCTAATCCCATTTGCCTGACGCTAATCCCATGACGCTAATCCCAAGGCCCATATCCCTAAATGCCTTTCCGATATAAATGTCTAAAAAGCGTTTAAATGTGGTTATTATATCTGCCCAAGCTACCTATGCTGACATCTAATTCTCGATATTCACCATCCTCTCCATGAAACACTTGACCGCCAAATCTCCCTTCTCACTTCTGCCACTTTAACCTCTGCCCTCTGGTTCTAGACTCCACCACGATTGGGAGAAAGATTGATAATCTAGTCCATCCGTGACCTGCATAATTTTATAAACCTCCAAAAGGCTACCTTTCAGACGTCTAAATTCTTGTGACAATAAATCCAGCTTGTCCAATATCTCTTTATAACTACAGACCTCTGCTCCAGACAATATCTTGGTGAATTGCTGTTTAGTTTAATTTAGTTGCGAGATACAGCGCTGAAACAGGCCCCTTGGCCCACCGAGTCCGAACCAACCAGAGATCCTGCACATTAACACTATCCCACACACACTGGGGATAATTTTACATTTACACCAAGCCAATTAACCTACAAACCTGTACGTCTTTGGAGTGTGGGAGGAAACCGAAGATCTCTGAGATAACCCATGTAGGTCGCGGGGAGAACGTACAAACTCTGTACAGACAGCACCCAGGATTGAACCTGGGTCTCTGGCGCTGTAAGGCAGCAGCTCTAACGCTGCACCACATTCATTCTATGGCTGCCACATCCTGTAATGTGGTGACCAGAACTGTATACAACCAAGCCTAACAGGAAATGTAATCTTGCCTTCTGATGAGACGCCTTACAGCTTTCAGTCCTGAAGAAGGCTCTCGACCCGTAGCGTCACCCATTTCTTCACTCCAGAGATGCGACCAGTCCTGCTGGGTTAAGGGCCTGCCCCACTTGGCCGTCATTTACGCGACAGGCCGGTAGTGACCGACGCGCGAAAGTCGCTCGCGTCAACACATGTCCGCACAGCCGCCTGGAGCCCGTGACGTCGTTTGAAGACAGACACAAAATGCAGGAGTAACTCGGCAGAACCGGCAGCATCTCTGGAGAGAAGGAATGGAGAAGCTCGGCGATCGCTTCTGCTGCTGTTGGAGGTGAGACGTTGCGCCGCGCCAGGGGCCCCAAGTGCAGTACGAAATCCTGGCGCGCTGCACGACACAGCTCGCAACTCCACATTCCTCCACGCCACTCCATGCACCCGTCCCCCGCTACCCACACGCTACCAAATGACTGCCAAGTGGTACAGGCCCTGTAGCATTTTGTGCCTATCTTCTATGAATTGAACAGTCTAATCTACTCTTATTTCCCACATTTCCATTTCCCGCCGTTACCTTCTGGTAAGTTCTTTCATCTGATTGCACCTCTGTAAAATGTACTTTTAGTATGCACCAGCCTGCACTAACTTCATCAGTTGCCTCCACCCCCATCTGTCTTGGTCTTTCAGATCTTTCCTTAAATTCCTCTGTCCCTCACCTCCTCGACAACTTGGAACGCTTTACCTCTTAACGCTTCCTATTAATTCTGCTTCTCTCACCACAGATGCTGCCTGCTCTGAGTATTTTCTGTTTTCTGTTTTGTTATATAAAGTGCGCATTATTTTTAAGGGGAAATGAGATACTACAGTGCCCTCCATAATGTTTGGGACAAAGACACATCATTTATTTTTGCGGCTAACCAGTGGTTTGCATCTTGCAGTGCAGCTTCTGTATTTCTGTTCATGAAGTCTTCTGCGGGCAGTGGTCATTGACAAATCCACACCTGACTCCTGAAGAGTTTCTGATGTGTCGGATGTGGGAATTGTTTGGGGATTTTTCTTTATTATAGAGAGAATTTTTCTGTCATCAGCTGTGGTCTTCCTTGGCCTGCTGGTCCCTTTGCGATTAGTAAGCTCGCCAGTGCTCTCTTACAGATGTTCCAAACAGTTGATTTTGGTAAGCCTAAGGTTTGGCTGATGTCTCTCAAAGTCAAAGTCAAAAGAGTTTATTGTCATGTGTCCCTGACAGGACAATGAAATTCTTTCTTTGCTTAGCACAACAGAACATAGTAGGCATTGACTACAAAACAGATCACTGTGTCCATATACCATTATATACGTAAATACAATCTCTCTAACAGTTTTATTCTTGTTTCTCGGTCTCATAATGGCTTTCATTGACACAACTTTGGTCCTCGTGTTGATAAACAGCAATAAAAGTTTCCAAAGGTGATGGAAAGACTGGAGGAAAGACTAGGTGCTGAGAGCTCTCTTATACCTGCATTAAGGAGGTATTTAAACACACCTGAGTAATTACACACCCCTGTGAAGCCATGTGTCCCAAACATTATGGTGCCCTGAAATGAGGGGGACTATGTATCAACCCAGCTGTAATTTCTACACGGTGAAACCAAAATGTATAAAAATACCCTTTAATAAAATCTGACAATGTGCACTTTAACCACTTGCATTTTTTTCTATTACAAATCACAAATTGTGGAGTACAGAGGCAAATAAATAAACGATGGGTCTTTGTCCCAAACATTATGGAGGGGACTTCATTTCTAATTTGTGGTTGTCCATCCCGCCACACAAGATGCTGGAGTAACTCAGCGGGACAGGCAGCATCTCTGGATAGAAGGAATGGGTGATGTTTCAGGTCGAGACCCTTCTTCAGACCCATTTCAAGATGATGCGAGGTAGTGGAAGGACCTGCAGTTTGATTAACAGCCCGGTAGGGTGGCATTGTAAGCATTTCTGTACCTCCCAAGTCTTCCTATGGAGATAGGCAAATTAGTGCAATTTTAGTTATTGTCACGTGTACCGAGGTACAGTGAAAAGCTTTTGTGTGTGCTCACCAGTCAGTGGAAAGAAAATACATGATTACAATCGAGCCATTTACAGTGTATAGATACATGATAAGGGAATAATATTTAGTGCAAGGTAAAGCGAGTAAAGTCTGATCAAGGATAGTCTGAGGGTCACCAATGAGGTAGGTAGTAGTTCAGGACTGCTCTCTGGTTGTGGTAGGATGATTCAGTTGCCTGATAACAGCTGGGAAGAAACTGTCCCTGAATCTGGAGGTGTGCGTCTTCACACTTTTCCTTTTGCCTAATGGGAGAGGGAGGAAGAGGGAGTAGCCAGGGTGCGACTCATCCTTGATTATGCTGCTGGCCTTGCCGAGGCAGCGTGAGGTATAAATGACTGAATGAAAGGGAGGTTGATTTGTGTGATGGTCTGGGCTGCGTCCACAATTCGCTAAGGTTTCACACGGAAACGGTTGGTTAAGTGCTGATGTGAATTCCATTTTCAGCATCAGAACAGTTGACTGGAAGTAATTAAATCTTCATTCCACGAGTGTTCTATGGGCTTTGACAAACATCCGGTCCAATTAGCAAGAGGGGTAAGAACTACAGAAACTGGTAATTCATCAGTGTTTCTCCTACTCTAACCTGGAGTACCAGGTTCTGCTCAGCCAGTTTGAAACAACATCTCAGAGGAATAGATCGGGTAGATGCACAGAGTCTCTTGCCAGAGTAGTTGAATCGAGGACCAGAAGACATAGTTTCAAGGTGAAGGGGAAAAGGTTTTATAGGAATCTGAGGGGTACCTTTATTCACACAAAGGGTGGTGGGTGTATATTATAGTAGAGAGGTTCTTCTGCAGTTGTATAGGGCTCTGGTAAGACCACATCTGGAGTATTGCGTACAGTTTTGGTCTCCTCATTTGAAGAAGGACATCCTTGTGATTGAGGCAGTGCAGCGTGGGTACACGAGATTGATCCCTGGGATGGTGGGACTGTCATATGAGGAAAGATTGAAAAGACTGGGCTTGTATTCATAGGAGTTTAGAAGGATGAGGGGGGATCTTGTAGAAACATATAAAATTATAAAAGAACTGGACAAGCTAGATGCAGGAAAAATGTTCCCAATGTTGGGCGAGTCCAGAACCAGGGGCCACAGTCATAGAATAAAGGGGAGGCCATTTAAGACTGAGGTGAGAAAAAACTTTTTCACTCAAGAGTTGTGAATTTGTGGAATTCCCTGCCACAGAGGGCAGTGGAGGCCAAATCACTGGAGGGATTTAATAGAGAGTTAGATAGAGGTCTAGGGGCTAGTGGAATATGGGGAGAAGGCAGGCACAGTTTATTGATTGGGGATGATCAGCCATGATCACAATGAATGGCGGTGCTGGCTCGAAGGGCCGAATGGCCTCATGCACCTATTTTCTATGTTTCTAAAACGAGCTGTCAGAGGAGGTAATCGAGGCAGGGACTATCCCTACATTTAAGAAACAGTTAGACAGGTACATGGATAGGACATGTTTGGAGGGATGGGGACCAAATGTAGGCAGGTCGCAAGCTGGGACATGTTGGCCGGTGTGGTCGAAGTTGGGTCGAAGGGCCTGTTTCCACGCTGTATTACTCCATGACTCTTGTGACAAAGCTGCAAATGCTGGATGCTTGGATAACGGGTTACAAAGCAGGGGCATCTGTGTGAAGGAAAAGTTGTCTGGGAGGAGCTGTGCATGTGTTGGCATTACATTGGGAGTCACAGCTTCCCCAACCTCTGACCTTCCCCCAGCTTGTCAGATGCAAGCATTTTAAACACTTCATGGTGTGCTCTGAGGTGCAGTGTGTTTTGCTGCGAGGGTATGACAGCCCGCCTGGCTCCTGCATTGTGGCACTCTCTCTGATCGCAGTTCTGTGCATGTGGAAGCAGAGGGTTGGCTGCTGGGAGGGGTGTGGCGGGAAAGGGCCAGGAATCTGCAACTTCAACTGCTCAGCTGCAACGTCATCTCACAAACAAACTGCAGTGTGCCAGCAACACTGTTACTGGAGGCTTCCGCTGGCCTTTTTTGGAATTCTGCCCCCTGTTTTATTTTGATGGTTTTCCTCAAATTCTCAAGCTGAGCCTGTGCAGAAATGCTCGCCCGTCTAGGGGCGAAGATCAATTACAAAATGTACGCTGAAACGTGCAGATTTTAAACCTTCTCCCACCCAAAAGTTTGAGCAGGTGCTCTGGGCTGAAGTTCCCATGAATTGCCAGGAAAGAACTTCCCTGTGGAGTAGCATTAAAACATACAGATTAATAACCAAATGAACTGCTGTTCCACTGCCATATTTCACTTGGGCAGCCTACACCCCAGCAGTACGAATATTGACTTCTGAAACTTCAAGTAACCCTTGCTTTCTCTCCCCAGCCTCCCCCTTCTCAGTTCTTCAATTAGTCCGACCATTCCTGATTACAATTTATCCCTGTTTGCTTTGTTGTTGCATAGAGCCAACAATGATCTTCACTACATTTTCCATGATCACCCCATTTGATGTCTCGTACTCACACCTTAAACTTCCTTATCTCTGTGTCTTCCCTTCCCCTGACTCTCAGTCTGAAGAAGGGTCTCGACCCGAAACGTCGCCCATTCCTTCCCTCCAGAGATGCTGCTTGACCCGCTGAGTTACTCCAGCAGTTTGTGTCTAACTTCGGTTTAAACCAGCAACTGCAGTTCCTTCCTACACATCCCATTCAACGTCACTTCAAAAACTAGTTCCTGCACTTTGCCATGTTTGTGGAATCTTGTCTATAAGACAATAGACAATAGGTGCAGTAGGCCATTCGGCCCTTCGAGCCAGCACCGCCATTCAATGTGATCATGGCTGATCATCCACAATCAGTACCCCGTTCCTGCCTTCTCCCTGTATCCCCTGACTCCGCTATTTTTAAAAGCCCTATCTAGCTCTCTCTTGAAAGTATTCCGAGAACCTGCCTACACCGCCCTCTGAGGCAGAGAATTCCACAGCTCGCCACTCTCTGTGAGAAAAAGTGTTTCCTCGTCTCCGTTCTAAATGGCTTACTCCTTATTCTTAAACTGCGGCCCCTGGTTCTGGACTCCCCCAACATCGGGATCATGTTTCCTGCCTCTAGCGTGTCCAAGCCCTAAACAATGTTATTTGTTTCAACGAGATTCCCTCTCATCCTTCTAAACTCCAGAGTGTACAAGCCCAGCTGCTCCATTCTCTCAGCATGTGACAGTCCCGCCATCCCGGGAATTAACCTTGTAAACCTATGCTGCACTCCCTCAATAGCAAATTAGCTGTTTGCTTATGTTATCACAGTAATTTGCTGAAGTATATTGCACCATATGAACAGTGTAGTGGGATTCTCGCTGTCTCCCTTCACGGGACACACAAGAACTTGGAGATATATACCATCTGCACGGCGCTGATCTCTGAAATCTCTGTACACGATAATTAACAGCAACTGCTTCAGTGACACCTTTTAACATTTTGTGTTTGTGATGATCAGAAGCTGCTCCACTGAAGGCATGAGTCACTTCCCATATTCTATGCTTCCCTTTCATTGGAACTTGCACTCCTCTGCCCTGGATTACTACCTCTTTGTACCGATACTGCCTTGTCTGGTTGGCAATGTGGGCACCTTCGTCAAACGGGAACACCTTGACCGACTGAACTTGGTTGGTGAATGGATGTTGTGGGCTGGTATCTGTAGATGAAAGGCTGGGGGTTGCTGGAGAAATTGAGGCGTGCTCGGGGAGGGTGTTGGAGAGAGGCTGTGCTGACTGTTGGGATTGGTTAGAGGAGGCTGTGGGTAGGGGATTGTGATTGTTCAGGGACGTTGGTGGGCATGAAACACATTGGGGAAGGGAAAAGAGGATGGGGCAGTTGGCTAGTTACTCTGCTGAGGATTGTGCTCTGGGCCAGGCTGGAAAAGTTGACACTCTGGTCACGGTGGGGCAGCGGTGGAGTTGCCGCCTTACAGCAAAATGCATCGCTGGAGACCCGGGTCCGATCCCGATTACGGGCGCTGTCTGTACGGAATTTGTACCTTCTCCCCGTGACTTGCGTGGGTTTTCTCCGAGATCTTCGGTTTCCTCCCACATTCCAAAGAAGTACAGGTTTGTAGGTTAATTGGCTTGATTAATTGGCTTGATTTAAAAAATAAATAAATAAATTGTCCAGTATAAAATTGTCCAACTTCCAGTATTGTCCCTGGTGGATTCTTCGGAAGGTGCAAGGTACCCAAGAGGAGTTACATAAATCGCGTCTTAGCTCCAAGGCCAAGAGGAAGCCCAACACAGTACGACAATACTCTGTTGGCATATTATAGGAAATTAATGCATTCCTTATGAAAGTAGAGATCTAGGCAGCACTGAAGATGTGTGGGCGTGTAGATGTTAGGGTATCATGATGAGGATGAGCTATTCCGCAGACTGGCGTTATGTTCTCCCTTGCGGGTGTCTGGAGTCGGAGGTTAGACTTGTTGGTGCTGCCTCCAGCAACACAAGGATTGTGCACAGCAAGGTCACGATGTGCTTTGAAAGTCACCGAATGCACTTGCCAGTCTCTGTTGCACGCACACAAAGTCCACACTAGGTGCCCAAGAGAAACTTCAGCACAGCCACCGCACAAGTGCCCGAGCAGTCCAGTTTGTGATAAAAATGACTTTCACCGATAAATGAATAAACTAATTTGGCTAACTTCCCGTCCTCGTGTGAAATGTTGGCGTGGCTTTTTCTGACTTGCGTTTTTGCTTTCTGCAACTGAAAACATTTTTTTTTTTTGGCTCTCTGGCATTTTTCTCTGTGCGCGCTATTATACGTGTAGAGCTTGATGGTACTCAAGCATAGTATGATTTGGCTGGATAATACGCATTCAGAGTTTTACACTACAGCTTGGCACGTGTGATGATAATGATCCAATGCCAATAACAAACCATGTGGTCACCAGTTGTAATGCTTCTAGTTTTATGGCTGTTATATGTTGTTGTGGTGAAGCTCCTTGGACCGTTTCAGTTTAGTTTAGAGATAAAGCACGGAAACAGGCCCTTCGGCCCATCGAGTCCACACCGACCAGCGATCCCCGCACATTAACACTATCCCACATACACACACACAGATGGGACAATTTACATTTATACCAAGCCAATTAACCTACAAACCTGTACGTCTTTGGAGTGTGGGAGGAAACCGAAGATCTCGGAGAAAACCCACGCAGGTCACGGGGAGAACGTGCAAACTCTGTACGGACAGCACCCCAAATAGGGATCGAACCCGGGTCTCGGGCGCTGTAAGGCAGCAACTCTACTGCTGTGCTACCTGTTGTGTTGTGGGAGATGGGTGTGAAAGCCTGTGTGTGTGTGTTGTGTTTTTCAGCAGTTGATGACCATGCTCTGGGCCAGCCTGCAGATGCTGACTCTCTTGCTCAGCGGGAGGAGGAGTTGCACAAAGCCCGCCTGAGCGCCAAGGCCAAGAGGAAGCTGCGGAAGAGCTCGTCGCGTGACTCTGGGTCTGGCCACGAGTCGTTTTCCGAGAGTGCGGATGGTGGCTGCAGCAAAGGCAAGATGGGGGACAAGAAATCCCGATCTGGAAAGGGTCGAGGTCTTCCAAAGAAAGGTAATTGGGAAGAAAGCGTTGAAAATGGAGAGGACATTTCTAGCCTTTCTATGGATGCATGCTTCCTTATCCCTGTTAGTTTCCTTGTAGCCATTTAATTACCTCTCTGCATTCTGGATTGTGCACAGGCTTGCACTAACGCTTCTGAGGACTTGAAGCCGCTCAGTCTCTGAAACAAAAGTGGTAGTAAATCCAGGCCAATATCGTTTCAGACTCCTCTGACAGCAGCCACTGCCTACAGCGGTGGAGGGCATCACGTCTAGGCTTGGCCAGGCTGACCCTGCAACAGGTCGGCCAGAACAACAGACCTTCATAGTCAGATCAAGGTCCCTGCACTTAGAACAACTGGGACTTGCAAATGGTGCCAAATCTGACCACTCTGTATACTTTCCTAGTGTACTACTCCTGCACACTTGTACTGTATCTGAGATGTTTGCAGAAATAGGCTGAGCAACACGGCTGCAAACTCTGGTTGAACTGCATTCCAGGGAGTCTGAATACCTGACTCATGAACTGTGGGTGTTGCTTGGCCAACATGTTAATCCCCCAGTAATAATGGGCTTGAATATCTATCTGCTGCAGAGCTGCTCAGTCCATTCCCAATTTCTTAAAAACATAGAAAATAGGTGCATGAGAAGGCCCTTCGAGCCAGCACCGGCATTTAATATGATCATGGCTGATCATCCAAAATCAGTACCCCGTTACCACTTTTTCCCCATATCCCTTGATCCTGTTAGCCCGAGGAGGTAAATGTAACTCTCTCTTGAAAACATACAGTGAATTGGCCTCCACTGCCTTCTGTGGCAGAGAATTCCTCAGATTCATAACTCTCTGGGTGAAAAAGGTTTTTCCTCATCACAGTCCTAAATGGCCTATCCCTTATCCTTAAACTGTGACCGCTGGTTTTGGACTCCCCGACATGGGGAACATTTTTCCTGCAACTAGCCTGTCCAATCCCTTAAGAATTCTATATGTTTCTATAAGATCCCATCTCATCCTTCTAAATTCCAGTCAATACAAGCCGAGCCAACCCATTCTTTTATCATATGTCAGTCTCGTCATCCAGGGAATTAACCTGGAGAACCTACACTGCACTCCCTCAATAGCAAGAATGTCCTTCGTCAAATTAGGAGACCAAAACGGCACACAATATTCCAGGTATGGTCTCACCAGGGCCCTTGTACAACTGCAGTAGGACCTCCTTGCTCCTATACTCCAATCGTCTCAGCATGAAGGCCAACATGAGAGATGCCTGCCCCAGTCACCTTGCAACCACTGAAGATTGTTGAATTGGAAAGGAGGATGTCCACTCCCAGTATCAATCTCTGCTTGGAAACTCCAGACCAAGCTGGGGATGCTTCACCTGAGCTGAAAGTGAGAGGGAGATCTCTCTTGCTGTTTGTGACACTTCATAGAAAATGGTGGAACTTCTAACAAAGCAATGGATGAAAGAAGACACAACTCAATGAGTTAGGCCACAGCTCTGGAACCATGTATAGGTTTAGTTCAGTTTCGAGATTCAGCACAGAAACAGGCCATTTGGCCGACCAGCGATCCCCACTCCTAACACTATCATACACGCACTGGGGTCAATTTACATTTATACCAAGCCAATTAACCTACAAACCAGTACATCTTTGGAGTTGGGGAGGAAACCGAAGATCTCGGAAAAAACATACAAACTCGGTGCAGACAAGCACCCGTAGTCAGGATTGAACCCGGGTCTCCGGCGCTGTAAGGCACAGGCTCTACCGCTACGCCATAAAGAGGATGGAAAGTGGAAATGAAGCCGAGGGTCAGGTCAGCCAACACCTTGCCGAGTGAGTGAGAGGGCTGAATGAGTTCTGTCTCGTGATTTTTATTCTCCTTCTCTGGCCTGCTGGAAGGTGCCAGGGCTTCAGTGCGTGAACCCATCTGATCAAGGCCTATTTTGTGTCACAGGGGGTGCTGGAGGCAAAGGTGTGTGGGGTGCCGCAGCCCAGGTGTACGACGTGGAGCAGCCGGACATCCGCGATCCCAACTATGATGATGATAAGCAGGTACTCCCGGGTGAAGTTCCACCCAAGGTGATCGAGGGACAATCAGACGGGGATCCAAGAAATATGGTGCAATTTCAACAGGATTGCACAGACAAGCTATCTCCTGTATGTTGCCAGGGGGTGCCGGAGGAGGGAGATGGCAGTCTGTTCGTTTTTTCATCTTTTTTGTTATTTTTAGCGTTTGTTTAAAGTTTGTTTTATGTGGGGGGAGGGGCGGAGATCGGGGGAAACTTTTTTTTTCAGTTTCTTATCTTCCCGGACATATGATCAAGTTTCGGATCACATTCTCCGGGCTCTGCGGCCTACCATCGCTGGAGTTGAAAAGCCGCCTCGGACTGTCGTGAGCCCCGCCGCGGGGTGCGGACTTACCATCGGAGCAGATCCCTTGCCTGCGGACTTACCATCAAGGGCTCACAGTCTCAGGAGAGGCTAGTCGGGAGCTCCACCGCCGCAGAAGGTTCGTCCAGCCCCGGCGCGAGGTTTGCAGAGATGCCAAGTGTCCCGGATTCGCCGTATTTTGTCCCGGCGAAATAACCTTTTTACGGTGTTCCGGCAGCCAAACATGCTGTTACAACACCGCCGCGCCCGGTCCCCCCAATGCGGCACTGGGAGTGTCTGAAGGGTTGCGGGCCTCGAGGAGGGTTGCCGGGATTTCGAGGCGCCACGATCAGCGGCACTTTCTTGCCGCCAGCCGGCCGCTCGCGGCACGGGAGTAGGCGCAAGCCGGCAACGTTGCCGCGCCCCGTCAGCTCGAGGCCCCTTTGACGGACAAATGAAAGAACAAATTTAGGAGGGAGGAGGACTTTATTTTCGCCTTCCATCACAGTGAGGAATGTGTAGGAGTCACTGTGATGGATGTTCATGTTAAATGTGCTTTGTGAGTCTGTTGTTTTTTTAAATTGTATGACTGACCTGGCCAGTGAAATTTCACTACACCAATTGGTGTATGTGACAATAAATGGACCTTATGAACCTTATGGTGTTGGGAGGGGGAGTGCGTGGGGGGTGGTGGGGGGGGGGGTTAGGTAATCATAATTATACTTTATTAGCCATGTATGTCTTGCAACATACAAGGAATTTGATTTGCCATACAGTCATACCAGCAAAAAGCAACGGAACACACAAAATACATTTTAACATAAACATCCACCACAGTGACTCCTCCACATTCCTCACTGTGATGGAAGGCGAAAAAAAAGTTCAATCTTTTCCCTTCTTTGTTCTCCAGCGGTCGGGGGCCTCGAGCCTTCCGTTGACCGGACGATCTTGGCTCCCGTAGATCTCCCGTCGTTTGTTCTCTCGTCGGGGCGATCAAGCTCCTGCATTGGGGGGGGGGGAATCTCAGCTCCCCTGCGCTGGGCGATCTGACCCTGGGTCGGGGCTGGTTGAAACCTTCTGCATCGTTTGGAGATCCCGACATCGATCTCTACCCGAGACAGCGAGCTAATCGAAGGGGAAATCCGCAGGCTGCGGATGGAGCGTCGATCCCAAGCAAGGGATGGCTCCGATGGTAAGTCCACAGCCCCACGGCGGGGCTCAAAGTCCTTCCCGAGCTAGGCCGCCGGCTCCACGATGTTAGGCCTCGAGCGACCAGAGATACGATCCGGAAAACAATCGCATCTCCGTCAAGGTCAGAGATTGAAAAAAAGTTTCCGCCGACCCCCCCCCCGCCATCCCCCGCATAAAACAAACCAGAGATCATTAACGCAAACTTTTAAAACACACTAAAAATAACAATAAACCCAAAAAGACAGACAGAATGTTGGCGAGGCTGCCATTGCGGCTCCACCTGGTGGTATCTTCTGATGTAGAATTTTCCCGCCACTGTATGGAGGTATGCATGGTTCTTATCATGCGTTCAATTGCTCTTCTGCAGTGATTATGTGGGACTTTGCTGAACATCCCTAATGCTTTCATTGGGTTGCCGAAGGTTTTGTTTCACATATCACAACCCATACGTCAGGATATTGTAGGAGCGATACATAGATATTGTAGGAGCAAGCACCCTGTTGCTTTTCTGTTGTCAAATTCTAGGATATAAGTGCGATCCTCTAATGAAAGTTCAGGTATCGGGAGCATTGAAGATGTGTTGGCATCCGTACATTAGGCTATTGCAGCTGTTCTGCTGACTGGTGTTTAATTTTCCCTTGCGGGCGTGTGGAGATTGGTTAGATTCGTTGGTGTAGCACAACATTTTAAGGTCTAAAATCCCTCTCCATCCCTCCCCCACCCAAGTCGTACCAGCTTAAAAGTCGTCTTGTTGAGTTTGTCCTCGTTCTCACAGCTAACAACGGCTTGTTTCTTTATCATTGTTAATTTTTTTTTTGCATATCTATGCATATTGCCCTATCCCCTGACTCTTAGTCTAAAGCAGGGTCTCGACCCAAAGCGTCACCTATTCCTTATCTCCAGAAATGCTGCCTGTCCCGCTGAGTTACACCAGCTTTTTGCATCTATCTTCAGTTTAAACCAGCATCTGCAGTTCTTTCCTACATGACAATGTAAGGATTGTGCACAGCTTTGAGGGTTGCCCAATGTCACTGCACGTACCTGGGCAGTCTTGGTGCATGCACCTGCACTCTGTGTTGGATGTCCGAGACAAACTTCAGCACAGGGCCCCACACGTGCCCGAACTATCCAGTTTATTTGATATCTCTGGGGGAGGCACAGAAGAACATGTACCTCAAGCTGAAAGCACCCATTCAGCAAGGTTATGAATGCAGTTTTCGTACACAGCAAGCACGTTTGCTGTTATTTTTTGACTACCTCTCTGGTTTTTACTGTGTTCATACAATTGCCTTCATTTATTTTAGCTATTTTTACATTTCTTTATACATTGGATAGTTTATCTCTTCCAATTTCCATTGCAAAAGAAGTATTTTAACTTCCCTACACCGTTTTGCTGTGCATCTGTGTCTAAACAGGAAGTAGATTGGAATTTTTTGCCTTCCATCACAGTGAGGAATGTGGGGGAATCCACTGTGATAGATGATTATGTTAACTTTTGTGTAGTTGTGTGCTTTTTTTCCCCGTATGGCTCTATGGCAATTCGCTTATCACTGCATCTTAATTGGTACATGTGACAATAAAAGACCTTTGGAGCCTTCAGTTTAATTTTACCGTTTCCTCAATGATGCCAGAAGGGTCATTCTAAGTCTATCATTTAAGTGTTCCTGCCTTCACACACAATTGTGAAGTTTACGTTGGGTGCATCAGGATTGAAATTGGAACTGCGGTTCCCACTCACAAGGTAAAAGTTCCCATCATTCCCTTTTTTAAAAAAAAAGCCAATTCCTAAGGTAGTTATGTTTTTGAGGTGAGGTGGTAATCGATTGAGCAAAGGCTGGGCATAGTGTTGAGGTTCATGGAAAGAGGCCACTCTGCCCATTAAATCCATGCCGACTCGCATCATGATCATGTTCCACCACTAATTTCTTCCCCTGTGATCTATTCTCCCCACATTTCCATCAACTACTCTCAGATTTTACCACCCACGGACTAGTGGTAAATTACAGAGGCCAATTAACCTGTTCAGTGCCACCCCCGAGTATACTTGGGTCAGAGCAAACAAGCGAAACAAAAATCTTGGCCGTGTGGAAAGGATGTTTCCAATGGTGGGAGAGTGTAGTCATAGTCTCAGAATTAAAGGGCACTCTTTTAGAAAGGAGGTGAGGAGGAACTTCTTTAGTCAGAGGGTAGTTAATCTGTGGAACTCATTGCCACAGAGGGCTGTGGAGGCCAAGTCAGTGGATACTTTTAAGGCAAATTTCTTGATGGAACGGGTGTCAAAGGTTATGGGGGGGGGAAAGGCAGGAAAATGGGATGAGGAAGCAGAGATCAGCCATGATTGAATGGCGGGGTAGACTGGATGGGCCGAATGGCATAATTCTACACCGATAACTTGTGAATTAGTGAACAGGTTAATCTACCACCTGCCATACCTTTGGGATGTGGGAGAAAACAGGAGGAAACTTGCATGGTAATGGGGCGAATGTGCAAACTCCACATAGGGAGCATTTGTGATCAGGGTTGATCCTTGGTCCCTGGAGTTTTGAGGCAGTGGCTCTACCAGCTGTGCCACTGAACTGCTACTAATCAATCTGAGTGGCTGAGTAGCAGCAAGGGGAAGGCTGGCTTACACCAGGCCCTGTGCTTCATAAATATTGACCTCCAATTTCCGGTGGCCCTTGCTGTCTCCTCCCCTTCTCAGCTCTCCCTCAGCCCTCTGGCTCCTCCTCTTCCTTTCTCCTTTCTTCTCCCCAAACCCCCCCCCTCCTCACCCTACATCAGTCTGAAGAAGGGTTTTGGCCCGAAACGTTGCCTATTTCCTTCGCTCCATAGATGCTGCTGCACCCGCTGGGTTTCTCCAGCACTTGTGATCTAACACTTGTACAGGCTCCTTACTTGGTCTGTTGATGAGTCTCTGAGTGTGCCAGTAACTGATGTCTGCTTTGTTGCAGGGTGAAACTGTGTACCAGACAGTTGTTCCTGAGCTGGATGACAGCGAGTTTGAGAAAGCAGTGACCCCCATTATTCAGGAGTACTTTGAACATGGCGATACCAAAGAAGTTGCTGTGAGTGTGATTCCCAGTCCTTCTCTCAAGTGGAAATCCCTGCACTGAAGGTTCAATGGTTCTTCAAAGGAGTGGGATCAGATAACAGTGAGAATCTTGTTCTGTGGAGCCCCCAGCCCTGGTTGATAAATTAAAGTCAAATGTACATTTTGACCAAAAATCAAGAAACATTTCGGCAGGATTTTTAAATTACATTACACGTAATGTTACGGTAGGATGTGTCAAATCTAAAATTATGTGGCATCCCTTGAATCAGGCTTGAATCTCATGCATCAAGAAAAAAAGTTTGAAATCAATCTTCAAGCGAAATAGTTGGGGGTAAGAAGTTGGGGACATGTGTTCTTTCGAAGGGATGCTTAAGAAGTTTAAGAAGCACAAATTACAGGGAAGCAAAGTGGGTAATGGTCTCAGGAGTGAGTGGTGTATCTGTACATGGATTTGAAGCAGGGAGAAGAGGCACAATGTCAACCTCCATCAACACCTTTCAATCTATTGCCAGTTTAAAAAATACTTGTGCAGGAGAGAGAAAAAAGCCTTCAATTCCAAGTTGCAGAGGGTGGCGGCAAGCTGGATTGGGCAAAGGGGATATCTGCAAAAGCGTGACACCAGGTCAAATGGAGGAAGTTAGGGGGTAATAGATTCGTAACTGCTGCTAGTAACAGGTTTATTAATAAATGTCATCTAAATATACACAATATTATTGCTCAATAGGCAGAAGTTGGAAATTAAAATCCAATATTATTACTGATGAGTAGATATGAGCAGGCCTTGATATGTGACCGAGTCGCAGTATTTCTACACGACCTCTGGATTATGTTCTTGTTCATGTATCAATGACTAGTCTGGCATCGCTTGTCCTTGAGAATACGTTTGAACAACATGCCTGGATAGAACGGATGTGGAGAGGATGTTTCCACTACTGGGAGAATCTAGGACCAGAGGCCATGGCCTCAGAATAAGAGGACATTCCTTTAGGATTTTCTTTAGTCAGAGGGTGGTGAATCTGTGGAATTCATTCCCACAGAAGGCTCTGGAGGCCAAGTCAATGGATATGTTTAAGGCAGAGATAAATAGATAGATTCTTGATTAATACGGGACTCAGGGGTTACTGGGTCTGAATTAACCTTCTCTGCATTAATAAACCCAGTGCCTAGATCACAGTTTCCGCTCTTAGCTATTGCTAGTCAAGAAGGATTGGATGGTGCAGTCTCTGCCCTTGGCCATTGAAAGATTTTGCCAATAACACAGTAATTATAAAAGCCTTTTGGCTCGTTTGACATTCCAGTTCCCGATCCTTGACAGCCGGCAGAAGGGATGGGGAAGTAATGTTGGATTGATCCATGAAGAGCGAAAGACATGGACACTTGGGAAGGAGGAGGCCAAGAGGTGGTGGCTTGGAGCCCAGCATTCGGTCAGCCGAGCTTGTTGACGTTGGGTTGTAATCTTCCTGCACTTGCGCCGCGAGGCAGCACGGTGGCGCAGCAGGTGGAGTTGCTGCCTCACAGCCCAAGAGACTCGGGTTCCATCCTGACTTTGGGTGCTGACTGTACATTCTGCCCGTGACCTGTGTGGGTTTTCTCCGAGATCTTTGGTTTTCTCCCACACTCCAAAGCCCTGCAGGTTTTTAAGGTTAATAGGTTTGTTGGTCTTAATAGCTTGCCTTAATAGGTTAATGTATGAATATTTTTTTAAGTTATCCCTAGTGTGTTAATTTGCAGGGATCCGTGGTCAGTGCAGACTTGGTGGGCTGAAGGGCCTGTTTCTGCTGTATCTCTAAACTAAACTGTTGACCAGCAAGCCTTTGAGGACTGCAACTCATTCTGTAAGTGTCATCTGTGCTTTGCATCCAGTTTGACATGGCCGGCATTCTGATATAACCAGTCCCCTTGCGGGTGAATGGAGGTGGGAGATGGGGCAGAAGGAGTGTCCAGGTTCCGTGGGTGCCTCCGTTGGCAGCGGGTGTGTGGTTGGCAGTGGTGTGGGGTAGGAGATTGCATACAAGACCATGCGTAATGCTGTTGTCTGCCCTCCTAGACTCTGCTGCGGCAGATGAATCTCGGCAGCAAGAAGAGCAAGCTGCCGTTCCTGTCGGTGAGCATGTCGCTGGAGGGCAAGGCCAGCCACCGCGAGCTCATCTCCCGGCTCCTGGCCGACCTGAGTGGGAAGCAGCTGCTGACCGAGGACGTGGCTGGAGCCTTCGACCAGCTGCTGCGTGACCTGCCCGACCTCATCCTCGACACGCCCGAGGCACCTCAGGTTGGTAGCGTTGACTGGCGCCCTCCATCACGGGGCCACACGGTGGCGCAGCGGTAGAGCTTCTGCCTCACAGCGACGCAGACCCGGGTTCGATCCCGACTTTGGGTGCTGTCTGTACGGAGTTTGTACGTTCTCCCCGTGGGTTTTCTCCGAGATCTGCGGTTTCCTCCCATACTCCAAAGACATACAGGTTTGTACAGTGCCCTCCATAATGTTTGGGACAAAGACCCATCATTTATTTATTTGCCCCTGTACTCCACAATTTGAGATTTGTAATAGAAAAAATCACATGTGGTTAAAGTGCACATTGTCAGATTTTAATAAAGGCTGTTTTTATACATTTTGGTTTCACCATGTAGAAATGACAGCAGTGTTTATACATAGTCCCCCATTTCAGGGCACCATAATGTTTGGAACACAGCAATGTCGTGTAAATGACAGTTGTCATGTTTAGTATGTTGTTGCATATCCTTTGCATGCAATGACTGCTTGAAGTCTGCGATTCACGGACATCACCAGTTGCTGGGTGTCTTCTCTGGTGATGCTCTGCCAGGCCTGTATTGCAGTCATCTTTAGCTTATGCTCGTTTTGGGGGCTAGTCCGGTTCAGTTTTCTCTTCAGCATATAAAAGGCATGCTCAATTGGATTCATATCAGGTGATTGTCTTGGCCACTCAAGAATTGACCTTTTGTTAGCTTTGAAAAACTCCTTTGTTGCTTTAGCAGTATGTGTGGGATCATTATCTTGCTGTAAAATGAACTGCTGGCCAATGAGTTTGAACTTGGAACAGATAGGATATGCACTTCAGAATTCGTTATGTTACTACAATCAGCAGTTGTCTCATCAATGAAAATAAGTGAGCCAGTACCTTCAGCAGCCATACGTGCCCAGGCCAGAGCACCCCCATCACCGTGTTTCACATATGAGGTAGTATGTTCTTGGGCAGTTGCTTTTCTCCTCCATACTTTGCTCTTGCCATCAATCTGTTATGTTAATCTTCGTCTCAACTGTCCACAAGACCTTTCTCCAGAACTGTGGTTGCTCTTTTAAGTACTTCTTGGCAAACTAACCTGGCCATCCTATTTTTGTGGCTAACCAGTGGTTTGCATCTTGCAGTGTAGCCTCTGTATTTCTGTTCATGAGGTCTTCTGCGGACAGTGGTCATTGACAAATCCACATCTGACTCCTGAAGAGTGTTTCTGTTCTGTCGGACAGGTGTTTGGGGATTTTTTATTTATTATAGAGAGAATTCTTCTGTCATCACCTGTGGAGGTCTTCCTTGGCCTGCCAGTCCCTTTGCGATTAGTAAGCTCACCAGTGCTCTCTTTCTTCTTAATGATGTTACAAACAGTTGATTTTGGTAAGCCTAAGGTTTTGCTGATGTCTCTAACAGTTTTATTCTTGTTTCTCAGTCTGATAATGGCTTCTTTGACTTTCATTGGCACAATTTTGGTCTTCATGTTGATAAACCGCAACAAAAGTTTCCAAAGCTGATGGAAAGACTGGAGGAAAGACTAGGTGCTGAGAGCTCTCTTATACATAGAAACATAGAAATTAGGTGCAGGAGTAGGCCATTCGGCCCTTCGAGCCTGCACCGCCATTCAATATGATCATGGCTGATCATCCAACTCAGTATCCTGTACCTGCCTTCTCTCCATACCCCCTGATCCCCTTAGCCACAAGGGCCTTAACCTGCATTAAGGTGACATTTAAACACACCTGAGCAATTACAAACACCTGTAAAGCCATGTGTCCCAAACATTATGGTGCTCTGAAATGGGGGGACTATGTATAAACACAGCTGTAATTTCTACATGGTGAAACCAAAGCGTATAAAAATACCCTTTAATAAAATCTGACAATGTACATTTCAACATGTGATTTTTTTCTATTATAAATCTCAAATTGTGGAGTACAGAGGCAAATAAACAAATGATGGGTCTTAGTCACAAACATTATGGAGGGCACTAGGTTAATTAGCTTAGAATAGAATAACGTTTATTATCATTTGAACCTAAGTTGAAACAAAATTAGCTTGTTATCAATGTTAAAAAATTGTTCCTTGTGTGTGTAGGAAAGTGTTAGTGTGCGGGGATCGCTGGTCGTTGCGGACTCGGTAGGCCGAAAGGCCTGTTTTCCACGCTGTATCTCTAAAACTAAAAAAAACTAAAACTAAAATCTGCCCACTGGCAAGCTGGTTGAGTGTCCACCTCTTCCACACCCTGCCTGTGTTGTACCCCGAGCAGGGAAACGCCAGGGCTGCCAGAGGCCACAGTGGTGTGTGTGTACAGGTGGCTGCGTCAAGGACAGGGCCTCTGTCAACCGAAGATGACGGTGCAAATCCACTCCCCCCCTTTCCAAAGTGACACAAGTGTGTCGGGCATAAACTTCAAAAGTTGTGCAATAAAAACAGTGCTGTATTACCTCTCAGGTCAAGCAGCATCTCTGGAGAGCATGGAGAGGTGACGTTTCAGGTCAGCAGCCAACTTCAGACTGAAGAAAGGTCCAGACCCGATACTGATCAGATCCTGCCAATCCATATTCGCCAGTGATGCTGCCTGATCCACTGAGTTATACCAGCAAAAGTGTTTTTTTTTTTGTTAGCTCAAGTTTCCAGTATCTGCAGTTCCTTGTCTTCAAAACTTGGATTGGTCATTTGTTTTGGCCAGCCGAGGGATGTGGTGGAAAATGAAGCAAAGCAAATAGAGTCGGCGCTAATCGAACCGAATGACAAGGCCAGTGGCTCAGAAGTGAGGCCATCAGAGCCGCTGCCTCGCAGCGCCAGGGACCCAGGTTCAATCCTGACCCTGGACGCTGTCAGTGTGGAATTTGTGCTTTCCCCTGTGACCACATGATATTCCCTCTGGGTGCTTCGATTTCCTCCCACTTCCGAAAGATGGTTCATAGGTTAGATGGCCAATCTTCCCCAGGTGCATGCTAGAATCTGGTGGAATGGAAGGTAGAGAATGAACTGCAGTTAGCATAGGATTCGTGTAAATGGGCGGTTGATGGCTTGCATGTACTGCATGGGTTGAAAGGCCGTATTCTGTGCTGTGTGACTGTGTGTGCAGGGTTCAATGCTAACCCTTCTTCCTATAGCTAATGCCTGGCCTTTCCACCGTGATCCATTCCGGTTCTGAGGAGATGGTTGTACTTGCTGGAGTGAATGAGGTTTTGGGTTGCACCAGGGATGCTCTCTCCAAGATCCCGGTCATTCCCCTGGGATACGACCCTTGGGACCACCGTCCTTTGGGTACAGAGAGGATCGCTGGCCCTGCTCAATCCTCTTCCCAATGCACGTGACCCATTTGGGCAGCCGATGGGCACTTCTGACGTGGGACATGCTGAGTGCTGGGGGGGGGGGGTCTCTAAACCCCTGGTGCGGTATTCCACATTGACCAAATCTTACACTCCTCCCTCCTCTCCCCACTACCCCACCTGAACACACTCCCCAGGCCTGAGTTGGAGGGAGGCACAAAATGCCAGAGTAACTCAGCGGGACAGGCAGCGTCTCTGGAGAGAAGGAATGGGTGACGTTTCGGGTCGAGACCCGGTGCTGAATCCTAGGCCCATGTTGTCCGGGCAGATGGGTCCTAGGGGAGTTTAGCTGGGGGTGATGTGGGTGGGGAGGGGCGGAGCTGGGGATGTATCTTCCCTCCCCCCATGGCTGACGGCTGCGTGGTGTGTCTGCACAGATGATGGGCCAGTTTGTAGCCCGCGCCATGGCGGACCACGTCCTCTCTGCCGAATTCCTGGATAGCTACAAGGGGAAGGTGGAGTGTGAGCAGACACGGTAAGCACGCACTCTCGCTCATTCATACCGTGCGCTCCCATGGCGGGTTGCACCTCTTGCATTTTGATCCCTGTCGCCATGCCACGGCACGTGGCGCAGCGGTAGAGTTGCTGCCTTCCAGTGTGCACAGCGCCAGAGACCCGGGTTCGATCCTGACTACAGGCGCTGTCTGTACTGAATTTGTACGTTCTCCCTGTGACCGCGTGGGTCTTCTCCGAGATCTTCGGTTTCCTCCCACACTCCAAAGACGCCCATATTTGTAGGTTAATTGGCTTGATTTAAATGTAAACATTGTCCCAAGTGTGTGTAGGATAGTGTTAATGTGTGGGGATCGCTGGTCGGTGCGGACTGGGTAGGCCGAAGGGCCTGTTTCCGTGCTGTATCTCTGAACTAATCGAGAGCCGTCACCCTCCAGGAGGCCAGAGGGCTGCGACCACTGTTTTTGACTCTTCCTGCTTCGTGTGCTGTGTTGGCGAGGCTGCTGCCTCTAGTTTCTGGGGGAACGGTCTCTGCACAGCCCCACTGATCCCCACTCGAGATCACAGTCTCAGACGACCCATGTTAACCCTGCTTGCTGCCAGTGTTCAAATGAATTGGCTGTCCCACCAACAAAAGGCAGCATTGACTTTGGGGAATTTTTATGTCCTGCTTTACCTCAAGTCTCTAATGGTTTCTTTGTTGGATGGGTGTTTAAATATCAATCAATGCCCCAATTCCCCATTTTCCCTTCTCATGCTTTACACCGGGATGCGGAAAGCAAAAAGCGCCCCCCTTTCCCCCTCCCCCCTTTCCCCCTCCTCCCCCCTTTCCCCCCCCCCTTTCCCCTCCCCCCTTTCCCCCTCCCCCCTTTCCCCCCTCCCCCCCCCCTGCCCTTTCCCCCTCCCCCCTTTCCCCCTCCCCCCTTTCCCCCTCCCCCCTTTCCCCCCTCCCCCCTTTCCCCCTCCCCCCCCCCTTTCCCCCTCCCCCCTTTCCCCTCCCCCTTTCCCCCTCACCCCTTTCCCCCTCCCCCTTTCCCCCTCCACCCCTTTCCCCCCTCCCTTTCCCCCTCCCCCTTTCCCCCTCCCCCCTTTCCCCCCTCCCCCCTTTCCCCCCTCCCCCCTTTCCCCCCTCCCCCCCTTTCCCCCCCCCCCTCCCCCCTTTCCCCCCTCCCCCCCCCCCCCCCCCCCTCCCCCTCCCCCCTTTCCCCCTCCCCCCCCTTTCCCCCTCCCCCCTTTCCCCTCCCCCCTTCCCCCCCCTCCCCCCTTTCCCCCCTCCCCCCCCCCCTCCCCCTCTTTCCCCCCCTCCCCTCTGACCGGGTGCCAGTTTCTCTACAGCCAAGCGCTGGACAAAGCCGAGGTGTTGCTGAGCATGAACAGAGGGATGCGCCTGGACAACGTGTGGGGAGTTGGCGGAGGCCTGCGCCCCGTGAAGCAACTGGTCAAGGAGGTAGGGCAGCGGGACGCAGGGCTGAGGAGAGGTGGTTTACTGGGCCCTGTGGGTGGGTGTGGGGCTGACTGTCAACACAGGGCTGCAGGTTGTGCTGTGGGATTAACTCCAGTTGCACCTCGCGATTCGAAGCCTCAGAACGTTGCCGAGATTTGTCAGGCCGGGTGAATTCAGTCTCCAGAGTGGGACGGAGCAGCAGGGTGTAAAATTACAGATGGGGACGGTGACGAGGGAGAGGGGCGGTGGTCTGCGGGCCCTGGTGTAGGTGTGGTTCTAGAAATGACTGTGATAGTGCCCCCGTCTCGCCAGGATCCTTGCTTTCCGACCCCATCCCCTTGTTCTGGCTCGGTTGGTTAATTTTGGATCCCAGTGTCAATTGGGCATCACGGGGCTTTTATACACGACTTTACTGCTTGCCTTCCTCATCCGAGGCTCAGCCCACAGACATCCAAATTTGAAGGCGGTCTATTCAGCTACACTGAGGCCATTGAACATGTTCAAAGCAACTCCCCGCAATTCTGTGGCACACCTCCCGTCCACAGAGGGAATCTGTGAAATAATAGCTGCTGCATTACAGCGCCAGAGACCCGGGTTTCATCCCAATGTTCGGCGAGTCCAGAACCAGGGGCCACAGTCTTAGAATAAAGGGGAGGCCTTTTAAGACTGAGGTGAGAAAAATCTTTTTCACCCAGAGAGTTGTGAATTTGTGGAATTCCCTGCCACAGAGGGCAGTGGAGGCCAAGTCACTGGATGGATTTAAGAGAGAGTTCGGTAGAGCTCTAGGGGCTAGTGGAGTCGAGGGATATGGGGAGAAGGCAGGCACGGGTTATTGATTGGGGACGATCAGCCACGATCGCACTGTATGGCGGTGCTGGCTCGAAGGGCCTCCTCCTGCTCCTATTTTCTATGTTTCTAAACTCGATGGGCTGAAGGGCCTGTTTCCGTGCTGTATCTCTAAACTAAACTGAGAATACTAGCGTAGGAATTAATCTCTGAGTAGTTTTATATACTTTAATCAAATTAATGCCCACACTAAATAGCACACATCAAACGTACTGTGCTGAAAGTGTAAATTCTCATGAGCTGCAAGATCAGTCCAATTGTGTGCAAGGTTTGTTGGAGCTGCCAAAAACGACAAACTAGCAAATGCCTGGATATGGTACAAGTCTCTGTTTACATTTACAAATGATGCAATGCATTGGAAAGTTTACACCACTCCCTCTCCAGTTCATTGTGTCAGTCCACCTTTCACTTTTGGTCCAGCCGGCCTCCGTCCTGTCCCTTGTTCAATAAAGCACTCCAGCAAAGGCCCGACACCACCACAAAGCGTTTCCTGAACTCCCTCCAGGGGAGATGCACGGCCGTGTGACTGGTGGGTGGGAGAGCACGAGCAGTAACTCTTTGAACTCTCTGCCAGATGAACCTCCTGCTGAAGGAATACCTGCTGTCCACGGACACTGCTGAAGCTGAGCTCTGCCTGCGGAACCTGGAGGTGCCCCACTTCCATCATGAGCTGGTCTATGAGGTACCTTGGCCTTTGCTGCCCCGTTAACCTCTGCTCCCCCACCTCTCCCCCCTTTGAGTCTCTTGATCTACATGCGCTAGATCTGAAGACCACCGCACCCTGCGGGAAGTCACGAGGTTGGGTTATACTGTCTATGCGTGTGCCCACACCTTGCGGAAGGACAGCACTGGAGCAATTCGAGTCAAAAGCTGCTGGTCCTGAATTTGCTTGGTATCAGAAGCCATTCCAGACACATTTTCCCCTATTGGCTTTGGCAGAAGTCCCTTTGGCTTGCCGTTCTAACTGTTCCCTATTGGTTTGTACTTGCTAGAATTTAGAAGATTGAGGGGGGATCTTATAGAAACTTACAAAATTCTTAAGGGGTTGGACAGGCTAGATGCAGGAAGATTGTTCCCGATGTTGGGGAAGTCCAGGACAAGGGGTCACAGTTTAAGGATAAGGGGGAAGTCTTTTAGGACCGAGATGAGAAAAACATTTTTCACACAGTGAGTGGTGAATCTGTGGAATTCTCTGCCACAGAAGGTAGTTGAGGCCAGTTCATTGGCTATATTTAAGAGGGAGTTAGATGAGGCCCTTGTGGCTAAGGGGATCAGGGGGTATGGAGAGAAGGCAGGTACAGGATACTGAGTTGGATGATCAGCCATGATCATATTGAATGACGGAAACCACAGAGGAGTCGCAACCCACTGATCTTCACACCACATCCCTCCGCTTCATCCCGGAGGCAAACACTCCTCCTGGCTGCAGCAGCTTGTATGCCCAAAACCAAGTGCGATGCTCACGACATTGTCAGCTCTGCACAGAGGAAAGCAGACCCAGATTGGGCAACCACCTTGCAGGATGCCTCCAATCTGTCTCCACCAAGGACTGTAACCCCCTAACCTCTGTCTCCAGGGACCACCTCCCACTTGCAACCTTCAACCTCACCATCAATTGCAATCATTTCATCCCCCAGGCCTCTTTTGTTTCGGATCTGCAGTGTTAACAATATTCCTTCTGGTAATCCCAGGCAATTGCTCTGCTATTTTTCACCCCCTCACCTTCATTTAAATACCTTCTCAACTCTCATAGAGTGATACAGCGTGGAAACAGGCCCTTCAGCCCAACTTGCCCACACCAGCCAACATGTCCCAGCTACACTAGTCCCACCCGCCCGCATTTGGTCCATGTCCCTCTAAACCTGTCCTATCCATGTACCAGTCTAACTGTTCCTTAAACGTTGGGATAGTCCCCGTCTCAACTACCTGCTCTGTTCCATTCATCCACCACCCTTTGTGTGAAAAAGTCACCCCTCAGATTCCTATTAAATCTTTTCCCCTTCACCTTAAATGTTCTCTGGTCCTCGATTCCCCTACTCTGGGCAAGAGACTCTTTGCATCTACCCGATCTATTCCTCTCATTATTTTACACACCTCTAAAAGATCACCCTTTATCCTCCTGCGCTCCAAGGAATAGAGACCCAGCCTACTCAACCTTTCCCTATAGCTCACACCCTCTAGTCCTGGCAACAGCCTTGTAAATCTTCTCTGTACCCTCTCCAGCTCGACAACATCCTTTTGGTTCCGGTGCTATTCCCCATTCACACTTCCTTTCACCTCAAGTTTGTACTACTGATCACCCTCTCTCTCCTGTCTTCCACCCTGACACTTGCCTTACTCCTTTATCTCCACCCTGCCTTGTTCTCTGCCTCCTAAGTCTTGCTTCCCTCTTCCGATGACCCGCACACTTTCTTCCACAGATGCTGCCTGACCCGCTGAGCAGTTCCTGCTTCCATTTGCATGTCTTTCATCCTCTCACCCTTTCAGGTTGCTGCTGGTCCCCCCTGTGTGTAACATCCCGGTTTTGTCCCTGGACCTCCATTGACCTGTGCTTTCCTGCTCTGCCTGCAGGCTGTGGTGATGGCCCTGGAATCGACCAGTGGCAACGCCTCCGATCTGATTGTGAAACTCCTGAAGAGCTTGTGGGAATCTGGCTTTGTAACTCTCGATCAGATGAACCGGGTGAGTTTGCTGTTGCCTGGAAAATCCTCGTGGAAAAAGACCATGAGAAACAAAGGAAATCACCTTTAGTTTAGTTTAGTTTAGTGATACAGGCCCACCGGGTCCGGGCCGACCAGCGACCCCCGCACATTTACACTATCTTACACCCTCGAGGGACAGTTTTTACATTTACCAAACCTGTAGGTCTTTGGAGTGGGGGAGGAAACCGAAGGTCTCGGTGAAAACCCACGCAGGTCACGGGGAGAACGTACAGACTCCATGCAGACAACACCCGTAGTCGGGATCGAACCCGGGTCTCCGGCACTGCATTCGCTGTAAGGCAGCAACTCTACCGCTGCGCCACTGTGACCGCCCTCTTTTAACCTTGATATTTAGGTTTATCACCTCTAGCTGCAGTGTGGCCTATTTAATAGAGATCTCTGGGAAGGAGTAACTCAGTGGGACAGGCAGCATCTCTGGAGAGAAAGAATGGGTGATGTTTCGGGTCGAGACCCTTCTTCAGACATCCAGCATCTGCGGTTCCTTCTTTAGGAAGGAATGGTTTAAACTGAAGGAAGACACGATAAGCTGGAGTACATCAGCGGTTCAGACAGATATCTGTGGAGAGAAGCAATGGGGGACATTTCTGGTCGAGACCCTTCTTCATTCTGAAACATTCTGTGATTTCTCCCTTGTTTCTCTCGTAGCCCAGCATATTTCCTCTACTCCCAATATTTATAAAATTATGGTTTTGTAGTTGTCATTTCTAATAATTCCATTCAAGTTTCAGCAATCATATTCCATTGTGATTCCAAGCTGTGTGTGAAGCAAGAATTGTAGAGGTTCAGTTATCTCTGACTTTTCTTGGGTTCTTGTCATTCCTCTCAGCAGAAACATCTTATTGTTTACTGACCAAGGCTTTTCCCACTGTAAGTAACTCTACCGAATTCTTAGTTGCCATATTTCCCTGCATCCAAGATGCTATTTCTTACTGAAACAAGGCCCGAAAATTTACCCGCGTCTTGGAGGCCGAAGGTTAGGCCGAGCATTGCCACTCTCATAGCGACTGCTCCGTGGAACCTGCCACGCCTTCGACACTGGAACTGTGTGAAGTGGGAAGTGGCTGTGAAAGAACATCTCCGCTGTGGGGTGGGGAGTCTGGCCCGGGTCAGCACGGCCTGGGCTGCACAAAGTAGTAAACATGGCTGGGCCGCCAGGGGTAAAGTTGAGGGGAGGGCAGGAGCGTTGAGAAGGAGGGGGTCGGAGATCACTCATCGCTGCCGCTGCTCTCTGGGCGCGGAGCCACCGCATTGGGAGTGAGGTGGCCCGGGTGGTTGCGAGGGACCACACAGCGGAACCGGCCGCCACCTCAGCACCTTCTGCCGGCCTGCCCGCCAGCCAGCCACGGTGTCCTTCGGCACAGGCGCAACTGGTGGAGGTGGTGGGGTGCGTCTTCGACGCAGGTGCGTCTTCATTGCCGGGAAATACGGTAATTCCTGGCGATCCCAGCTCCTGCGCCCTGGCACTAATGATATTGTGATTTGTGCAGCTCTCTAAGCTGTAGTTTCTGAGAACCAGGTCGTTTCGCATCACGCTGAGGCTCATCCTAAATGCAACTGTTGGAAATGGCTGCCAGTCCCTGAGACAGTTGAGCTGCAGGGAGAGAGTTGGCTGAGACCACAAAGTCAGGCCCTATGTGGCCACTCGCCTGATGCTGAAGGTCAACACTATTTGGAAGGAGGCGGTGGAGAGATCCAGATTCCTGACTAAGTTTAGTTTTTTTTTTAGTTCAGATACAGTTTATCGATCGCTGGTCAGTGCGGAAACAGGCCCTTCGGCCCACTGTGTCCTCACTGACCAGCGATCCCTGCACATTAACGCTACCCTACACACACTAGGGACAATTTACATTTATACCAAGGCAAACAACCTACAAACCTGTACGTGTGGGAGGAAACCGAAGATCTTGGAGAAAACTCCCCGCAGGTCACGGGGAGAAAGTACAAACTGCGTACAGACAGCACCCGTGGTCAGGATCGAACCTGGGTCTCTGGCGCTGTAAGGCAGCAGCATGGTGCCATCCAAATAACAGGATGAAAACAGGTCATTGCAGTTCAAGGGAGATTGCAGCAGCCAGGTTTAGCTACACGAACAAGAGGGACTATTTTTAACAATTAATTAATTGTATCTGAGATACTTGGAATGACCTGGAGTTTATCCGAAGGTGATATAAGTGCAGGGTCAATTGTCTTTTATGACCATGACTTGCTGAACCCACAACCTTCCTTGTCCGCCCACCCCCCCCCTCTTCTTCCTCAGGGATTCAAGCGGGTCTTCGAAGCCATGCCTGAGATCAGCTTGGACGTGCCGAACTCCTACAGTACACTGAGGGGCTTTGTGGAGCTATGCCATCAACAAGGTGTTGTCACCAAAGCACTCCAGGAGCAGTGCCCTACACGGTAGGATGTGTCAAAGCTTCCCCTGAATTAGGCCTGAATCTCGTGAATCAAGTAACTAAAGTTTCAAAATCAAGCTTCAAGATAAGCAGTTGGGGGTAAGAAGTAGTGGACGTGGGTTCTGTAGAAGGGATGTTTAAGGAGTTTCAGAAAGGATAGGTTTTAGCACATTGGCCTTCATCATTCAGAGTATTTTGTATAGAAGTTGGGAGGCCATGTTGCAATTATATAAAACATTCATGAGTCTGCATTTAGAGTATTCTGTTCAGTTCTGGGCACCATGTTATTGGAAAGATGTTGTCAAGCTGGGGAGGGTACAGAGAAGATTTACAAGGATTTTGCCAGGACTAGAGTGTCTGAGCTATAGGGAGGGGTTGAGTAGGCTGGCTCTCTCTTGCTCACAAGTAGGTTAAGCGAGGACTAGAGGACATAGGTTTAAGGTGAAGGGGAAAAGGTTTAATCGGAATATATGAGGGGTAACTTTTTCCCACAAATGGAGATGGGTGTATGGAACAAGCTGCCAGAGGAGGTTGTTGAGTCGGGAACTACACCAAGAAACAGTTAGAAGGTACATGAATAGGACAGGTTTGGAGGGATATGGACCAAACGCAGGCAGGTGGGACTAGTGTAGCTGGCCGGTGTGGGCAAGTTGGGCTGAATGGCCTGTTTCCATGGCGTATCACTCTATGATTCTATAAAGCATAGATCACAGGGAAGCAAGGTGGGTAACGGTGATCGGAGTCCCAGGAGTGAGTGGTGCATCTGTACATGGATTTGAAGCAGAGAGAAGAGGCACAATGTTAGCCACCGTCAACACCTTTCTTCTTTCCCGTGGAACTGCGGCTCAGATTCAGAGGACCATTGTTGGGGTTTGGTTCTCCAGGGCCTTCCTAGTTTGGATCTCCATTATTTCGCATGCCTGCATAACACAATATCAATTTCCCTGATTCATAATGTCACAATATTTTGTGCAGGAGAGCGAAAAAAGTTACAGAGGGTGGTGGCGAACTGGATAGGACAGAGGGGAGATCTGCGATGTCGTGACACCAGGTCAAATGGAGGAAGTTGAGGGGTGATTGATCCTTTGTGTTGCCTGCTGCTAAATGCAGGGCAGTGGGACCAGCCCAGGGGTCAGGCTGTGTTACTGGGGGAAGTGAAACTGAGCTAACACGACAGATGGATAACTTGCAACAAAACAGAGAGAGAAAACGAGGGTACACAAAAGGCTGGAGAAACTCAGCGGGTGCAGCAGCATCTAAGGAGCGAAGGAGATACGCGACGTTTCGGGTCGAGACCCTTCTTCAGACTGGTCAGGGATCAGGGAAACGAGAGATATAGACGGTGATGTGGAGAGATAAAGAACAATGAATGAAAGATATGCAAAACAATATCAATGATAAAGGGAACAAGCCATTGTAAGCTGTTTGTGGTGTGAAAATGAGAAGCTGGTGCGACTAGGGTGGGGGAGGGAGATAGAGAGAGAGGGAATGCCAGGGCCCGAGGGCTGAGGGAGAGGTGGGAAGGGGAGGAGACAGCAAGGGTTAACGAATTGGCTGACGCTAAGATCAGGTTTTTTTTTTTTCCTTTCACATTTCCAATATTGGCAGTTTTTATGGTCCTTGTCTTAAATTGAGGGTCAGTGCATTAAAATAATTGTAAATCTGCTAGCACAGGAGTAGTGGGTAGTTAGGACATGTGTAGGAAGGAACTGCAGATGCTGGTTTACACCAAAGATAGACACAAAATGCTGGAGTATCTCAGCGGGTCAGACAGCATCTCTGGAGAGAATAGGTGACGTTGCAGGTCGAGACCCTTCAGTCTGAAGAAGGATCATGACCCGAAATGTCTCCTATTCCTTTACTCCAGCGATTCTGTCTGACCTGCTGAGTTACTTCAGCTTTTTTGTGTCTTATCTTCTGGGGGTTAGGACATGTCTGTCTGCTAACTTGCTGGGTGTTTTTGGGGGAGGATAGGATGGGGAGCTATGAAGATGAGATGCTCCGCAGCTACAGCTGCGTCGGGGGTGATGGAGGGGGAGCAGGGTTGCAGCAGCCACTGTGGTGGCTTCCCCCAGCTCCTTCAGTTGGTGGGCAGCGAAGATTCTCCTGCAGTAGTCTGTCCAGGGTGGTTCTTGTAGCTACAGCCGTAGGAGATCTTTAACATGGTCATGTCGTGAGCCAGCTGTTTTCGTTTGTTGGAGTGTAAGATATTACAGAAGAAGAACGTAGATACAAAACAAAGCACAGCTTTCCTGTACAAGCCGTGTGGGTCTATTTTATAAAAGTACACTGCGCATATTCACACATCTATACGGGACTGATAAGGTAATGAATATATCACATGACACAAATTACACCATTCTGGCACTCAAGTTGTTAAAGTTACAATTGCATTCATGAACACGACAAGGAGAAAGTGAAAAGATTCTGGGGCTGCAATGTACCCTTGTAGCCCAATGTACCCAATGTAGAGGACTGGGGGAGAATGTCTTTACCAAGAGTGGGGGGGGGGGGGGGGGGCAGGAATACAGGGTCTGGTTGCAAGGAGCACTCATGCAGTTAACGGGTGGATTAATGTAAGGGGGAAGGAGCGAGTGGATTAGTTTAGAGATACAGCGCAGAAACAGGCCCTTCGGCCCACTGGGTCCGCGCCGACCAGCGATCCCCGCACATTAACACCATCCTACTACTAGGGACAATTTACGCACACACCAAGCCAATTTACCTACATACCTGTAGGTCTTTGGAGCGTGGGAGGAAACCGAAAATCACGGCGAAAACCCACTCAGGTCACGGGGTGAATGGACCAACTCCATACAGACAGCACCCGTAGTCGGGATCGAACCCGGGTCTGGCAGTTATAAGGCAGCAACTCTACCCGCTGAGCCACCATGCCGCCCTGGGGAGGGAGGAGCAGGAGGATAGGTTCCTGCAGAGACGAGATGGGCCTAACGGCCCACTTCATACTTTAAAACTGGAGGCCCACAAAACCCTGATGTGGGGTTGGCAGTAATTTCTATTTTAAATGTGTAATGTTTAGTTTACCTCTAAGGTAAGCACTGGTCCTGCATAGGGGCCACTTGTTTCACTGGCATATATGAACAATAATGCCCTTTTATACATCTCCTTTAATGTACCAATACATCCCAAGCTATCTGACTGGATTATCATTAACACATTTCCACTGAACAACACAGGACCCAGATAGGTTGAATGACACAGATCTTTTCCCCAGGGAAGGGGAGTCAAGAACAAGAGGGCATAGGTTGGTGATGACAGGGGAATGATAGAAACCTGAGGGGCAAATTATTTGCACAGACAAAGGAGGGTATATGGACGGAGCTAACAGAAGAGGTGGTTGAGGCAGATCTCAGAACAACATGCAAAACTCATTTGGACTGGCTGAGTTTAGTTTATTGTCACGTGTACCGAGGTACAGTGAAAAGCTTTTAGCGTGCTACCCAGCCAGCAGCAAGACAATACGTGATTACAAACAAGCCATTCACAGTGTATAAATACATGATTTGAGGAAGGACATCCTTGTGATTGAGGCAGTGCAGCGTAGGTTCACGAGATTGATCCCTGGGATGGCGGGACTGTCATATGAGGAAAGATTGAAAAGACTAGGCTTGTATTCACTAGAGTTTAGAAGGATGAGGGGGGGATCTTATAGAAATATATAAAATTATAAAAGAACTGGACAAGCTAGATGCAGGAAAAATGTTCCCAATGTTGGGCGAGTCCAGAACCAGGGGCCACAGTCTTAGAATAAAGGGGAGGCCATTTAAGACTGAGGTGAGAAAAAACTTTTTCACCCAGAGAGTTGTTAATTTATGGAATTCCCTGCCACAGAGGGCAGTGGAAGCCAAGTCACTGGATGGATTTTAGAGAGAGTTAGATAGAGCTCTAGGGGCTGGTGGAATCAATGGATGTGGGGTTATTGATTGGGGACGATCAGCCATGATCACAATGACTGGCGGTGCTGGCTGGAAGGGCCGAATGGCCTCCTCTTGCACCTATTTTCTATGTTTCTCTGATAAACGGGAATAACGTTTCGTGCAAGATAAAGCCAGTAAAGACTGATCGAAAATAGACTGAGGATCTCCGATGAGGTAGGTAGCAGTTCAGGACTGCTCTCTGTTAAATAGCAGGAAAGCACCTTGTTATTTTTAGCACAGCATCTGAAGGCAGGGATCCCGGTGGGTCGGAGTCCTGGGTGTAGAACCTCCTGTGCAGTGTTGGGCGGGATGCAGCTTAAGTGCAAGGTGTAACAGCAGCCCATTCATTATTTGCGAGACATTGATTATCTTTGCTCAGCGTTGCATAGTCATCCACTCTCTCCCTCTCCAGCGACAACAGGAGCTCTGAGGACCATGGCACCAGGAACTGCATTGCTGAAGCAGCTCAGTAAGAGGCCTGGAGGTCAGATGGAACATGATGCGGCAGAGGGAGGGAGGCCTGAGCCAGGGTGGTGTTTGGTTCTGGAGAATGGAGGGGTCTGAGGGTGCATCAGGTGGGGAAGCAATGCTGTCAGAGTTCCATTAATTGGTCTGCCTGCTGCCATGATAAAAAAAAATGCAAACCCTACGCTATAAATGTGCTTCTGAACTCCCTTCTCATAAGCATGGTATCCCCTGCTCCATTTTGATCTTGGATCTTGTGGACTTAGTGCTGGAGGGTTTATTTTAGAGCTCGGGCCAATGGATTGTGGAACTTTGAAATGCTTCCTGTTAAAATGGAACTTTTCAGGAATGATTTGGTTGGGAGTGGGTTTACTCGGTGTGTTCGCACACTGCAGTGAAGAATAATCAACCGTAAATCCAATCTGTAACATTTAGAGTCTCTGAGGCCTCTTGAAAATAAAACAGTTTGCTTGATCATGATGTCTGTGGATTTATTTGTGATCTAATGCAAGGAGAGTGTTATGGAGATACGTGGATAGGACAGGCTTGGAGGGATATGGACCAAGCGCAGGCTGGTGGGACTAGTGTAACTTGGACATGTTGGGCCGATGTGGGCAAGTTGGGTCGAAGGGCCTTTTTCCACACTGTATTACTCTATTTGCAATGGGCAATTAACGTGTGCAGTTGGGACGTAGGAAGAAGTTAGTTTGTTTGGGAGTGTGGGGAAGTGGGGGTGAAATGGAACCCGCAAGTTTCTACAGGGGAGATGCTACAGGCGGAGTGAGGATGAGGCAGCCCGTCAAGTCAAGTCAAGTCAAGCTTTATTCGTCACTTGCCCATAAAGTGCAAGTGAAATGAATTTGCCAGCAGCGGTACAATAAAAAAGAACACACAAAAACACAATAAACATTTAACACAGCATTCATCACCGTGGTGGAAGGCACAACATTTGGTCAGTCCTCCTCCATTTTCCCATGTGGTCGGGATCTCAACCCTCCGCAGTCGCCGCTATTCAGACAAGGTAAGCCCAGATAAGTCCTGAATCGGTGCCTCCCCACTGGAGACCGTGGCTTCAAGATGGTGTAGGCCGCAGGCCGGTGATCGAAGATTTAAAGTCCCGCCGCGCCGCAGCCAGAAGCACCGCAGACGGCAGGGCCGGCAGTCGGAGCTACTCTCCAGGGAACCCTGGCGAGGGATGGTAAGTCCCCGGATGGTAAGTAGGCCTAGAAGTAGGCCGCGGGCCAATGGTCGGAGCTCTTCTCCGGGGTCCCCAATGGGGGATCCCAGGCTGCGGATACTACACCAGCTGGAGCACTGCAGACCACGGCTTCAGGCTGCCGCGGGCTAGCGAATGGAGCGCTCCCCTCAACACCCCCCCCCCCCCCCCCCCCCCCCCCCCCCCCCCCCGCAACGAGAGTCCATGCTGCGCCCGCAGCCAAAGCCCCGGGCGAGTCTCCGGGAAAGGCTGCACCAATCCTCAATGTTAGGCCACGGGGGAGGCGACATGGAAAAAGTCACCTCTCTGTGGGGGAGGCGACCTAAACAGTTTCCCCCTTGCCCCCCACACCCACCCCCCACACAAGACTCACAGAGAAACATTAAAAGCACACATTAAGACACACTAAAAAACACGCTGCTGGCAGGGCTGCCGGCTTGCAGCGCCCCCACTGACCACCATGTGCCACTGTGCCACTGTGCTGTCCTCTTCTGGGAGCTTGCATTGATCTGACTTTTGCAGACCTCAAAGTGACCATTTTTAAGTAGCAACAACTGCCCAGTGACCAATACATGGAGACTGACAATCCAACTTGGCAATCAAGACCTGGCAGAGCTCCCCAGATGCTGGAGGCAAGGTATAGCACAGTGCTGATGACTTCTGGATCATGTGGTATAATGAGCAAGGCCAGTGTATAACTTCCCGTGTGTATGTAGACGTATACTAGACTAAGTGGGACCAGTTGGGTCCCAGTCACATGGGAGGCCTGGTCTCTCAATGCAACCCATTCCCCCAACGCAATATTCGACCACTCACCCATTGCCCCCATGGGACGTCTGAACCACCAACGCAACCCGTTCCCCAACGCAAGTTCCCTCAACGCAACCCGTTCCCCCAACACAATATTTCACCACTCACCCATAGCCACCAACTGTGCAGGGGCTGTGCATTTTCCCTTATTCTCACTCCCTCATTTTAAACTTAAAAAAAAATGCAATTGCACTTGCTAGTGCTGGCAGGACTCAGTGTCCTGGGATTGCAACATTGTATCGAGCAGGGCTACAATCCCATTGTGATGTCATAGCTGTAAGTGCCAGTGCAGAGGGAAGACATTTTTCTCAAATTGAGGTTTTGTAAATATAAAAATGTGAATAACTTTCAAAATATAATATCAATCTGAACGAAACTTGATACAATACACCACAGGACAATGGTGAATAAGGTGGTGCAACAATTGTTGTGCTATCATGTACCGTTTTGGCGTAGTTGGGTCATGAAAAGCACACTTAAAAACAAGCACGCAGGACCACCCGCCGGCCCTGTTTTCTCCAGCAGGGCGGCGATGAAGTTGTACTTGAGGTGGGGGCTGTCGGGGGGGGGGGGGTGAGCATCCTGGAGCCGGGGAAGGGGGGGCATGAGGCGGGGGCTGTCGGGGTGGGGTGAGGGCGAATGTCCTGGAGACGGGCGAGGGAGAGGGCTTAAGGGCGGGGCTGTTGGTGGGGGGGTGAGCGTCCTGGAGCTATGGGAGGGGGGAGGGATTGAAGCGGGGGCTGTCGGAGGGGCAAGCATCCTGGAGACGGAGGAGGGGGAGTGAGAGGCCAAAGGTACCCAGCGCGGCCTCTCCCAGCCTCCGGCCCCTGCACCGGCTCCAACCCCAGCCCAGTGCCCGGTGGGGGGGGGGGGGGGGGGGGGGGGGGAGAGCATAAATTAAAATAGAAGGAAACTTACCCGTGGAGCCGTTGGATCACCGTTGTGATCGGAAAAAATGATGGCAGTCTGAAATTGTGCAAAGACCACTGAGGACCCGTGTGGTGTCCTTTGTGATACGTGTCAAGTGAAGACCGCAAGTGGGGGCAGAGAAAGTGGGGGCTCTGTTTTATTTTTGCAAAATATACCATCAATCTGAACGAAATTTGTTTAATTTACATCACAAGACAATGGTGAGTAAGGTGGGCCAAATGTTGTAGTGCTATCGTGTATAGTTTTGCGCAAACACAAACCGGGCAAACAAACGGACAAACAAACAAGATGAGAGGTTTAGTAATATAGAGATACACACACACACACACACACACACACACACACACACACACACACACACACACACACACACACACACACACACACACACACGTATACACACACATGTATACACACAAACATGTATGTGCACACACATGCACATATACACACACACGTATACACATGCATGCATTTATATACACACACATATATACACACACATGCACATACATATATACACACGCACATATATACATTAAAAAAATATATATATACACGTATTCACGCACACATACGTACACATAAAAACAAACTAATAGTGCAGAAGTGTTCAAGTGTGTGATGACAACTGGGAAATTGTTCTTGAATCTGATGATTCATGCTTTCAAGCGTTTTGGAATTCAAAAATCAATGAATTTCCTGATATGGCAAGTTTTACTGGCAGAGGCCGACTTGCAGTCTGCCATTGGTCAGGTGAGCTGGTCACTCTTGTGTGATTGCTCAGTATTGCTCAGCATACACACACGAGGCCGGACCTGCTGAGTGTTCCCAGCATTTTTTTACATTATTTTACTTTAGATACCCAGCATCTGTAAGCCTACTGAGTCGATGTTGACCATCGAACACCAATTTTGTTCATTAATCCCACACTAATCGCATCTTATACTAGCCTCACTCTACCACCACCTAACGGCCCACCATTCACCTACAGTACTTACTGGGGACAATTTGCAGTGGCCATTTGATTCAGCAACTTGCACGCCATTGAGATGTGGGAGAAGATGGCAAACCCGATGGAACCCAACGCAATCACAATAAGACCATCAGCAGACTTCAGCTCCTGATTAAAGCTGGATATCTGGTGCTGTGAGGAAGCAGCACCACCAGCTACACCGCAGTCTTGCTCTAAATTCCCAAAGAGCAGTGTTTCAAAATGTTAGGGAGGTTTGAATGGCTGAGGGAATCATCTGGGTCAAGGGAGATAACTGGTTGTAAAACAAAAAACATCACCCCAGCTTTCACAGAGCACATCGGAGGATGAAATATTGCATAAGGTCATAGGTGATAGGAACAGAATTAGGCCAATTTGGCCCATCAGGTCTACTCTGCCATTCAATCATGGCTGATCTATCTCTCCCTCCTAACCCCATTCTCCTGCCTTCGCCCCATAACCCCTGACACCCGCAATAATCATTATTGGATCATCTTTTGATTTCCATCTACATTGTGCCTCCACGAAGAATAGGAATTCCTGTTTGTTCCTCTTCAGTTCCTCTTTGGTTCAAACCAACATCTGAAGTTCCTACACAATTCTCATCTTGGCTTACGAGAAGGTATTTTGGTGAGAAGATCTTTACTTTTTTGTTTAGCTTTAGAGATACAGCGCGGAAACAGGCCCTTCGGCCCACCGGGTCCGCGCCGACCAGCGCTCCCCGCACATTAACGCCATCCTACACCCACTAGGGACAATTTTTACATTTACCAGGCCAATTAACCTACAAACCTGTACGTCTTTGGAGTGTGGGAGAAAAGCGAAGATCTCGGAGAAAACCCACGAGGGTCATGGTGAGAACGCAGAAACTGCATACAGACAGCACCTGTAGTCGGGATCGACCCCGGATCTCTGGCGCTGCATTAACTGCATGGCAGCAACTCCACTGCTGCGCCACCGTGCCCAAGGTCTTGGAATAGCCTTTGTGACGTCATGTATTGGTTTCAGGAACTACAATCCATTTGTTGAAGAACATATGTTTTGGTTGAGAGTATTGAATTTTGGGGAAGAGCGGGTTTAGAGAGATGAAGTGTCCTGTGTGACAGGAGAATGGATGAACTCGGGAAAGATTGATTTGCAGAATGAATTGAGGTTGTGGGATGGGATTGTGCAGTGAGCAAGTGTATTGAGACAGAAGGCAGGTTGGATATTGGGTAAAGGATGGTGGGAGCCAGACAGAGATACAAAGATACAGCAAAGAAACAGGCCCTTCGGCCCACCAAGTCCACACCGACCAGTGATCCCGGCACACTAACACTAGCCTGCACACACTAGGGACAATTTACAGTTAGCTTGGGGGATGAAGCGTCATTTGGTGGGAGCTGGCTGGGAATGACAGATATTTAGGGAAGCAGTATTCCTGACTGCAGCAGCAGGCGAGATACCCCAGCACCCTTCAGCTCTGCTACAGGCCTGCTCCTTCAGTTCTGAATATCTTTGATGTTTGGGCTATAGGCCTGGCTGCATTGTGCATATGCGATGTCTATTTTTACTTCGGAGTCATGTGAGTGATTTGTGAAGAAGCCCCGCCTGGCGCTTAGAAACAGCAATTACGTCGACGCTGACCGGCAGACAGAAGCAAGAGCTGCCAGAGCGCAGCTCCTCGCAGCGGCCGGAACGGACCCGCAGGTAAGTCAAGGAAAAAATAGGGGACGTTCTAAAACAGACGTTTACGCTGGTAGAACCAGCAAAAGTGAAAGTAAAAAAATTCAAAAAATTAATCGAGTCATGCTGGCGTACTGATTTAGCCAGATAATAAAAATGAAAAATGGAGAAGTCTCAAAGAAAAATTTCGCGGGTAAAAAGATCGTCCCGGGGAGAAGCTAAAGAGTCGGGACAAGAGATTAGTGCGGATCCAGTTCCGATACGGTGGCCGCTGATTCACCCGTTAGTGAGACTACAATTTCTCCAGAAATACAAACCACGGAGGAAAATGTTCCTAGAAAAAGTAAAAAGAAATCCGTGAGGCCCGTGGTTTCTGATGATGACTCTGATAATGAAAGTCCTCCGGATAATAAAGCTGTATGGCTTAAAATGGAACATATGGAGAGAGTGCTCCAAAATATTATGAGACAAGGGTCAAAGTACCAGAAATTTCCCAAAATGACCCTGAGGGGTTTGAATATCCAGAATATGGCTATGTGCCAAATTGGGAATTTGAAACTCCAGACCAGGAACAAGGGTGGAGGAGTCTCATTGGATGAAATTCCAGGTGTATCAGGGCTGCAAAAGTCAGACCCTGCAAGTGGTGATGTGGATTATGAGTGCACACCACAAATAAAGAAGAATGAGGACATATGTGCCTGATATGGCAAAAGATTTTGCTATACCTGAAGGAAGTGGTGAGGCTATGGAAGAAAACCTAGCTGCCAGTATTAATTTTACTTCGGAGTCACGTGAGTGACTACGTGAAGAGCCGCCTGGCGCTGGCAAACGGGCATTACGTCGACGCTGACGGCGGAAGGAGGAGCTTGCAGTAAGGAGCAGCTCCTCGCAGCGGTCGGAACGGCCCCGCAGCTAAGTGCAGCAAAATCGGGACGTTGTTTAGCGTACGCTGGGTGGGTCCAGCAAGCGAAAGTTAAAAGTAAACAATTTCAGAGTCGCGTAACGTGCTGATTTAGCACTGATAATAAAGAAAATGGAGAAATCGGCAAAGAAAAAATTCGCGGGTGTAAAAGATCTTCCCGGGGTGAAAATAAAAAAATAACGGGACAAGAAGCTAGTGCGGATCCGGTTTCCGGTTCCGATACCGGTGGCCCGCTGATATACACGATAGCGAGTTTCTAGATTCTCCAGCAATAATAACCACGGAGGGAAATGCTCCTAAAAAATGTAAAAAGAAATTGAGAGGCCCGTGGTTTCTGATGACTCTGATACTGAAAGTCCTCCAGATAATAAAACTATGTGGTTAAAAATGGAGCATATGGAGAAAGTTCTCCAAAAAATCATGAGACAAGGATCACAGTACCAGAAGGATCCCAAAAAAGCCCTGAGGGGTTTGATTATTCTGAATATGGCTGTGGGCCAAGTTGGGAGTTTGAAACTCCGGACCCAGGATTTGGGCCCGAAGAAGTCTCATGGGGTGAAATCCCAATTGATTTAGGGCTGCAGAAGGCAGACCCTGCTGGTGGTGATTTGGATTTTGAATGCACACCACAAAGTAAAAAGAAAGGCCAAATGTTGCCTGGGATAGCAAAAGAATTTGCTATACCTGAAGGAAGTGGTGAGGCTATGGAAGAAAACCTAGCTGTCAACATAAATTATATGGTATCTCACCAACTTCATGATTCTGTGATGATTGAAACATCAGAATTATATAAAACGCCAGGAAATTGTGCCTCATTGGAAGTGCCTACGGTTAATCCGTTGATATGGACATCCATGACTCCAAGTATGCGGAGCTCAAGAAAGTGAGATTTCAAAAAATCCTCAAACTAATTTCTGCTGCCGTTACGGCTATGGGAGACAAATGGAGAGATTGGAGATGGATAAGATTCAAAAGATACTTTGGGCTTATTGTGCAATTCTTTCTATGAAATTAATTGTATGAGGAAAATGGCGATTCGGCCATATATTTCACCCTAGGTTTGCAAGCCTGTGTCGAGCAAGTGGTGTTCAAGCTCCTGGGTATCTGTTTGGAGAAAATCTGCTCTAAACAACTGAAAGAGTTGATGAAGAAGCTAATATTTTAGCGGTATGAAACCTTTGTCTTTGGGACAAAAAAGATATTTTTTCGCCCGAGGGGTTTTGATTTTGGAAATAGAGGCAGAAATTGTCAAGGAAGTATTATCGTCATGCACAGCCATGCTTACCCGTATTCGGGAGAAGAAGGAGACCACCACGCTCATATGGAGAGGTATTAAAGACTTGTTCTATCCTTAAAGAAAATGCGGATAAAATCTCCAGTTGGAGGGAGATTACAAAAGTTTTATAAAGACTGGCTTACTATTACTTCTGATCGATTTTTATTACAAGCAGTTTCAGGAGCCACTATTACATTTAAAGAAGGGGTTAATCCTCCTGTACAGAATAAACCTGCTTATTGCTTTCGTGTTACTGCTATTGAAAAGCAGAGATTAATGTGGAAATTGACAAATTATCTGAAAAATGGGGTAATTGAAAATCACTTTTGAACACGAGCATCAATTTGTCTCTAATATTTTTTCGAAGAAATAAAAAGATGGTGGATGCAGAATTATTCTGGACCTTACAGATCTAAATAAGTTTGTAGAATACAAACATTTTTAAAATGGAAACATTTAATACTGCAAGATATTTAATTTCAGCAGGTTGTTATATGGCTAAAGATTGATTTAAAAGACGCCTATTTTCTGTACCTATACATCAGTTCTTCCGGAGCGGGTACTTAAAATTTAATTGGCTGGGACAATTATGGCAGTTTAAAGCTTTGCCAAATGGACTGAGTTCAGCTCCCAGGCTCTTTACGAAACTGTTGAAACCAGTTTTTAGCCCAATTAAGAGCACAAAAACACATCGTTATGGCTTATCTCGATGTCATTCTAATCATTAATGATAATCAAGAGTCAGGTGAGAACTCAGTTTCAGTTACTAAAGCTTTGTTTGAAAAGCTATGGGTTCTTGATTCATCAATTAAATCCAGCTGCAGCCAGCACAATCAATTAACTTTTTGGGGTTTGTAATTAACTCAGTGACTATGTTAATAACTTTACAACAGATAAAGTCGATGATATTTTGGTAACTTGTAATAATCTCATTCACAAACCTTATCCTTCCATCCGAGAAGTAGCGAAAACCATTGGTAAACTAGTAGCAGCATTTCCTGCAGTAGAATTTGGTCCATTACATTATCAAAATCTTCAAAGGGACAAAATAAGAGCTCTCAAGAGAAGGCAGGCCACTTTGATAGGCCTATGCAATTAACAAAGAAGCTATGTTGGAATTACAATGGTGGGTTAAAAATGTCCCACAAGCTGCTAAAAAACATTCTGATTAAACAGCCTGAAATGGTTTTACAAACTGATGCTAGTGCTCTCGGATGGGGGGCAACAGATTCATCCTCCAGTTGTGGAGGTAGATGGAAAAAGTTCAAGAAGAAACGTTTCTTCAAACTTTGGTATTAACTATTTAGAGTTATTGGTGCTTTCTATGGACTAAAAGCATATTTGTTGTTCAAAATAAGGGTTACATGTATTAATACAGTTAGACAATAAAAACGGCTGTTGCATATATTAATCACATGGGGGGAGTTAGATCAGTATCATGTGATTGTCTGGTCAATTGAAATATGGCAATCAATGGTGTGTTGACCGCCAAATTTGGATTTCAGCAAACTACATTCCAGGTAAAGACAATGTGGTGGCAGATAAAGATCAAGGATATTTAAAGATAACACAAGAATGGATGCTTAATCCAGCAATATTTAAGAATATTGTAACCCAATTGGTTTACCAGAAATTGATCTGTTTGCATCAAGGCTTAATCATCAATTGCCTAAATATGTGTCTTGGGAACACGATCCAGATACAGTAGCAGTAGATGTTTTTTTCATTGAATGGGGAATATGTTCTTTTATGCTTATCCACCATTTGCTTTGTTTCAGAAATGTCTGAAGAAAATAGAACAAGATTCTGCCACCTGGATTGTTTGGTAGTTCCAAATTGGCCAACACAACCTTGGTTCCATTAATGCTGAATATGATTTAAAGAACCATATATGTCAATTCCTAACTGTAGTGATATTTTGATTAATCCAGTAACTAAAGAAATTTATCCATTATATGCATATATGAATTTATTAATCTGCAGGTTTTGAACAGACACTACAGGAGCTGGGATTGTCGGACAAAACTATGGAAGTTATAGTCGCATCATGGGCGAGATAGCACACAAAAACAATATATGACACATATAAAGAAACGGGAAGAATTTGCACACAGTCAAATATTTCTTATGATACTGTGAATATTGCAATGTTTTGGAGTTCCTTGCCAAATTGCATTTGAGCAACATTTAAGTTACAGTGCCATTAACACTGCACGCAGTGCATTTTATCTTATTTAGGACTAATGTCTGACCAGAAAAATCAATTGGATCACATCCATTAATATCTAGATTCATGAAGGAATCTTTAACATCAATCCACCCAAACCTGATACACAGAGATTTGGGATGTGAGCATTGTACTTACCTTACTTAGGCAATGGACTCCAATTGAAGGATTGTCATTGGAAAGATTAACATTGAAATTAATAATGTTAATGTCATTGGTCTCAGCTCAAAGAGTGCAACTTTACAATGTTGCGTTTAGACTGTATGCATGTGACTACAGATAACATTGTGTTCTATGTTTACGATCTGATCAAACAAAGCAGACCAGGGAGATCTGGAGCTAAGGTAACCTTTCAAGCTTATCCTATTGATCCTACTTTGTGTGTGGTTAAACATTTTGATCAATATGTTAAAGTTACTGAAACTCTTCGAGGAAATGAAAAAAAACATTAATGATTACGCATAAAAAAGCCACACACAAAAGCTTCAGTTCAAACTATCTCAAAATGGTTGAAACAGGTGTTGGCTTTTAGCAGGAGTAGACACTGAGGTGTTCAAATCTCACTCCACCAGGGCTGCAGCTACGTCCGCGGCGAAGGGGCGGGACGTACCACTCGAGCATATTTTAAAAATCGCAGGGTGGAGTAAAGAAGAAACTTTTTCAAAGTTTCTACAATAAACCTGTTCACACTATGACAAGCTTTGGCCACGCGGTGTTTGGGTTCACTATAGTCACCACATGCTTTGTTTTACTATTGATTACTATAATCAGTTATGTAGTCACTTATATCTTTTATCACTTGTAATCATTCCCTCGGATATAAGGAGGGTTATTATATGTTCTTTAAACCATTAAAAAGTTAATTATGGAAAGAACTAATATTAGTCTGGTTTCTCATGTATGTATTTACTTAGCCGGACTGTCGTACTGATTAATTCTACGACATAAAAAACACAGAAAGCTTTAAAATCTTCACGTAGTCACTCACGTGACTCCGAAGTAAAACAGTAAGATTAAACGAGAACTTACCAGTTCGAAGTTTGATCGTTATTTTATGAGGAGTTACGATGAGGGATTACGTGCCCTCCACTCCCACCCTCATAAAAATAAATGATCATCTGGTAGTTTCTAAGTCTATTATGAGCTTACTATTTTACTTCGGCTATTTGGTGTTCTGTGTTTTTCATGCCGCTGCTTTGAAGTATGCCGTTTGCCAGCGCCAGGCGGGCTCTTCACGTAATCCCTCATCGTAACTCCTCATAAAATAACGATCAAACTTCGAACTGGTAAGTTCTCGTTTAATCTTACTATTATATGGTATCTCACCAACTTCAAGATCCTGTGATGGTTGAAAACAGCAGAATTATATAAAACACCGGAAAATTGCACCTCATTGAAGGTACCTATGGTTAATCCCGTCTATATGGACACCTATGACTCCAGGCATGAGAGAACAAGAAATAAGATTTCAAAGAATCCTCAAACTGATTTCAGCTGCCATTACTGCTTTGGAAGGCAAATGGAAGGGGCGGAAATGGTTAAAATCCAAAAAGATACTTTGGGCTTATTGTGCAATTCCTCTCTATGAAATTATTGTATGAAGAAAAATTGCGATTCGGCCCATATTTCATCCAAGGTTTGCAGGCCTGTGTCGATCAAGTGGTGTTCAAGCTCCTGGGTTATCTATTTGGAGAAAACCTGCCTAAACAAATAAGAGAAATGGATGAAGAGGCTAAATCTATTAGCCACATGAGACCTTTCGTTTTTGGACAAAAAAGGTATTTTTTGTCGAGGAGGGGATTTGATTTTGGAAACAGAGGCAGGAATATGATAAGAAAATATTACCATCCGACACAGCCTAATGTTCACCCGTTTACGGGGAGAAGGAGACCACCACGTTCATATGGAGGTACAAAAACTTTATTCTATTCTGAAAGAAACTGTGGACAAATCTCCAGTTGGAGGGAGATTACAAATGTTTTATGATGAATGGCTTGCCATCATATCTGATCGGTTTATTTTACAAACAGTTTCAGGAGCTACAATAAACATTTAAAGGTGTTAATTCTCCGGTACAAAATAAACCTGCTTATGGTTTCATGTTTTCTGCTATTGAAGAAGCAGAAATTAATGTGGAAATTAACAAATTGTTTTAAAAAAGGTGTTATTGAAAAAACTGTTGAACATAAACATCAATTTGTGTCAAATATCTTTCCAAGAAGTAAAAAAGATGGTGGTTGCAGAATTATTCTGGACCTTACAAACTTTAATACATTTGTCGAGTATAAACATTTTAAGATGGAAACGTTCAACACTACAAGACATTTGATATCAGCAGGTTGTTATATGGCTACAATTGATTTAAAGGATGCATACTATTCAGTACCAATACATCGATTTTTTTCGAAGGTATTTAAAATTTAATTGGCTGGGACAGCTGTGGCAATTTAAAAGCTTTACCAAATGGGTTAAGTTCAGCTCCAGGCTCTTCACAAAGCTATTGAAACCAGCTTTAGCACAATTAAGAGCACAAAAAGCACATCATTATGGCTTATCTGGATGACATTTTAATTATCAGTAATAATCAGGAATCAGCTGGAAAATCAGTTTCAGCAACTAAAAACGTTATTTGAGAAGTTAGGTTTCTTGATTCATTGAATTAAGTCCCAGCTGCAGCCAGCACAGTCAATTAACTATTTAGGGTTTGTGATTAACTCAGTTACTATGTTAGTAACTTTGCCAACAGATAAGATTGATGATATTTTAACGGTATGTAGGGGTCTCATTCACAAACCTTATCCCTCCATCCGTTAAGTAGCGAAGGTTATTGGTAAACTAGTAGCAGCATTTCCTGCAGTAGAATTTGGTCCATTACATTACCAAAACCTTCAAAGGGACAAAAATAAGAGCTCTAAAAAAAGCGAACAGGCCATTTTGATAGGCCTATGCAATTAACAAAAGAAGCTTTATTGGAATTGCAATGGGGATTGAAAATGTTTCACAAGCTGCTAAAAACATTTTAATACAACCCCCTGAAGTATTTTTACAAACAGATGCAAGTGCTCTCGGATGGGGGCGACAGATACATTTACCAGTTGTGGGGGCAGATGGACTGTCCAAGAGGAAATGTTTCTCTCAAACATATGGTATTAACTATTTAGAGTTATTGGGGGCATTTTATGGATTAAAAAGCCTATTGTTCTACAAAAGAATCTGCATGTACTGATACAATTAGACAATAAAACAGCTGTTGCATATATTAATCACATGGGGGGAGTCAGATCGGTATCATGTGATTGTCTGGTCAATTCAGATATGGCAGTGGTGTATTAAGCACCAAATTTGGATTTCGGCAAATTATATCCCAGGTAAAGACAATGTGGTGGCAGACAACAGATCAAGGGTGTTTAAAGACAACACAGAATGGATGTTGAACCCAGTAGTTTTCAGTAAAATTGTGATTCAATATGGGTTACCAGACATTGATCTGTTTGCATCAAGATTAAATCATCAATTGCCTAAGTATGTGTCTTGGGAACCAGATCCAGATGCAGTAGCAGTAGATGCTTTTTCACTACATTGGGGGAATATGTTCTTTTATGCTTTCCCCTCCATTTGCTCTGGTTCAGCAATGTCTGAAGAACATAGAACAAGATTCTGCCACAGGATTATTGATGATTCCATATTGGCCGACACAACCATGGTTCCCGTTGATGTTAAACATGATTAAAGAACCATATATGTCAATTCCTAGCAGCAGTGATTTGTTAATAAAACCCAGTAACCAAAGAAAATTCATCCATTACATGCTTATATGAATTCGTTAATCTGCAGGTTTTGACCAGACCACTACAAGAGCTTGGATTGTCGGATAGAACTATGGATGTTATATAGTCGCATCATGGCGAGATAGCACTCAGAGACAATATTGACACATATAAAGAAATGGGAAGTTTTTTGTAGACAATCAAATATATCTTATCATACTGTGAACATTGCAAATATATTGGAGTTCCTTGCGAGTTGCATTTTGAGCAGCACTTAAGTTTATAGTGCCATTAATAGTGCACGTAGTGCTTTATCATCTTATTTAAGACAAAATTTCTGACCAGAAATCAATTGGATCACACCCATTAATATCCAGATTTATGAAAGGAATCTTTAACAAAAATCCACCCAAACCAAGATATACAGAAATTTGGGATGTCAGCATTGTACTTACTTTACTTAGGCAATGAACTCCAATCTAAGTTATATCATTGGAAAAGTTAACATTTAAATTAGTAATGTTAATGGCATTAGTATCAGCACAAAGGGTGCAAACATTACACATGCTACGTTTAGATTGTATGCATGTGGCTTCAGATAACATTGTGTTTTACTTTTACGATCTGATCAAGCAAAGCAGACCAGGGAGAAGTGGAGCGAAGGTAATGTTTCAAGCTTACCCTATTGACCCAACATTGTGTGTAGTTAAACATTTGAATCAATATATAAAAGTTACCAAAACTCTTCGAGGTGATGAAAAAGCGTTTAATGATTACGCATAAGAAACCACACCCAAAAGCTTCAGTACAACAATTTCAAGGTGGTTATAACAGGTGTTACTTTTAGCAGGTGTAGACACTGATGTGTTCAAATCTCACTCCACCACGGCAGCAGCTACGTCCGCGGCGAAGTTACAGGACGTACCACTCGAACACATTTTAGAAACCGCAGGGTGGTGTAAAGAAGAAACTTTTTCAAAGTTCTACAATAAACCTGTTTGCACAATGACAAGCTTTGGACACACAGTGTTGGGTTCACTACAATCACCTGCTTTGTTTCACTATCGATTTATATTATCGATTATTTTATCACTTATATCTTTTATCACTTTGTAATGTTTCCCCAGATGTAAAGAAAATGGGGTTATTATATGTTCTTTTATCATTAAAAGATTTATGAAAAGAACTAAAAACTGATCTGGTAAAAGGTTATTTACTCATGTATGTGTTGACCTAGCCGGACTGTCGTATGGAATGATTCTACGACATAAAAAAACACAGAAGCTTCAAAATCTTCACGTAGTCACTCACGTGACTCTGAAGTAAAATAGTAAGATTAAACGAGAACTTACCAGTTCGAAGTTTGATCGTTATTTTATGAGGAGTAACGATGAGGGATTACGTGCCCTCCACTCCCCACCCTCATAAAATAAATGATCATCTGGTAGTTCTAAATCTATGATGAGCCTTACTATCTTACTCCGGCTATTGTGTTCTGTGTTTTTCATGCAGCTGCTTTGAAGTATGCCTTTCTAGCGCCAGGCGGGCTTCTTCACGTAATCCGCTCATCGTTACTCCTCATAAAATAACGATCAAACTTCGAACTGGTAAGTTCTCGTTTAATTTTACTATTAGCATTGCACGTCTTTTGGTGTCACTGTGTATGTTCCATCAAAGACATGGCTGTCAGCCCACAGATCGTTCTCTAATGTATTGGTATTAGTGTTGGAGGGAGGAACTGCACTTGCTGGTTTAAACTGAAAATGGACACAAAATGCTGGAATAACTCAGCGGGACAGGCAGCATCTCTGGAGAGATGGAATGGGTGACTTTTCAGAGTGAGACCCTTTTTCAGTATTGCTTTATTATTGCTGTGTATACCATGTTTTCTTCCTTGAAAAGCCTTGCTTTGTGCTATCAAATCATATTATACATAAATATAATCAAGCCATACAGAAAGAGAATCTGGTGCTGTGAGCTTTCAAGCTTTATATCTCCTGTCCCAGGATGGAATGACTGGGACAAGCATTATGAGAGACATAGATAGGAGACGGTCATAACCTTTTCCCAGGGTGGAAGTGTCCAACCCTAGATGGCATAGCTAGTCAAGAGTGTTTTATTGTCATATGTCCCAGATAGAACAATGCAATTCTTACTTACTGCAGCACAACAGAATAAGTAAACAGTGTAATATGATAAACGAGAGAGAGAAAAGAAAATCTCAGTGTGTGCAATAATAATAATAATAATAATAGTCTATTGTAGTTCAGAGCTTATATGAGGTTGTAGTGTTTAATATCCTGATGGCTGTAGGGAAGAAGCTGTTCCTGAACCTGGACGTTACAGTTTCTAGACTCCTGTACCTTCTTCCCGATGGCAGTGGTGAGATGAGTGTGTGGGTGTGGGTCTCTGATGATGTTGGCTGCCTTTTTGAGGCAGCGACTCCGATAGATCCCTCCTGGACGTTCTTTTCCGTTCCTGGACGTTCAAGTTGCCGTGAACCAATCAATATGTTCTCTACTGTGCACCTGCAGAAGCTCAAGAGCATCCTCTTTGATATACCAGGGACATTTTTTTACACAAGAGGGTGGTGGGGGCCTGGAACACATTTCCAGGGGTGGTGGTGGAGACAGATACGATAGTGGTATTTAAGAGGCTTTTAGATGGGGCACATGGTAGTGCAGGGATTAGAGTGATATGGATCATGTGCAGGCTAATGAGATCAGTTCAGCTCAGCATATGTTCAGCACAAACATTGTGGGCCGAAGGACCTGTTCCTGTGCTGAACTGTTCTAAGTTCAATGCACCCTAAAGGGCCTGTCCCACTTGGACAACCTAATCCACAAGTTTAGAAGACCCTAGACGAGTTGAAAAACATGTCTAGGTCGTGTTGACTCGCCGAAGTAAAATACCTCCAACGACCTCCTACGACTATGTCTACGACCTCCCACGACTATGTCTACAATCTCCTACGACCCCCCTCGACCTCAGTCTTCCACACCTAAGACCAACTACGACTAGCAACGAGTGGAAAATGGTCACATGATAAAGTGATGACATGTTTGCTTTTTTTTCTTGGGCCAGTTACCGACCTACGACTATCTACGACAACCATCACGACCTACTACGACCTACCTATGACCTACCTACGCGTAAAAAGTATCAATTATTTTCATGCCAACCTTTTTTTTACTCGTGGACACTTTTTATCAGGCTGGAAAAAACGCCGCGACCTATTTGAGGCCACGAGTATGCGGAGACCACTCATGCGGAGCATGAGGAAGTGTTACGACCTCGTGGCGACCATGCTGCGAGTACGAGTCAAGGGCAAACTCGGCAGAGGCCGCCAATTAGGTCGTGAAAGTGGGACAGGGGCTTAAGGCAGCGTGAGGTGTAGACAGAGTGAATGGTGGGGTTGGAGAGGGGAGGCTGGTTTGTGTGATGGATCGGGCTACCTCCACAACTCTGCAATTCCGTGCAGTCTTGGGTAGAGCCGTTATAATCAAAATTGTGATCTTTTGTAGAAATAATTTACAAGAGTCGTAAGTGACAGTTAACATTTTCTTTATTCACAATTTATTCGCAATAACTCATCAGACGAGAACAGTCAAGCAAGAGACTTCTACAGAATGAAAGCACGCAACCTTTTTATATCGTACTTGACAGGGACATAAGTGGAGCGGGTCATGTACATGTGTTCACATGGTTGAGTATTGTGATCCAGCATTTGATCCTTACCCTTAGCAACTCAGCCTTATCATTAGAAAATAAGACATGCGGATATTCAAGTTGTCGACTTTGTGGATCGTATTTCTTTTAGTTTATTTTAGAGAAACAGGCCACTGAGTGCGATCCCTGCACACTAACACTATCCTGCAATCTAGGGACAATTTACATTTATACCAAGCCAATTAACCTACAAACCTGTACGTCTTTGGAGCGTGGGAGGAAGCCAGAGAGCCTGGAGAAAACCCACGCAGGTCACGGGGGGAATGTACAAACTCCATACACACAGTACTCCTTGTCAGGATTGAACCCAGGTCTCTGGTGCTGTAAGGTAGCAACTCTACTGCTGTGCCACCGTGCCCCCAAAGTATGACCTGGAATGTTTAGCCTAGCAGAGATGGGACACTTTACTGAATTAAAGTTCAGTTCCTGCTGCCCACGATCATCAGGATGGAAGAATAGTTTAGTTCCCACAGTTTGAGCATCGTGGATTAAAATAGTTCACAGCAAACAAAGGTTGTGTAGCTTGGGTTCCGCAGGTCATCTCAATGTTGCTCAAGCAGTGCCTAGACCTTGAAATCAACAAGAATTTCACTGTTCTAGCAACAGTCACTGAACTGAAATAAAAACGGAAAATGCCGGGAACACTCAGCCTGTCAGGCAGCATCCTCGGGCAACTCCAACGAGGCCCAGCAGAAGACCTCAGTCGTTGTGTGGGCATGTGGCAGCCTTCCTGATTCAGTATCACACTCCACAACTTCAGCTATGCGGCTTTCTCTCAATCTGAACTGGCCATTACTGTTGTTCAACTGAGATCCCGACTCAGTTTTTAATTAGCGCAGCCATGTCCCACAGCCCTGCAAACTGTGTTCCCTTTTGTGTTCCCCCCAACTTCTTTCATGAACCTATTGACCCGGGATCTCTGCAACACATCCCATGACAACCCAGGCCTCACCCTGTCATAGACATACCCTTTCTCCCATCTACCTCTGCCCAACCTGCTCTGAAGCTTCAAACGAATATATTTCCCTTCTTCGCAGTTCTGGGAAAAGGTTTCAGATTTGAAACATTAGCTGTTTCGCTTGCTGTCTGACATGCTAAAACATTTGTTTTGGAGGGAACTGCAGATGTTTTAAACCAAAGAGCTGGAGTAACTCAGCGGGACAGGCAGCATCTCTGGAGAGAAGGAATGGCGATGTTTCGGGTCGAGACCCTTCTTCAGACTGAGAGTCAGGGCAGAGGGAAATGAGAGATATAGACGGGGAAAGGATCCCTGCCCCTCTCTCCAACACTCCCCCACACAAGTTATTGTTCTAGCCTAAAATATTTTTTGTTTTTATTTCAAAGTTCCAGCATCTGCATTTTTTGATAGTATATTCATGAAACGAACACAGTGCGAATTGGAATCAAATTAGAAATATCCAGAGAGGGTGGGAGCACTTGTTCTGTGGATTTTTCTCCTGAAAATCACAGCTTCTGACCTCAAAGCATACAAGGGAGGGATGATAACACTGCTGTTGACTTTAACCATCTTCTGTAAACATCAGGCTGGAGTTTTACAGTCGCTGACACTGCAAATACCGCTGGGTAAATCAATTAAGCTGCTCCATTGAGGGTGTGCACAGAAATGAAAACAAAACGCAGAACTTTGTCTTTCTGATTGCACGCATTGTGTCAAATGGCTGTTTAAATGTGAAAAATGCCAAGATGTTTCCCCGCTCTTGTTGAACCCTAGTCATAGAATGAATACATCACGAAAAACGCCATTTGGCCCTTCATTTCTGTGCTGGTTCTTTACTAAAAAGAACGGTGGCGCTGCGGTAGATTTGCTGCCTCACAGCGCCAGGGACCCGGGATCGATCCTGACTACGGGTGCTTGTCTGTACGGAGTTTGTACGTTCTCCCCATGACCTGCGTGGGGTTTTCTCTGAGATCTTCAGTTTTCCTCCCCCACACTCCAAAGAGGTACAGGTTTGTAGGTTAATTTCTTGGTATAAATGTAAATTGTCCCTAGTGTGTGTCGGATTTCAGCTGGGATTGCTGGTTGGCGCGATCTCAGTGGGACGAAGGGCTTGTTTCCACGCTGTATCTCTAAATCTAAAACTAAAAGAAACCAGAGGAACTCTTTGAAGGAGGCTGTTTGGGATTGGGTTTACTAATGGCACTTGCACCGAGGTACACGAGGTCTGTTTTGCTTGGTATCCAATTAAATCAGATAATACTATAGATCAATACAGTCTAGCCAAACTCAAGTACGACAGATACAGCGAAAGTAAAGATACAGAGTGCAGAATATAGCTCTCAGCAATATAGTGCCACAGTTATGGAGTACGTCCAATCTCTACATTTTTTAGGGAACGGGGGTTTCCCCTCTCCCATCATAGATGAGGCCCTTACTCATGTCCCCTCGTTACCCCGCAGCTCCGGCCTTGCTCCCCCTCCCCCTAGTCGCAACAGAGACAGAGTCCCCCTAGTCCTTGCCTTCCACACCATCAGCCGTCGCATACAACACATAATCCTCCGAAATTTCCGCCACCTCCAACGGGATTCCACCACTAGCCACATTTTCCCATCTCCACCCCTTTCCGCCTTCCACAAAGACCGTTCCGTCCGCAACTCCCTGGTTGACTCATCCCTTCCCACCCAAACCACCCCCTCCCCAGGTACCTTCCCCAGCAACCGAGAAGATGCAACACTTGTCGCTATACCTCCTCCCTCGACTGTCCAGGGACCCCGACAGTCCTTTCAGGATAGGCAGAGGTTCACTTGCACCTCCTCCAACTTCATCTACTGTATCTGTTGTACAAGATGTGGATTCATACACATCGGCGAGACCAAACGCAGACTGGGCGATCATTTTGCGGAACACCTTTGCTCAGCCCGCGTGAACCTACCTGATCTCCCGGTTGCTGGACACTTTAATTCTCCTTTCCATTCCTACACAGTCCTTTCTGTCCTCGGTCTCCTCCATTGTCAGAGTGAGGCTAAACGCAAATTGGAGGAACAGCATCTCATATTTTGCTTTGGCAGTTTACAGCCCAGTGGTATGAATATTGATTTATCTCACTTCAGGTAGCCCCGGCATTCCCTCTCTCTATCCCTCCCCCACCCGTCGCACTAGCTTCTCATTTTCACCCTACAAAAGGCTTACAATGGCCTGTTCCTTTATCATTATTACTTTATTGCATATCTTTCATTCATTGTTCTTTATCTCTCCACATCACCATCTATATCTCTGGTTTCCCTTATCCCTAACTATTCTGAAAAAAGGTCTTGAACCGAAACATCACCCATTCCTTCTCTCCACAGATGCTGCCTGTCCTGCTGAATTACTCCAGCTTTTTGTGTCTATCTTTGATTTAAACCAGCATCTGCAGTTCCTTCTTACCCAAGTGACTGTGGCTATGTTCAAACCTGTCAAGTGGCTTAGAACCCAGCTGCAATCTCCTGCAAATGTACAGTGTGATGCAGAACACTGGCATCCAGAGAAGGTGATCTAAATCCAAATGATGAAGAGTTGACACTAATCCTGAAAATATTCCACTAGGGACTACTCTACAGCTGGGAAAGGTAATGCCAGTGGCAATGCAATCATAGTGCATTAGTGTAGTATGCCAGCCTGGAGTTTCTCCTCTGCATCCACATACTCAGGCTCCAAAATCGATATCAAAACATGGGGGGGGGGGACAATTTCTTGGCGGCCGCGCGCGCATGTGCACACACGCGAGGCTTCGGCCATTAGCCCTGTGGACGGTAACAACGGGAGCTGACCTAGTTGGTGGCTGACTCCGAACTCCAGCAACAGCCCCGAATCGTGGGGTTGTCCGCCCCGAATCGTGGGGTTTCAATTGGCCCGTTCACGGGGTCTTTCATCGGCCAGCGGGGACTTCACCAATCGGGAGCCTCGATCACCTCGATGCAGCAGTTTGATTATAAGCTGCGCCGAGCGCAGAAAAGCAGACAATTCAGCCCTTAGAAAGCGTCTGACAAAGTCCAGGTAACAAAACATGGTGGGGGGGGATTGTCCCCCACCTCTCAAAGCACAGAGGAGGACTCGCCCCCCCGTCCCCCCCAGGATTTCCGCCCCTGCACATATTGTCAGTTCTCTCTGTTTTGCTGATGTATCCCAATTCTCTAACGGTCCAACTATTTGATACCTGGAGATCTTTCTGTCACATATGAAGTTCCTTCTTGTTTTAGGGAGTGGACTGGTTTGGAGCAAATACAGTGGCTTGCAAAAGTTTTCATACCCCTTGAGCTTTTCCACATTTTGTCACGTTACAACCACAAACGTAAATGTATTTTATTGGGATTTTATGTGATAGACCAACACAAAGTGGCGCATAATTGTGAAGTGGAAGGAAAATGATACATGGTTTCCAAATTTTATTACAAATAAAAAACTGAAAAGTGTGGCGTGCAAAAGTATTCAGCCCCCCTGAGTTAATACTTTGTAGAACCACCTTTCGCTGCAATTACAGCTAGACTTTTGGGGTATGTCTCTACCAGCTTTGCACATCTAGAGACTGAAATTTTTGCCCATTCTTCTTTGCAAAATAGCTCAAGCTCAGTCAGATTGGATGGAGAGCGTCTGTGAACAGCAATTTTCAAGTGTTGCCAGAGATTCTCAATTGGATTTAGGTCTGGACTTTGACTGGGCCATTCTAACACATGAATATGCTTTGATCTAAACCATTCCATTGTAGCTCTGGCTGTATGTTTGGGGTCATTGTCCTGCTGGAAGGTGAACCTCCGCCCCAGTCTCAAGTCTTTTGCAGACTCTAACAGGTTTTCTTCCAAGATTGCCCTGTATTTGGCTCCATCCATCTTCCCATCAACTCTGACCAGCTTCACTGTCCCTGCTGAAGAAAAGCATCCCCACAGCATGATGCTGCCACCACCATGTTTCACAGTGGGGATGGCGTGTTCAGGGTGATGTGCAATGTTAGTTTTCCGTCACACATAGCATTTTGCATTTAGGCCAAAAACTTCAATTTTGGTCTCATCAGACCAGAGCACCTTCCTCCACATGTTTGCTGTGTCCCCCACATGGCTTGTGGCAAACTGCAAACGGGACTTCATATGGCTTTGCTTCAACAATGGCTTTCTTCTTACCATAAAGGCCCGATTTGTGGAGTGCACGACTAATAGTTGTCCTGTGGACAGATTCTCCCACTTGAGCTGTGGATCTCTGCAGCTCCTCCAGAGTTACCATGGGCCTCGGCTGCTTCTCTGATTAATGCTCTCCTTACCCGGCCTGATAGTTCACAGAACAGCTGTATTTATACTGAGATTAGATTACACACAAGTGGACTCTATTTACTAATTAGGTGACTTCTGAAGGCAATTGGTTGCACTGGATTTTATTTAGGGGTATCAGAGTAAAGGGGGCTGAATACTTTTGTACGCCACACTTTTCAGTTTTTTATTTGTAAAAACATTTTAAAACCATGTATCATTTTCCTTCCACTTTACAATTATGCGCCACTTTGTGTTGGTCTATCACATAAAATCCCAATAAAATACATTTACGTTTGTGGTTGTGACGTGACAAAATGTGGAAAAGTTCAAGGGGTATGAAAATGTTTGCAAGCCACTGTATACCACAATATCTTTGTTTCTGTGCCTATGGCTAGGTCTGACTGCTGTGGGAGGTGTGGCAACAACAGAAAATTAAGCAACACGACCTCTGTTGACCACACGAGAGCTAAGATGAAAAAGATAGTCATAGTGATGCAGCGTGGAAACAGGCCCTTCAGCCCAACTTGCCCACACCTGCCAACAGTGTCCCAGCTACACTAGTCATGCCCGCGTTAGGTCCATACCCCTCCAAACCTGTCCTATCCATGTACCTGTCTAACTGTTTATTAATTGAGCGATGGAATCTAATACAGTGGAAGGGATTTCAAGTGGTGATTTTGGGCTGGAGTGATATGGTTCCGTGCTTCCTGATCTGTGTTTTAGTGCAGTCTGTTTGTACAGCGGAGGTTCACAACCAGTGAGCTGTGCTCATGTGACCAGGTAACCTATGAGCGGGTGGAGCTTGGGTTCCTGCTCTGCCATGCAGCCCAGTTGCAGTGCGATTGGCTCCTGTCTTCTCCTTGAGGTCATCCACATGCAGGACAACCCCAGTCAGACACAGTCAGCAAACTCACTGGTGCAGTTACAGGGTGAGGCCAAATAAAAAGGGAGCAGGGAAGGGCAATTTAACATTGAAGTAAGCAAAGCATTCAAGGGCATTGACTTACACATAGTACATTTGGATCAGATATAATCATAATCTCAAAAGTAACCCCATTATAAGAGCCGGGAGTCAAGGGTGTTTCATTGTCATATGTCCCGGATGAAAGAATGAAATTCTTACTTGCTGCAGCACAACAGAATATGTGAATGTGTAAACATAGTACATGGGGGAAGAGAAAAATAAAAGAAAAGTTCAATAAATAACGTATATAGTGCAATAATAATATAGTCTTTTGCAGTTCAGAGCTCAGAGCTTATTTGTTGTTGTGTTTAATAGCCAGATGGCTGTGGGGAAGGGGCTGTTCCTGAACCTGGACGTTACAGTTCTCATGCTCCTGTACCGTCTTCCTGATAGCAATGGTGAAATGAGTGTGTGGCCGGGATAGTGTGTGATGTATAGAACTGCTATATAATACGTATTAAAAAACACACACAATGCTGGAGTAACTCAGCGGTCAGGCAGCATCTCTAGAGCACATGGATAAGTGATGCTTTGGGTTGGGAACCTTCTGAAAAAGGACCCTGGCCAAAGACTACACCATCCACATCAGTCATTTGTGGAGAGGGGGAGGCTGACTGATCACACTGATTGAAGAACATTTGAAGGATTCGCAGGGTACACCCCCAAAAAAAATGTGCACGGCCATGGAGCAAGATCAAGGGTTGAAACTAGTGAGTTGCTCTGATAGAGCCATAAGTCACACAGTTTGGAAACACAGGCCCACTGGCCAACATGCCCCATCTGCACTGGTCCCATCTGCCTGCATTTGGCCCATATCCCTCCAAACCTGTCATATCCATGTCCCTGTCTAACTGTTTCTTAAATGCTGAGATAATCCCAGCCTCAACTACCTCCTCTGGCAGCTTGTTCCAAAAACCCACCACCCTCTATGTGAAAAAGTTACCCCTCAGATTCCTATTAAATCTTTTCCCCTTCACCTTGAACCTACGTCCCCTGCTCTGGCCAAGAGACTGTGCATCTTACCCGATGTATTCCTCTCATGATTTTGTACACCTCTATAAGATCATCCCTCATCCTCCTGTGCTCCAGGGAATATTTAAGAAATATTTAGCCAGGTACATGGATAGGATAGGTTTAGTGGGATATGGCCCAAATGCAGGCCGGTGGACCCAGTGTAGATGGAGCGTGGTGGCCAGCATGGGCAAGTTAGGCTGAAGGGCCTGTTTCCACAATGTATGTCTTTACAACCAACATCTTGTGTAAGTGCAGCACAACATCACATCTTTATTGTTCAATGCTCTTACTGATGAAGGCTTGAGAACCAATAGCCTTCTTCACTACTTTGTCCACCTGTGAGGCCGCATTCAGGGAACTAAGGTCTTGTACTCCTAGATCCCCCTGCTCTGCAACAATCCCTTGGGCTCTGCTGCTCAATGTTAAGCCTTGTTTAAATTCCCAAAAAAGGACACCTCAAATATCTCTGAGTTAAACTCCATTTGCCATTCCTCCGCCCACTCACAGGCTGATCAAGATCCCTTTTTAATTTTTGGTAACGATCTTCACTGTCTACAATGCCATCTATATTACTGCCATCTGCAAACTTACTAACGATGCCTTATACATTCTCATCAAAATCATTGATATGGATGACAAGCAACAATGGACTGTGCACTGGCCCCTGAGGTGCACTAGTCTTCACAGGCCTTCATACCAAATAATAGTCTTCAAGGAAGGTAGACACAAAAAGCTGGAGTAACTCAGCAGGACCGGCAGCATCTCTGGAGGGAAGGAATGGGTGACGTTTCGGGTCAAGACCCTTCTTCAGACTTTGGTGTAAACCTGCAATTCTTTCCTACACATTGTCTGCTCCACTGCGAAACCTCCTCAAGGTGTGCCTACTTTGAAGAAGTTCTCCTCCTCTCAGGTCTGAAGAAAGGTCTTAACCTGAAACGTCACCCATTCCTTCCCTCCAGTTCCTTCTCTGCCTGTCCCGCTGAGTTACTCCAGCATTTTGTGTATATCCTCAGCGTAAACCGTCATCTGCAGTTCCTTCCTACACAATAGTCTTCAAGGGGATGGGCAACATTATCATCAATGTCACAGCCTACTTGAGTTTGGAACTGAGACCTGGGCTGTGAGGGACTGATAGGGAGGATCCCTCTCACTCCCAGTGAGGACTTGGTAACGGTTTGACATTTCTGGGAATAATGCATTCTACTGACACACTGTTTGCAGAACCATTCTATTTCCGGCCTATGGAATATCCCATGCCAACCACTGCTGATCGACTTGTGGTGAAAGCTGAAATCCATATATAGATTTTTGGTCACACCTTCAAAAAGCTCAATCAGGTTTGGCAGGATTTGAAATGTTATGTTCAGTTTTGATGACCTTTTTTAGGGTAAATGCATTAAGATGGAAATGATGCAGAAAAGATTGATGAGAATGCTACCAGGACTCAAGATTATAGGGAGAGGTTGGACAGACTAGAATTTTATTCTTTGGAGCATGCAGGACCGAGGGGTGATCTTATAGAGGTGTATAAAATCCCGAGGGGCATCAAAAGGTCCCTTTACCAGGTTGGGAAGTCAAGATCTAGAAGGTGTAGGTTTAAGGTGAGAAGGGAAAGATTTAAAAGGAACTGAGTGTCAACTTTCCCCACATGTATTGTTGAGCTGCCAGAAACAGTGGTTAAGACAGATACAGTCACAACATTTAGAGGACATCTGGGCAGGTACATGGATAGAAAGGTTTAATGGGATATGAGTCAAGTGCAGGCAAATGGGATAAGGTTAGATGAGAACATTGGTTGGTACGGACGAGTTGAACTGACTTTGTGAAGAAATCTACATTGGACTGTGGTGCCGTGCGGGCAGAAGCCTTCTTGTTCTGCTGTGGCCGTGATGTCCACCCTTGTTTGTCGGCGGGACCGGAAGCGAGCTGGTGAAGTCGGACTCTGGAGGGTGAACCGAGATAATGTCTCCAGCACCTTCAGGTAGGCTGCTGGAGGCACCTCCGGGACACAAAGATGGCCGGGTGAGGAGAGGAAAGGAGAAGGACGCTGGTTCATGGGAACTGCTTCAGAACATCGAGCGCGCATAATGTCGCCAAAATGGCGGTGCCCGCATGTGTAATGAATGTCATGGTGCAGTTACATATGTGACAAATAATGCACGATTGAACTATTGAAATTGTCCTAAGCAGCAGAACAAAACTGGTCTCTGTGCTCTCCCAGGAATGCGCACTGAGATAAGTATCAACTCAGTGAAAGATGCTCTTTGATCTGCCCAAGATTTATTGGTCTACCAGTGTAAGAAGATGCCCACATAGTGAATACTGGCATGTCCTAAGATGCAGGAGTGCATGGTGAGGCATTGATGCTTGGTGCAGCTACAGCAAAGGCTCTGTGGCGAACGGACATAGTTTGGGGACCTCTCGCTGCTGGTTATTGAATAGATTGAATATAAATAAGAAGTAGCTTAGTTTAGTTTAGTTTAGAGATACAGCGCGGAAACAGGCCCTTTGGCGCAAGGAGTCTGTACCGAACAGCAATCCCGGCTCATTAACACTATCCAACACCAGGGACATTCTTTTCACTTTTTTAATACTAAGTCAATTAACCTACAAACCTGCATGTCTAAATTACTACAAACCTGCATGTCCAGTGTGGGAGGAAACCAAAGTTCTCGGAGAAAATCCACGCAGGTCACGGGGAGAACGTAAATCTCCATACAGACAGTACCCGTGGCCAGGATCGAACCTGCGTCTCTGGCGCTGTAAGTGCTGTGAGGCAGCAACTCTACCGCTGCGCCACTTTGCCATCATAATGCTAATAGTGTTTTTGGTCGCCCCATTACAGGAGGATGTGGAGGATTTGGAAAGTGTGCAGAGGAGGTGTACCAGAATGATGCCTGGATTAGGGGATATTAGGTATGGGGAAACGTTGGACAGGCTTGGATTGTTTTCTCTGCAGTGCAGGAAGTTGTGTGGATTCATGATACCAGTATATAAAAGTTTGAGAGGCATAGGTAAGGTAGACAGTCAGAATCTGTTTCCCACGATGGAGTCATCAAATAGCAGAGGGCACAGCTTCAAGGTGAGAGTGGCAACATTTAAATGGGAGGTGTGGGGCAAATTGTTTGCACATGGGGGGATGAGTGCCTGGAACGTGCTGCTGGATGGTGTATGAAACAAGGCACAAAATGCTGGACAGGCAGCATCTCTAGAAAGTAGGAATGGGTGACATTTCGGGAAGAGCCCCTTCTTCAGACAGTTGAAGCAGATGTGTTTAAGGGATAGGAACCTAGATATGTAGGGAATGGAAGGATGTGGGTTACATGGAAGTAGTTAAGTGATGGGCTTGGCATCATGTTCAGCAAAGACATAGTGGGCCGAAGGGCCTGTTCTGGAGCTGTACTGTCGTATGTTCTATGTCCTTTACTTCTAGGAAGTAAAATCTAATCAATTTACACTGAGATATGGCATAGAATAGTAAGATTAAATGAGAACTTACCAGTTCGAAGTTTGATCTTTATTTTATGAGGAGTTACGGTGAGGGATTACATGAAGAAGCCCCGCCAGAGCGCCTGAGCGCCAATCTTCAAAGTAGCAGCGTGAAATCACAGTAACTACAGTCGAAGTGATATAGTAAGACTCAGAAGGCTAGAACTACCAGATGATCTTTGCAATTATGAGGGCCGGGAGCGGAGGGCACATAATCGCTCACCGTAACTCCTCATAAAATAAAGATCAAACTTCAAACTGGTAAGTTCTCATTTAATCTTACTATTTTACTTCGGAGTCACGTGAGCGATTCCGTGAAGATTTCAAAGCTCTGTGATTTCATGCCGTAGATACAGTTCCATACGACACACTGCTTCGGTTGACACAGGATAAACAAATAATGTATTGAACATTGTTTAAATTATACAATGAACGTCTGAAACAATAAAAGAACAGTAATAACCCCTCTTTCACAGGGGAAATTACGAAGGAGAACTCAAACAGAACCCAAAAACAGCATGCCCAAATCCTTCCATTGCGAGGACAGGTTTATCATAAATCGAGAAAAAGGTTCCTTCACTGGACCATCCTGCGGTGAGAATTTGGTCTAAAGGCACGTCCTGCGCCTTTGCTGCGTACATTGACACCACCCTGTTAGAGTGAGATTGAAACACATCAGTGTCTACTCCAGCATAATGCAAACCTGTTTCGGCCATCTAGAAATAATTTGTACTGACACCTTTGTATGAGGTTTTTTTGTGGCTGATGAGCATCGCTGCTTCAGAGCCTCTGAGACTCTTGATGACCTTGATATATTCTCAGGTGCGTAACTACACATAGTCTCAGGTCAATGAGGTATACTTTAAGCTTATTTTGGTTCCAGCCATCCCTGGCCTGCTTTGTTTGATTAGATCATATACATAAAACGTAATATTATCTACAGAAGAATGCATGCTGTCCAGTCGTAACTTTTGCAATATCTGGACCCATTGCACTGACGCTAGCACCATGAACATGACCACTTTGAGCGTTAACTTCTGGAAAGGCAGAGATGTAATTGGAGCCCATTGCCGAAGCAGTGTGAGAACTATGCTCACATCCCAGATTTCCGTATATCTAGGTCTGGGAGGGTTTTTGTTAAAATACATCTCATGAATCGGGCCACCAATAGATGAGATCCGACAGAGTGTTGTCCGGACCCTTGCCATAAATAGGAGGACAAAGCACTATTAATGGCACTATAGCTCAACTGCTCATCAAAATGCAATGTAGCAAGGAACTCCAATACATCCGGTATGCCTGCAGTATGATAAGATATATTTGACTATAAACAGAACATCTCCCATTTCTTAATATGAGATACATATCGTTTTTTAGTACTATCTCTCCAGGCCACCGTAATCACATCCACGGTCCTACTCGATAGTCTGAGTCCCTGGAACAGTCTGGTCAGAAGATACAAATCAACAGATTAATATGATCATGTAAAGGGTGACTCCCTCCTGTCCCAGGGTGAACCAACAAGTTGCTGCATTTGGGGATAACCATGAATGGCTGTGTCATCAGTCTCAGAACCAATGGGAACCATGGCTGTGTGGACCAGTTAGGAACTACCATACAGCGTAGTCATGCTCTATTTTGGTGAGACATTGACTGATGAGGCAGAATGGGGGAAAAGCGTAAGAACGTATGCCCCCAATATAGTGAGAATGCATCCACCACTACTGCCCCTGGATCTGGTTCCCATGAGACGTATTTAGGTAACGGGTGATTTAACCCAGATGCAACAGACCTATGTCTGGCAATCCATACGGGCTGACAATTATTTTGAAAACTTTTGGCTTCAGCATCCATTCTGTGTTGTCATTGAATTTACGTGACCTGGTGTCTGCCACTTTCACGTTATCTCTACCTGGTAGGTAGATATCTGAGACCCAGATGTTTCTCGTAATGCACCAGTACCAGATGAGGTTAGCCAGATTGTCACAGAATAATGACCTAATTCCACCCATGTGATTGATATGCAACAGCTGTGGTATTGTCAATCTGAAGCTGCACATGCAAATCATGCATTGTTGAGCAGAATGCTTTTAAGCCATAGAATGCACCCAGCAATTCTACGTAGTTTATCCCATGCCTCTGCAGGATTAATGCCTCTTCCACATTCCATCTGCTGCCACAGCTAGACTCGGTATCAGTGGCTCCCCATCCCGAAGCACTCACATCAGTTTGGAAACTGAAGGTTATTGAGTCAGAATGTCTCTAGTACATCGTGAGACATTAGTTATCCACCACCGCAACTTGGCGATAGCTTCGCCTGACAACTGCATTGGTCTATTGAAATGACCTGCATGTTCTTTTAGTGCTTGTTGTTTAGCTCGTTGCACATTCTTATAGTGCAGAGGTCCGAACTGTACTGCAGGGAAAACCCACCAGTAATTTACCAATAAAATTAGTCGGATGGAGGGTTGTTGTTCATCAACCATATTCCTACAGGCCTTCATAATTTACAGTTTTGGCCGTAGGCAAAAGTAACTGACATGTTAGTTAAATCACTGATGAACCCCAAATAGCCAATCATTCTAGATGGTACTAATCTGGATTTAATTAGATGGGTGAGGAACCTAACCTCTCAAACAGGTGTTTGGTAACTGAACCCACTTCCTCAACTGCTTCCTGAGTTTTACCCATGATCAGAAACATCATCCAAGTAACCATTACAATCCGATTCTGAGCGCGGAGTAGCCCTGATGCTGGTTTCAACAATTTTGTAAATAACCTAGGGCTGAGGTTAACCCATTGGGCAAAACTTTAAATTGCCACAGCTGTCTCATCCAACTAAATTTCAAGTATCTACGGTATTGGTACTGAATAATATGCATCTTTCAGATCTATGGTTGCCATATAACACCCTTTTGATACCAGTTGCTTAGCAGTACTGAAAGTTTCCATGTTAAAATGTTTATACTGGACCTAAGAGTTAAGTCTGGTTACGTCCAGAATGACTCGACACCCACCATCGTTCTTTTCCCTGGGGAATATTGGACACAAATTATTGAGGCTGATATGCCATCCTTTCCATTACCCCCTTTTTTGGAATAATATTCCAATTTCATCATTCACCTGTAGAGTTTCTGGTATTGAAAACCCAATACCTGACTAGGTGTATTTTGTATGGGTGGATGTACTTCCGAGAGAACCCCATTCGAGACCCCCTGGATACAGTCCAGTATGAATAGATCTGATGTTATGCAGCACCATGTATCATAGAACAATTGCAACCTACCCCCGACCGGTGACTGACCTCTAGAGGATATTTCCTGGACTAGTCCAGTACTTGTACCTCCATGGTTGCTGGATTCCTCGGTCTCCTGGCCCTGTTTGGGGTGTGCATTAGAGCGTGCCAATGTGTTGGTCCCTAAGTAAGGGATGTATCAGATATTAAACTGATAAGAACAGATGCTACACTTGATCTTAGCCAAAACTCCGAAGAGCGATACGTGTAGCTGGAGACGCCCGGCTTGGTCCTTGACCTGCATCATCGTCTCTAGTTCAATTACCCCTTCTCGTTCTGAAAGGGTACGGTTTTTGAGGCGGCATCCTGGTCTCAGGATGAGTTTCGATGAGGCCAATTGTTTTTGCCTCATCGTCCATGTCTTTTCCTGGATATTAGAGGATCTGCACAAGGCTGTGAACCGTGGGTTGTGCGTCCGCTTGATGGCTATTTCGTGAATAATTAATGGTCCATATCCTGCTGTGTTTTGATAGTGGTGCCCTTGTACCATTTGCCCAAATGCCATTATTTCTGCTCCAACCAGTTTTTAGGACTTTCTGCAGCCTCAACTCATGCGCCCTCATGATGTGCCCCTTTAGAGCGATGCACAGTTAACAGGTGTCTGATATCTCTTGTGAACTTTCCTCCATTATGGAGTCCTGGAGCTGGTGAGATGCCATATAATTAAATTGCTGGCCAGATTGTCATGCATGGCTTCACCAGTTCCCGCCGGTGTGGCAAATTGCTGGCCACATCCGGCACACCTGGAGCATAGCTCATGTGCTTTGGTGTATGCACATAAGCAGTGACACCAAACTTCAGGGTCAGATTCATACTGCCCTGGCTCTCCTGGCTCATACTCACGGGAGGTATCATGCAGCCCTAAACAAGGCGCTGCTGTTATGGATCCCCATGCAGACTCGTAGGCATATTATCCTTCATGAGTGTACAGCTCTTTTGCTATACGGACCTCTGCTAGAGGTTGCTACTGAAAGCTGCTGGGGACCCTGGGGTATAAAGCGCCCGGCTGGTTGATCATTTTATCTGTGAGGTGTTCACAGATCCTTATTTTCTCTATTAATATTTGCCTTTGGAAGTGTCCCTGCTGGCTGCTGTAACCAGCCTTATGGGACCTAGCAAACCGCAGAAAGTTTAAAACACTTACCTGCGGTTGTTTTATGCCCCTGTCCCACTTAGGAAACCTGAACGGAAATCACTGGAGACTTTGCGCCCACCCAAGGTTTCCGTGCGGTTCCTGGAGGTTTTTGTCAGTCTCTCTAACGGTCGAAAGTAGTTTCCGTTTTAAAAATCGGTAATTTTTTAGTTGAAGCCTTTTGCGATGCTAGTTGAAGGTGGTTGCCGGAGGACCAAAACCTCTGGGAACCTCCGGGAACCGCACGGAAACCTTGGGTGGGGCGCAAAGTCTCCAGAGGTTTCCGTTCAGGTTTCCTAAGTGGAACAGGGGCATTACTTACCGCTGGTGGAGCTGCGCTGTCCAGCCTGTCGGTGCGCCAAACGCGTCTGACGTAATGACACGCAGGCGCTCTGGCGGGGCTTCTTCACGGAATCACTCACGTGACTCCGAAGTAAAATGTCTGTGTTTTGATGGTGATATTCAACGTTTTGGGTCTGAGGTCTTTATATTGTCTCTCTGCAGCCCCTGAGCTGGAATGTGAGCTACAGGTAACCTGACAGAGAAAAGGGGGCATATGGATCATGTCACAGGACCTTAGTCAGCCTTGTGGAGAGGATTGAATGAGTGATCGATGTGTCTGAGAGTGTAGAGAATAAGACAGGCCCATTAAACCAGAACGTTAGTATTAGTGGAAAGGGATCCTATCCAACCGTGAGCGGCACAGTGGCGCTGTGGTAGGCTACTGCCTTACAGAGACCCGGGTTCGATCCTGACCATGGGTGCTGTCTGTGTGGAGTTTGTACGTTCTCACTGTGTCCTGCGTTGGTTTTCCCTGAGATCTTTGGTTTCCTCCCGCACTCCAAAGACATACAGGTTTGTAGGTTAATTGGCTTGGTGTAAGTTTCTTATAGAAACTTACATCTTATAGAAACTTACAAAATTCTTAAGGGGTTGGGACAGGCTAGATGCAGGAAGATTGTTTCCCGATGCTGGGGGAAGTCCAGGACAAGGGGTCACAGCTTAAGGATAAGGGGGAAATCCTTTAAGACCGAGATGAGAAAGACTTTCTTCACACAGAGAGTGGTGAGTCTCTGGAACTCTCTGCCACAGAGGGTAGTTGAGGCCAGTTCATTGGCTATATTTAAGAGTGAGTTGGATGTGGCCCTTGTGGCTAAGGGGATCAGAGGGTATGGAGAGAAGGCAGGTTTACGGGATACTGAGTTGGATGATCAGCCATGATCATATTGAATGGCGGTGCAGGCTCAAAGGGCTGAATGGCCTACTCCTGCACCTAATTTCTATGTTTCTATGTTTCTAAGTGTAAAAATTGTCCCTCTTGTGTATAGGGTATTGTAGGAGATCGCTGGCCGGTGCGGACTCTGTGGGCCAAAGGGCCTGTTTCCATGCTGTATCTGTAAACTAAACTAGAAACAACTGCCCCTGAAACAACTGAAAGTAATGTTTACTATTTGCAAAGCACCAAGCGGCTGATAATGACTAACAATGTTTCAAATGTCATGACATTGAATTTAGTTCAGTTTAGAAATACTGCATGGACACAGGTCCTGGAGGAAGTCAACACAGTCACAAGGAGAACGTGCAAACTCCACACGAACAGCAAAGGTCAGGATCAAACCCTGGGTCCCTGGCACTCTGAGGCAGCAGCTCTACTAGCCGTGCTACTGTGCCACTGTGAACAAGCTCCCTGAACACCTGAGGTGTGTACAGACTGTAAGCTCATTTAAATCAGGCCTAAAAACACTGTTGTTTACTGTAGCTTTTCCATAACCCAACATGCAGGTAATCTTAACCTTCTAATCTTATCCCTTTTATGTGCTTTTAAAATCGTTTTATTGTTTTAGTGACTTTGTTTTACTATTCATGCATTTGTCTTATTGCTTGTTTTGTAATTTCTGATTATTGGCTATTTTATTGTCCTGTGTTGTATGGTTGTTCTGCTGCCTTTTTACTATGTTATTCTTTTGTTTCTTTTGTAAAGCACTGTGTACTGCTTGAATGGTGCTATATAAATAAATTTGCCTTGCCTTGCCTTGCTGTCACAGCCGGGATTCATAGTCTGCTGGTGCAGCCTGAGGCAACCTTCTTCAGTATCTGCTGCACCTGTACATTTCTGAGTCATCTGCAAGCATACTAATCTTGGCCTCAGGCACAATGTGGGCGTTCTGAGAATCCTGATCATCGCCGCAATTAAGTTTTGATAACTCCTAGGAATCTCAAACTAGAGAGGCAGTGGAAGAATCTAGTTGTTGAGGTTTGTGATGAGACTAAAAACGTAGGAAAGTGTGGCCACAAGGTGCAGCTTGTAGATGTCCAGGAGTGAGGAGTTCAATTAAAGAACAGTTATCAATAACTATGAGAGGCTCTGATTTATTACTATGTTTACATATTCTGTTGTGCTGCGGCAAGTAAGAATTTCATTGTCCTATCTGGGGCATATGACAATAAATCTCTCTTGACTCTTGACTCTCGGTTATGTGCAGATTGCAAAGGGATAAAGCGGTCAGTGACATGAGCATGTAGCTGGGAAAAGAGTTCCATGTCAGCAGACACCAACACCCATGCTTGACATCACGGTAATGTTACCATGAAGAATTTCCCATCTACATGAACCCGGCTGAACATGTTGAACAGATGGCAGTTCATCTAGAGGAAAGGTGGAGAGCCCAGTGAAGATTGAAAAATAATATTTCTATATCAAACAAAAGAAACTAGAGGAGTGGAAGGGTTTGTTTTTTTTTTTGGGGGGGGGGGGGGGGGGATGTGGTTATAAAGGAGAAAATTGAAAGATGCAACACAACTGGACCAGAAGTAAGATCCATGTCAATGAAGATTCCAGTGTTTGGCCCGAAATCGACACAAAAAGCTGGAGTAACTCAGCGGGACAGGCAGCATCTCTGGAGAGAAGGAATGAGTGACGTTTCGGGTTGAGACCGTTTGGCCCACATGTTGTACGCAACCATGCGGTGTGCTGGGTAAGCAACAGAGTGAATCATAGGTTTAGTTTCCACTTGGATCGTATGGAAGGCAGCCAGGACCAAAGATACTAGAGGAGTATTTATGGCCAGGACATCAGGCTGTGGATTATAATATAGATACTGGCTGAAGGAAGGGAGAATGGTCAGAGGGACGGAGGAAGTGACCTTTGTAATTTGGACCTTTGAGTTCATCAGTCAGTGGAGACATGCTGGTAGAGTTAAGGAATAATAAAGAAGTTTAAAGCTGGGTATGGCAATTGCGTTTAACCCCTCCAGCGGTAGCTGTGAAGTTGCAGAATGTAGAAGTGGGTGGCATAGTGATGCAACTGATGTAAACATTAGCAATAAGCTCCCAGGATACAATAAAGGGGTTGCTTGAAGGGAGTGGAAGCTCTACTTATCATCTTGGAAACCTGCATAGTCTGCAAGGTTTTTGTTAAGTTTTGTTTAGAGGTACAGCACAGAAATAGACCCATTTGTCCATCGAGTCCACACCGACCAGCCATCCCCGCACATTAACACTATCCTGCACACACTCGGGCCAATTTACAAATATACCAAGCCAATTAACCTACAAACCTGTGCATCTTTGGAGTGTGGGAGGAAACCGGAGCACCCAGAGAAAACACGCGGTCACAGGGAGAACGTGCAAACTCCGCACAGACATCACCCGCAGTAAGAGTCTGTGGTGCTGTAATGCAGCAATTCTGCTGCTGCATCACTGAGCTGCCCCAAAGAATGGTCTCCAACGAGTCTTGGGCAAGGGGAGACAGGACCACTCACTGAGGCACTGATCTAGAACCAGCTCCAGATTGATCTAGAACTAATTCTATCACCCCACTCGCTTGACCCATATTACTTTAACACCTTAAAGCTAATCTCACTCACATAATCTGCACGGTTTTAGATTAGTTTAGTTTGGAGATACAGCACAGAAATAGACCCTTTGGCCCACCGACTCCATCCCCGCACATTAACACTATCCTGTACCCACTAGGGACGATTAATTATACCAAGCCAATTAACCTACAAACCTGTACGTCTTTGGAGTGTAGGAGGAAACCGGGGCACCCGGAGGAAACCCACGCAGGACTTCGGGAAAACGTACAAACTCCATACAGACAGCACCCATAGTCAGAATCGAACCTGGATCTCTGGTGCTGTAAAGCAGCCACTCTACCGCTGCGCCACCGTACCACCCCTGTAGTGAGTTTAACCATATTGTTTCAGACGGGCATGTGGACTGGTGAGACCATGTATTGGCAAGGTAGATAAAATAGAATGTGGAACATTTTGAGATCATGAACATTAGTAGATAGGGAAAGCAAAGTATGTTTTAAATGCTGAGAGAGTGGAAGATTCATGGGGGTGTAGGGGTCTGCACATAACTCACTGTATGACGCTGAATATGACAATAACATCCTAATTTGGCCCACATCCCTCAAAACCTTCCCGATCTATGTACCTGTCCAAATGCCTTTTAAACATTTAAAATTTGCCGGCTGCTACCAGTTCCTTTGGCAGGTTTTTTTTTCATTCCCCAGTCACCTACTGTGTGGATAAAGTTGTCCTTCATATCCTTTTCAAATCTTTCCCCTCTCACTTTAAACTTACATTCTCTAGTTGTAGACTCTCTACACCAGGTAAAAAATCCACCTTATATATGCTCCTCATGATTGAATGTAACTCTCTATAAGGCCACTCCTCAGCGTCCTTGACCCTGTGGACGACAGTCTGTGTCTATCAGGTCTATGGTGAACAAGCTGTAATATAGATTGTTTCAGCTGAAATTAGTTTAGAGATACAGCGCAGAAACAGATACTTCGGCCCACCAAGTCCGCGCCGACCAGCGATCCCTGCACACTAACATTATCCTACACACTAGGGACAATTTACAATTTTCTTTTACCAAAGCTATTTAACCTACATCTTTGGAATGTGGGAGGAAACCAGAGTACCCAGAGAAAACCCAGGCAGGTCACAGAGGGAACGTACAAACTCCGTACAGACAGCGCCCGTAGTCAGGATCGAACCCGGATTTCTGGCGCTGTAAGGCAGCAAACTCTAGCTCTGCGCCATCACGTGAACTTAAATATAAGATCACATGAGAATTGATCATGAGAATATAACATAACATGAGAATTAAGGGACAGAAGTTTAGGGGTAACATGAGGGGGAACTTCTTTACTCAGAGAGTGGTGGCTGTGTGGAATGAGCTTCCAGCAGAAGTGGTGAAGGCAGGGTCGATTTTAGCATTTAAAAGTAAAGTGGATAGGTATATGGACGGGAAGGGAGTGGAGGGGTTGGAGGTGCAGGTAGATGGGACAGGGGAAAAAAAAAGAGGTCGGCCTGGACTGGAAGGGCCGAGAGGGCCTGTTTCCATGCTGTAATGGTTATATGGTTATATGGTTATATGGTTAAGGTTATATGGTTATATGGTTATAGATTGAAAGATACAGCATGGAAACAAGCCCTTCGGCCCATTCACTTCACTTCGACCATCAATCAGCTGTTTACTGTAGTTCTATGTTAGCTAACTGTCACATCATGTAGGGACACAATGGGGCAATTTACAGAGGGCCAATTAACCTACAGGCCCCTATACTGAGATGTGGGAGCTAAGCAGGAGCATCCAGAGGAAACCCACACGGTCACAAGGACAAGTGTAGGCAGGAACTGCAGATGCTGGTTTAAACTAAAAAAGCTGGAGTAACTCAGCGGGTCAGCCAGCATCTCCGGAGAAAGATATAAAGAAGGGTCTCGAAACTTCACCTATGTCTTTTCTCCAGAGTTGCTGTCTGACCCGCTGAGTTCCTCCAGCTTTTTGTGTCTATCTTTGGTGACAAGGAGAATGTACAAACTCCACAGAGATAGCATCCGAGGTGTGTCTCTGGCACGGTGAGGCAGCAGCCCTACCAGCTGCCACACTGTGCTGCCCAGGCAATGATGCGATCAGTTCTCACCCTTGGAGAGTGGCGGTCCAGTTCACCATTGATGAAATGCTGCACTATTGGAGGTGCTGCCTTTCAACAGATATGTTAAGTGGATGTAAATGGTACTATGTGCTGCACACGTTGGAGATTAATTAAGTCATTTCATCCTTTGAGCCGGTCCAATCTGTCCTTTGGAACATGACTTAATTAAGAGAGTAATGGTGGATGGCTGTTTGTCAGGTTGGAGGCCGGTGACTCAGTGGGGTGCCTCAGGGATCTGTGTTGGGTCCACTGTTGTTTATCATATACATCAATGATCTAGGTGGCGGGGTGGAAAATTGGATAAGTAAGTATGCAGATGATACTAAGATAGGTGGTTTGTGGATAATGAAGTAGATTTTCAAAGTCTACAGAGAGATTTAGGCCATTTGGAAGAAAGGGCTGAAAGATGGCAGATGGAGTTTAATGCTGATAAGTGTGAGGTGTTACATCTTGGCAGGACAAATCAAAATAGGATGTACATGGTAAATGGTAGCGAATTGAGGAACACAGTTGAACAGGGGGATCTAGAAATAACTGTGCATAGTTCCCAGAAGGTGGAATCCCATGTAGATAGGGTGGTAAAGAAAGCTTTTGGTGTGCTGGCCTTTATAAATCAGAGCATTGAGTATAGAAGTTGGTATGTAATGTTAAAATTGTACAAGGCATTGGTGACGTCAATTCTGGAGTATGGTGTACAATTTTGGTCGCCAAATTATAAGAAAGATGTCAACAAAATAGAGAGAGTACAGAGGAGATTTACTAGAATGTTGCCTGGGTTTCAGCACCTAAGTTACAGAGAAAGATTGAGCAAGATAGGTCTTTATTCTTTGGAGCGCAGAGGTTAAGGGGGGACTTGATTGAGGTCTTTAAAATGATGAGAGGGATAGACAGAGTTGACGTGGATACGTTTTTTCCATTGAGAGTAGGGAAGATTCAAACAAGAGGACATGATTTGAGAATTAAGGGACAAAAGTTTAGGGGTAACATGAGGGGGAACTTCTTTACTCAGAGAGTGGTAGCTGTGTGGAATGAGCTTCCAGTGGAAGTGGTGGAGGCAGGTTCGATTTTATCATTTAAAAATAAATTGGATAGGTATATGGACGGGAAAGGAATGGAGGGTTATGAATGCAGGTAGATGGGACTAGGTGAGAGTAAGTGTTCGGCACGGACTGGAAGGGCTGAGATGGCCTGTTTCCGTGCTGTAATTGTTATATGGTTATATTAACTGAATCAAGGTTCTGCTGCCACTACTTCTAACGCTTTTGTGCTCTTGCCTAATAAAACATAAATTTCAAGGCCATGCCTCATTTCCTTTATGAGAAGAAAAGTTTTGTTTTTGTTTTAATCTATCGTATTAACTTCAGTAGATAATAGATATCGTAATAGATATCGAGGTGAACCTTGGTTTCTGGCAACCAACTCTATGAAACAATGATGGGCCTGCCCCGCTTAGGCTACTCTTTAGGCGACTGCCAGGGACTCATTTTAATGAAATTCACCTACGACACCTGGCGACAACCTGAGAAAACACCCACGACAATCTACGGCAACCTACGGCAGCAAAAATTGTCGGCACTGTCACAGAGACTGTTCATCATGTTGAAGATTTTGTGGCAGTCGCAGTTGGTCGGCCAAAAAATAAGTGGGACAGGGCCCATTACTCTATCAGTCCCACATCTCTTATTTCAAACCTCTTGAGAGATGGGCCTGTCCCACTTAGGCGGTTTTTCAGGCGACTGCCGGAGGCTGTCAAGTTGCCGAAAGTCGCATGAAAAGCTGGCAACTGGGACGGCGACCGTCAGAGTGGAACCCACTCACACGAACACGCATCGCTTCCTTCACCAGCCCGTAATGCAGGCGGGAGACAAGGCAAGCTGGGGGAGCGCTGTCTGAATGAAATTCACACGGTGCAAAGCCAAGGTGAACAGACACACACTGCAATGAACAGGAAGGTTGGCACTGTCATTAAGACAGCTAAAGCACAGTGTACGGTTAAGTCAGGCTAAAAAAGGGGTAGAGGGGGTAGAGGGGGGAGAAGGAGTGGAGACATCTTTTAAGAAGCCAGAGATATATGGCTGTGAAGCTCGGTGGACATTTAACTTTACTGGTCGGTTATCCTTGGTTCTGAAAACTATTGATTACATTTTTTTTCCCCAATGAGCCAATGAAATTCACCGGTCAGCACCGGCTACAACCTACGAGAACCTTCGACCTCCTGGCAACCCACTAGGACCTCCTGGCAACCCACTAGGACCTCCTGGCGACCCACCTAGACGGCACGAGAATTCTCGCTACTCTCCATGGCGGCTTCATTCTAGTCTCCGCTAATTTTTCAACATGTTGAAAAATTCTCGGCGACCATAATGAGGCCGCGACTAGTTCCCAGAATGCGGGAACTCCTCACGACCGTGAAGGCCACTCCCCGGCAACCACCCGCGAGCATGTGGCGACCATGTGGCGACCGCATAGTCTCCTGCAGTCTCCTAAAAAGTTGCCTAAGTGGGACTGGCCCGTAACACTTCCTTGGCATTTTGAAAAATTCTTCTTCTGCTCTGTCTTCTATACATGCACCCTAAATACGTTCATTTTAAAGATCTCACCATGAAATATCTTTGGCAAATAATATTATGGGGAATCTCAAGGCGTTCTATAAGTATAGCAGGGTGGCACAGTGACACAGGGTAAAGCTACTACCTTACAGCACCAGAGACCCGGGTTCAATCCTGGCTAAGGGAGCTTGTCTGTGCGGAGTTTGTACGTTCTCCCCATGACCTGTGTGGGTTTTCTCCGAGAACTTTGGTTTCCTCCCACACTCCAAAGACTTACAGGTTTGTAGGTGAATTGGCTTGGTATAAAATGTTTTTAAAAATTGTCCTTAGTGTAGGATAGTGTTAATGTGCAGTGATCGCTGGTCGTTGCAGACTTGGTGGGCCGAATGGGCTGTTTCAGTGCTGTATCTCTAATCTAAACTAAACTAAACTAAACTAGATCAGGAGCGAGAGAGTAGCCAGAGAAAGAGTCTAATCCATGTGTGGATGCAGATGATGTGGGTGAGGTCCTAAGTAAATACTTCTCATCTGCTTTCACTAAGGACAAGGACAAGGAGGAGAGTGTGTCTAGGGAGAGGTGGACAGATAATCTGCAACAGGTCATTGTTAAGAAGTAGGAAGTGTCAGAAGTTATGGGTTGCATAAGGGCTGAAAAATCCCCAAGACTAGATGCGATCAATCATGAATACAATGGGAAGCAAGTGAGAAGATAACTGGGGCCCCACGAGTGCAAGGTTGAAGGCCATGGTTCCTTGAAAGTGGCAATAAAGATCAAAAGGGTGATGAGGAAGGCATATGACATGCGTGCCTTCATGAGCCAGGGCATAGAATATAAAAGTTGGGATGTTATATTTCAACTTTACAAACACTGTCTAGACTAATTTGTCGCCAGACTAAAGGGAGCAGGTGATTCCGTTAGAAAAAGTACAAAATAATAGTAAGATTAAATGAGAACTTACCAGTTTGAAGTTTGATCTTTATTTTATGAGGAGTTACGATGAGGGATTACGTGAAGACCCTGTCTGCACGCATGCGCGACATTCTTCAAAGCAGTGGTGTGAAATCACAGATACCAGAGTGACTAATATAGTAAGATAAGAGAGAACCTCCATACCAGTTGATCTTTATAATAGAGGGTTTTGGGAGCGGAGGGCACGTAATCCCTCATCGTAACTCCTCATAAAATAAAGATCAAACTTCAAACTGGTAAGTTCTCATTTAATCTTACTATTTTACTTCGGAGTCACGTGAGTGACTACGTGAAGATTTCAAAGCTCTGTGATATCATGCCCTGGAACGAGTCCATGCTTACACCCCTGCCATGCTAGGAAAAAAGAGGATGAACGTAATCCAGTCATGACACCGTGCTGAAAAACAAAGAAAGGTATTTATTCATACCTAACAGTATGCCCCACATTGGGAAATTTATTTTACAGAACTCAAACTGTTCCCTGCAAATGTGTCAGGAGCAGCTACGGGTTTATTATAAAAGTGTTGAAAAGTTTGTTCATTGCTCCAACCCGCTGTGGCAAGGATGTGGTCCAAAGGAACTTCCATCATCCTAGCCGCCGATGTAGATGCCGCCCTGGTGGTGAGATTTGAAAACATTAGTATCCAACCCCGCTGCATCTAATACCACCCTTAACCATCTGGTTATGGTTTGCACTGTGACCTTATGGTGAGGGTGTTTATGGCTTATGAGTAAAGCTCTCTCCATACCCTAAGAGTCTTGGTGACTTCTATATATTGTAAAAATATGTGTCACAATGCTGAGCCGACTATCTGCTAATTGGCCAGAAACTCTAAATTTTTGGCCAGAGGAATCAGGTCGGTCGTGTTTGAGTAACCCTGCATTAGAAAAGTTATCTGCCACTTGTGACATACATGGCGTCCATATTTAGCTTGTGTAAGGACTGGACCCGTTGTGCTGTTACAAGTGCCATTATCATTACCATCTTGTATGTTAGTTTTGTCCAGAGTGAGCCCGGTATGGGTGTCCATCCTCGTAACATAGTTAATACTATGCCTATATCCCATGTATGGGTGTAACTGGGCCTGGGGGGATTGGAATTAAATATACCCCTCATAAGTTTTTTAGATACTAGTGGTGTGATCCTATAGCCAGGTGATCCTCCCTCTGCCCAGATAATTAGAAAGGGCACTTCTTGCACAATTAATGGCACTGTAACCTCAATCCTTCATCGAAATGAAGGGTGGCCAGAAACTCCAGCGCTTCAGTGATGGTGGCTGAGTCATATGTAGTGTTCGTCCTGGTGCAGAACACTTCCCATTTCCTAACATTATGTCAGGTACTGTTTCCTCGTGGACTCCCTGCACGATGCTGAGATGGCATTGATCGTCCCATCGGAGAGTCCGTATCCCAGGAATGGCCTGTTCAGATCTGCAAATCAACAAGTTCATGCGGTCATGGCACAGATGACTTTCCCCTGTCACGGGGGTGTACCAACAAACTCGGGGCCGTTTGTTGATCCGGATGCAGGGTTCTGAGGCCATCTTTTGTACTGCTGGAACCAAGGTTGGGTAGGCCAGTCGGGTACAACAAAATACCCGTTGCGGAGTCTTGTTTAAAATTTTTGTAAGACCCGACTGATGAGGCAGAAGGGGGGTAATACATAGCAAAACAAATCCCCCCAATACAGCGAGAAAGCGTCCATCGCTGCTGCCCCTGGGTCTGGATTCCCAAGCAACATATGTTGGAAGTTTGGTGATTAAGTCTGGATGCAAAAGGTCGATATCTGGTGTCCCATACCCGTTCTATAAATATCTGTAAACACTTTCCGATCCAACATCCATTCAATGTTGTCATTGAATTTACGTGATCTGGTGTCTGCCACGGTATTTAGCTTACCTGGGAGGTAAGTGGCTGAAATCCAAATCTCTCTTTCCAGACACCAGTGCCAGATATTATTAGCCAATTCATCACATGATATCGACTTTATTCCTCCCATATGATTAATATAGGCCACCACTGTGGTATTTTCAATTTGTAACCGTACATGCAACTGGCGCGTATCTGAGCAGTAGGCCCTCCAGTCCATGAAATGCTCCCAGCATTTCTAAATAATTAATCCTATTGCTTTAAACAGGGTTAATTCTTGTGTACTCCATCTGCCACCCACAACTTGTGATGGTATTAGTTGCTCCCCAACCTTTAGTCATTGGCATCAGTTTGTAATGTAACCGAGGGGTTCATGATAGTGATGGGGTTAGAACAATGCAGAGCATTTTTCTATCCACCATTTTAATTCTGATTTTGCTTTTCCTGGTAGTTTCATAGGCCTATCGAAATGGCCTGCATGATTTTTGATAGCTGAAATTTTTTGCTCTTTGCAGATTTTGATAATGGAGAGGTCCAAATTGGTGCTGCTGGGAACGCAGCCACTAATTCCCAATCACTCTGGCTACTTGCCGAATAGATGGTTCCCTGATGCCAGTGAGGCTTTTGCATGCTAACCACCAAGTCTGTTACTTTGTGTAATGGCAAGGTGATAGACATTCGAAACAGTCAATAGTGAAGCCCAAAATAATCCATTATAGTGGAGGGTTCCAATTTTGATTTATCTGGATGTATGATAAATCCCCAGCTTTTGAAAAATATGTTTTGTGGCTGATACTGCCAATGTAGCCATTTCCAAATTCTCACCTACAATGAGAATATCATCAAGGTAAGCCATGACGATATGGTTATGTTCTCTTAAGTATGCTAAAGCTGGTTTTAATAATTTTAAGTAAACAGCCGAGTGCTGATGAGAACCCATTGGGTAAGGCCTTATACTGCCATAGCTGTCACCATCCAGACAAATTTCAGGTATTTACGATGATCCTTGTGTATTGGTACTGAATAGTACGCATCTTTAAGATCGATGCAAGGCCATGTAGTACCTATCAGAAATCAGCTGTGTGGCTGTGACAAACGTGTCCATTTTGAAATGGGTATACTGAATGGAATTATTTAGTTCGGTCAAATCTATAATGATGCGGCAACCGCCAACTTTTTTTGTTTTTTGTAAATATATTGATACGAGCTCTTGAGATTCTCTGATTGTCTTCTCAATTACCCCTTTATTGTTTAATCTCAACAGTTTCAGCATGGCCTGTTGTTCTCTCTTTTTGTGAAAGTATGAACTTCCGGCTAGGCGTATGCTGAACTGGGGTGGGGAGTTCGTTCACAAAATTCAAGTTTGTAACCCTGAATACTTTCCGAGTATGTAAATATCAGATGTAAAAGTGCTCCACACGTGATGAAACAAGTGCAACCGTCCACCAATTTTGATGCACCTAAACATGCAATGTTTTTTGAGGCAACCAGACCCACCTACCTCCATGGTTACCGCTGGTGTTGTGTGTTGTTGTCTCTGCCCTTGTTTCTTCTGATGTTGTGTTGCTTCGTTGTGGGGGTGGCGCAATTTTCCAAGAAGGCCGGGCTGGGCCATGGCCTAAAAAAAAGACCGCTGTGCAGGTGGTCCGGCCCTCGAGCTTTCACCCACCAGGTGTTCTTTCATTGTATCGATGTGTGGTGGTTGTGTAGGGGTGCTGCCGCTGTTGATAGTGAGGTTTAGAGGTGTTTGGCACCTTGATCAGGCCTATGGCCTTGGCCTCTTCATCTAATTCTTTCACCTGCTTCGAAAGGTTGTCCCCAAACAGCAAATTTGGCGGCTGAGCAACCTACTGGTCCCTGCATAATCCCGCAAACTTTGGGATTAAGTGATGGTTTAAAATGATGCTCTTCCTATAGTTGTTGATCTCAAACTGAGTATTACACAGTAATACTAGGAGCATCTTGTAGCTCTTTTCTGGCAAATCCACCCCATCGCAGCTGTTCTGGTCACTGCTGTGATCCCTGCAGCCAGCAGTTTGAGGATCCTCTTGTAGCATTCACCTCCTGCTTCTTATGGATGGGGCTCATATTGCCACGCCAGGCCTGATGGCGATGTTGTTGACTGCTGGAACTTAAGAAATTGCAATTCTCTGGAGCAAGGTATTTTCCAGCCGTGGAGTTATGGCTTGCTCCTGCAGCTGGTTTGCAGCCACGCGTGTAAATTTATGCTGGCTGCCAGCTTTGATGTATGGGCAGTCCCTTTCTGTGTTGGCATAGCATGTTTGTTTGCCATGAGCCCAGTAGTTCTTCTGGCACCCCTGACACAGATGACTGTTCGAGAGTACCATTGCCCCTTTCAGGGTCAGCCCCAGCTCTGACCCCTAATGCTCCCTGCGAAGGAGGGTGAGACATTTGGGTTTGTGTTGAGGTGCAGTCCTTGTAAGGAGAACGAGCGAGTGCTGCCGCGGTGTCTCTGCGAGGAGACCCCCACTGTGACTCTGCTCCTGCATAAGCAGGTCACGCTGGAGCAACTGCTCCACCATCCGCTCCAAGCGGGAAAGAGCGACCCACCGTCGCTATCCGCGAACGGGGTTGTCATTTTAGGTCCGGACCCAGCTGAGTCAACGGCCCTGTCCCCGACTTCCGGTGGCTTTGCCGCCGGTCCGCGGCGTACCTTCGGACTGTAGCGGCGGGAAGTCGGGAACTGCTGGTAGCAGCTGCAGCTCTGGAGAAACGGCACGCTGCTGGCTGCTTTCCATAGCAGCTGTTTTTGCCGCTCCTCTCCTAGACTTGCGCGACTCCATGGTGTTTCCTGAAACACAAAACACTCGCAATCGCCAAGCTCACCAGAATGGTAAGACTTACCTCAAGTTTTTTAAACTTACACTGGAGGAGCGGCGCTCCTCCCGACTGTCGCTTCCGCAATGCGTTCGACGATATGTCGCGCATGCGTGCAGGCGGGGTCTTCACGTAGTCACTCACGTGACTCCGAAGTAAAATTCACCGCGATGTTGAGTGGAATGGAGGACTTCAGTTCTGGGAGAGATTGCAAAGACTGAGCTTGTTCTTCCTGGAGCACAGGAGGACCCAATGGAGAAATATAAAATTATAAAAGGAATAAACAAGGTTGAAAGTCAACATCTTTATTCCCACAGTAGAGATGTCGAAAACAAAAAGACACAAGTTAATGGTAGACAAAAGTGCTGGAGAAACTCAGCGGGTGCGGCAGCATCTACGGAGCGAAGGAAATAGGCAACGTTTCGGGCCGAAACCCTTGTTCGGAGTGGGAGGGAGCGGATTCGGAACGGAATTCCCATTCCTAATCCGACCTTTCTGTCCTGGGCCTCCTCCATTGCCAGAGTGAGCACCACCGGAAACTGGAGAAGCAACACCTCATATTCCACTTGGGCAGTCTGCACCCCAGTGGCCTGAACATTGACTTCTCCAATTTCCGGTAACACTTGCTGTCTCCTCCCCTTCTCAGCTCTCCCTCTTCCCTCTGGCTCCTCCTCTTCCTTTCTTCTTCCCCCCGCCACCCACCCTGCATCAGTCTGAAGAAAGGTTTCGGACCAAAACTTTGCTTATTTCCTTCGCTCCATAGATGCTGAGTTTCTCCAGCATTTTCGTCTACCTTCGATTTTCCAGCATCTGCAGTTCCTTCTTGAACAAGACATAAGTTAATAATGAGAGAAAGATTTTTAAAGGAGATCTGAGAGAGAGAGAGTCAAGAGTCAAGAGTGTTTTATTGTCAAATGTCCCAGATAGAACAATGAAATTCTTACATGCAACAGCACAACACAATATGTAAACATAGCACACTGTAAACAATATAATGTGAAAAAAAGTCAGTGTGTGTAAACACACACACACACACACACACACACACACACACACACACACACACACACCACACACACATAAACACACACACACACACACATACACACACACACACATAACACACACACACACACACACACACACACACACACACACACACACACACACACACACACACACACACACACACACACACACGCGCATCACATGCATCACATAAAAAACAAACAATAATAGTGCAATAATAATAATAATAATAGTCCATGTAGTTCAGAGCGTATTTGATGTTGTAGATTTTAATAGCCTACAACAGTTTAATAGTGTTTTATAGCCTGTTAAGTATTTTACACAGACAGTATTGGTATCTGGAACTCTGCCAGAGGAGGTGGTGGGGTCATATACAACCACTACACTTGAAATACATTAAGAGAGACATTTAAATAGGTAAGGCTTAGGAGGAAATGTGTAGGAAGGAACTGCAGATTCTGGTTTAAACCGAAGATAGACACAAAGAGCTGGAGTAACTCAGCGAGTCAGACAGCATCTTAGGGGAAAAGGAATAGGTGACCTTTTTGGTCGTGACCGGTCTGAAGAAGGGTCTCGAACCGAAACGTCACCCCTTCCTTTTCTCCAAAGATGCTGTCCCACTGAGTTACTCCAGCGTTTTTGTGTCTATCTAAGGCTTAGGAGGACATGGCACTAATGTTGGTAAATGGAATATAGTGCACATGGGCAAATAGGTCAATATGGAGTTGGTGGGCCGATGAGACAATTTCTGTGCTCTATGTCCATAGTTTTTTAGAAGTTACTTTGAATTGCTTTCATTCAGTCCAAAGCAGATCATCTCTTTGTCTCAAACCACAACCGTAAATACGATGAGAGATACGAGAAGGTATTAGGATGGTTAGCTACATCTTGGTTAGAATTTGTTTTAAGGAATGTCAAAGGTGGACGGAGTAGTTGAGGGGTGGCACCTATTGTGGAGGGAACTCCTTAGATTAGAGTAGTGACAGGGTGAACGGAAAGTTATCAAAGGTGTAGCAATGTAAATATCATAGCTTGACACGGTTAGAGGAGCAGGGGCTAGCGATAGGGGAGAGGTGAGCAGTGGAGGATTTCCACACAAAGACAGGAACTCCAAGCAGCGAGATGCCTGTCCAGGTGCTATTGTAGGTCCTTAAATGTAAAGAAATCCATTGACAGCAGCATTATTAAACTCCAGCCCAATCCAAAGCATCAAAGCCATTTCCAAATGTTTTGTATCCGTCCACTATCAGGTTACTTGCCCTTTTGAGAACCTACCTACTTTCAAATGAAATGATTTTTGTGTAAGTTCCATGATAGGCAAATGTAATCGCTCAGTTTCATACCAGAACAGTGGTATTTAGAGTACACTGTTGGATCTTTCAGTTTGGAACTGTGTTTCTCAGTAGCATTTATTGAATATTCCAGCAGATGGGGTAAGAGAGCAGCTCCCCGTACATATGCAAAGTTAATCTTGTCTCCTCTCCCTGCACATGATCCATATCTCTCCATTTCCTGCATATCCATGTGATAATCTAAATGCCCCTATTATAAACAATAGACAATAGGTGCAGGAGTAGGCCATTCGGCCCTTCGAGCCAGCACCGCCATTCAATATGATCATGGCTGATCATCCCCAATCAGTAACCCGTTCCTGCCTTCTCCCCTTATCCCCTGACTCCGCTATCTTTAAGAGCCCTATTTAGCTCTCTCTTGAAAGTATCCAGAGAACCGACCTCCACCGCCCTCTGAGGCAGAGAATTCCACAGACTCACCACTCTCTGTGAGAAAAAGTGTTTCCTCGTCTCCGTTCTAAATGGCTTACCCTTTATTCTTAAACTGTGGACCCTGGGTCTGGACTCCCCCAACATCGGGAACATATTTCCTGCATCTAGTGTGTCCAAACCCTTAACAATCTTATATGTTGCAATATGATCTCCTCTCATCCTTCTATTGTATCTGCCTCCATCAGCAGTCCTGGCTGCTCTTTCCAAGCACCCACCACTCTCTGTGTAAAAAGCTTGCCCCATATATCTATACATAACTAAAATTCTGATCCGGTTGCGCAGTTTTTCAATTTGCGCAAAAGTGGTACGTGATAGTGCTAAAATTTTTCGCCAGCTCACTCACCGTTCTTCTGTGTTGCGAGTGCACCAAGTTTCGTTCTGATCGGTGGCACAATGTAAAATTTAGTGAGGTTTAAAAATCTTACAATCTGCACATGCGCAGATCGATCTCCTCCACTGCCAGTCAGCGCCACACGGATTAGTCTCTTCTCCTGTCACTCCCCGGGACAGGTCCGCCCCTTCCTGTGCCATCGCGTCTTTACTGGAGCTGCAGGTGGTCGGCGGACGTTTCGAAACGGACACAATCTTCGGAGGGAACGGAAACGGCCCAGCCCAGCCCAGCCTGGCCCGGCGGGGCCCAGTGCGGCGCAGAGTTGGCAATGCCGTAGTCGTCAGAGATGTCGCCAAACAGAACGCGGAGACTCTGATCCTGGCAGAGGAGAACGACCAGCGACCAACGTCTGCTGTGGGTCCCCATCGCACCGTCAGCTCCAGCCCCAATCCCTTTGGCCCCGCTCACTGGATCCTGGCACCATGATACCCCCCTCCCCCCATGGCTCTTCCCCGTCTTTTCTCCGAGCTCCTGCCACCCGCCGCACACACCCCCCTCCTCCGCAACCCCCCCCGCCCAGACACCCATCCCCCCCCCCCCACGACACCCCCTCCTCCTCCCAAAAACCCTCATGCCCACGCACCCTCTCCCCACAACCCCCCCTGCCCACACACCTCACAACCCACCTGCCCACCCCCCGCCCACACAAGCCCCCCTCCCACACCCCCCCCGTCCACACATCCCCCTGTCCACACACCGCCCTCCCCCCACAACCTCCCTGCCCATACACCCCTCCCCCCCACAACCCTTGCCCACACACCCCTCCAACCCACCCCCACACCCCTCCCCCCACACCCCTCCCCTTCCCACCACACCCCTCCTGCCCCACATGTACACCTACCCCCCCAGCACACACCCCCCTCCCCCACATCCCCCTCCACCCCCCATCACCCTCACCCCCTCTCCTGCACCTCCCCGCCCACACACACACCTCCTCCCCTCCCACCCCACATCTCCCCCCCGCCACACATTCCACTTACCTCCCCTCCTCCGCTCCCCACACATAGAAGAGGAATGGGAGGGAGTGCTGGAGGATGAGGAGAAATGAGCCGTGACTGTGCAGTTGGGGGCTATGGGTGAGTGGTGGAATATTGCGTTGGGGGAACGGGTTGCGTTGAGTGACCAGGCCTCCCGTGCGACTGGGACCCGTTCCCAATTAGTGTCGTCCATTTTAAGGTTTGCCCCTTTCACCTTGAAGAATAAAACATTGACTCTTCCTTTTCCCACAGGCGTTGCCTTACCTGCTAGACTTTCCCAGTGATTTCTGCTTTTATTTCAGACTTCCAGCATCTGCAGCTTTTTTTGATTTATATCTATTCTATTTTTTCATGGCTGTCGAACAATCTCCCATGCTTATATTTATCAAACAAACATATTTATGTTTTAAAAAAAAAGTTTTTTATGTTTTTACAGATACAGCGCAGAAACAGACCGTTCGTCCCACCGAGTCCGCACATTAACACTACCCCACACACACTAGGGACAATTGTACATTTATACCAAGCTATTTAACCTGTAAACATGTACGCCTTTGTAACCCACCCGGGTCACAGGGAGAACGTACAAACTCCGTACAGACAGCACCCATAGTCAGGGTTGAAGCCGGGTCTCTGGCGCTGTGACGCAGTAGCTCTGCCGCTACGCCACCCCGTGCTGCCACGGTTTGTACTTTGTTGTACTTTATTCACATTCCCCATCCACGGCTAACAATGGCTCGTGCCCTTTATCATTGTTACTTTGTTGCATATCTCTCATTCATCTGTTCTATATCTCCCTTCATCACCGTCCATATCTCTTGTCTCCCTCTCCCATGACTCAGTCTGAAGAAGGGTCATGACCCGAAACGCCACCTACTCCTTTTCTCCAGAGATGCTGTCTGACCCGTTTATTTACTCCAGGTTTTGTGTCTATCTTCTGGAAACTGCCGTTTGAGAGGTAGATTGTCACTAACAGCTGCGCAATTCCGACCCCTCACCACAACTCACTCATGGATGATCCCTTAATTTTACACGGTCACCTCCCTAGTTGTACACCCTCCCACAAGGGAAACGTCCTCTCCATAATCACCTCAATGGTGCAATATGATTTTATTGTCACAAGTACTGTACAGTGAAATTCCTACTTTGCGCACATTTCAGTAAAAATCTCACCAAACATAAACACAATCATACTTAGATACAAGAGTGTAAGAACAGTAGATACATTGAGGTTGTACACAGAGTCGCCACAATTCTGGTGCCATCTGTATCCATCAAATTACTTCAAAATGGAGCATCTTAATTTTACAGCGCAGTGGCACCGGTAGAGATGCTGCCCCACAGCACCAGAGACCCAGGTACGAGCCTGGCTACGGGAGCGCTCTGTGCATAGCTTGTACATTCGCGTGGGTTTTCTTTGGGTGCACTGGTTTCCTCCCACATACCAAACACATGCAGGTTTGGGGGCTAATTGGCTTCTGTAAATAGTGTCTAGTGCGTAGGATGTGAAAGTGGGATAACTTGGAACTCGCGTTTGGCCTGGACTCAGTGGGACCAGAGGGCCCATTTCCATACTGTCTCACCTCACCTCACCTTAAAGGCCTGGCAGCATGGTGTCGTAGCGGTACATGGTGACGTAGACTTACAGTTCCAGAGACCCGGGCTCGATCCTGGCTATGGGTGCTGTCTGTATGGAGTCTGTACGTTCTACCCGTGACCTGCGTGGGTTTTCTCCGAGATCTCCGGTTTCCTCCCACACTCCAAAGACATGCAGGTTTGTATGTTAATTGGCTTGGTGCATGTGCAAATTGGCTCTAGTGTTTGTAGGGTAGTGTGAATGTGTGGGGATCGCTGCTCGGTGCGGACTAGGTGGGCCGAAGGTTCTATTTCCCCACTGTATCTTTAAACTGAACTATACTAAAGGCCCGTTGTCCAGGAGACGGCACCGTGGCATGTTGCAGGGTGGCCTGGCCTGCCGATGTTGCTGATGTCCTCACTGCTGCTCCTCCGCTCTGTGCCACTGCAGGCGCTCAGCCTCTGTGAGGCCTCCAGTGGTGCCTGGTCCACTCGACCGTCTAGCTGCTGCAGGGCATTCATGGGCATTCACCTACAGCCACAGCTCCAACTCTGCGTGGAGGGTTGCCCCCTGAAGCCAACCTTGTAACGCACAGAGCACATTCGAGTGTGTGGAGGTGAGGCCCAAGCCCGCTCCGCGAGGCGCCACGTGGCAGAGGCCTTTCCGAGTTGTCCCCGCCCGAAAGCTCGTCGGTCGGAGACTGAGAACCTGCCCGAAGGCTGGCGTTTGGCGAGATCGGGAATCCACCGTAAAGGCTCGGCAGACAGTGTAACCAGGCTGGAGAAGTCGGATGCGAGGAGCAAAGACAGCTAGTCGGGTGAACCGGGGTGAAGTCTCCAGTGTCTTCAGGTAGGCTGCAGCAGGTGCCCCTGGGACACAATGATAAGGACCAGATGCAATATCTGCAGGATTGTGCTGATGCAACGCTGTGTGGGCTCTCAGGAGGATGCAGAGAGACGGCATGGTGATGTAGACAAGCCAAATGAATAGGGGAGGACCTTGGAGAGCAAATATAATGTGGAAAAAGGTCAGATCATCCACCATAGTACAGGAATAGGAAGGTGGGGTATTTAAAAATACTGAGAAATGTAGAAGTCTTGTTGTTCAAAGAGACTTGAATGGGTTAAACAATGGGGTGATAACTTCAAATTATGGAGTCAGCCATTTAGAAATGAGAGCCATAAGGAGATACACTCACAGTTAATGTGCTGTTCAACAAGCATTCCAAATTTAATTGTAGGAGGATGTTAGCAGAAGAGAAGAGATATAGAATAGAATGCCTTTTATTGTCATTCAAACAGACAAGGCTTGAACTAAATTTCATTCCTGCAGTCATGACATTACAAAAAATCCAAGACCCACACTTAACACAGTCTACACAAACATCCATCACAGTGAATCTCCAACACTGCCTCACTGTGATGGAAGGCAAAAGACTTATCTCTTCCCTATGTTCTTCTCCCACGGTCCAGCAGTCCAACTGCAGCGTCGAGGCGACTGGGGCTCACGATGTAAAAGCCCCCGGCGGGCGATGGTAAGTCCCGCGGCCGTTTAAGCCACGCCGGGCGATGTTAGGCCCCGCTCCGAGTCCTTTAAACCCGCGATTCCGGCGGGAGAAGTTGCCGTTGCGGGAGCTCCGAAAAGCGGTCTCCCACCAGGGACCTGCGAGCTCCCGATGTTCCTGTCCACCCGGCCTGCGGCCAGAGCCTCCGAAGTCGGGTTGTAGCCACGTGCCACCACAGCTCTCCCCGCTCCGAAGTCGGCCAGCTCCGCGATGGCGAGTCCGCATGCTCCGCGACTGGAGCCCTCAGGTTGGTTCCGGTTGGAGGCCGACGCTGGCTCCATGATGTTAGGCCCAGAGACCTGACAAGGAAAAAGTCGGGTCCCCGTACAGGGAAGAGATTAAACAGTCCCCCCCCCCACATATACACAGTTAAAAAATAATAAAAATTAGAACCAAAAACATACATCTAACGGGACAAAAATTTAAAAAAAGACAGACGGACTGCATTCTAGCCGCTGCAGTTAGACGCCACCACTTGCCCTAATTATATAGAACCCTGGTGAGACTGTATCTGGAATATTGTGCACAAATTTAATCTCTCTATCCAAGGAAAGACATACCAGATTGACTTCATGGAACAAAGGGTTTGTCCGAGTGTGGCCAAATGCAAATTGGAGGACAGTGTGGCGGTCCCTGGGGGGTAGGCCACTCCTTGGATCACCCCCCTCGCCGATTGAGTGACAGGCGTTGGTCTGCCACGGGGTTTCCTGACCACCCCTGGGTGTGTGCTGGCAGTTGGTGTAGTGTGCTCTCGCTGTAGGGATTAAACTACTGTTTAAACCTACCTAGCGTCTGGTCTTTTCCTGGCTTCGTCGAGGCCGCAACACTGGTGACCCTCGACATTCATCACGCGTTGTGATGGATAATAATGCCGTTGCGTTTAAGCTCCCTACTCTGTGGACCGAAGAGCCTGACATCTGGTTCCAGCAGGCGGAGACACAATTTGCTGTGAGAGGTATTACAGCAGATGAAACAAAATACTATTACGTGATCAGCGCTCTTGACCAAGCAACTGCGAGGCGAGTTAAGCCTTTCCTCAGAGCTCCCCCGGTAGCTAACAAATATAGGGGCCTTAAGGAGTTCATTATCAGGAAGTTTGGCCTTGGTGACTTGGAGCGGGCAGCTCGGATTCTCCGAATGGATGGCCTGGGCGACCGCCAGCCATCTGCCCTCCTGGAGGACATGCTCACCCTAATGGGGGACCATGAATCCTGTTTGCTATTTAAGTTCGCCTACCTGCAGCAGTTCGCGACCGACATCCGCCAGCAGCTCGCCAGAGATCCCTTTACTAACATGCAGGCGCTGGGCGAGCAGGCTGATGAGCTGTGGATGTCTCGCCAGCAAAACCTGGAAGCGCTAACTGTCCTTCCCGCGGCGGTTGGAGGCTCAGAGCAGGTCGGGGCCACTATCAACCGCGTCTCCACTGCTCCCAGATGGCCCTCGCAGCAACATCCGGCCGCCATTGGGCCTTCAAGTCCAGGCATGTCTTTGCAGCAGGGCCCGCCTGCAGTTCCACCCAACGCCAGCAGAGGTCGCTGGCGTTCAAACCAACCAAATTCGCTTGCAGTTCCACCAGACGCCAGCAGAGGGGGTTGGTGCTATTACCATCGTCGCTGGGGAGCTGCAGCCAGGCAATGTTGCCCACCTTGTTCATTCCCGGGAAACAAAGGGGCCGGTCGTCGGTGATTCCTTCGGCAGCCGGCAAAATTCATCGCGTCTTCGCCTGCGATCGCCGCACTGGAGGTCGATTCCTCGTGGACAGGGGTGCGGAAGTGAATGTCCTGCCTCCCTCCATCGCTGACATCCGTGCGGGCAAACGCGGGCCCCTCCTCACCACGGCGAATGGGAGTGCTATTCGCACCTACGGGTTTCGCACCATCTCCCTCAACTTTGGCCGCAGCTCCTTTTCGTGGGAGTTCGTCATTGCTGACGTTTCCCAGCCACTGCTGGGCGCTGACTTCCTTCGAGCCCATTCACTGCTCGCGGATGTCAAGCGGCGGCGCCTGAGTCTTCCTCCACATTGGTGATCCAGTATCACGCCCTGATGGCCCCCTGTCGTCAGTGGATGCGACTTTCGCGCGCATCCTGGCGGATTTCCCTTACATCCTTGAACCCCACTTCCGCTCCTCCACCCCCAAGCACGGGGTGGAGCACCATATCCCTACTACCGGCCCACCTGTGCATGCCCGAGCGCGTCGTCTCGCGCCAGACAAGCTTCGTCTGGCTCGGGAGGAGTTCCGCCTGATGGAGGCGATGGGCATCGTGCGTCCCTCCGATAGCCCATAGGCGTCACCGCTCCACATGGTCCCCAAGGCGGACGGGGGCTGGCGCCGTGTGGGGATTACCGTCGCCTGAACGATGCGACCGTCGCCGACAGGTACCCAGTCCCGCACATCCAGGACTTCAACGCCCATCTGGCTGGAGCATCGGTATTCTCCAAGGTGGACCTCGTGCGACGGTACAATCAAATTCCGGTCCACCCCGATGATATCCCGAAGTCGGCTATTATAACGCCATTTGGTCTATTCGAATTTGTTCGGATGCCGTTTGGGTTTGAAGAAACGCTGCGCAGGCCTTTCATCGGCTTTTGGACTGTGTGTGCGCGGGCCTGGACTTCGTCTTCGTCCACTTGGACGACATACACGTGGCCAGTCGCTCGCGGCAGGAGCACTGCATCCACCTCCGTCAGCTGTGTCAGCGCCTCAGCGACTTCGGGCTGTCCATCAACGCGTCCAAGTGTGCCGTTTCGGGGTGACGGCTTATTGACTTCCTCGGCCACCGCGTAACTGTTCGCAGGTTCCCCCGTCCGACCACAGTTAAGGGCCTACAGGAATTCGTGGGGAAATGCGTCACCTTTTATCACCATTTCTGCCAGAGCAGCGGCCGCAGTCATGCGTCCGGCTTTTTCCTCCTGATGGCTGGTCATCGCAGGGAGGTTTGAGTGTGGTCCGTGGAAGCAACAGCAGCATTCGAGAGGGCTAAGGAGGCACTGGCTGAGACCACGATGCTCATTCCCCCACGAGAGGACGCCCCGACCGCCCTGATGGTGGACGCTTCTGAGATAGCGGTTGAGGGGCAGTGTAGAAGCAGCTCGTTGACGGATTGCTGGCGGCCACTGCCTTCTTCAGCAGGGATCTCAGTGGTATCTCAGCGTCGTTACAGCGCTTTCGACTGTGAGCTCCTGGCCTGTATCTCGCCGTACGCCATTTCTGCTACTTCCTGAAGGGGAGGCCGTTTACCGCATATACGGACCACAAACCACTAACCTTCGCGTTCGCCAAGGTTTCAGACCCGTGGTCTGCCCGGCAGCAGAGGCATTTGGCGTATGTGTCTGAATACACCACCTCCATCCGTTTCATGGAGGGCAAATTCAATAGGGTGGCCGACGCCTTATCGAGACCTGCAGTCCACGCGGTTCTCCAAGTCGCTGAGGGGATTAATTATTCCGCCCTGGCAGCCGCTCAGCTGGTCGACGAGGAGATGGCCGCCTATCATACGGCAGTTTCGGGCCTGCAGTTGCAGGACGTTGTCTGTGGTCCTGGGGGCGCAACGCTGCTGTGCGATGTCTCCACTGGAGTTCCGCGACCCATCGTCCCCATCGCCTGGTGGCGCAGGGTGTTTGAGGTGCTCCACGGGCTTGCGCATCCCTCCATCCGGGCAACAACGGCCCTGGTAGCCTCCCGCTTCATGTGGCATGGGCTGCGGAAGGAGGTTGGACATTGGGCGCGCACTTGCATCCCGTGCCAGACCGCCAAGGTGCAACGACACGTGCGCGCTCCTTTGCAGGAGTTCACCATCCCTCGGCAGCGGTTTGACCACATTCACGTGGACATCGTGGGGCCACTGCCGCCATCCCGGGGCTTGACATATCTACTCGCTGTTGTCGACCGCTTCACGAGGTGGCCTGAAGCCATTCCGCTACCAGATTCTTCAACGGCCACGTGCTCGAGCCTTGGTGGCGCACTGGATCGCTCGGTTCGGGGCGCCACTGGACATAACATCTGACCGGGGCCACAGTTCACATCGGAACTGTGGTCGGCCATGGCACGCCTTCTGGGTGTTCGGCGTATCATCCGCAGGCGAACGGCCTGGTGGAGCGGTTTCACCGTCAGCTGAAGGACGCCCTGAAGGCACGGCTCAATGATCCGGACTGGGTGGACCCTGCCCCTGCTGTGGGTTTTGCTGGGGATCCGCACTGCACCGAAAGAGGACTTGGCCTCCTCCTCCGCCGAGTTGGGTTGGTGTATGGTTCTCCGTTGACGGTCCCCGGGGAGTTCATCCCGCCGGCACAGGGCCAGGTGGAGCAGCCTTCGGACACGCTGCGATGACGGTGGGAGACGGTGGGCAAGCTGGCGCCGGTGCCCACGTCTCGTCATGGGTCCTTCCATCCGCACGTTCCCTCTGCTCTGGAGGACTGCCAGTTCATCTTCCTGCGTAGGGATGCTCATTGGACACCTCTCCAGCGGCCGTACAAGGTTTCCCTTCCGGGTCCTGGAACATGGCTCGTCCACTTTCATCCTGGACATGGGGGGTCGGCATGAGACTGCTTCAGTTGAGCGGCTGAAGCCAGCACATATTGATATTGATCAGCCGGTGCTGGTAGCGCCGCCCCGTAAGCGAGGGCGCCCTCTGTCTAGGGTACTAAGAGTGAGTTGGATGTGGCCCTTGTGGCTAAGGGGATCAGAGGGTATGGAGAGAAGGCAGGTACGGGGATACTGAGTTGGATGATCAGCCATGATCATATTGAATGGCGGTGCAGGCTCGAAGGGCTGAATGGCCTACTCCTGCACCTAATTTCTATGTTTCTATGTTTCTATGTACCTCCCCCTCTGGCTACTCTGTCTCCTGCACCTGTTGGTCAGTTGCCTGTTCCTGTGCCGAGCATGGTGTACACTCGGGCTGGTGGCCGTGTACGCCCTCCTGTCCGTTTCGTGTACTTGGGGGGGGGGGGGGGGGGGGGGTCCTGTGGCGGTCCCTGGGGGGTAGGCCACTCCTTGGATCATCCCCCTCGCCGATTGAGTGACGGGGCGTTGGTCTGCCACGGGGTTTCCTGGGTGTGTGCTGGCAGTTGGCGTGGTGTGCTCTTGCTGTAGGGATTAAAGGACTACTGTTTGAACCCACCTAGCGTCTGGTCTTTTCCTGACCTCGTCAAGGCCGCTACAACAGCAACTCATATTTCACTTGGGCAGCTTACATGTCAATGGTATGAATATTGTTTTCTCTAACTTCAAGCAACCCTTACATCCCCTCTCTCTCCATCCCTCCCCACCCTAGTCATTGCGCGAGTTTCATTGTTGTCCTGGTGAGTTTCATTGTCTGTAACTCGTTTTCACCCCGCCCACAGCCAACATTGGCTTGTTTCCTTTATCATTGTTACTTTTTTACATTTCTTTCATTCATTTGTTCTATATCTCTCTATAATCACCATCTATATCTCTCGTTTCCCTCTCCCCTGACTCTCAGTCTGAAGAGGGGTCTCAACCTGAAACGCCGCCTATTCCTTTTCTCCAGAGATACTGACCCGCTGAGTTACTCCAGCATTTTGTCTATCTATCGAAGGGTTTGTTATGTAGGGTGAGATTAAGCAGGTTGGGCCTCGACCCTATGGATTTTAGAAGATCCGACTGAAACATACAAAATTCTTAAGGGATGAGTTGGGTCGATGTTTCATCTACCTGGGCTGGCAGGAACCATTAGACAGCCGTAAAATGCAGGCTCAGCCCTTCGGGAGTGCGATGAGAAGAAATGTCTTCACCCACGGGAAACTGGACCTTTGGAATTCTCCACCCAAGGAGTTTAATCTGGACTGGTGTGAATTACTGCATTTGAGAGATCAAATGCAAGGGGAAAGTATACAGTAAATGGCAGAGTCCTTTGGAGTATTAATTTACGGAAGAATTGGGAGTACAAGTCATTGGCTTCCTGGAAATAGCAACAAAAGTGGACAGTGTGGTTAAGAATGGCGTTGAATGTAAAAGTCAGGAAGTCATGTTGCGGCGGTATAAAGCTTTGGTTCGGCCACATCTGGAATATTGTGTGTAGTTGGGTCTCTGCATTCCAGGACAGATGAGGAGGTTTTGGAGAGGGTGTAAATGTTGCTCAGATTAGAGAGTATTAGCTACAAGGAGCTTGAAGAGTGTTTGAAGAACATTGGAGGTCGAGAGTCATTATGAGAGGCATTGATCCACTAAATAATCAGAACCTTTTTCCGAGGACCAAAAAGCCAGATACTAATGGACATATCTCTAAGGTGAGAGATAGGTCATGTGAAGGAGTTCATGAGACACCAGTTACACAGCCTGGTAAGTGCCTGGAACACATTGACAGGGGAGGTGGTTGAAGCGGACCCGATAGCAACATTGATGAGGCATTTAGATGGATACATCAACTGACAAGGACTGGAGGGATATAGACCATGGGCAGGCAGATGGAGTTTGTTCAATTGGCAAAATTGACGGCACAGACGTGGTGGGCTGAAGGGCCTACAGCTGAAGTGCACAATTTTCCATTTGAAGATCAATAACAATGCTAGCAAGACTGGGCAATCATTTCGCTGAACACCGTCTGCCTGGCCCCACGTGACCTCCTGGTTGCCAAACACTTTAACTCCCCCTCCCATTCCCACATTGACCTTTCTGCCCTGTGCCTCCTCCACCGTCTGAGTGAGGCCCAATGTAAATTGTAGGAACAGCACCTTATATTTCACTTGGGTATCTTACAACCCAGCGGTATGAATATTGATCTCTCTAACTTCAAGTAATTCTTGCATCCTCTCTCTTTCCTTCCCTCCCCCACCCTAGCTGTTGTACTAGTTTCACTGACAACCTGGTGTTTAATCGTCTATGTTGTTTTCACCTTGCCCACAGCCAACATTGGACCCTTGACCATCGTTACTTTTTTTGCATATCTTGCATTTCTTCATTCTTTATCTATCTGTACCGCTGTCTATGTCTCTCGTTTCCCTTTTCCCTGACTCTCAGTCTGAAGAAAGGTCTCAATCCAAAACGTCACCCATTCCCTCTCTCCAGCAATGCCGCCTGTTAATACTCCAGCATTTTGTGTTTATCTTCGATATAAACCAGCATCAGCAGTTCTCTCCTACACAATAACCGTGCTAAAGCAACCAATGGGGAAACACATCAGCATTAAACAGATTTGATATGTTGGGCCACACGTAATCTACATCATTTTAAATACACTGGTCTGGAATTGTGTTAAGAATTCAGTGCTGGAATTTCCATGAAGTTGCTTGATATCACATGCAAGCAATGGGCGAGAATGAACTGTTCTCTCATTTGTTACTCAGCCGTTAAGTGTTTGCAATTGCCTTAATCAATGTCAACTAGTGCCCACAGCAAAATAAAAGCAATATTCCAGATGTGGTCTCACCAAAGCCATATATAAAATCATAGTATGATATATCTTCTCTCGTGCTGCCATTGGATGAGGTGAAGAGAAAGCCATAAACATCTTTCAGAAGTCCGAAGGAGGGTCTCGACCAAAAACATCACCCATTCCTCCCCTCGAGAGATGCTGCCTGTCCCGCTGAGTTACTCCAGCATTTTGTGTCTGTCTTTGGTGTGAACCAGTATCTGCAGCTCCTTCACACACAAGCCATAAACCTTCATGCATCACAGCAGAATGAAGAATCTCAGCCTCTGCTGTGATGTGTAGGAAAATAGCACAAATTTATGTCATTTAATACTCAATATTGGAACCAAAATTTTTATGCTGCTTGACATCGAAATATTAATTCCAATATTCCACACTCTCCACTACAGCCCTGATTCTACGCGTTATCAGGCCCGACCCTACACCCTACACCAGCTCCACCACCATTTTATATTTGCAACATGGCATCAATGAGATTATTCTCACTGCCTCTTCTCTGCCCTTATCACATTATTGATACAAAACTAATCCTCACAGCCAATCATTGACTTTTTTTAGTATAGAGATACAGTGCAGAAACAGGCCCTTCGGCCCACTGAGTGGTGCTGACCAGAGATCCCCGTACAATAACACCATCCTACACACACTCGGGACAATTTACAAATATACCAATTAACCTACAAACCTGCGCGTCTTTGGAGTGTGGGAGGAAACCGGAGCACCCAGAGAAAACACGCGGTCACAGGGAGAACGTGCAAACTCCGTACAGACATCACCCGCAGTAAGAGTCTGTGGTGCTGTAATGCAGCAATTCTGCCGCTGCACCACTGTGCTGCCCCAAAGAATGGTCTCCAAAGAGTCTTGGGCAAGGGGAGACAGGGCCACTCACTGAGGCACTGATCTAGAACCTGTTCCAGATTGATCTAGAACTAATTCTATCACCCCACTCGCTTGACTCATATTACTTTAACACCTTAAAGCTAATCTCACTCACCGTCAATCTAAATTGATCCCGACCTGAAGTAAATTATGATCTGAAATGAATCCCATCATTTCTGTGGTGTTTCTGTGCAATGTCAAACACTGGAAGGTTGGGCTAATCCTTACACTGAAACTTGGCACATTGGATGCTTCATAGACAGGTTCTGGTGCTCATCTCCTAGAAATGTCACTAAATTGAAGTAGGTCATTTGGCCCATTGAGACAATCAGGCAAGAGAATGCCCAGAACATTCTTCTGCAGACAAAGTGTGGTATTCCCACACCAGCTTCCTTCCAAAAGCCAACCATCGAGGTTCTTCAAACAGTCTGTGAAATCCTAATACTGCCACACCAATGGAATGCTGTAGGACCACCTCTTGCACTACCATAGGCTTGTTTTCAAATTGTGTAGGACGGAACTGCTTATGCTGGTTTAAATCGAAGATAGACACAAAATGCTGGACAGACACTCAGCGGGACAGGCAGCATCTCTGGAGAGAAGGAATGGGTGACGTTTTGGGTTGAGACCCTTCTTCAGTCTCTCTTTGTTTACACATTGTGTTTTGCAATCCTTTTCTTATTTGTAATTAAAGTGAAATTCATGAAAAATTACGTTTGCGTGTGTGTTCCGAGTCTCTGCGCATGTGATGCTATTGCAAGCAAGATTTTCATTGTGCCTGCACCTTACCGTACTTGTTCATGTGACAACTCGATTGGACTATCCCCCTTTGGTAACATCAATGGGCCTCTGCCAATTCTTCCATGAGTTAGTTACAATTCCTGCAAATGTGGTTTCAGTCATTTATGACCAAGGTATAGACATGAGGGCCTGATTTTCTGAAACAATTAATTTTCACAGTTGTGCTGGTGGAAGCAGTCTTCTGACTGATGATCATGTGGGTCAAGTCTTATTCGTCACTTACACATAAAGAGCAAGTGAAATGAATTTGCCAGCAGCGGATACAATAAAACGTCAAAGCAGTGAGGATGTGGCCCTTCTCCAAGTGAGAGGACACAAGGTCCAAATTAGACAATAGACAATAGATGCAGGAGTGGGCCATTTGGCCCTTCGAGCCAGCACCGCCATTCAATGTGATCATGGCTGATCATCCCCAATCAGTACCCCATTCCTGCCTTCTCCCCATATCCCCTGACTCCGCTATTTTTAAAAAATTTATTTAAATTTTTTTTTAAATTTTTGTTAATTTTGATTTGTAAATACAATAGTGTGGTACTTGAGTACCTAATACATACATACACATTACCATTCTTGTACAACTTCGTATTTTTAATTTAATAATAAAAGAAAAGTGAAGGAAAAAAGAAATAAAGGGTGTCGAAATAGATAGACAAGCGAGTAGAAACAGAGAGCGAAAGAAATAAAGAGCAGAGATGAAAAGCCAAAAAGATTGAGAAAGAAAGAGAAAGTAGAGAAAAGAGAAATTAGGAGAGATCTACCTATTTCGTATTTTTGCCCATCCGTCACCCGGTTCTAAACCCTTTAATTTCTAAGGTTATGGTATGTTGCACCATATGCTTGTAAAAAGTTGATAAAAGGAGACCAAATCTTTAAGAATTGGTCAACTTTGCCTCGTAGGAGAAATCTCATTTCTTCAAGATGTAGCGTTTCCGACATATTTGAAATCCACATTTTGAATGTTGGCGTGGTTGCGTTTTTCCAGAATTTGAGTATAAGTATTTTTGCTGTTATTAAACCGTAATTAAGAAAAGCTTCTTGGAATATAGTTAATTTACTTCTATCCTCCATTGATCCAAAGATAATCAGTTCTGTACTGGGATTCAATTTTGTGTTAAATAGTTTAGTAAAAGTTCCAAAAGTTTTGTTCCAAAATGTATGCAGTTTTGTACAAGAGACAAAGGAATGTGCTATAGTGGCATTTTGAGTTAGACATTTATCACAGATGGGGGAAACATTTGGAAATATTTTATTCAGTCTAATTTTCGAGTAATATAATCTATGTAAAATTTTAAATTGAATTAGGTTATATCTTACATTAATCGAACATTTATGTACATATAATACATTTTTTTCCCATCTGACATTCGGAATTTTTATGACTCCACTATTTTTAAGAGCCCTATCTAGCTCTCTCTTGAAAGCATCCAGAGAACCTGCCTCCACCGCCCTCTGAGGCAGAGAATTCCACACTCACCACTCTCTGTGAGAAAATGTGTTTCCTCGTCTCCGTTCTAAATGGCTTACTCCTTATTCTTAAACTGTGGCCCCTGGTTCTGGACTCCCCCCAACATCGGGGACATGTTTACTGCCTCTAGTGTGCCCAAACCCTTAACAATCTTATATGTTTCAATGAGATTTCCTCTCATCCTTCTAAACTCCAGAGTGTACAAGCCCAGCTGCTCCATTCTCTCAGCATATGACAGTCCCGCCATCCCGGGAATTAACCTTGTACTGTCATAAACAGGGATGAAAGGCATGTGCTCTCATCAAAATATGGATGCGGACGTCAAGATATGGATTCGCTGAAAATCTTTTCATCTTGGAATAATGACAGGCTCTGAGGTCTCATTGATTTTTTTTATTTTGGTGAAAAAGTGCTACATTGTTCTGAAAAGCCTATCATGAAATTAGACTTTAGTCTGTGTATACCTTTGAAAAACTTTATCTCCACACTGGAAGAAAAGTTATGAGAAGAGGATGTTAAAGGTGTAAATACGGAACACAGCAAACCATTTCCTCCGCTGCCTTGACCAATGCTCCTGCTGTGGGTAGACACAAAATGCTGGAATACGTCAGCGGGACAGACGTTTCGGGTCGAGACCCTTCTTCAGACGTTTACTGTGGGGATTAGCATGGAGGGCAGTCAAACCACCGATTGGTAGCTATTAATGGCTAAACACCTTTGCAGATGGAGGAACTGGCTATGTGGCATGGGTGGATCTCATTAATGGTTTCACTGTTCTGGAAGAATTCACAGTTATCTTCACTGACACTGTCACTCCATGTCGGTAACAAGGTATTCCAATGTTTTCAGCCAGTGCTGGTTCATTCAGGTTTCATTTCTTTGCAAGGGTTTTTTATAGAACTTTGGTGGTCTCAGTGACCTGTTTCAGTGCCGTATCTTCTTATGACTCTCTCACTTGTTAAAGGGACCTTGTTTTGCTTGGACTTCCTTCTGGGAGCAGAGGGATGATATTCATCTCTTAGGTTTTAAATCCACAAAAGAGAGACTAAATACTTTCTTAACAACTCTCCAATCTTATTCCGAACTCTCTCTAAAGTATTAAATCCTGACACAGCTGTGAAAGTACTGAGAGCAAGCTGGGAGCTTAGCCCAGTACCAACCATTACGCATTTGAAATTGTAAAATTAGGCATGGGTCGGCTGAGATTAATTAAATCCCTGGAGGACTATCGAGGATGCAGGAGTATAGTTAAGAAAGAAATTAGTTGGGAAAACTGGGGCATGAGATTGCTTTGGCAGAGCAGATTAAGGATATTCTGAAGAGACGTGTTAACTATATTAAGGATAAAATAGCAACTCGGGAGAAAGTAGGGTCAAGCAATCCCTCAAAGACAAAAGTGGATATCTGTGTGTGGAGCCACAACAGATGGGAAACTCCTTCAATGAATATTACTCCTCTGTTTTTAACACAGGGAAATATATGAAGACATTGGATCTTGAGAAAGTTAATGGGGATGTCTTGTTGATAGTCTGCATTAGAGTAGAGGAGGTTTCTGGATATCTTAAATGTCTGAAGGTAGATAAATCTCTGGGGCCTGATCAAGTAGCTTCCCAGCTTCTAGGAACTGTTCCCACGGACAGTTTCTTCCCAGTTGTTATCAGGCAACCAAATCATTCTACCACAACTAGAGAGCAGTGCTGAACTGCTATCTACCTCTTCGGTGACCCCTCAGTCTATTCTTGATCGGACTTTTCTGGCTTTACCTTGCACTAAACGTCATTCTCATATCATGTATCTATACTCTGCAAGTGGCTCGAATGTCATCAGGTATTGTCTTTCTGCTGACTGGATAGCATGGAAAAAAGCTTTTCACTGTACCTCGGTACACGTGACAATAAACTAAACCGAACTGAAATATATCCAAGATCACAGTGAGAAGCTAGTGAAGAAATTGAGGGAGTGCCGGTTGAGATATATGCATGGGTGAGGTGTGGGAAGACTGAGGAAGGCTAAGGTTTTGTCTTTATTTAAGAAGGGTTGCAAAGAAAAACGTGGGAACTGTGGACATCTGTGGTTGCTAACTTGCTAGAGGGAATTCGGAGGGATAGCATATACACATGTTTGGAAAGACAGGGGTTGATTAAGGATAGCATGACTTTGTGGGTGGGAGATTATTTTTCACAAACGTAATTGAGTTTTAGACAATAGACAATAGGTGTAGGAGTAGGCCATTCGGCCCTTCGAGCCAGCACTGCCATTCAATATGATTATGGCTGATAGGGGCGGAAAACCCGGGGGGGCCAGAGGGGACACGTCCCCTCCATGTTTTGAGAGGTGGGGGACATCCCCCCCAAAGTTTTTGTCATCCGGATTTTAAAATCTCCGCTTTCCGCGAGACAGTGGAGGTGGGACTGCTGATCGAGGGCGCCGATCGGACGAGAGAGACGTCGGTCAGCAGGCAATGGGGGCGGGACGTGATGATTCAGCGAGATGATTGGAGGAGTGGGGGGGTGGGACTGAGGATGGAGTGCGGTGATTGGAGGAGGGAGATGTGGTCCAGACCTGCGCCTCATCCACAGCCAGGATCGATCCCGGCCGGGTCTGCGTCGCTGTCCCGTCCCCACCCGAGTGCCCCCCCCCCACGGGTGGCCATAGAGGTCGGGAGCAAAGAGCTCCTCTAGTATCTTTGGTCGGGAGTCAGATGGGCGCGGCGCCCGCAGGCCCACAGCCAACACTAAACCCAGCTCACTCTGCCTGTCCCGCTAGGGGAACCTGCCTGGGCTTGCGGGAAATATGGCCAGCGCAGAGAAGCAGCGCTGGTATCCTGTCTGTCCAGACAGGGCTGTAGTTAACCCGGTGAGACAGGCAGAGGAGCTGCATTTAGGGCTGGATTGAACCTCGTGGTATGTGTGTGTGTGTGTGTGAGCGCATGCGCGCGTGGCCCCCAAAAAATTGTGTCCCCCGTCCCCTCCATGTTTTGATAGCGAGTTCCGCTCTTGGCTGATCATCCACAATCAGTACCCCGTTCCTGCCTTCTCACCATATCCCCTGACTCCACTATCTTTAAGAGCTCTATCTAACGCTCTCTTAAAAGCATCCAGAGAATTGGCCTCCTCTGCCATCTGAGGCAGAAAATTCCACAGATTCACAACTCTCTGGGTGAAAAAGTATTTCCTTATCTACGTTCTAAATGGCCTACCCCTTATTCTTAAACTGTGGCCCCTGGTACTGGATTCCCCCAACATCGGGAACATGCTTCCTGCCTCTAGCGTGTCCGATTCCTTAATAATCTTATATGTTTCAATAAGATCCCCTCTCATCCTTCTAAATTCCAGAGTATATAAGCCCAGCCGCTCCATTCTATCAACATATGACAGTCCCGCCATCCCGGGAATTAACCTGGTGAACCTACACTGCACTCCTCCAAGAGCAATTATTTTTTTGAAGAAGGAACTAAGAAGGTCAATGTGGGCATGGTGGTACACATGGTTTACATGGATTTCAGCAAGGCCTTTGATAAGGTTCCACATGGTAGCTTACTCTGGAAGGTTAGGTCATATGTGATCCAGTCAGAACTATCTTATAGCCCGTCCCACAGTACGAGTTCATTCCAAGAGCTCTCCCGAGTTTAAAAAAAAATCAAACTCGTGGTAAGCACGGAGAATGAACGTGGCGAGTACGTCGGAGCTCGGGGACGTCTCTTAGCGTCTCGTAACGCTAACGGCAGATACTCGGGAAGACTCGCTAACGGCAGGTAAGCACGGGAAGACTCGTGAAGATTTTTCAACATGTTGAAAAATGTCCACGAGAGCCCCGAGTACCGACGAGTGGCCATTACCGTAAATCTCCGAGTTCGGATCAGGGCAAACTCGGGAGAGCTCTTGGAATGAACTCGTACCGTGGGGCAGGGCTTTAATTGGCTTGATGGTAGAAAGCAGAGGGTGATAGTGGAAGGATATTACTTTAGACAGGAGGCCCATGACTACTGGTGGGGGGTGGATTCAGTGCTGGGCCCATTGTTGTTTGTCATCTATATCAACAGTTTGGATGAGATGGTACCGGGCATAGTTATTAAACTTGAAAATGATACTAAAACAAGTGGTATTGTGTACAATGAAGAAGGATAGCACAGTGGCGCAGAGGTAGCGTTGCTGCCTTAGAGCGCTCACAGAACCTTACAGGTCGATCCCGTCTGCAGGCGCTTGTCTGTTCGGAGTTTGTACGTCCTCCCCGTGACCTGCGTGGGTTTTCTCCGAGATCTTCGGTTTCCTCCCACACAGGTTTGTAGGTTAATTTGCTTAGTATAAATGTAGAAATCGTCCCTAGTGTGTGTAGGATAGCGTTAATGTGCGGGGATAGTTGGTCAGAGCGGACTCAGTGGGCCAAAGGGCCTGTTTCCGCACTGCATCTCCAAACTAAAAAAAACACCTAATTCCACCAGGATCTCGATCAACAGGCTAGGTGAGCTGAGTTTGAAGAGTTGCATTTTGGGAAGTCAAACCAGGGTCAGACTTTCATTGTGAAGGGTGGGTAGCAGAGGGATCATGAGTAGATGTACATAGTCCCTTGTAGTTCCATGTGTCACAGGTAGATGGGGTGGTGAAGAGGCTTTTGACACACTTCATCAGTCAGGGAATTGAGTATAGAAGTTGGGACATTATGTTACAGTTGCACTTGGAGTACAGTATTCAGTTTTGGTCACCGTACTTCGGGAAAGGTGCAGAAAAGACATGAGGATACTGCCAGGACTCGAGAGTTATAAGGAGAGATTGGGCAGGCTTGGACTTCATTCCTTGAAGCATAAGAGATTGAAGGATGATCTTGTGGAGGTGAGTAAAATAATGTGGGTCATAGATAAGATGAATGCACACAGTCTTTCCCCCCAGGGAATCGGAATCAAGAACCATTGGCTACAAGGCGAGAGGGGAAGGATTTAAAAGGACCAGCTTTGTGGGGCAGCTTTTTCCACACAGAGGTTGGTACATACATAGAACATGCTACCAGTGAAATATGTTGAGGTACAATGACAACATTTAAAGGGCATTTGGACAGTATGGATAGGAAATGTTCACAGGGATATGGGTCAAACACAGGCAAATGGGACCAGCAAAGGTGGGCATCTTGGTTGGCATGGACAAGTTTCCAAAGGTGCTATTTCCATGCCCTCTGGTTTTATGACCCATTGTTGCATGTAAAATGATCACAGAGGATAATTTTGCCATCCATTTTCTTCAATTGCTCAGTGCTACATTGCACGGTACATTCAAGCCATGATTCCAGCTGTGACGATGTCTGTTTAATGAAGGGGCAGACACGTACTATGAAAAGATGTGCTGCCTTATCTACTGGGGAGGATCCCAGAGGTGACGCACACCCAGAGCCGAGGCTAACATGGCTGTGTACAAGTTGATGTTATCACATTGTTGTTCTTCCCATCCTCCTGTTCTTTCTGATGCCCTTCTTTGTCGATGCATTTGGCCTGCGATTGATCTGGATTTTGCTTGAGTCTGAAAAAAAAATGAAAAAAATGTAAAGTGCTGTTGATGGTTTGGGAAAAGATTCAGTATGGTTGCATCACCTGTGAGATAGAAAGCAAATCACTATGATCAGAACAACGCAACCCTTTGTCCACATTGATAACTGCAACTTTCCCAACCATTAAAGATGTTGCCAATAATAAGGAAATCCAATGTATGGAAACTCAACAAACTAATCCAGAGCAATTGATCTTTGAAATGACCTCAGGCATCCTACTGAAACACTCCTGGTACTGGAGAGGATAAAGAACTACAAGTTCTTGGATAGGCATGCTTCTGAGGAGATGTCCTGAGCCCAGCACATTGATGTAATCATAAGGAATATTTACCAACTATCTTAGAAGATGTAGGAGGTTCAGTATGTCGACAAATAGTCTCTTGGACTTCTACAGATGTAGAGAACATGTTGATTGGTTGCGTCATGGCCTGGTTCAGCAACTCGAATGCCCAGTAACAAAGGAGATATCAAAAAATGGTGGACAATGCCCGGTCAATCACAGGTACTGACCTCACAACCATAGAAGGGATCTATAGGAGGCACTGCCTCAAAAAGGCAGGCAGCATCATCAATCTTGACCACACCATCTTGGCCACACTTCTGTCATTGAGAGGTAGGTTCAGGAGTCTGGAAACACAACCTCCAAGTTCAGGAACATCATCTTCCCAACAACCCTCAGGCTCTTGAACACTACAAATGCCAACTAAATTATCAACTACAAACTCTCTTAGTTACACTCTGGACTTTGACCTTTTTTTTAAAAACTAATATTGGGGTTTTTCTGCATTAATTGTTGTTTATTATGTTATCTATGAGTATTATGTAAACAGATCTGTGATGCGGCCACAAGTAAGAATTTCATTGTTTTGCTTTCGGTATATATGACAATTATACACGATTGATTCTTGAGCAGTGTGTAACTACACACGGCATGTTAGTAATGAAGGAAAATTCCCTTCACTGTACATGTATTACTGAAGAATTATTGTAAAAGGGTGTTTGATGGTCAGTGTGGACTTAATGGGCAGCAGGGCCTGTTTCCGTGCTGTATCTGCAACTCCATGACATGTCATGAGAATGAGAGTTAGAGTTTAGTTTAGAGTTTGGAGATATATCGTGGAAACAGGCCCGTTCTATGTTATTCCACTCCCGATATACTGGAGGTAATTTTAGAAGCCAATTAACCTACAAACCTGCAATGTCTTTGGGATGTGGGAGGAAACCAAAGCACGCAGAGAAAATCCACGTGGTCACAGGGAGATTGAGCAAACTCCACACAGACTCCACCCGAGCTCATGATGAAACCCAGGTATCTGGCACTGTGAGGCATCAGCTCTACCAGCTGTGCCACTCCACATTCTCCATCAAAGATCTAGTGCAGCCAAGATGGGCTGAAATGTCCTGTCTGTGACATTCGGACATGGACATGGATAGGAAAGGCTTACAGGGGTAGGGGACAAATGGGACTAGCTTAGATGGGCCACCTTGGTTGGCAGGGACAAGTTGAGCTGAGGGGCCTGTTTCTGTGCTGTATGACTCTGTGACTCTGCTGCAACATCTGTGAAGACCAGCCACAATGAGATTAACATCATCAGGCAACCTTTATTTGTCTCTGTATCTCTCCAGGTGACCACATCACAACTGTTCTCTGTCTCCCAATTTGCTGCAATGCTCCCAATGTATCTACATACTGTAAATGCATTGTTTGTAATCATGTATTATCTTTCTGCTGGTAGACAAAATTGCTGGAGAAACTCAGCGGGTGCGGCAGCATCTATGGAGCGAAGGAAATAGGCAACGTTTCGGGCCGAAACCCTTCTTCAGACTGATGCAGGGTGGGGGGGGGGGAGCGGAAGAAGAAAGGAAGAGGAGTATGGGGTATAAACTGCCCAAGGAGAATATGAGGTGCTGCTCCTCCAGTTTCCGGTGGTGCTCACTCTGGCAATGGAGGAGGAGGCCCAGGACAGAAAGGTTGGATTCGGAATGGAAGGGGAATTGAAGTGCTGAGCCACAGGGAGATCAGGTTGGTTAATGCGGACCGAGTGGAGGTGCTCGGCAAAACGATCGGCAAGCCTACGCTTGGTCTCACCGATGTAGACCAGCTGACATCTACTGGTTAGCACGCAACAAAAGCTTGCGTTATTATGTTTTGGAAGCAATATATAATTTAAATGATGAAAAATATCTCTACACTTATAAAACTCTGATCTTGGATGTGTATTTATTTGTGTGATGTTCGTTTGCATTTCACATCTCCTCGAAAACACGACGCGCTAACGGTGAAATTTTTCCGATAGAGATTTACGCCATGATGTCAAAAATTGCCATCTGAAAATTTCATGCATTATTTCTAGAGTTATTTATGGAAATGTTCACAAATCTCAAATAACTTAGAAAATAAACAAGATGGTCTCGCTGATGACGTCACAATGGATCTGACTGCTCGCGCTGCGAGTGACGTCACCCCTGTTATGTCTTCTGTACTTCATGGCTTCTTAACTTTCACTTCTTTAAATTTGCCACTTAGCGCTTTTAAACAGTTGCTCAGGTCGTGCTGCGTGCTCCGCTGGGTTCCTTGAAGTTGGAGAACATGGCAGCGGCGGGTGCGGGTGAGGGTGCGGGGCAGCGTGACGGCCAGGTGACCGTGGCAACCATTAAGCACTCAGGGAGAGGCTGTCTATGGAGACATGCTATTCCTCCATCGATCGCAGGGACTCGGGGAATCGTGACGCCTTTTCCTCGCTGGTGATCCCAATCGCACCTGGCGATCTCAGGCCGTCACAGGTGACGACCTCCTCTTCGTCTCCCCCGCCCGATTGTGGGTGGGCTTCCCCTCCTGGAAGCCATGATCGGCCGGCCTCCGCTGCAAGGAGAGTGGTCCCGCGCCGTGGGGAGGCTGCTACCGTGGGCCGAGCCTGACTCCACGCCCACCTGCAGTCTCCCTCGAGTCCACGTCTACCCGCAGCCTCCCTCGAGTTGACAATCGCCTGCCACCTCGCTCAGGGTCCTCGCCCTGACGCCCGTCCGCGGCATCGCTCAGGCCCAGCGCCTGGTGGGGAGGCTGCTGCTCTACGACCTGGGTAGGTGCTGCTTCTACCCTTACTCCTCCCCCTCCCCCTCCCCCTCCCTCTCTACCCGCTCCCTCTCTACCCCATCCCTCTCAACCTCCTCCCACTCTACCCCCTCTCACTCCCTCTCTACCCCATCCCTCTCACCCCCTCCCTCTCTATCCCCTCACACTCCCTCTCTACCCCCTCCCCATCCCTCGACCCCCTCCACCTCTCACTCTCTCTCTACCCCCGCCCTCTCTACCCTCTCCCTCTCTATCTCCTTCTGCCTCTCTACCCCCCTCCCTCTCTGCCCCCTCCCTTTCTGCCCCCTCTTTTTCTGCCCCCCCTCCCTCTCTGCCCCCCCTCCCTCTGCCCCCCCTCCCTCTCTGCCCCCTCTCTCTGGTGGAGTATTGCGTTCAGGAACCAGCCCTCCCCTGTGACGCTGCGCCCCCCCCCCTCCATCACTACCCCCCTCCCTCTCCCTCTCTACTCCCCTTCCCCTCTCCCTCTCTACCCCACCCCCCTCTAGCCGCGCCTGCACAGTTGGGGGCTATGTGTGAGTGGATAGGGCAGGGTATGGGGTAAAAGGAGTGAATTAATAATAATAATAAAATATCAAGGGGGGGGGGTTAGTGTGTGTGTGTAACGTCAAAGCCCCCCCCCCCCTCCCCGCAACCGCGTGTTGATGGGACGGGACCCAACGGGTCCCACTTGATCTAGTATATTTTAAAATTGGCACAACCAACAGCGCGGTAACTGTATGGAAAAATATTAACCTTAAATGTTATTAAAAGACATGGATCAAATGTGAACAAATGGGATTAGCATGGACGGGCATCTTGGTTGGCATGAATGAGATGCGCCGAAGGACATATTTCCATCCTGTAAGACAAAGTCTGATTTCACGCATTTAAATAAAATAATTAAAGTTTTGCTTGTTATTATGCACAAATGAACTAACCTCCTAGAAAACAGGCTGTTAGCGTGAGTGATTACTGCTGCCACTATCAAACTGTGCAGGTCCTGGTGAGAACGACTGCAGGCTTTGAGGTCAGAGTAGCTATTTTCTCAGAATCCCATGGAAAACACAACAATCAGAGAATACCACAACCCTTTTGCAGCATAATGAACTAATCTGCCCGAGATCATTGTAAATTCTGTTGAACTTTCTCAATGTATCTAGGAGCAGGCGGGCAAAGTCAAGAAATTACATACTTGTCTAATTTTCCTCAGCAGGCAGTCATTCAGCAGTTGTAGAAAACAAGACACAAAATGCTGGAGTAACTCAGTAAGAACTGGAGTAGGGTAGTTGGCCTCTTAGTTTTCATTATCGTTCGGTCTAAACATGAATCTGTATCTTAACTTCATTTTGTTCACTTCATTCTCATTAGCTGTGAATCTCAACTTTCCAAATTTGGTTAGTGTTGACCGTCTGCAGATCCATGGGAAGTGGGGAATTGTTGATATTGGGCACCCTTTGTACAACCTAACATCGGGTTTTAGTTTCAAGTGATGAAAGCAGAGAATGGTGGAAACACTTAGCGTGTCAGGCAGCATCTGTGGAGGAAGAATTGGTTAACCTTTCAGTTCTGGGACTCTCCATCGGAAGCTGGAAAGAGAGAATACGCGTTCAAGTAGAGGAGACGGGCATGGGTTCCAGTCCTGAAACATTCATTTTACTTCGGAGTCACGTGAGTGATTCCGTGAAGAAGACCCGCCAGGCCGCATGCGCACCAGTACGCCAGCCGCATTGACGCACGGAGGTTGCGAGGAACGGAGCTCCTCCAGCGGTAAGTATGCAGACTCCAGGTAAGTTAAAAACTTTTGACTGGAGTTTGAATCCGAGTTCTAGCATGGAAAAAACAGGGAAGGGAAAGCGGCGCGTTTCAACCGGCCGCGGCAGTCTAGGCTTGGAAGCCCTGCCTCATACCCCTGTTCAGTCGCTAAGTACAAAAACAGCGACTGCAGACTTAGTGCTACACAGCACAGAGCCGTTGCCATTAGGGCACAAGGCAACCGATAAGTCTGCTAGGCCCACGGAGTCGGGGGATGATTCCTCACCGGGGCTGGATAGAGTGTGTACACGCCTATCCCAAGTGGAGGAACTGTTGCATACAGTCCTCCAAAGAACTTCACTCCAAGAGAAGGAGTGTCAGCGCTTAGAAAAAGAAGCGCCAGCAGCAACAATGCTGCCAGAAACTCTTTTCAATTTGAAGAGAGTGCAATGGGCCAGATTAGTCCTGAGCCCGATTCTGATGGGGAAGTACAGCCAGGAGAAACAGAACTACCAAATGTTTCACCACTGGCACTTCCATTTGCTGTCCCATCAGGAGCAGGTGAGCCACTAGGTGAAGAGCTGGCTACCACAATTAATTACATGGTGCCTCATCAGCATCAGGAGCTTACTACAGATGAGACAGCTAAAAAACACAAGCCTCCAAGCAACTGTGAAGTATCCAACGGTGAATCAAGTCATTTGAGGTCAGATAAGACCAGTATGCGAAGCCAAGAGATAAAAATGCAAAGAATTTTAAAATTATTGGCTGCTGGTATTATAGCATTTGCAAGAACAATGGATGGTGGTTTTGTGACCAGAACACACCAAGAGGCTCTAGGGTTGTTATGCAACACCCATTTTGAGATCAATGGTCTCTGAAAAAGGGCTATAAGGCCCACCATTAATCCTAGATATGCTGCGCTTTGTAAGCCAGCAAGTATTCAACCACCTGATCTGCTGTTTGGCGCAGATCTAACCAAGCAGGTCAAATAAATAAATGAAGATACAAAAACAATGAGCCTGATGAGACCAATGATGCCCGGCAGACAGCTGAAGAGAAAGTATCCCAACAGAACCACCTCAGCATCCGGGGCTACTCCAGGGACAAGCCGGGCCTCAGCACAGGGACGTGGGTGGTATCCCTCGGCGGGAGCACGAGCGACTATGGGAGCTACTGCCAGAGGCTGGAGTCAGCAGGGTGTACCAGTCACCAGGGAGGTAAGTGGACCTGGTTCTCATAAAAACATATTAAATGTAACTCAAGGAAAAATTGGTGGTAGATTACGGCTTTTTTTATAATGAATGGAAGCAGCTTACTTCAGATCTATTTATCAGGAGTGTAATTCAAGGGTTTTGGATTGAATTTATTCCAAATGGTACTTTACCTTTCCAACATGTTTCTGTTCGAACACTTTATTTTTCACAAACAGAGGTAATAGAGGTTCAAGCTGAACTCACAAAATTATACAGCAAAGGTGTAATTGAAAGGACGGATCATCAAGTCCATCAAATATTTTTCCCCGTCCCAAAAAGGACAGAGGATGTAGAATCATTTTGGATCTAACAAAATTAAATCAATTTGTACTTTATAGACACTTTTAAAATGGAAACATTGGTTACGGCCAAGCAACTAATTTCCAAAGATTGTTATAAGGCTACAATAGATCTGAAGGATGCTTTTTATTCAGTGCCTGTTCATTGCGAGTATAGAAGGTATTTTAAATTCATTTGGATGAATAAATTATGGCAGTATAAGGCACTGCCGAATGGATTGACCTCAGCCCCTAGAGTATTCACTAAATTGTTTAAACCAATTTTTGGGTTGCTTAGAGGTCAGGGCCATGTACTTATGGCCTATCTGGATGATATTTTAATAATTGGACAAACAAAAGCTTTAGCCAAAATATCCGTGGCAATTGTCAAATCCACATTTGAAAAGCTTGGGTTTGTCATTCATTTGGAAAAATCCAAACTTACGGCAATTACCACAATTGATTATTTGGGGTTTTCAATTAACTCTATCAAAATGGTAATTACTTTGCCAAGTGAAAAAAGTACAGAGCTAATTAAGGATTGTGTAATGCTTTTAAACAAGTGTAAACCTTCAATTAGGCAAGTGGCAAGGCTTCTTGGGGAAATGGTAGCAGCCTTTCCAGCAGTCCAATTTGGACCTTTGCATTATCAGCAATTACAAAGAGCAAAAGAACGGGCACATAAGGTACAATTTGGTCATTATGATAGGCCCATGCAATTATCCGCAGAAGCAATTACTGATATTTTATGGTGGATGCAACATGTCTCCAGTAGTTTTAGCACAATAGAGCTAAAACAACCTTCCATGGTCTTGCAGACTGATGTAAGTGCACTTGGATGGGGTGCCACAGACACAAATTCAGGTTGTGGAGGAAGATGGAGTTTGGAAGAAGCTTTGCTTCTGCAGACATGGGGAATTAACCATTTAGAGCTTTTAGGAGCATTTTATGGCTCAAAGCTTATTGTTCTAACAAGAGCAGTCTGCATGTTCAGCTCCAGATCGATAACACCACTGCATTCGACTTGTTCGCATCCAGACTAAACCACCAGCTTCCCAAATACGTGTCATGGGAACCAGATCCTGGGGCAGTAGCGATTGACGCTTTCTCGCTGAATTGGGGTGGTATGTATATTTATGCATTTCCACCTTTCTGTCTCATAAATCGATGTCTGCTTAAAATCAAGCAGGACAATGCTTCAGGGGTACTGGTGATACCCGACTGGCCTACTCAGCCAAGGTATCCTTTGATCCGACAGCTGATGACACAACCTTTGATGGCTGTTCCTAAACGAAGGAATTTATTGGTGCATCCAGTGACTGGCGAATGCCATCCATTGTATGACCGTATTGATTTGTTAATTTGCAGATTCTAAGAAGGCCATATCTGGGGCAAGGATTGTCGGGGCGAACTGTCGACATGCTTACTGCATCTTGGAGATCGAGTACTCAAAAGCAGTATGTTTATTATGTAAAGAAATGGGAGGTTTACTGTGTACAAAATGATATTGATTATTGTACAGGACATATTTCACATGTTTTGGAATTTTTGTCAACCGTCTACTATGATGAAGGACTAAGTTATAGTGCAATCAATACAGCAAGAAGTGCTTTGTCGTCATATTTAGTAATGAAGACAGACAATCATTCAATTGGATCTCACCCTCTTGTGGTTCAATTTATGAAGGGCATTTTTAATTCCAGACCTCCCAAATCTAGATATTTGGGATGTGAGTATAGTCCTTAGGAAACTACGTGAGTGGTTTCCTATATCATCTTTGTCTTTGACCAAAATTACCATAAAGGTGGCCATGTTTATGGCGTTGGTTTCAGCACAAAGGTACAGACTGTAGATGATATGTGTGTACACCTTTAATTGATAGTAACGAAGTCCATGTCGGCGAGGTGCGGACCCGGTCTGGTCGCCTGGTCAGGCCGCCGGTCCGTTACGGCGATTACGTGTGATCCTGTATCCCTGTGCTTTACTGTTTGCACTCACCCTGGCGCATGAGACGTGGTTGCCCTGTCACTCACTGTTTGTTTTAGTAGAGGAAGGATGTAGATGATATGTGTGTACACCTTTAATTGATAGTAACGAAGTCCATGCTAACCACTCCCCCCCACCAGTTAGTATAATTGCAACCCACACGCCCCTAGCTCTCTCTCTAGTGTTTGTGACAGACCACGTACAGCCAGGGCTATGTATAACGTGTGCTTAATAAAGTACTGAAGACTTTACGGTGTCTGTGTACCCTCTCTGCACAGACGTTACAAAAATTACAGTTAGACAGAATGGAAACTACTGCGGACAATGTTACGTTTTACATTTATGACCTCCTCAAACAGAGCAGGCCAGGTGTCACAGGGTTTAAAATTGTATTTGCAGCATATCCTACGGATCCATCTTTATGCGTAAAAACACATTTGATGCAATACATTGCAGTTACAGAGAGTTTACGTAACATGGAAACAGGATTGTTTATCAGTTATAAAAAACCGCATAAAAGAGTGTCAGTTAACACTATCTCCAGATGGCTGAAACAAGTTTTGATTGATGCAGGTATTAACACAGATGTATTTACATCTCATTCCACTAGGACAGCAGCTACTTCGGTGGCCAAAGCGAAGGACGTGCCCGTCGACCATATTATGGCGGCTGATGTTTCAGAATTTTTATCATCGCCCGATTGTTGATCCAGGGCTGTTTGCTAATGCCATTTTAAGTTCTGTTTAAGTGCCCTGTTATTAAAGAGTACTGTTGCTTGTTTATGATATTAAATAAACCCTATTACTACATTGAATGCAATGTTACTACTAATGCATTATTTCTCATTCGAGTCAATCAAATGCAGTGGGATGCTGAGATTGTAATCTGCGGCATGAAATCACAAAGCTTTGAACTCTTCACGGAATCACTCACGTAACTCCGAAGTAAAATAGTAAGATTAAATGAGCTTACCAGTTTCAAGTTTGATCTTGATTTTATGAGGAGTTACGTTGGTGATTACGTGCCCGCCACGCCCAACCCTCTCTCATAAAAGATCATATGGTAGTTTTCGAGTCACTGAACTTACTATGTACTTTGGTGTTGTTTTTTGTGATTTCATACCGCTGCTTTGAAGGTTGGTGCACATGCGGCCTGGCGGGCCTTCTTCACGTAATCACCAACGTAACTCCTCATAAAATCAAGATCAAACTTCAAACTGGTAAGTTCTCATTTAATTTTACTATTATTTGTTTCTCCACAGACGATGCCTGATGAAAGTTTACAGCATTTCCTGTTTTTATTTCTGATTTTTAACAGCAACGGTGTTTTGGTTCTCAATGTGCCTCCAGTGCCAACCATTCACACTTATGGTTCTGGCACCTATATATCTATATTACTAAAAGTCTGATCTTGCCCACTTCCTGTTCTGTATATTGATTTTAGAAAAAATGCTGCCACTTATGGCTGTGATTTTTGGCCATCTTACTCAGAGTCCCCCTCTGCTGCGCAGGACAAGTGGATTTTTCCCATCGATGAAAAATAAAAGAGTTATTAGTGTTTAAAAAATGTTGAGATTCTCTCTCCTGAAGGCTATGCTCCTTCCGGTGGAACTATAAAAACCGGAAGTGTTGAGTGCCTCAGTCAGTCTCTGCAAGATGGGGGAGCAAGAGGGTCACGTTTCTCAATCTAAGCTGTGAATAACACTGAACACATGCCTACTAAACTGTGAGTGGTTTTACTGACCTGTCAGTGCCTTAATGTGGTTTGAAATTATAGTTTGGAAATGCTAAATCTGTGTTGCCTTTGGTTTGGAAATGCTAAAGCTGAGTTGCCTTTGGTTTGGAAATGCTAAAGCTGCGTTGCTTAATTAAAGTTTGCTTGCCAATGTACCACTTTCAGGGAACTGTGCACCTGACCTCCTAGTCTGCCATGCCTCTGTTCTAAAACAGTCCCCATGCCCCTACCAATCACTGTGAAGGTCCTACCCCTGGTTTGATTTCCCAAAATACAACATCGTGCCCTTATCTGCATTGAATTCCATAAGCCATCCTCAGCTTACATGCCCAGCTGATCAAGCCTTCCTTATTCTCATCTAAATCAATAATATAAATGACAAACAGCAATGGGCCCAGCACCGACCCCTGAGGCACACCGTTACTCACAGGGCCACCACCACCACCCTCTGCTTCCATCCTTAACTACTTGGTGAACCTTACTAAAGGCCTTCAGTCTGAAGAAGGGTTTTGGCCCGAAACGTTGCCTATTTCCTTCGCTCCATAGATGCTGCTGCACCCGCTGAGTTTCTCCAGCACTTTTGTCTACCTTATCACAGGCAATATAGACAACGTCTACAGCCTTGCTCTCATCAACCATCTTCATTATTTCTTCAAACAACTCAATCAAATTCATCAGACACAATCTCCCATGTACAAAATCTCATTGACTACTCCTAATCAGGCTCTGTCTATCCAAATGCATAGGTATCTTATCCCTCAGATTATTCTCAAGTAACTTACGTGCCACAGAGGTTAGGCTCACTGGTCTATAGTCCCCAGGTATTCCATACAATCCGTCTTAAATAGAGGAACAACATTAGCCATCCCACAGTCATCCAGCACCTCACATGTGTCTAATGATGATTCATACATCTCCGTCAGGACATAGAAACATAGATGCAGGAGTAGGCCATTCGGCCCTTCGAGCCAGCACCACCACTCAATATGATCATGGCTGATCATCCAAAATCAGTACCCTGTTCCTGCTTTTCCCCCATATCCCTTGATTCCTTTAGCCCTAAGAGCTAAATCCAACTCTCTCTTGAAAACATCCAGTGAATTGGCTGCAGTGGAGGCCCTGAAAGTGGCACATTGGCCTTCATGAATCAGGGTATTGAATATAGAAGTTGGGACATTGTGTTACAGTTGTATACGATGTTGGTGAAGCCGCATTTGAAGCATTGTGCTCAGTTTTGGTCACCCTGTTGTAGGAAGGATGTGATGAAACTGGAAATCAGGCAGAGAGGAATTACAAGAATGCTGCCAGACCTCAAGGGCCTAAGCTAAAGGGAGAGATTAGACAAGCTAGGAGTGTTTCCCTTGGAGTGCTGGAGGCTAGGGGTGATTGCACAAAGGTGTTTAATTGATAGAGTGAATGCACAGACTCTGTAAACCAGGGTAAGAGAATCAAGAACCAGAGAACATAGGTTTAAAGTAAGAGGGGACAAATTTAATAGGAACCTGAGGGGCAACATTCACACGAGGGAGGTGGGTGTATGCAAGTTTGAGCAGTATTTCTGAAGTACCTATTCCAGTAGAACAGCTACACAGAATACACCAAGGTGGGACAAAGCTCAGTGTGATAATGTCAACATTTGGCAGTGATTTTTTGTTCCAGGTACTGGCAGAACTTCTTACTCTGTGTTGGAAGAATATCTTTGGAAGAATCCTCTTGAGAGAACAGATGGGCCTCTGATGGCACTGTGTTCCCGCAGTAGTGTGATCCTAACATTCACACTCAGGCTGCAGGAGTAGTTCATAGTCATTCATAGAGAGACCTGTGCCATTGCATGTAGTTGCAATTATTAGAACTTGATGGGAATCTCTGATCCTTCCACTGCACTGATATGTACAGTGGCTGCAGCAGGAATCCATTAATATTGTTAACAACGCATTGGCCAGTTACTCTGCCTGTCGTGTTGCACAGACCCAACTACAATACCTAACTGCCTCCAAATCAGCGTGGTTCCAAGGAAAGGACCGAAAGCCTGCGTGACCATCTCCTGTAGCTGCATACATCAATGCTGACAATGTGATGAAGCACAGAATGAAAAAAATCACACAGAGATTACACATGCAAAATAATTGGCCTAAAACCCCTGTCCGAGTTCATTCCACGAGTTCTCTCGAGTTTGCCCTGATTCAAACTCGGAGATTTACGGTAATGGCCACATGTCGGTACTCTGGGCGTTCATGGACATTTTTCATCATCTTTACGAGTCTTCCCGAGGTTACCTGCCGTTAGCGAGTCTTCCCGAGTACCTTCCTGAGTACCTACCTTCCCCGAGCTCCGACGTACCCGCTACGTTCATTCTCCGTGCTTACAACGAGTTTGATTTTTTTTTTTAACTTGGGAGAGCTCTTGGAATGAACTCGCACTGTGGGACAGGGTTTTAACGCACTCTGATTGAAATAATTCTTCAAGATTAAAAGGTTTCATTTTTATTACATTAAAATAATTGAATTGAATGAATAATTTCCCTGTGCATAAACAGCAAATATTATTGCCCAGATATTAATTTCTAGTTTGGAATGGATTTTGGTGGCAGCAGTCCCTTGTAATGATACAATTATAGCATGCATTAGGCACCTTGAGCTGGAGATTCATTTCTAGGCATTTTGAACATGAACTCAATGGCAGCAATCCGACAAAAATCTTAAGAGGGTGGGATTGGCACCGAAGAAAAAATGATGCGTAAAATTATTTTGTGAATCCTTTTTTGCCCTTAGGTTGCTATTTCAAGTATATTGCATTATACTGCTTCCATGAGCCAGCACAATATTTAAATACAAAATTTCAAGTGAAAATACTCCTCAATGTATTCAGTAGTGGGTATCCAGAATTATAATCAGTGCGTTTACTGAAAATTGGTTCATCACAAAATTTAAACATTTAGTTTAGTTTAGGGATACAGCACGGAAACAGGTCCTTCGGCTCACCGAGTCCACATCGACCAGCGATCCCCGCACATTAACCGTATCCTACACTAGGGGCAATTTCCATATTTATACCAAGCCAATTAACCTACAAACCTGTACGTCTTAGGATTGTGGGAGGAAGCCGAAGTTCTTGAAGAAAACCCACCCAGGTCACAGGGAGAACGCAAAACTCCGTACAGACTGCACCTGTAGCCAGGATCGAACCTGGGTCTCTGGCGCTGTAAGCTCTGTAAGGCAGCAACTCTACCACTGTGCCACCATGCCACACACAGAATTAGAATTAGTCTCCCTGTGAGAAAAGTGATTTTAGGCTGCAGTTATTTCAGTTGTTTGGGGGATGACCTTATTCTAACCCCTCCTTTCATCTCCCTCCAAGGAATAGCTTTTTGATCAGCAATGTCATGCCACTATAGAAGGCATTGTCATTCAAGATCAACTTGAAAGAGCAAGTTCACAATAGCGTACTGGAAAAGCTAAGTTAATACTCAGCATTGGGCCAGTATTGAGATACTGCTGCCGGCAGCATGTTCTGGACAAATACTTCCAAATGACATTCACGTTTAAAGGTTTCAAACTACTGAATTGAATGATCAGAGGGGGAAAGGTTTTTGTGTGGGGTAAGTTTTTGTTTCTCCCAGAGTGTGTTGGGTAGCAGGAATGTACGCTCGGGCTTGTGGTTGAAGAAATTCAATAGTGGCATTGAAACGGCTTTTAGATAGACACATGGATAAACAGGGAATGGAGGGATACAGATCACGTGCAAGCAGAAAGACTTAGCTTAAGCACACTTCATATTCAGCACAGACATCGTAGGCCAAAAGGCCTGTTCCTGTACTGGACTGTTCACCGTTGCTGTAAATTGCCCCTACTTCACTGGATGTTTTCAAGAGAGTTAGCTTTAGCTCTTAGGGCTAAAGCAATCAAGGGAAAAGCAGGAACGGGGTACTGGTTTTGGATATCAGCCATGATCATATTGAATGGCGGTGCTGGCTCGAAGGGCCGAATGGTCTACTCCTGCACCGATTTTCTATATTTCTATGTTTACTGTACAGGTGGCAGGTAAAAAAAGGGCCAAGTGATAGTTGATAGTGAGTGTGGATGGGTTCCAGGGATACAACGTGTGGAGTGAAGCTCTGTTGGGAGCTACAATGGACCCAAGATTGGTTTTGTGGTGGACAGTGAAGAAGGTTGTCTTCAGCAGGGGTTACAGTATTTTTGAGGACAGCAAAACAGTCAACAGAAAATGGGAGTTTTTATAAACTCAAAACAAAATCCACCTGACTGGCACCCAACCAATATGTTGAAACTTAATTTTGAAGAATTGATCACATTTTAGACGTTATGAATCAATATAAAAAACCCTGAATTTACCACATTGTTCGCTGATGTGATCTCTTACCTCTCTCTGTTAAATACAATAAATTCCTTCTGCACTGTGTCCAGATGTTGCTGCAGGTGTTGGTTCTTCAGATGAGAGGAAATACAAATATGTAAAAATCATAGTGAGATATCACAATTCATTATTTTGCTCATTCTATATGAAACGCTGCAAGCAAATCTAGCTTCTATTAAAATGCACTGCTGAAAACAGAATGTAATTTGCAGCCTCTGTATGTCAACGGTTCGGGCAGCCTCAAAACCTGCTCACCAAGTGAGTCGTGACCTGATACCCAGATCCCTCTTCATGGCCACTGCTGCTTGCTCATCCCATTGTTGGCAGAATTACTGATTCCTTGATTCACATGTCTGGAATTCCCTCCCCAACTCTCTCAGCCTCTTCTCACTTCATTTTCCTTCTTTGAGGCATTGTTTAAACCTATTTCTTTAGCTGAGTCAGATTGTCGATATTAGTCAGCTTTCCCAATATGTCTTCCCTTCATCCTTATCTGTCTTTGATTAAGTGCCTAGGTGTATTCAACTATGTTAAAGTTGGGTTGCATTTCAGCAGCAACTGCATAACCTTGATTAATCTGAAAGCAATTTATAACTCATGAAATACATTCCAATGTGTAGTGACTGTGAAACCTAGAATACATGCTATCAATTTAAACAAAATCTCACAAACAGCAATGCAATAATAACTAGAAAGTATGTATTAATGAATGTTGATTGAAGGATAATTACTGGACACGATGAGGAGGGTGTTGAAGATACATTTAATATTGCTTTTCTTTGGGGCTGAACTGAAAAGAAAGTGCGAAAAATATCCAAATATCTCAGCTCCCACCTATTGCCCTTGTTATCCCCTATAAATCTTTACGGCCTATCATTGAAGGTCATAAGGTCATAAGTGATAGGAGTAGAATTAAGCCATTCAGCCCACGAAGTCTACTCTACCATTCAATCGTGGCTGATCTGTGTCTCCCTCCTAACTCCATTCTCCTATCTTCTCCCCATGACCTTGACACCTGTACTAATCAAGAATCTATCTATCTCTGCCTTACAAATATCCACTAACTTGGCCTCCACACAGGGCCAGATTTAGATAAAGAGAGGCCCTAGGCTATTCCACTGTTAAGCCCTAGGCTATTCCACTTGTGAGGCCCCTCCCAATCCCCCACCCCCACCACGAGAGGAAGATGGAAGAGTCCACCAGATTGACACCGATGTGCAGCTGAGCGTGGCCAATGAGATAACGGCTGGAAAGCTGCGCTTTTTATTTATTGCCAGTGCTCTTGTCGAGTTATCGGCTTAAAACACTATTATTCTGAAATGGAGGGCAAGGAAAATTACTGAAGTGTTGTTTAGAGACTACAGTGGATTGTGACAGCATATGTAAGAAAGGCCTATGACAGTGGCAAAAAATATTATACACCAGGCCTGTACGAAGCTTTTCAAAAAGGGGGGTGACATGGCAGGATTACAAATATTTTATGTGAAATAAGTGCACGCAGCCATTATCACACGTGCGAAGCTCAAAAACCCTTGCGGCCGGGGTCCAGGGCCTGCTTAAGGGCCCTGGAAGCTCTGGGGTTTTAGATGCTCTCTGGTGCATTCTGAGCCTTATTTTGGAGCATTTATGCACCAAATTTAAGACCAATATTTCAGAAATAATTTTGGTTGAGTCAAGAGTAATGAGTGGTTGGAATGGGATGATTGGGGTCTTTGTTGTATACATTTTTTTTAATCAAGAATTTAAGTTGTCCTTGTTTTAATAATCAAGTTGTACTGTAAAATGTTATGTAAAATGTTATAAAGGAGCATGCAAACAAAATACTGTAAATGTTTGCAGTAAAATAAAACCTTTTTTTAGAAAATATTTTGTGTGTTGATTTGATTGCCTGTTACTGTTCGACTGTGTTAGTGTGTGCACATTAAAAAATATGATGCAAAATGAAAGTCGCAAACTATGGAATACATATTTTTCAGTATTGTTATTAAGGAAAAGAAAGCAGTTCCAATTGTTTGATATTATTCATATGGATGAGAACATATAATTGCTGTAAAACCTACCTTAATTTTGCAATCTCACTAAAGATAATCCCTCTTTCCCTCTCGCTCCTCCTCCTTCCCCCTCCCTCTCCCTCCACCTCTCTCTCTCCCCTTTTCTCTTCCCCCTCCCCCTTCCCCTCTCTCTCTCTCTCCCTCCCCCTCCCCTCCCTCTCTTTCCCCCCATTATCTCAACCCCATCTCACATCCCCCCCCTCTCTCTCCCTCCCACGCAGCGAGGCTCCGACTCCGGGCCGCAGACACCGCAGCCCCCACCCCCTCGGCCCGGAAAAATGGGCAATCCCGCAAGGCAATATTCCACTACTCACCTGGAGTAGACACCTAGGATCTTTGGTAGACAGGAGGCATCCAGGTGATTGTGTGGAGTGCAAATGGAGATCTGGACCCGCCCGGGCCCACTGCGCACGCACGGAGAGACAGCGTCATTTTGTGTCGCTACTGCATCACCGGCTTCCCCCAACTGCGCAGGCGCGGATGGTCGCAATTTTTTCCCCCAAAACCTCCAGCGGCCGGAACCAGAATATCGGGTAATTTCCGTCAAAGTGGAAACGCTGATAGCGCTCCAATTTTTTTTTCTTGGGATTTTTTTTTTACTCTGGGAAAAAAACACCTTGGCCAGAGCCCCCCTGGATTTTGTGTCCATTAGTTCTGCTCTCACCCCAGACTCCCCCCCCAGACTGAACAAGGATATTTCCCTGGTCCTCACCTTTCACCCCACCAGCCTCCGCATCCAACACATCTTTCTCAGACCCTTCCGCCACCTCCAACATGTCTGCAGTGATCAACATCATGCTATCCCACCCCTTTCCATCTTGTACAGAGACTGCTTTCTCCACAGCTCTTTGGTTCACTCATTCTACCCATCAAAATCAGCCCTTTCCCAGGTACGTTCCCCGGCAACCTGCCCCTAAACCTCAATGTTCACATCCATCCAGGGGCCGCAGCCGTCCTTCTAGGTGAGATCGAAGTTCACGTACACCTCATCTAACCTTATCTACTGCATCCAATGTTCCCGGTGTGGCCTCTTCCACACTGGTGAGACCAAGTGTAAACTCAGCGAATGTTTTGCCGACTATTTGTCTGTCTGCCAAAGCATACTGGATCTCCTGGTTGCGAACCATCTTAACTCTTCTTTCCATTTCCATACTGAGCTTTCTGTCCTGGACCTCCTCCACTACCAGGGTGAGGCCACACACAAACCAGGGGGAAGAGTACCACATATTTTGCCTGGGTAGCTGACGAACCAATGGTATGAACACTGAATTCTCCAATTTTCGGTAAATAACCAACACAAACACCCCCCCCGTCCCATTTTTTCCCTCTCTCCTGCACCCCACCTGGACAAACTCATTTCTTCACTCCCCCTCCCTTTCCACCTGGCCTGTGGCTAGGGGTTCAGAAGTGGAAGGGATTGTAGGCTAATATCCAAGACAATCTGCTGGCCCCTATTTGAAGACTACAGCGCAATTAACATTTAGTTGGGGTATACGTTTAATATGTTAAAGAATACATTAATTTCTGATCTTGTTAATTACATGAGCTGGAAGTGATTATAATTGGCAGCTCTACATTTATAATTTGCTGAAAATGTTTGTAAGAGATAACACTTCTTGAACTATGTATAAATTTATTTCCTTATTCACTTCAAGCCACCAGTGACTCTTTCTAGCTGTTTGATAAGATGAAACTGCCACCTAGTAGAATTAATTACAAATATTGCAACATAACTACAGAAATGGGCGAGGAATTGGCAGATGGAGTTTAATCTAAGCAACTGTCAGGTGTTGAACTTTGGGGGGATCAAATCAGGTCATGTCAGGGTGAGTTCCCCCCACCACGGGTCATGTAATCCCGTGCTGCCTGCTCCATGGTTGGATAGTTGGTGACTAAACTGTCTCCCCCACCTGGTTTGCCAGGGGAGGTGGGGGCTGCGGACCCCCAGCAGGACCAAAAACAAGACCTGTCAAAGGGCGGATGAGCTTCTAGCAAGCCAACGGCCATCCACACTTCAGTAGAAGTTGCGATCACTGTCGTACATCGCATTGTAAGGGATGATGATAAAGCACACACACCAAAATCCTAGACTTCCAGTGGCGGAAGTCCGCAGGAACTGGAGGACAGAGATGTGTGGTGCGTCCGTCACCGTTCCCGTCGGAAACCAGCACCACTGCGTCGCTAATGTTTTCAACGATGATGAATGAATGAAATGGATCAAATGCAAGGAGAAAATATAAAATGAATGACATGACCCTTAACAGGATTATTGTACAGAGAGGAGTCCAAGTACGTAACTACCTGAAAGTAGCAACACAAGTAGAGTGGTAACGAAAGCTCATGGTATGCTTGCTTTCATAGCTCTGAACATTGAGTAAAGGAGTGAGGAAGTCATGATGCAGCTCTATAGGACTTTGGTTTGGCATCATTTGGAGTATTGTGTGCAGTTCTGGTCGCCCCATTACAGCAAGGATGTAAAGGCTTTGGAAAGTGTGCAATGGAGATTTATCAAGAAGATGCCTAGATTAGGGTGCGTCAGCTAAAGGGAATGATTGTACAGACTTGGATTGTTTTCTCTGGGATGCCAGAGGTTGTGGGGGGACCCGATAGAAGTATATAAACAATACGTGTGGGATAAAATGTGTAGGAAAGAACTGCAGATGCTGATTTAAATCAAAGGTAGATGCAAAATGTTGGAGTAACTCAGTGGGTGAGGCAGTATCTCTGGAGAGAAGGAATGGGCGATGTTTCGGGTCAAGACCCTTCTTCAGACTGATCAGCCTGAAGAAGGGTCTCGACCCGAAACAGCGCCCATTTCTTCTCTCCAGAGATGCTGCCTCATATGAGTGGGATAGATGGGATAGACAGTCAGGATGAACATTTCAACTGTTAGAGGGCATAGCTTCAAGTTGAGTGGGATAAAGTTTAAAGGAGATGTGAGATGCAAGCTTTTTTGCAGAGGGAGGTGTGTGCCAGAAACGCTCTACAGGGGCAGATATGATGGTGACATTGAAGAGATATGGATATGTAGGGAATGGATTTATATGGATCATGCGCAGGCAGATGAGTTGGTTTTAGTTTAGTTTAGTTTAGAGATACAGCACAAAAACAGGCCCTTTGGCCCACCGAGTCCGCACCGACCACTCATCCCTGCACATTAACACTATCCTACACACACCAGGGACAATTTACATTTATACCAAGCCAATTAACCTACAAACCTATTTTTGGATGTTGGAGATATCCCACGCAGGTCACGGGGAGAACGTACAAACTCCGTTCAGACAGTACCCGTTATCGGGATCGATCCTGGGTCTCTGGTGCTGTAGGACAGCAACTATATCGCTGCGCCTCCCTGATCTTGGCATTATCCTCAGCACAGACATTGTAATCGTCTGTCTCCTGTGGTGGGGACGGTGAGATCAAGAAAGGGTAGGGAGATGTCGGGGATGGTCCAAGTGAATTTGAGTGCAGGTTTAAATGAGTTGTAAAGTTAACGGTCAGTGAGTTCTGCATGGGTGCAGGAGGCAGCACCAATGCAGTCGTCAATGTAGCAGGGATAGAGCTCGGGGATAGGGCCAGTTTACGCCTGGAACAGGGATTGTTCGACGTACCCTAGAAAGAGGCCGGCATAGCTGGGGCCCATGCAAGTGCTCGTAGCTACGCCTTGGACTTGAAGGAAGTGGGAGGAGTCGAAGGAGAAGTTGTTAAGCGTGAGGACCAGCTGTGCTGGGCGGAGGAGAGTGTAGGTAGAGGGACATTGGCTGGATCTGCCGTCGAGGAAGAAACAGAGGGCTTTAAGACCTTCCTGGTGGGGGATGGAGCTGTAGAGTGACTGGACATCCATAATAAAGATCAGTGAGTGGGGGCCTGGAAAACAGAAGTCATTGCAGAGACATAGGGCATGTGAGTTATCTTGGTGTCTGAGAGTCCAATATGGTCACACTCCTTGCCCTTGCATGTGTCAGATTCAGGCACATCCTCCTCAGCACTTGACCATTGCCCAATTCCAAATTTCTGCCTCAAACTGAAGATGTACCTGTTTCCAAGATGGTGCCCAACCCAGGTGACCAATTGTGTGCTAACCACAGAATCAGATCTACAATCACATATCACAATCGCTCCACGCTCTTAAATCTTTATTCCTACAGCAACATTTCTAACTTTAACTATGATCTTCATAAACTCCTCTCAGGTTATTCCCTTATCCTGTATCTGTACATTGTGAATGGCTCGATTGTAATCATGTATTGTCTTTCCACTGACTGGATAGCACACAACAACAGCTTTTCTCTGTACCTCGGTACACGTGACGATAAACTAAACTGATAAAACCTTCAGTGTTTCAGCAGTTCTAATTGATCCATACGCCCCCCCCCCCCCCCCCAACCTCTTTGATGCTCTGGAACATCCACATGTCACCAGATCTAAAAGGGCTGAGCCAAAGTCTCTCAAAATTCAGACACGCTGCAGATGTGGTTGCTGGGGATGTCCCCGTGTTTGTCGATGGCCAACTCCCACATTTTACATTTTACGATGACACTGATGCTGCCATTCCTATCAAATATGTTTGCAAGCTAGTTGCAGGGTGTATTGACTTAAATCAAACAAATAATAATTTCCTATTAGGATCACATTTAAACCAACAGCAAATTCTACTTCATATCTCAAAATTCTAATCATGAATTTGGAAGGCTGGGTGCATTGCCCTTTACTTCAAGTGAATATGGAGGAAGTGCTACTGCACTTGTACAAGGCATAATTAAGTGTAGCATGCAATTTGTGTCACCGTATCCAGGGATGGAGATACAGGCCAGTAGGTGGTGCACTGGTTTACTGGAGATTACCAGAAAATATCCAATGAATTCTACACTTCCAGTCCCAGCTTTTTTCCTTAACATATCTCTGCCCATGTCCCTTCTTCACTCCCCTATTACCCTCTTCAAATTTATGATTTTCGCTGCATTTCTGACCACAAAACCAACCCTCCTAGCTCTCCACGTTATCTGATATTGTTAATGGCAAGACCAAACGTAGACTGGGCGATTATTTCGCTGAACACCTTCACTCGGTCCACCTGGACCTACCTGATCTCCCGGTTGCCAAAAACTTTAATTCCCCTTCCCATTCCAACACTGACCTTTCTGTCCTGGGCCTCCTCCATTGTCAAAGTGACGCCAAATGCAAATTGGAGGAACAGCACCTCATATTTCACTTGGGCAGCTTACACCCCACTGGTCCGAATATTGATTTATTTAACTTCAAGTAACCCTTGCATCCCCTCTCTTCATCCCTCCCCCACCCAAGTCATTGTACTAGCTTCTAAGCCATCTTGTTGAGTCTCATTGTCTGTAACTCATTTTCACCTAGCCCATAGCTAACAATGGCCTGTTTCCTTTATCATTGTTACTTTTTTTCAGATCTTTCATTCATTTGTTTTATATCTCTCTATATCACCACCTATATCTCTTGTTTCCCTTTCCCCTAACTCTCCGTCTGAAGAAGGGTCTCAACCCAAAACGTCACCTATCCCTTTTCTCCAAAGATGCTGTCCGACCCTCTGAGATACTCCAGCTCTTTGTGCCTATCTATTGTAATGGCTCCCCTAGCTCTCTCCTCCTCCCCTCCCACCTCCCCGTTCCCTCATTCCCTCTCCACCTCTCCCTCCCTCTCTCCCCACCCTCTCCTTTCTCTCCAAGGTCCAGTCCCATCCATTTAATGCTGGATTCCTGTCCACCGTGTCTACACGAACCAACTGCCAGCAGCGCCACCCTCTTTGATTACAAGGTTAATTCCATTACAAGGGATGGCGGGACTGTCATATGCTGAGAGAATGGAGCAGCTGGGCTTGTACACTCTGGAGTTTAGAAGGATGAGAGGATCTATTTGAAACATATAAGATTGTTAAGGGCTTGGACACACTAGATGCAGGAAACATGTTCCCGATGTTGGGGGAGTCCAGAACCAGGGGCCACAGTTTAAGAATAAGGAGTAAGCCATTTAGAACGGAGATGAGGAAACACTTTTTCTCACAGAGAGTGGTGAGTCTGTGGAATTCTCTGCCTCAGAGGGTGATGGAGGCCGGTTCTCTGGATGCTTTCAAGAGAGAGCTAGATAGGGCTCTTAAAAATAGTGGAGTCAGGGGATATGGGGAGAAGGCAGGAACGGGGTACTGATTGGGGATGATCAGCCATGATCACATTGAATGGCGGTGCTGGCTCAAAGGGCCGAATGGCCTACTCCTGCACCTATTGTCTATTGTCTATTTGAGGAGGGCGGCCCTGGCCTTGGCCCTGACCCTCCCGCGGGTGAAGCGCGGGGACGGATGGTTCCGGGGAATGCTGAGGACCAGGCACTGCAGCACCGCTGCAATTGCAACTGCACTTTGACATCAGTGGAACCGCGCCCACCAATCCAACTCACTTCTTTCCCAGTTCGTGAGATTATATCAGTTCCGATTTTTTTGCATCAGCAAACAGGATTGCTAGGAGCATTAAAGCAAGTCTTTATGTCGCTGGCCAACCGTATTAAAGGGTCTAAAGAAGTTGAGATGACAGGAAATAAAATCGGCCTGCGGGCCGGATGATTTCTGGTTACGGTCGGATCCGGCCGTAGGTTGTCGACCCCTGGTGTAGAAGGTGTTTGGCATGCTTGCCTTTTTGATCAGAATATTGAGTACAGGAGTTGGTTACAGTTTTACAAGACAGTTGTAAAGTTAATGGTCAGTGAGTTTTACAGTTCAGAAGGCCACTAAATTGTTGTTTACAATTCTGCTCGCCTTGCTATTGGAAGGATGTTATTAAACTCGAAAAAGGGCAAAAAAGAATTACAAGGATGTTACCAGGTTTGACTTCTAAGGCGAGGCTGGATAAGTATGGATAGCCACAGTCTTTTTCCCAGGGTAGCAAAGTCTAAAGCTAGAGGCCACAGGTTTAGGGTGAGAAGGGAAAGATTTAAAAGGGACATGAGAGGCAATGTTTTCACAGAGATGGTGGAGTACACTTGGAACAAGCTGCCAGGGGGATGTGCAAGAGGTGGGTTCAAAAAACACCTGGACGGGTACATGGATATGAAAGATTTGGATCGGTACGTGGATAGGAGGGATGTTGGCCATGGACAGCCAAGTGGGAGTAGTTGAGTTCAGCAATCTGGTCAGCATGCACAAGTTGGCCAGCATGCACAAGTTGGGCTGAAAGGCTTGTTTCTCTGCTGTAGAGCTTGATGACTCTAAGAGGAGATCTCTCTCTCCACAGATGTGGACTGTCCTGCTGAATGTTTATGCTTTTTCTGTTTTTATTTCTGATTTCTGGCAGCTATTTATTTTTGCTTTTTGGTTTGATAGGAAGAAGCCACACTTGCGATAAGCATCTGCATAGTGTTAACCTATTAAAGCTGATTGCACCTAAAAATGGATTTATGAATTGTCTTTTCAGTTGCTTTGTCATCTGTTTTCACAACCACCTCTTTGAATAAGCACAGTTTGCAATTTCTATATACTTGCGGAAAACTGGACAATAAAACTTTCATTTGCAACCTCTTCTCAGTGAAACGCGCTGCATCTTGTACAGAAGGCGAGTGACGTCACAGGGGTTAAATGCCAACCATACCTAACATCTCCCTATTAATGCTGACACTGAAGCAATATATATATTTTAGTTTAGAGATAGATTGTGGAAACAGGCCCTTTGGCCCACTGAGTCCGCACCAACCCCGCACACTAACATTATCCTACACACACTAGGGACAATTTACATTTATACCAAGCCAATTAACCTGCAAACCTGTACGTCTTTGGAGTGTGGGAGCGTTGTTGAACAGATAGAGACAATTTCTTAGTAATACATCCATGGTTGGCTGGCTTCAATGCCACGAATTTTGGAGGCCCAATTCAAATAGCTGCTGCTATTATTTAGTGCACATGGAGCTACTGACTGGGGATGAATTTCTTGGCATCAGAATCCATTAACATGATTGCACTTAATTACACTTATGACATGGTGCATTGTTTAAAATCCCCCAGGTATTGCATCGGTGCTGTGATTGCCTTATTAGGGCAATCCATGAGCAGATTGGCTCAAAGTAGTAAGAATGGGTTTGTCGAGCAACTTCAGAGCTACGTGACAATCAGAACGCACGGAAACCTTGACGCTCTTCTCAAGAGGTTGGGATTTGACAAGAAAATGTGAGAAACTCCAGGTAAAGAATTTATAAAATCATGCAGATTTTTCCTGCCATCACTCAGTGGGTGGTCCATCTGATGCTGCATGAGGACCCTGCATAAATATGTTGTTGTATTCTACATTTAGAAAGCCCTCCTCTCCGGATGATGCCATTGCAACAAGCCTTTGGCAGCGGATGAGCCTGTTTGGTTCAACAATGATACACATTTATTTCCAATGTGGCTAAAAATGACCAATTATTTCACAGCCCAGTGGGATTCTACATAATTCTCTGGTCATTTGCTTTTTAACTATTTTAATTGCCAGCCTTGGGATGTTTGGTAAGGTTCACAATGCATAGATAATCCGTCCGAGTGCTGTCAGTACTCATCTCAAACTAAACATAGAAGCATAGGAAATAGATGCAGTAGGAGGCCATTCGGCCCTTCGAGCCAGCACCGCCATTGATTGTGATCATGGCTGATCGTCCCCAATCAATAACCCATGCCTGCCTTCTCCCCGAGATAGATACAAAATGCTGGAGTAAACTCAGCAGGACAGGCAGCATCTCTGGAGAGAAGAAATGGGTGACATTTCGGGTTGAGACCCTTCTTCAGACTGTCCACTCATCTCAAACTAACTGGGCAATCTTTGCTCTCACTCTTTGCAGGAAATGTCCACATTTATTGTGTTCAAGAAATGGCATCACACTGTACAATATTATTAAAACATTTCTTGTAAATTATGATCTTTTCTGAATTTGTTTCATCCAATTTGATTTGTTTCAACCGGGCAACCAAACAGTGGTATGTTGCTCTGTGTAAATCTCCAGAGCAACCGTTTCCTTTCTACAGTGTGGGTACCACAACTGCACACACTACTTCAAGGGCCGCCAATCGAGTCCATTACAAACATTGCGTGGATCATGACAGAAGCCTCCTCGTGGCGATCCCTGGAAACAACGACACGATGCGCTCCGTGACGCGTCGGGCGACCAATTCTGTCAACATGTTGGACTACGACAGAAGCCAACAGCGAGCTACACGGCGTCTGACACACGAGCGAACGAACAAACATTGCAGCATATTGTCCCAACTCTTCCATTCTAAGACAAGTATGCCATATGTCTCCTTCATCACTCAAAGTCATAGTGCCATCTACACTAATCCCATCTGCCTGCATTTGGCCCATATCTTTTTTTTTTCACTTAAATTTTTATTGATTTTTCACGGAGATATATAACAAAACAGTGCAACACCATCACCATAAATAAAACAAAATAAGAAAAACAACAGTTAAAAAAAAAAGATAGGGAAAAAAAAAGAAGTAAATAAATAAAAAATTGGAATAAGACCGTGTGGTTCACTTACCAAAAAAAATGTTACATTGATTAGTTATCTGGAGATATTTCAATATTCACACAAAGATACCATCTGGTTCTATATAACACAATCTTCCCATATCTAGCTCGGCATTTATCTAGTTGGTGTCATGGCTCAAATAAACGGTCCTTTTTTTCCCAAATCTTCTCAAATGAATTCTCCTTAACTCTCAAGGGATATGTCAGTTTCTCCATAGTGAAGATGTCTTGTACAATTTCTAGCCACTGTTCCTGTTTTGGGTTTTTTTCATTAAGCCGCTGCCTTCTTACTTGCTGCAAGCAAAACTTTAATCAAATAGATTAACCCATCTAAACCTATTCTATCCACGTGCCTGTCCAAATGTTATGATACATGTGACCAACAATCACCCCGTACACTAACACTACCCCACAAACGAGGGACAATTTACAATTTAACCAAAGCCAATTAACCTTTGGAGCGTGGGAGGTAACTGGAGCACCCGGAGAAAACCAATGCCGGCACAGGGAGAACGTACAAACTCCGTACAGACAGGACCCGTGGTCAGGATCGAACCCGGGTTTCTGGCACTGTAAGGAAGCAACACGACCGCTGTGCCACTGAGAGCTCGAATAACAAGGCCAAAGAGAGGATATCTTCAAAACAAAATACCCAATATCTCTGATACCTGCTCCAGGAGCCTAAGCACCCTGAGCTGTAAGTGCCCAATTTCATCACAAAATGAGCTATCATGGAGATTTGTCTCTGCAAGCCAACAGGCAGTTGAGAGTGTCATCTTCTTTTACTTCTCCATCAGGATGGGAATCTTATCATTCGAGCCAACAGAAGACAGACACAAAAAGGTAGAGTAACTCAGCAGGACAAGCTGCATCTCTGGAGAGAAGGAATGGGTGACCCTTCCGACCCAACAGTTTAGGCGTGCTTGTACCCACGGTCATGGTAGCGGATGGCAGATTGACTTCCTGAGTGGGTAGCCACAGAAAGAATCTAGTCCAGCTGGTAGAAGGCAGATATCTTTAACCTCTCACTACTCCACTCTGAGGTTCCCATCTGCTTTAACAAGACCACCATCAACCAGGTGCTAAAGAAAAGCAAGATTGAGTTGATTAATGTCTACTGTCCAGTGGCTTTGACATTCACCATGATGAAGAGCTTTGTGAGTCTGGTTATTGCGCATATTAACTCCAGCCTTCCAGGCAGCCTTGATCCACTGCAGTTGGCCGACCAATGCAACAGAATCTCAGCAGATGGCATCTCCTTGACCCTAATCAATGCACCATCTAGATAATAAGAACACTTCATCAAACTGCTATTTGGTGATGAAATGTGAAGGAAGGAACTGCAGATGGCTGGTTTAAACCGAAGATAGAGACAAAAAGCCGTAGCAGCTCAGCGGGACAGCGAAACGTCACCCGTTCCTTCTCTCCAGAGATGCTGCCTGTCCTATTTAGTGACTCTACCTCTGCCTTCAACTCTATAATTCTAACAACCTCATCTGGACAGCACATCTCTCTGCCACTGGATCTTTGACTTTCAAACCTAATGACTATAATCAGTGAAAACACATGAAAAGGATTAAAATGGCGGTGGCGCGGGCACATCGCGGCGCCCCAGGTCTCCCAAGAACGGGAAAAATTGAGTCAATCCCCCTACCTGTTTCAAGGCTGCACACACGGAGCAGTCTTGGGCCCATTTTGTACAGCCGACAGGAACTTCTGGACCTCGGTTCCTGCGGCTGCAACAACGTTCGGGGCGACCTCCGTCTTGCTTCTGAGCTCATCAGAGCAACGGAGCACCAGGGCTGGAGCCCGCCAGGTGAGCCGCAGGGGTGAAGACCGCCAGCGGAGCAGCGGGGCAGGAGCCCGCCAGGTGAGCAGCAGGGCTGGAGCCCGCCTGGACAGCCGCGGGGTTGAAGACCGCCAGCGGATCAACGGGGCTGGAGCCCGCCTGGTGAGCCGCGGGGCTGAAGAACGCCAGCAGATCTGCGGGGCCGGAGACGATATTGATCGAAATGAGGTCAGCAACGAACACGGGATCAAAATAGCTGTTATAAATTGCCGCAGTATGAGAGGAAAATGTGCTGTGATCAATTCATTTATTGAAACTGAAAACCCTGATATTCTTATCGGGTCTGAATCTTGGCTGGACCCATCAATCACATCTGCTGAGATTTCCCCTCCTCACCTCCAAATTTTTAGAAAGGACAGAAACAAGCATGGAGGCGGCGTCTTCATCGGAGTTAACAATACCGTTCCCTGCTTTGAAAGAACAGATTTGGTCAACGACTCTGAGCAAATCTGGTGTCAGGCTACGCTTGGGGGTCAGTCCTTACAGACCAGAAGCTTTTACCGACCTCCTGACACGAAAACGGAGCCTCTTTTAGATCTTGGATCGAATATCTCCGAAAATTAATGCCTCTTCACGCTCACCACTTATCATCCTGGGGGGCGATTTCAATGTCCCGGGTGTAGATTGGTCAGATGGCATACAAAGCGAACCAAAAGGGGTTCTCCCGGAAGCCCTAGCTGACTTTACTCTGGAAAATCACCTGTCCCAAAAAGTCACTTTCCCTACCAGGCGTGATGAGACAAGTGGCACCGAAAATATTTTAGATTTACTGTTCACTTCACACCCAGATTTAATCTCGGAAGTTTCATCGTGTGCAGGAATTAGTGATCATTATATTATCCAAGCAAATTTGCGCTTAAAGCTTAAAGTCCCTTCAAAACCACCGCGAAAAAATGTCCCTCTGGAAAAAAGTGAACAGCGAGGAATTTAAAGGCTTAGCTAAAAAACTGGCAAAAGATTTCTTCAACCTGCAACCAGATAAAAGATCCGTAGAAGACAACTGGGTGTGGCTGAAAAACTCTTTAAATAATATTGTCACAAATCATGTTCCTCAAAAACTAACCAAGGGCCGTATGCTTCCTCCTTGGTTTTTGACAAAACTGAAACGTCTCTGCAGTAAGAAAGAGAAGTTTTATATCCGTGCCAAAAAAGGGGGTACAAAATTGGACTGGGACAATTTTACTCGTGTGCGAATGCAAGTTGATCGGGCAATTAGGAGTGTTCATAGACAACATGTTTCCTCTATTCTTGGGGGAGAACAACCCAAGGCTTTTTGGAGATATGTGAAATCCAGACGGACAGACAACGCTGGTGTCCAGATGCTAAAAGTGAACAACTGCCTGATCACTGAGGACCAGGCGAAAGCAGAAGCTCTTGCGAACCAATTCCAACACGTTTTCACCCGGAAAGATGTGGAGCCTTCATCATTTCCAGTCCTTCCGCCCAGCCCATATGCTGATATGCCTGCTATTAAAATTGAGGTTGAAGGTGTCAAGAAGTTATTGCTCAACATTAATACCACAAAAGCAATTGGACCAGATCAGATACAGAATCAAGCCCTCAAGATCGCAGCCGAAGAACTGGTCCAGTTTTACAGTTCATTTTTTCAACAATCGCTTGACTCGGGCGATGTACCGCTGGATTGGAGGAAGGCCAACATCACTCCTCTCTTTAAGAAGGGTTCAACCACCAACCCAGCGAATTATCATCCTGTTTCACTAACAAGTACTTGCTGTAAATTGCTGGAGCATATCATTGATAGTAATCTGATGCGTCACGTGAGCAAACATAATATTCTTGCTGACAACCAACATGCGTTTAGGAGGCATAGATCATGCGAGTCTCAGCATATCCTGACAACAAATGACCTGGCCAAGCTCCGTGACAGTAACGCCATCATGGTACTGGGCTTTTCTAAAGCATTTGATGTCGTCCCACACCAGAGACTGCTTCGGAAGCTTGACTTCTACGGTATTCGTTCCAACACAAAACGTTGGATTTCCAGTTTCCTGACAAAACGTCTTCAGCGCGTGTGTGTGAACGGAAAGAGCTCCAATTGGCACCCAGTGTTGAGTGGGACACCCCAGGGCACAGTACTTGGCCCACACCTATTTTTGCTTTACATCAATGACATCCATGAAAAAGTCGCAAGTACGACCAGACTATTCGCTGATGATTGTTTGCTGTACCGTCCAATTAAGTCAGCTGATGATGAAGATGCTCTCCAAAAGGATCTCGATACTATGGTCGAGTGGTCACAACAATGGGGCATGCAGTTCAACCCTTCCAAATGTGAAACCATGCGTGTCACCAGAAAGAGGAATCCAGGCGTCACAACTTACAACATACTTGGTGTCACCCTTGAAGAATCCAAACAAACCAAGTATCTTGGCATCAAATTGCAGAATGATCTACGTTGGAACGGTCAGACTCATCATGCAACAGTAAAAGCAACAGGTGTCCTAAACTTCCTGAGGCGCAACTTCCATCATTGTTCAGTTTCTGTCAAGGAGAAGCTGTATTTCACCCTCGTTATACCTCATCGGGACTACGCAGTTGCAGCTTGGGACCCATACACAGATAAAAACATTTCATCCATCGAACGTGTCCAAAGACAGGCCGCTCGATTTGTTACCAACACCTACGAGAGAGAAGCGAGTGTCACCAAACTTCTGAATTCTCTGGGGTGGAACCCCCTCCAAGACAGAAGTGAAGCTCACCGTTTGACCTGTTTTTACAAAATGTTAAATGGTCAGCTCGACATAGATCACAAGACCTACACCAACCCCAAACCAATTAGGAGCAGACGAGGGCATTCGATCCAATTTGTGGTCCCAGCCACAAAGACAGATGTGTACAGCAATTAGTTCTTCCCACGCACTATTAAAGCATGGAATAATCTCCACCAAACCACGGTTGCCCAGCCAGATGCAACTAAATTTAAAGTGGCACTTTCTTCCCAATAACCCTCTCTGGCTAAACCCCTCCCTTCACCACCTCCAGTTTAAATTCCAGTTGGAATATTTTGGAGGACCAAGTAACCAAGAACCAAGAAGCAGATGCGACAAAACATCCTCCACAGTAATCTCAACACCGAAGGTTTGCAAGGATACATTCTCAGTCCCTTACTATACTCCCTATAAACTCACAACTGTGCGGACAAACTTTGGTCTAACTCCATCTACAAGTTGGCAGGCCTTGCCACTGCACTGGGCTGCACCGTGAACAATGGTGAGACAGAGCACAGGAAGGAGAGTGAAAGCGTAGTAACATGATATCAAGGCAATGTCAGCAAGACTAAGGAGCTAGTTATTGACTTCAGGAAGCATGGTGGAGTACATACCCCGATCAGCATCAGTATCGGTGCTGGTGCTACAGGTGCTGAAGTGGAAATGGCTGAGAGTTTCAAGTTCCGAGGTATAAATATTGCCAACAATTTATCCCGGAGAACAACGGCATTGAAACAATGACCAAAAAAGCACACTGATGCCTCTACTTTCCCAGACGACTATAAAAGTTCTTCATGTCTCAGAAAGCATGCCATTGGGTTGCCTCACAACTTGGATTGGGAACAGCTCTGCCCAAAGCCACAAAAAGTTTCAGAGGGTTGTAGATGCTGCCCAGCCCATCACACAGACCAACATCACCATTGAATCAATCTACACTTCACATTGCCTAGGGAATGTAATTTTCTCTTTGCAAGTTGTTCAAAGGTCAAAGGTCTAAAGGTCAAGGCTCTGTTTATTGTCACGTGTACCAATTAAGGTTCAATGAAACTCGATCACCATACAGCCATACTAAAAAAATCAACAAGACTCACAAATACATAAAAGTCAACACAGACATCCACCACAGCGGATTCCCCACATTCCTCACTCTGATGGAAGTCAATAAAGTCTAATCTTCTTCCCTCTTTATTCCCCTGCAGTCGGGGGAGTCTTGTGGCACAGTGATGCAGGGGAAGAGTTGCAGCCTTACAGTGCCAGAGACCCGGGTTTGATCTTGACTATGGATGCTGTCCAGTATGGAGTTCAGTATGTTCTCCCTGTGACTGCGTGAGTTTTTTCCGGGTGCACTGTTTTCTCCCACATTCCAAAGATATGCAGGTTTGCAGGTAAATTGTCTTCTGTAAATTGTAAATAGTGTGTAGCAAAGATCCTATAGTGGAGCAAGGTAGACCACTCCTTCTGAATGCAATGGGCTGAGCGGAATGTGGGCCTTTTTTTCATCCATTTCAGTGATCCGACCCGACCCGACCCGACTACCAGTGTAATCGACGTTGCGGCGTGACAGTTTGTGTTAATAAATTATAATTCTGAAAATGAGGAGAAGATTTTTACCAAAGAACTTTTATTTTTACGAGGATGTTTCCGTAACCGGCTTCCGTCTCCGCACTAGTATCTTTGCTCCGCTTTGGTGCGGGGACGGAAGCCGGTTACGGAAAAGGGGCCGAAAATTACCCATGAATCTGCCCATGACCCAACTACGTCTTTTTTGTTGAGTGATCTATCTTGCTTGCTGTAGGATCTTTGGTGTGTAGGATGCAAAAGTGAGTTAACATAGAATTAGTGTACGGGTGATCTTTGGTCGGTGTGGATTTGGTGGGCCAGAGGGCTGTCTCCACGCTGTATCTATAAACTAAACATGCATAATCGTACATATATAGCATGATTTAATTGGACTGCAAAGCATGCAAACAAGAGCTTTTCCTATATTTTGGTATAGGTGACCACTATAAACCAATACCATCTTCTCCCAGCCCAGCTCAGGTCACCACACTGCTGTTCTCAGTGCATAAAAAGCATTATATCAACCTGAATCTGTAGTTCAGTGCAGCACCACCTACTCACCTCCCTGACCAACAAAGGACCACACATATTTAAGCAACGACCAAGAAGCACACCAATGCCTCTACTTCCTTAGAAGGCTTGGGATGTTCGGCCACTTCTCCAACTTCTACAGACGCACCTTAGAAATCATTTCATGAGGATGCATCACTGCCTGGTTTGGGAACAGCTCCATCCAAAGTCTGCTAGAAATTGCAACGAGTTGTGGACGCAGCCCAGACCATCACACAAACCAACCTCCCTTCCATTGACTCCGTTTATAGCTCACGCTGCCTCGGCAAGGACAGCAGCATCATCAAGGATGAGTCGCACCCTGGCCACTCCCTCTTCTCCCCTCTCTCATCAGGCAAAAGGTATAGAAGTGTGAAAACGCACACCTCCAGATTCAGGGACAGTTTCTTCCCAGCTGTTATCAGGCAACTGAATCATCTTCCCACAACCAGAGAGCAATCCTAAAATAGTACCTACCTCATTGGTGACCCTCGGACTATCCTTGATCGGACTTTGCTAATTTTACCTTGCACTAAACGTTATTCCCTTATCATGCATCCATGTACTGTAAATGGCTCGATTGTAATTACGTATTGTCTTTCTGCTGACTGGTTAGCACGCAACAACAGATTTTCCCTGTACCTTGCACGTGGCAAAAAACTGAACAGACCGAGCAGTCAAATTGTCCACACACTAGAGGTTACAGGATGGCAGTACAGTAACAAATCTCTTTGTAGAGTCACGGTACAGAAACAGGACCATCGACCAACTGTGGTGCTCATCTACACCAATCCCATCTGCCTGCTTTTCCTATCCAAGTATCCGTCTGAATGCCTTTTACAAATTGTAATTGCGATTGCCATGTCCTCTGGCAACTCATTTTGGAAAACTACCACCCTTTCTTTGAAGAGCTTGCCCTTGACACTCCCTTAATGCTCAATAACTGAAATCTCCCGATGAAACTGCTTGAATATTGAAATATAATATTTCCTTATGGTGAGATGGTAGCTATTTGTCCTGTCATTTTTTATTAATTTGTCACATATCCTATTAACTGGTTGATATAATTGAGCAGTTTCTTTTTTTTAAAGGTACACAAAAGGCTGGAGAAACTCAGCGGGTGTAGCAGCATCTAAGGAGCGAAGGAGATAGGCGACGTTTCGGAGGAGACAGCAAGGGTTAACAGAATTGAGAAAATTCAATGTTCAAGCCCAGAGGATGCAGACTCCCCAAGCAGAATATGAGATGCTGTTCCTCCAACTTGCTGTCTCCTCCCCTTCCCACCTCTCCCTCAGCCCTCGGGCCCTGGCATTCCCTCTCTCTCTATCTCTCTCCCCCACCCTAGTCGCATTAGCTTCTCATTTTCACACTACAAACAGCTTACAATGGCTTGTTCCCTTTATCATCAATACTTTTTTGCATATCTTTCATTCATTGTTCTTTATCTCTCCACATCACCGTCTATATCTCTCGTTTCCCTGATCCCTGACCAGTCTGAAGAAGGGTCTCGACCCGAAATGTCGCCTATCTCCTTCGCTCCTTAGATGCTGCTGCACCCGCTGAGTTTCTCCAGCCTTTTGTGTACCCTCGATTCTCCAGCATCTGCAGTTCCTTCTTTAATTCTTTTTTGTAAAGATCATTTCCACTCCTTGTTTGAGCAAAGATTTAAAGTTGATCTTCATAATGAATGCTTGTTGCCAAAGTAATTAAGGGATGAATTGCTGAAAGTGAGATGTAGGTCAGTTCCTGCTTCCTGCTGTTTGTGGAAGCCCTATCTTTTCTCACAGTTGTTATCATGCTGTCACTCAGCGCCTGTTATTTGCCTAATGAGATTTTGGATGGTCTAGATTAGCCATTGCGGCCTCTTTAAATCTATTCCGCTCTTTGCTCTCTGATCCCCACTCAAGATGCAACAGTGCAGCAGAATGCTCACCGCTCACCTGTAACTGAGCCTGGAACCATGTAGGTCTCATGTTGACTTTTTTTTGTCTTGCATAAATCTGAGATAAAATTCTTCTATTTATTCTATAAATGTTATAATTTCTATCCAAGTTCCATCTGAACAGTTTAGTTTATATAGCTTAGTTTATTATTGTCATATGCTCCAGGGTACAATTAAAAGCTTTTGTTCGCATGCTATCCAGTCAAAGAAAAGACTACATGAATACAATGAAGCCGTCCAAAGTGCACAGATAAAGGATAACGTGCAAAGATGTAACATTAGATAGATCAGAAGTATTGATGTACAGTCTCTCTACCTGTACAAATGTCTGTAATTCTACTATGTAATTCTCCCTCTCCCTTTAGCATGTCTCCCTCTCCCCTGACTCTGTCTGAAGAACGGTCTTGACCCAAAACGTCACCCATTCCTTATTTCTAAAGATGCTGTCTGTCCCGCTGAGTTACTTCAGCATTTTGCGTCCATCTTCGGTGTAAACCAGCATCTGCAGTTCCTTCCTACTCAGTGATCCGATGTAAGATTCCTGGCTATGGTTGGACATATCCCTAGAGGTTTTATCACAAAACATGCCTCATTCTGACCAACCCTTATATCCCATCACTTGTCTCCCAATGCCTCCATCCTCCCTGGGACCAGGGAAAGACAGGCTTGTTAGTTTAGTGGACAATGCTTGTCTCAAACATCCTGGATCCACATTTTCCTTGAACTTCATTTCCCTTTGATCTATCATTTTCACACCTTATCCTTCCATATCTCTTGTTTCCCTCTCCCCAGACTCTCAGTCTAAAGAAGGGTCTTGACATGAAACATCACCAATTCATTCCTCCAGAGATGCTGCCTGTCCCGCTGAGTTACTCCAGCATCTCTCTTCGGTGTAAAACTGTATCTGCAGTGTCTTCCTCAACCCCAATGTAATTTTATAACCAAGAAAAGTATTAAAGACAACTTGAGTTAAACATATTTTTAAAGTCCAATGATTTTCCTCCTTGGATGGTTCACAGCAATGAACCGGACATTGTTTTTTCAACTCCGGGAGATTGCAGGGCAATCCTGCAAGGAGACTACAGGGCCTGTCCCACTTGGGCGTCATTTGCGCGTAATTTACGCGACATAGTTTACGTGTCACGACGCACGATGCGCGCGTTGTGATGCGCACATTGCGTGCATTATGCGCGCATGGTGCGTGGTGACGTAGGCAGTGTCTCGTGGTCGCGCACGGCGCCCCAGTAATTTGGGATTCACAAAATGGATTTTGCGAGACACGCAATAATGCCCAAGTGGGACAGGCCCTTACCTTGATCAGACACCAATAGTAACAGAGAAGTGGGAGGGGAACTACTCTGATGCTGAATACAGGGAGTACTCTGAGAAGTATTGGGATGGTTTGTGCCTTTGATTAGTTCAGGGCATCTTAAACTATTTCAGTGTCATTCATCCTTGAGTCTTTATCACAAAACTTAATTCACCCTCGACTACATTTTCTTATGTTTTTGGTAATTTTTGTCTTATTCTCCCTTGTGTATAATTTTATACATAATTTACTTTGTCACATGAGTAAAAAGCATAAATTAACTAATTTCTTAAGTGTTTATTTTATTTAACTTTTTGAACATCCTAAAAATATGTAAAGAAGACTAGGAGTGACAAACAAAATGTTTAATTACCACTGTAGTTGGAAAATAATTCGATTAAAATGATAAAAAACACATTCCAACATCTAAACGCTGGGCTTCAGCCCCATCCTACCCTTTCGGGCTTTGATTCTTGGAAAACTAGCTCAGAAAAACCATGGTCTTCCCTAAAAGGTTATATTACAGTAAATTTGGGAAATATCCTGCTACTTTGAAAATTTTAGAAAACCATAGGTAGAGAAAAAAAAAAATCAGTTAAAACCAATAAGTAATTAAAACCAATAAGTGCCAATCAATGGCAATGCCTTTTTTAAGTATAGAAAAAAAAAATATCTGAATAAATGATGTCATTCACTCTTCAGTCGCCCCTCTAGTTTCATTCACCCCAAAATAATTTAATTCACCCTTGGGTGAACCATTCACCAGTTTAAGAAGGACTGGATTAGGTTTTGTCCTTGATAATTATTTCATACTCCAGTTATGAAGAAATTGAGTGTTAACAATGTTGGTGGGGATTTGTGTAAATAACAGTGCTCACACTCTGTCTCCTTAACCAGTTTCTTCAAAATTGAGAAAGAACTAAAACAGAGGGTAAATCAGAGTCAAACCAGGGGCAGGAAAAGGATTAAGGCTGGATTAAGATAGAGAGAAAACACAGTGATGAAAGAAAAGCAAACTAATGTAAAAAATATGTTTATTAACAGTTTACAATGTGAGAGTGAAGACTTAACGATTTAAATTATACCCTTTCCGGAGTGCAAAGATTTAATAGGCCCTGCATTAGCAATTACATTGTTAGTATTCATTTGTGATGTCTGTGTTTAGCTGACAGGTACAGCAAGGACTCACTGATTAGGGGAGGTCAAAGAAATGAACACTACTAAGTAATGTACTAACTACTAACTAATGAACACTAAGTAAATAGCAGAGCAGCAGAACTCAGTCAGTCTAATGAGATTTCTTGGAGTAATTTAGCGGGTCAAGAAACATCTCTGGAGAACATGGATAAGTGATGTAGTTTAGCTTAGAGATACAGCTTGGAAACAAGGCCCTTTGGCCCACTGTGTCATCTGGTTTTGTTCTACACACTAGGGGCAATTTATACAAGCCAGTTCACTTACAAACCTGCTTGTCTTTGGAATGTGGGAGGAAACGGGAGCATCCGGAGAACACACACTTGGTGACAGGGAGAATGTGCAAACTGCGCACGGCAAGCACCCGTAATCAGGATCGAAGCCGGGTCTCTAGTGTTGTAAGTCAGCAACTCTACCGCCGCGCCACTGAGAGCCACCTGAGCGTGATGTTTCAGGTGGGATCCTCTTTCAGACTGATTATGGGGGATGGGGAAAGGAAAAATGGAAGAAAAAAGGGCAGGACATAGCCCTGTATTACAAAAGAAGACACAAAGTGCGGGAGTAACTCAGCGGGTCAGACAGCATCTCTGGAGAAAACGGATGGGTGACTTTTCAGATTGGGCGGAAACGTCACCTATCCATGTTCTCCAGAGAAGCTGCCTGAACCACTGGGGCTACTCCAGCACTTTGTGTCTTCTTTTGTAAACGAGCATCTGCAGTTCCTTGTTTCTACTAATGAGATTTCCTCATCCTTTCAACTTGCTGCTTGATTTGTACATTAGTTTCACACTGATCCAATTTCAACTCCAGGTAGCTTTGGCCCATTGTTGAGGAGAGTGAAAGAGCCATTAGCACCATGGATTAAATACATGGCACACTGAGTCTCATGAACATGAATTGTTTGGGACACATGCGGCATGGGCAAGCGGGAGGGCCTGTTTATGTAGGCATTATGTTATGCACGGGTATCGAGGGCCGAAGGGCAGTGTTCCTGTGCTGTACAGTTCTATATTCTATGAGGAGGAGGAGGCTAATCCCGTCTCAAGTCTACCTATGGCCTCAGCACTGACTGAACTGATAATGAACCACGCTGCCTGGTCTTTGCTTGACCTCTTCCACCACAAGGCCTTGCTCTGGACTGGGAATGTGTTGTGCAGTGTGGTTAGGTGATCTTGCTGCCCTGATTGGATAGCACTACTAAATTTAGCGGTACTAAATATGTACAGGCAAAATTAAGTGCATGGATGTTGTGAATTGTATCTGTACCTCATCATTGTGCATATGGAAATAAACTACGGCAAGGTGGAAATAAATGGCGGCATGGTGGTGCAGGGGTAGAGCTACTGCTTTACTGAGCTCGAGCCCCGGGTTCGATCCTGACTACCGGTGCTTGTCTGTACTGAGTTTGTACATTCTCCCCATGACCTGCGTGGGTTTTCTACAAGATCGTCGGTTTCCTTCCTCATTCCAAAGACGTACAGGTTGGAGACTAATTGAAGAAAGACACAAAATGCTGGAGTAACTCAGCGGGACAGGCAGCATCTCTGGAGAGAGGAATGGGCGACGTTTTGGGTCGAGACCCTTCTTCAGACTGATCGGGTTAATTGGCTTGGTATAAATCTAAATTGCCCCTAGTGTGTGTAAGAAAGTGTTAGTGAGCGGGGATCGCTGGTCGGTGTGGACTCGGTGGGCCGAAGGGCCTGTTTCCGTGCTGTATCTCTAAACTAACGAAATTAGATCTGAGTCTACTAATTCGATAAGACTTTCTATTCATTGACCCGGGTCACTTGTAGGAAGCCATTCGATTTTCTGTGGCACTACATCCAGGTCCTTAGAGTTTGGTTCCTGACATTGACCTTTAGGCTCCTCACAGCTCTGGGATATCCCTGATTTCTCCTCTGATGCCTCAGGTACAGTATTCTAACACACTGGAGCTTCTTCCTCGTGTCATGGATATATTGCCATGTCAGCCTTATCTCTAATAGTACTGCAACACCCCACAGTCTCACAATGCACCTCCACTCTATTGTGCAAACAAGTAAAGCAGTGCAGACTCGCTTTAACAACACATGGTCTCACAATGTTGCTCCTGTGTGATGTACATGGTCAGTTAACATTGGATAGAATCATGATGAACAAAGTACCTGAAGCTGGACACACATCAACGTGCAGGATAGTCAACATCTTCAAGCCATGTTTTGGGGAGAAATACTATCAAATTAAACCTTCAAACTTTTTATAGTTTCCAATTTATTTGAAGACGGTGTGTTTTTATAACAAGAAGACTAGATTCAATTTACAGTACATTGAATTAATAGGTTTAGCTTGAAGGCAGGAGAAGGCACGATGGCACGGTAGCGCACAGGTAGAGTTGCTGCCTTACAACGCTAGCAGCGCCAGAGAATCGGGTTTGATCCCGACTTCGGGGGCTGTCTGTATGGAGTTTGTACGTTCTCCCCGTGACCTGCGTGGGTTTCCTCCGAGATCTTCAGTTTCCTCATTCAAGAAGGAACTGCAGATGCTGGAAAATCGAAGGTAGACAAAAGTGCTGGAGAAACTCAGCGGGTGCAGCAGCATCAATGGAGCGAAGGAAATAGTCAACGTTTCGGGCCGAAACCCTTCTTCAGACAGTCTGAAGAAGGGTATCAGCCTGAAACGTTGCCTATTTCCTTCTCTTCAGTTTCCTCCCACACTCCAAAGATGTACAGGTTTATCGGTTAATTGGCTTGGGTTTGTATACTTGGTATAAGTGTAAATTGTCCCTAGTGAGTGTAGGATAGTGCCAATGTGCGGGGATCACTAGTTGGCGCTGGCTCGTTGTTTCAGCATTGTATCCCGAAACTAAACTGAACTATACTAAGTACCGCACCAACAACAAAGTAACCTTTAGGTGAAGCATTCATTTAACATTTACATTAACTTGACTTTTTCCATTAACTTTTTCCAAGCAAAAATAATTGTTTATTTCTACCCAGTGGAAATTAGCAGCCTTGTGTATTAACATTGTTATTCGTCTTCCGAAACACAGAGCAAGGAAATTAGGTGGGTAAGCTCCAGAGAACATTGCACAATTGTGGTAAGTTTTTCCACAACAAGTTCTCAAAATGGAAACACTACTTGGCAGAGCACACAAAGTTGTGTGTGTGTGTGTGTGTGTGTGTGTGTGTGTGTGTGTGTGTGTGTGTGTGTGTGTGTGTGTGTGTGTGTGTGTCCGTGTGTGTGTGTGTGCGTGTGTGTGTGCGTGTGTGTGTGTGTGTGCGTGTGTGCATGCATGTGTGCATGTTTATATGTGCATGTTTGCACGTGTGTGTATGCATGTGCATGTGTGCATGTGTGTGCATGCAGGTGTAAGCGTGCACATGAGAGTGTGTGCAAGTCTGCCTGTGTACATACTTACATGTATGTGTTTGTATGTGTGTGCGTGTGTGGCGGCACGGTGCTTTAGGGGGCGGGCTCACCCTGATCAGTGTGGAAAGTTTGTTTACCAGCATATCACCTAATAATTGCACAGCTCATTCTTATTACAACAATATGATCTGAAATATTGTGTTTCAATAAGAACTAGGGTGGCACAGTGGTAAAGCTACTGCCTTACAGCACCAGAGACCCGGTTCAGTCCTGACTACAGGTGCTGTCTGTACGGAGTTTGTACGTTCTCTCTATGACTTGCGTGGATTTTCTACGAGATCATCGGTTTCCTCCCACACTCTAACGGCGTGCAGGTTTGTAGGTTAATTGGCTTGATATGAATGTAAAAATTATCCCTAGTGTGTGTGGGGTAGTGTTAATGTGCGGGGATCGCTGGTCGGTGCGGACTCGATGGGCTGAAGCATCTGTTTTGTGTTGTATTTCTAAACTAAACTAAACTACCATTCCAGAATGCCATTTATACAGCTCAATAAAATCAGTATAAATATGCTAAAGTATGGGATGGGTAAGCACAGGCTCGGTCATAATGGAATAATTTTCAGTCAGATTGACTAAAGACTACTTCTTTTATTTTTGTTTCATGTCAAATTCTTTTTGAGGATGCAACTAGGAAAATGGACAAGGCAGAGTCAGTGGATATAGTGTACCTGGACTTTCAGAAAGTCTTTGATAAGGTCCCACATAGGAGATTTGAGGGCAAAATAAGAGCACGTGGTATTGGGAGTAGGGTGCTGACATGGGTAGAGAATTGGTCAGCAGACAGGAAACAAAGAGTATGGATTAATGGGTCCCTTTCGGAATGGCAGGCAGTGACTAGTGGGGTACCGCAAGGCTCGGTGCTGGGACCGCAGCTATTTACAATATACATCAACGATTTAGGTGAAGGGATTACAAGTAACTTTAGAAAATGTGCTGATGACACAAAGCTGGGTGACAGTGTGAACTGTGAGGAGGATGCTATGAGGATGCAGGGTGACTTGGACAGGTTGGGTGAGTGGGCTGATGCATAGCTGATGCACTTTAATGCGGATAAATGTGAGGTTATCCAGTTTGGTAGCATAAGAAGACAGATTATTATCTGAATGGCGTCAAGTTAGGAAAAGGGGAAGTACAACGAGATCTGGGGGTCCTTGTACATTAGTCACTGAGAGTAAGCATGCAGGTACAGCAGGCAGTGAAGAAAGTGAATGGCATGTTGGCCTTCATAACAAGTGGAGTTGAGTATGGGAGCAAAGAGGTCCTTCTGCAATTGTACGAGTGAGACCACACCTGCAGTATTGTGTGCAGTTTTCGTTTCCAAATTTGAGGAAGGACATTCTTGCTATTGAGGGAGTGCAGCGTAGGTTCACGAGGTTAATTCCCAGGATGGCGGGACTGTCATATGTTGAAAGAATGGAGCGGCTGGGCTTGTATACACTGGAATTTAGAAGGATGAGAGGGGATCATTGAAACATATAAGATTATTAAGGGATTAGATACGCTAGAGGCAGGAAACATGTTCCCGATGTTGGGGGAGTCCAGAACCAGGTGCCACAGTTTAAGTATAAGGGGTAGGCCATTTAGAATGGAGACGAGGAAAAACATTTTCACCTGGAGAGTTGTGAATCTGTGTATACATCACTGATGTTTAGCTCATGTTTAAGCTGAGATCTGAGCTGAGCAGTCATTTGATTGAAAGCAATGCTACTGAAGGGTGAAGCAACAAAATGCTGCACAAAAAGCTAATGGAAAACTAGAACACCTCCAAAAGCTTTGTGAGGCTCATGGTTAAAACAACCCTTCCATTGACTAGAATTGGGTTATGAATTCTAATCAGATTGAATTAAGGCACAAAGGAGCTATAATGTAATAGAGTGACAGAACAGGCTTGCAGGGCCGAATATGCTAATCATATTTTGGCTTCTTATCCTTAGGAATTCTCCAAGGGATGTCCAGATTAATTGACAAGTTGACTATGTCGATGCCTGCCATGTTTAGTTTAGTTTAAAGATACAGCGTGGATACAGGCCCTTCAGGCCACCGAGTCCGCACCGGCCAGTGATCCCCGCACAGTAACACTATCCTAGGGACAATTTACATTTATACCAAGACAAGCCATGTGTGTGGGAGGAAACTGAAGATCCCGGAGAAAACCCACGCGGTCACGGGGAGAATGTACAAACTCCGTACAGGCAGCTACCCGTGGTCGGGATCGAACCCGGGTCCCTGGCGCTGTAAGCGATGTAAGGCAGCAACTCCACCGCTGCGCCACCGTGCCCCCCATTTACAGATACATTTATTAGCAAGGATCACTGGACAGTGATTGGAAACATGGAAACAACGCTGGGATTCCTGCTCTTCCAGCCAGAAAGATCACAAGCAGACCAGCTCACTCAGCAGGCCGGTCTGTGTGGATATATTATAGGGAGTAAGACACCTGGCTCTTCAAGCTCAGTCCAGTACTCGGTCAAATTATATTTAGTACATCTAAATTCCCACTTAGTGTCCTCTGCTGAGTTAATGGCCAAAAATCTCCCAAACTCAATATACTGAGCACCAATAAAACATTTACCCTGCATTCAACTAAAGGTTATTGATATTGTACATTCTCACCAAATGAGCACTCAGTTTATTTTGAAATTGAGAATGATATAGAGTAACAACCTGATGGGTAGAGAATGTTTTCCTCAACTCATCAATAAACATGGCAGGCATCGACATACCCTGAATGTATGGCCTTAGTTCCATACTTTGTATGCTGAGGACACACAGCCTGAGTATCGTTCTATCTTTTACCCACTCATTTTTCTGAATCTGCTTAATCTCTCCATATTAGACAAATACTTTGCCAGGAATCAATTTGATGAATCATGGTCTCAACAGGGAAATCATTTTCCCCTGTTGTGTACGATGAAAAACTGTACCAGGTACTCAGATGTGTCTCAAAGTCTTATACAAATGTAGAATCTGTACTTTTGTATGTTGAAACCACTCAAAAGAAGCTAACAACAAAGCGTATTAATGTTTAGGGTATCAGAGAGATTCAACATGTCCACAAGGATTTTCTCAAACTTCTATAGATGCATTATAGAAAGTATTCTAATGCTATGCATCTCAGTGTGTGGTAAGGCAACTGCACTAGTCTTGACTACCTGGGACTGGAGAGAGTGATGAACACAGCCCAGACCATCAAAGACTCATCACTTCTTTCTATCCAATTCACCTTTAATGGTGCGTTGCAACAGGAAGGGTGAAAGTATTGTCACGATGCTGCCATCTTAGCCATTCCCTTTTCTTATCTACTTATTTGCAGTATGCCAGATTTCACTATAGAGTCATAGAATGATACAGTGTGGAAACAGGCCCTTCAGCCTAACTTGCCTGCACCATCCAACATGTCCCATCTACACTAGTCCCACCTGCCTGCATTTGGCCCATATCCCTCTAAACCTGTCCTATCCATTTATTTATCTAATCGTTTCTTAAACGTTGCGATAGTCCCTGCCTCAACTCTCCGACAGCTTGTTCCATACACCTCGCAGCTCCATTCATGCACCTACCTTTTTTGCAGCATTCTGTTATTTTGCATTTGTTGTATTTATTAGTGTATTTATTATTGTCATGTGAAATGTGTACTCTGTGAGCTTCATGTGATCAAGTAATTTCATTACATGCTGGTTTAGTTTAGTTTAGTTTAGAGATACACCGCAGAAACAGTCCCTTCGGCTCATCGAGTTTGCACCGACCAGCGATCCCTGCACACTTACACTTTCTATACACACTAGGGACAATTTACATTCATACCAAACCAATTAACCTACTAACCTGTATGTCTTAGTAGTGTGGGAGGAAACCGAAGATCTCGGAGAAAACCAATGCAGTCACGGGGAGAAAGTACAAACTCCATACAGACAGCACCCGTAGTCAGGACTGTAGTCATGAACCTTATTATGCAACAGAAGCGGGTGCATTTATCTCCAACGGCTACTGTCTATTTCTACTGAAGCAACACAGAAAGTATCCTATGCAGATGCATCAGAGCTGGGTATGGCAACCGCTCTGCTGTTGCCATACCAAGTTGTGACTGCAGCCATTCCCGCATGCAGGCCATACATCAGAGTTAGGTTTAAGGTCCCCATCGACTCCATCTACACTTCATGCTGCCTTAGGAAGGCAGTCAGAATCGAGGAACCGGTCATTCTCCCATCTCCCCTTTTCCACTGGTCAGAAGATATAAAAGCTTAAAAACCTGTGCCATTGGGCTAATGAACTTCTTCCTCATGCTTATCCGTCTCTTGAATAGACCTTTCATATGTCAAGGCTGAATTTTCATTCTGCCTATTTATGGAATTTGCACATCAAGAATCTGCATTTTCTCTGTAGCTGTAATACTATATTCTGCTTTCTGTTTATTTTCATTTTTGCACTACTTAACGTACTAGGAGTTGCCTGGACATCATGCAAAACAAAAGTCACTGTATCACGGTAGATGTGACAATGATAAACCAATATCAATAATAACATATAGTGTTATATATATCTATTGTTCCCCCTTATTTATCCTGCTGGTTACATTAGATTTGTGAAATACAACTTTGCTTTCATGAAGGTACAAGACTGTGGTCGCTGGAACCTGGAGCAAAAAAAGGAGAGCTGCTGAACGAATTTGGCAGGCCAGGCAACATCTGTAAAGGGAATGGCCAGCAACGTCACCATACCATACATTCATACCAAACCACTCCAGAGATGCTGTCTGACCCGCTGAGATACTCTAGCTTTTTGTGTCCATCTCTGTTTCAAGCTAAAACATCGACTACCCATTTCCCTCCACAGATGCTCCCTGACCTGCTGAGTTCCTCTAGCAGCTATGCTTTTTTCTCTTTCACTGATCTAAGTTGATGAGGTGCTGCGTGGCAGAGGCCTTCCCGAGGTTCCACAGCCACAGTGCCCGCCCAGAATACCTGAAAGGCTCGGTGAATGCGGAATCTCCCGAAGGCCCGTCGGACTGCAGTACCGGGAGGGAGCTGGTGGAGATATCGGTGACTGGGAGTGGGCCGGGCGGAGGGAAAACTGGGGTAATGTCTCCAGCTCCTTCAAGGTGTGCTGCAGGAGACACCCCTGGGATACAAAGATGGCCAGGCAAGGAGAGGAATGATGGTTCGTGGGCCGAGTTGGTCGAGGGCGATGGAGGAAGGCCCTGCAGGAGCCTGGGACTTTCCTGGATCGGGAACTGCTCCAGTTGACAACGCCTGGGCGGACAGGACTTTGGACTCTGGGAATGGCGGTGCCTGCATGTGTAAACATGCAAAAATAATTTCAGTGCAAGTGCTTTTGTGACAAATAAAGCGCCATTGAACCCTTGTCTCAGGTATATGTTATTCTAAATGCTGCATCTCAATAGCCTTAACAATGAATTTCAGTATCTTCCCAAGCTAACTGGTTGTAGCTTCACAAGAAAGCTATGACTCAGTTAGAGTCCACACAGCCATGCTGGTTGGAATCGAGCTTCCCAGCCGAACAACTTGTTCCAGGATTGGGTCTACAGTGCTGAGATGCACCTCTTCAAGTGCAAAGATTTTGTTTCTCTTGTCGTCTCAGGCAATGAGTTCCAAATTTCTAATTGAAATTTGGAACACACTCTAATGAAAACAAATTCCTCATCCCCTAACTAAAGCTTCTATAAATTACTTTAAATCTGTGTTCCTAACTGATCCCTCTGCCAATCTTTTGTCAAATCTTTTAATTCAATCTACAAACCTACCCATTAAACCCTCAAATGTTCACAAAGCAAGGTTATAACTGAATGATGTTTCACTTGAACTGAATATACATTTTCACCATTAAATAATATGTTTGCCATGATGGACCCCTTTCTCTGAAATTCTAAAACTAACTGTGTCTTACTTAACAATACAAGGGCTCAAATAACAATTTAAAAAGGCAGTTTCCCTAGTTTCCTCCATGTAGGGTTGCCCCAGAAACAGAAAATAATAATTTATCTATCAAACTCCCTTTATTGACTTGACTTGGCCATTATACATTAAGTTCAAAGTTTACCACAGTTATTGTCTAACCTCTGAAATAAGTTTATTTTTTAATTTTTTAAATAGTCTCTCAAACTATTTTTCTGCTTTTTGGGGATGGACAGATTGTGTCCTTGATATCACTTGTTATATTTTATTTTTTTCTGGGTCAAGGTAATTCTTCATTATTGCATCACTCTTTAAGACTATGGCTGCTCAAATGCGTTCTCTCTTGTATAAACATCAGGTAAGCTGGGATGTTTATTTCCCAGTCTACGGAAATGTATCTTTAATAATGATATACCTATTTATCTTAATTTTGTGCCATTAATTGATGTATTGCAACATGGTGCTTTATGCATTCAGACGCAAAGTCTTCTAAAGCCCCTGTCTCACTTATGTGTCCTTGGCACGCTAATTACGCGACCTCATGGTCGCGTTGTGGCACGACGGTCCCGCGAAGGTCGCGCGCTATTTCATGCGCCCGCACGGCCGTCTGGAGCGTGTGACGTCATTTGAAGATGGACACAAGATGCTGGAGTAACTCAGTGGGACCGGCAGCATCTCTGGAGAGAAGGAATGGATTATGTTTCGGGTCGAGACTTTTCTTCAGTCTGAAAGAAGGGTCTTGATGGGTCACCCATTGCTTCTCTCCAGAGATGCTGCCGGTCCCGCTGAGTTACTGCAGCATTTTGTAGAAGTGGGGACGGATCCAGACCACAACGGCCGTGAGCCTCAGGCCGAGTTCGGCGATCGTTTGCCTGCTTCTGCTGCTGTTGGAAGTGAGACGTTGCGCCGCACCAGGGTCTTGGGCCTGTCTCACTTTGGCCGTCAGTTAAGCGACAGGCCGTTGGCATGCAAAAATTTAGTTCGCTACAAAAATTTCGGAGCCCCGTGCGATGTCGCGCACAACTACATATCCCTCCACGTTTCTCAGTGGGACCGGACCCGCGCGGCCATACGATGCCCGTGCGCCTCAACTCGATGGCGAGGTCGCGTAATTTGCGTGCCAAGGACACGCAAGTGGGACAGGCCCTTTACTCTTTCTCCATTGTTCAATGAAATTACTTTACTATTAAAGTTTGTTCCTTTCGATCACACATGGTTATTATTTACTGAACATCTTGCTCTTTCAGTTTTCTCGTTTGCTCTAAAATCTGCAACTTTCTTCTCATCCCAGCCCTAAACCCCACTCCCCATTTTCTTAATTCAAGACCCTGACAGCTAGATTAATCCCAGATTTTATGCTACCTGATGTGAATAGTTTATGGGACAATTAAATTGAGTGTACATTTGATTTGCATGGTTTCAGACTGATGTTCAGCATATGTATTTGTAAACCAAAAAAGTAACTGGAGAGCTATCGTTATTGAATTTTAAATAAACATTTTGGAAAGAGATCCTTTCTAGATCATAATGTGTAGGAAGGAACTGCAGATGCTGGTTTACACCAAAGGTAGACACAAAATGCTGGAGTAACTCCGCGGGACAGGCAGCATCTCTGGAGAGAAGGAATAGGTGACGTTTCGACTGAGTCAGGGGAGAGGGAGACACAGAGATAAGGAAGTGTAAGAGATCAAAAGAGATGAAGCTCAAGGAAAATGTATAATAGATCATTGTTAGCTAGGAGAAGGTGACAACAAAGCAAGCAGTGATAAATTGTCATCAGGGGACAGTCAGACTGGTCGGAGAACTGGGAATGGGGAGGGATGAAGAGAGAGGGAAAGCAAGGGTTACCTGACGTTAGAGAAGTCAATATTCATAGCATAGATCAGTCTGAAGAAGGGTTTCGATCCGAAACTACAAACCGTGGCGTTTGAACCCATTCCTTCTCTCCAGAGATGCTGCCTCTCCCGCTGAGTTACTCCAGCATTTTGTGTCGATCTTCAATATTCATACTGCTGGGGTGTAAGCTGTCCAAGCGAAAATATGAGGTGCTGTTCCCCCAATTTGCTCTGGGCCTCACTCTGACAATGGAGGAGGCCCAGGACACAAAGGTCAGTGTTGGAATGGGAGGGGGAGTTAAAGTGTTTAGCAACCGGGAGATCAAGGTAGGTTAAGGCGGACTGAACGGAGGTGTTCAGTGAAACGATCGCCGAGCCTGCACTTAGTCTCGCTGACACATAGGATTCCACACCTCGAACAGCGGAGATTAGTTATATCTTGATCAGTGTGCATCAAAATAATTTCATTTTAGCTGTACCTTTAGAACTTTCTAATGACCTTTTAACCTTTAAGTAGAGATGTAATTATAAAGCAATAACCCAATAATTAAGGGTTAATTATCAACAATACTTCTGCTGTTACCTGGCATTTAATTTTAATTATATGTTATTTGTTTGTAATTACAAAGAACTGCACCAATGTGTACAGAATATACAAGGCATTCTGATAATTTAATATTTTAATTATAAAAATATTATTTGATATTAGTTGTCATTTACTCGACTACAATAATTGTTAGGCATATTACTTTTTGTAGTGGTCTTTGGCCCTGCACCATAAACCTCCCCCGTCGCTTCTCTGCCTCACTTACATTTTTCTTACTCTGGTCGATAGTGCCTATTCCCGCTGGCAATGAGATTTGACACCACTGAAGTAGTTACCTTCTTCAGCCAACTTGAACTGTTAGCAACAGTTAGCCCAGCAGTCTACTGACATAAATAAAGGCATCGCAGCTACGTTCAATTTGTAAGTGGTCCAGAGGTCCGTGGAAAGCAGTTGGCAGAAGACATAGAAACATAGAAAATAGGTGCGGGAGTAGGCCATTCGGCCCTTCGAGCCTGCACCACCATTCAATATGATCATGGCTGATCATCCAACTCAGTATCCTGTACCTGCCTTCTCTCCATACCCCCTGATCCCTTTAGCCACAAGGGCCACATCTAACTCCCTCTTGAATATAGCCAATGAAGTGGCCTCAACTACCTTCTGTGGCAGAGAATTCCACAGATTCACCACTCTGTGTGAAAAATGTCTTTCTCATCTAGGTCCTAAAATATTTCCCCCTTATCCTTAATCTGTGACCCCTTGTTCTGGACTTCCCCAACATCGGGAACAATCTTCCTGTATCTAGTCTGTCCAACCCCTTAAGAATTTTGTAAGTTTCTATAAACACGCCCTCAATCTTCTAAATTCTAGCGAGTACAAACCGAGTACATCACTGGAAGTTCACATTCCCATCCCCTCTTCTCACCCATCCCCTCCTTCCATCCCATCCATCACCAGGTGCCACTGATGGTAGAACAGCCATGGAAAGGAAAGAGTAAATTTCAGCTCTAATCAGGAGAAAATAGTCAGTCCCTTTAGCCAGCCATTACCCATCGGAACCCACCTGGAGGGCCGGTAAGCAGACCAGCTGTGGCAGGTAGTGCAGTACCTCAACGGGGTAGTAGGCCGCAGGGGCTCGGCTGGACCAAGAGGTCAAGCACGTGGACTGGATACGGCTCACAGTGGCGGAGGAGTGCAGAGAACGCCAACGGCTGTGCTTGTAAACATCTCCGATGAACTGTCCTGGACCCAGTACATAGATGTAATCACAGGGAAGACGTGCCAGTGCCTCCATTTTCTGAGACGCTTCAAGAGATTTAAGACTGAATACTCTGACAATTGTCTACTGATGCACTATAGAAAGTATCCTGACAAGTTGCATCATTTCCAGATACAGCAATTCTAACACAGGAACACAAGAGACTGCTGACAGTGGTGGACTCAGCCCATCACCGGTAGAACCTTCTCCTATCTTTGAAAACATCTGGGTAAAGCACTGCCTCAAGGAGGCGTCATTAGGGGTGGTGCAGCGGTAGAGTTGCTGCCTAACAGCACCAGAGACCCGGGTTCGATCCTGACCTCGGGTGCTATCTGTACGGAGTTTGATCGAGTGGTGGCATGCCCTCTTCTCGCTGCGCGATTAGGCAGGAAGTACAGAAGCCTGAAGACCTACACCAACAGGCTCAGGAACAGTTCCTTTCCAACAAATTACCAGTTCTTGAACTGACACACACAATCCTAATCCTACCTCAGCAATGGAATACTTTAGACCACCTTTTGCACTACCATGGATTTGTATAATTGTGTTTTTCACTTAAAAAAATATTTTTGCACAGTCTTTTTCTTTTCACTGTCTGTTAAATGTATGTATAATTTTTGTATAATGTACATTTTTCGGTGTTGTCTGAGTCTATCTGCCTTCAATGCTGCTGTAGACAAAAATTTTATTGCACCTTACTTCACTCTACTTGTGCGTATGACAATAGACTCGACTTTACTCGCTATACTGTAAAGCCCAGGATCCCTTTAGTTTAAAAAAATACTTTTGTGGCCTTTTGGCCCCATCGGGGGGTCGACACTCGTTCTGACTGCAGCCTTTGTCTGCCCTTTCGGTTTCGTGCCTCCGGTTCTGGGGGGGTAGGGGGTCCTGTGGCGCCACCCGGTGGTTAGGCCACTTACTATGCAAACCCTCGGCAGTCGGGAGTAGAGTCACGTGACTGGGTAATGGCGGGAAGGAGTCGTCACGAGGTATAGGGGTGTACCCTAGTATATATAATGAACCCTGGGTCAACCTTCCCCCATTCGCTTGTGTGTTGTTCTCTTTGCTTTGACAATAAAGATCTCTTTGATTCACCATGCGTGGCTTGCTTATTCATCCGCCATACTTTGACAACCTGTCCAGTCTTCCATTTACATATCTGGTGGACATTGCTGTCTAGGGACCAATACTAACTATGCCATTTATGCTCCCAGTGGATAGGAGATCAATGAGTATTTATTTCATTTATTCGATATTCGATGTCACAGAAAATGCCGACTCTCTTTCACAACCTCCTGAATGAAAGAAGTAGTTTAGCGACACCTACATTGGTCAGCAGTCACATTTAGGCCAGACTGGGTAAGGAAATTAAAGGGAATGAAAACTGAAAATGCAGGAAATATTCAGCTGGTCAGCTAGTCTCTGTGGAAATAAAATAGTTATCGTTCCTGGTTTTGGACACATTTTGTTCTCCGATTCATAGTACCACTTTTGCCGGTGATGGGATTTGATTTCACGAACTTAGCCAGAACCAAAATACAATCTGTGAACGGCCAGTAAATGTTAGACTCCTGGAATGTTACCACAGACGCTGCCAGACCAGACTTACGAAAGGCGGGAGATTTCCTATCCCAAAAAACATTAGTGAACCAGATGAGATTTTACAACAAATCAGTACACTATGCTTTTTAATACGTTAAAAAATAATCCAACTATTAATCAATTGAATTTATATTCCCTGAAGATAGACACAAAAAGTTGGAGTAACTCAGCGGGTCAGACAGCATCTCTGGAGTAAAGGAATATGTGACATTTGGGGTGGAGACCATTCCCCGCCTGCAATTGTGGTTTCAACTTTGGATCTAGAGTCCAGAACTCAGTGACAACGAGCAACCTAACCACCACACCACCGTGCCTAATGTGATATTAACTGCTAGGAATAGGCGTGTCTATGCAGGAAAATCTGATAACATCACAGTTCACCACAGTATATCTGAAATTAACACTCAGTGCAATGGGAAGCACAGCTGCAACCCAACTCACAACTCTTTATCCCATCCAAGACAAACAATATGATTTTACTGACCAGTGATGAGTTGTCTTTTCTATTTTCCTTTAATTTCTTTGCCAGCCGTTTTTTCTTCTTGTGAAGGGGTTTCGACTCTAGAATCATTTCTTCAAGTTCAAATGTCGGGTCACAATTTAGTTGACCTCTCTACGTACAAAGAAAAAAATATATATATCAGGGAAGGCAGGCTGTGATACAATGGGCTCATAAAGCCAATGGTCTGTGCTGCACCATGGCTTTCAACTTTGCCATAAACACACATTTTGCACTGGGATTTGATTGGGAAACTTGTAATCCACTTGTAACTGATCAAAGAATTATGACAATACTCAGAATGATGTAAAATGGACAACAGAGACAAGGACCAATTAACACGACGGCTCCATGCTTGGTGTTGATGCTTCATATAAGCTTTCTACCATTCAGTGTTGGATGAATTACGGGCAATGATGAATCCGAGTATAGGAGGGAGATCGATTATCTGATAGAATGAAGCCAGAACAACATATTCGCTCTCAATGTCAGCAAGACTATGTAGCTGATTGTTGACTTTAAAAGACTTTAAAAGAGCAAGGCCGAGGATCCACAATCATGTCTTCATCGACATGTCGATGGTGGAGAGGGTCAACGACTTCAAGTTCTTGGGTATGCCTGTCTCTGAAATTCAGTCCTGGACCCAGCACATTGATGTGATCATAATGTCTAACAATGCCTCTAGAAGATTGAGGACATTCGGTATGCCGTTGAATACTCTCTTCTACAAGTGTATGGTAGAGAGCATATTAACTGGTTGCATCATGACCTGGTTTGGCAACTTAAATGCTTTTTAAAAATCATTTATTTATTTATTATTATTATTATTATTATTATTTTTTTTTTTTAATATTTGTATTTAATAGAGGTAGATACATCAGTGTACATCACATATATATTGTTACAATCATTGTACCCCTTAATTTTAAGGCTTTTAAAGAAAAATAATAGAAAGAGAGAATGGAGTAGGTGAAAAGAGTTGTGAAAGTGAAAAAGCGTGCCAAAGGGAAGGAAAAAAAACCCCTTGGTCAAGGAGTTAGAGAAAGGGGATTAAGAGATAGACCCTAGAAAAGAGAAAAAAGAAAAGAGAGAGAGAAAAAAAAAGAAAAGCCAGTTACTATATTATATACATCACGCAAAAGGAATTTACCCACTCAATAGTTTTTCATCCCCCTTTACTAAGGCCCAACGTCAGTACCTTTTTGAGGTACTCTTGCACCCTATCTTTGTAGCAAATCTATAAATGCAGACCACATCTGATAGAAACAATCTGTTTTTCCTGCCAGGCGGAGTCTCATATCTTCCAGATGTAGTGTTTCAAACATAGTTGAAATCCACATATTTACTGTTGGTATAGGGGCATTTTTCCAGAATTTTAAGATGAGCTTTTTTCCTATTATTAAGCCGTAATCAAATAGATTCTTTTGAAACACATTTAATTCAGGGGCTCTCTTCTGTCATTCCGAAAATAATCCAATCTGCCTTTGGTGTAATTTTATTTTAAACAGTTTTGTGAAGATTTCAAAGATTTCAATCCAAAACCTTTGAATTTTTGTACAAAAGACGAATGAGTGCACTATAGCAGCTTCTTGAGACTGGCATTTATCACAAATAGGTGAGACGTTGGGAAAAAGTTTACTTAATTTAGTTTGTGTAGTATAATCTGTGTAAGATTTGAAATTGTATTAAAGTGTGTCTTACGTTAAATGAACATTTATGCACATTTAATAAGTACTCTTTCCATCTTTCTTTGGAAATTTTTATACTTAATTCGTTTTCCCAGTCTCTTCTCATACCTTCAGTTGTTGGTATTTCTGCATTTAGGATAATATTGTATATATATATATATATATGAGATTATATTTGCTGATTCAGCCTTTGTATTAAATGCTAAGGAACGAAAGAGATTATAAGAGGCGGTGGGCACTGCCCGGTCCATCATGGCTACTGACCTCCCAACCATCGAAAGGATCTACAGGAGGCGCTGCCCCTAAAAAGACCGCCAGCATCCATCAAGGACCCAGATCATTCTGGCCACACCCTCGTTTCATCAGGAAGAAGGTATAGGAGTCTGAAAACCATGACTTCCAGGTTCAAAAACAACTTATTCCCACCAACCATCAGGCTATTGAACACTAGGAACACCGACTAAATTTTGAACAACAACTTGTCTTAGTTGTACTGAGACTTTGGGCTTTTGTTTTTATTTTGCATCAATATTGTGTTTTTTTAAATTTATTGAACCTTTTTTGTTTATTTATTATGTTGACTTTTGAGTACGGTTTACAGACCTGTTATGCTGCTGCAAGTAAGAATTCAATGTTTACGATTTGGTACATATGATAATTAAACACCCTTTACCTTTGAACTGAAACCGGTTGTACGATCATGAAACATGTTCTTTGCATGTTTGCCAGGGAGATGGCATTTATGATGGACTATTTGCAACAGTAAACATACTGCAGTGGATCAAGGCTGGCTGAGAGACTGGAGTTAATGTGTGCCATCGCCGGACTCTCGAGCCACTGCAGTCTCAAGGTGCTTACAATGCCTGCACGCTAATTTTTTACATCTCATGGGTGTATCTCCTTTATACCAGTTACCAGTTTATTCCATTCAACATATATTCATTTCCTGACCATCCTGAAGTGTGTTGAAACTGACAAGCTTATCTTTCAGCCACAGGCACAGATACTCTATTGTGCACAATGGTTTCTTGCAATTTCACTCAAAATCACACCCAGTCTGTGCACACTTAATCATTTGCAGTTTTTTGGTCGAACGCTTTGACTGATTCTTGATTAACTCAGCTGAAATAAAATTGAGCATGTTAAACATCTTTCACTGTATGTGTTTTCAACTTTGTCTCCCTCGCCAAGGTTTCAATGTTGAGATGGGAACCAGGGCATGCTTCAAGCGTGGAATCCCTGTCTGAGCTATAGGGAGAGGTTGAGTAGGCTGGGACTCTATTCCTTGGAGCGCACTAGGATGAGGGGTGATCTTATTGAGGTGTATAAAATCGTGAGAGGAATAGATCGGTTAGATGCACAGAGTCTAATGCACGATAGGTGAATCGAGGACTAGGTTTAAGGTGAAGGGCAAAAGATTTGATAGGAATCTGAGGGGCAATGGCCCTGTCCAACGGTACGAGTTCATTCAAGAGCTCTCCCGAGTTTAAAAAAAAAAATCAAATTCGTGGTAAGCACGGAGAATGAACGTAGCGGGTACGTCGGAGCTCGGGGACGTCTCTTAGCGGCTCGTAAAGCTAACGGCAGGTAATCGGGAAGACTCGCTAATGGCAGTTAAGCTCGTGAAGAATCGTGAAGATTTTTCAATATGTTGAAAAATGTCCATGAGAGCCACAAGTACCGACGAGCGGCCATTACCGTAAATCACCGAGTTCGAATCAGGGCAAACTCGGGAGAACTCTTGGAATGAACTCGTACAGTGGGACAGGGCTTTCACCTATTCGCACAAAGAGTGGTGGCTGTATGGAACAAGCTGCAAGAGGAGGTAGTTGACTGTCCCAATAGTTAAGAAGCTGTTAGACAGGTCCATGGATAGGACAGGTTTGGAGGGATATGGACCAAATGCTGGCAGGTGGAAATATAATAGCAGGGACATGTTGGTCGGTGTGGGCAAGTTGGGCCGAAGGTCCTGTTTCCACACTGTGTCACTCTGTGACTCGATGCCATCGTAAGAGTCAGCGGAATTGGAGCCCAGGCCAGAAGACTCAGACTGCCAGAGCACTTCACCAGGCTTTTAGAGTGATGAATATGGTATGCACAGTGTTCTCAGTCAGAAAACCAAACCTTGTTGCTCTATCAGTTAATGGGGCGCATAATACCAACATAATACCTGTGACCCATGCTGTTACAACCAAAGATGGACACAAAAAACTGGAGTAACTCAGTGAGTCAGACAGCATGCCTGGAGAAAAGGAATAGGTGATGTTTCTGGTTGAGACCTTTCTTCAGACCAGGCAACTAAAGATGGGTGTCTCTGTTTGCTCCAGTGATCATAGAAACATAGAAACATAGGTGCTGGAGTAGGCCATTCGGCTTTTCGAGCAGCGCTGCCATTCAATATGATCATGGCTGATCTTCTAAAATCAGTACCCTGTTCCTGCTTTTTCCCCCATTACCATTGATTAATTTAGCCCTAAGAGCTAAATCTAACTCTCTCTTGAAAATATTCAATGGATTGGCCTCCACTGCCTTCTGTGGCAGAGTATTCCACAGGTTTACAACTCTATGGGTGAAGATGTTTTTCCTCATCTCAGTCCTAAATGGCCTACCCCTTACTTTTAAACTGTGACCCCTGGTTCTGGACTCACCTGACATGGGGAACATGTTTCCTGCAGCTAGCCTGTATAAATCCTTTAAAAAATATATTTGTTTCTATAAGATCCCCTCCCATCCTTCTAAATTCCAGTGAACTCCAGCCAAGTCAATAGACAATAGACAATAGGTGCAGAAGTAGGCCATTCAGCCCTTCGAGCCAGCACCGCCACTCAATGTGATCATGGCTGATCATCCACTATCAGTACCCCGTTCCTCCATTCGTTCCATATCCCTTAACTCCGCTATCCCTAAGAGCTCTATTTAACTCTCTTGAAAGTATCCAGAGAACCAGCCTCCACCCTCCTCATCTCCAATTCCATGCACTCACATCTCTCTGTGTGAAAAAGTTTATCCTCATCTCCGTTCTAAATGGCTTATCACTTATTCTTAAACTATGGCCCCTGGTTCCGGACTCCCCCAACATTGGGAACGTTTCCTGCCTCTAGCATGTCCAAACCCCTAATAATGTTTCAATAAGATCCCCTCTCATCCTTCTCAATTCCAGAGTATAGAAGCCCAGCCACTCCAATCCATCAACATATTACAGTCCCGCCATCCAGGGAATGAACCTGGTGAACCTACACTTCACTCAGTGGAAATCTCTTCTGTAGAGTAGTCACAAATATCAGAATGCCCATGTCCGTAATCTAAATTGAATTAGGATTATGGTAAAGTGGAATGCTACAGTTGTTACCACAAATGAGAAGAAATGGTGGGCAATATTACTATTTATGTTCTCTAATCTGAATGCCCAATGTAGGAGATTCTTGTGATGAAAGGACTTGCTTTGTGTTGATTAGCAAGAGCAAATTCATCACCTGGTCACAAAAGTATGAAAGGAACAAAGATACTTATTAATCAACAGAGCTGGGTGATAGGTACCAATCGCCTGCATAACGGATAAGCCATGTCCAGGAAACGAAATACCAAATAAACGGCCTGTCTCATTTTAATGCATATATCTTTCTTCCTCAAGTCAACTGCCAATTCACGCCCTGTTCTTCAGCCTTTGACTAATATTCCAGTCATCAAGATAGAGTGCATTGTAGAGATACCTCACTTAGATGGGAGAAAAGATCCTATAGCTGTAGGATCTTTGGATGGGAGGCCCCACACCACTCAAGGAAAGCCTCTGCATTCTCGCTGGTGACTCCTATAAATCACTCAGTTAAATCCACATACCCATTATCTCATTGCCACTTTGGGGAAGTTAGGTGCTGATGTAACAGCAACTCTAATCCAGCTGTAACGTATTTTGGGAAGTGAGAGGATCATTACAAGTGCAAGTTTGTTCTTTCTTAGGGATTAATTTTATACTTTACTAGACCAAGCGCAGACCCGTTGGGTCTGTTCCCCCAATGTGTAGTTTCCGAGGAGATACATTTCAAAGGAGAGAGACAGACAGAGAGACAGACAGAGAGACAGAGAGAGAGGACAGAGAGAGAGACAGAGACAGACAGAGACAGAGACAGAGACAGAGACAGAGACAGAGACAGAGACAGAGACAGAGACAGAGACAGAGAGACAGAGACAGTTATAGTAGATATATGATTCTAGGCTACATAAAGAGGTAACTGCTGGAATGGTGGAGTGGTAGTTTATAATGCTTACCTTCCGGGCCTTCAAGATGGCAGCAGGAGGTGCCCCCAGGGCATGAAGGTTGAAGATGGCTGGGCAATGAGAGGGACGATGGTTGGTGGGACGAGCAGGTGGAGGTGACGGCTGCAACAGACCTTTATGGCCAGCTGTAGTTGGGACCGTGAAATGGCCCCAAAATCTGGTGGCTCTTGCATAGACTCAGTGGGCTGTTTCAATGCATCATGTACTTATCCATGGATTGTACTTATGTTTGGCAATAATCTTACTGATCTGTACGCAAAAAAATAATTTCACTATACCTTGGTACACATGGTAAAAAAGGAATCATTGAACCACAGTGGAGTTGCTGCCTTACCGCGCCAGAGACCCTGGTTTAATCCTGACCAGGAGTACTGTCTGTGCGGAGTGTGTACGTTCTCCCCATGACCTGCGTGGGTTTTCACCGAGATCTTCGGTTTCCTCCCACACTCCAAAGACACACAGGTTTGTAGGTTAGTTGGCTTGGTTTAAGTGTAAATAGCCCCCAGTGGGTGTAGGATGGTGTTAATGCGCGGGGATCGCTGGTCGGTCCGGCCCCGGTGGGCTGAAGGGCCTGCTTCCGCGCTGTATCTGTAAACTAAACTAAACATTGAGAGACGGAAAGCGATAAACATATGTGATGTGGCTGGCTAGAATTCACTGTTTCATGGGACTTTGTGGACTTTGTGGAACGGACTTACATTGGGGATGAATCCTGCTGTGAGTTTCTTCTCCAGGACAGCATCCCAGTTTATATCTGCCAAGTACGGAGAGTCCTGTACATCGGCCAGGCTGGAGAGACGTTGGCTCGAGCTGACCGTAATCAGCTGAAATATAAAAAATAGAAATTACTCACGGAGGAGGAAGCTCCCAGCGGTACCTTCATACATTATCTATGCCCAACTTGCCTCATCACACAGAATGCTGGAGTAACGCAGCGGGACTGGCACCATCCCATGCGGAGAAAGAATGGCCGATGTTTCGGGTCGGGATCCTTCTTCAGACATGCTGCCTGCGCCTTCATCTTCTTCCTCGGCTTCTAACCCTTCTCTCCAGAGATGCTGCCTGTCTCGCTTAGTTACTCCAGTAATTGGTGTCCATCTTCATCTACAGTTCCTTCCTACACATCGCCTCATCACACAATGTCTTCCGACTTCTAGTCTCCACCTCACGCATACGTCTTGTCTAACGCCTGTACCTAACTCTAATGCTCTATTGGACCAAATGCTGGCAGGTGGGACTAGTGTAGCTGGGACATTGTTGGCCGGTGTCCTCACTCTATCATTCTATGACTCTATCTCCCAACATAATTTTACAATTGCAAATTAAACCTTCCAAACATCCAAGAGATGCAACTAGAACAGAGTAGAAGAACCACAAGGTGACCTAATGGGGAAGAACTTGGGTGGTTGAAGAAGAGCATGCACTGGGTGGGCTGAAGGGACTGTATAACTGTATGGCTTGATGACATTGGAGCCATTCACAGTCACCAGCTCAGATACTGACTCTGAGTGAATGTCAGACAACAGATCAGTCCTGTGCAATGTTGTCAACATGAGCTGCAGACATGATAAGAAGTGTGTTTAATCCAGCCTCAGCTAACCTGAGGGCAAGGTACACATAAGTTCTACCAGAGAGGACAGATGAGGACTTTGGTGGCTGCCCAGAGAGGAACGCTAAGCAGTAGGCACAATGAAATGCTCTGTGTGTTTGGCTGCCTATTATAAAAACTATATATAATTGATCCAATGGAATCAAATGTAATGCAGGATTTGATGGTCAATACTGTACACTCCAGAACCCCCTCTCTATCCTTTCTCTCCTGCCCCTGGCTCTGCTCCTGCTCTCCCACGGTTTGCTGAAGTGCCATCCTAAAGGACTGGCATTGCTTCTATGCAACACACACGTTCGAAGCCTCCACACTGCCCTGCCACACTGCCAATGTCCTTCCTGCTGCATGGTCACCAGAAGCCCTGGGCTGCTGCAGCATGCATCGAGGAAGGAAGTGTTGCTTGCAGGCTGGACATCGCCCATCACAGCTTTACATCATCTATGGTCACTGCCTCTGATAATCAGCAGTCGTTCACCAGCTATACAGTACCCATTGGGACAGGTCTGAGCAGGAAGACAACACAGGCACTAAGTGTATGGACAAAGACAGGCAATTTACATTTAACTATAAAATAGCATTTCATTTTCAAGGTTTATTTTGGAATGCTTTTTATTTTTGCACCGTCTCAGCGGATGTTTTGATGAGGAGAATAGATAGGGTGAATGTATAGAATATTTTACCCAGTTTAGGAGAGTTAGGAACCAGAGGACTTTGGTTTAAGGTGAGAGGGGCAAGATTTAATAGGATCCTGAGGATCAACATTTTCACTCAGATCTTGATGGGTGTATGGAATGAGCTGCCAGAGAAGATAGTTGAGGCAAGTACTATAACAGCATTTGAAAGGCATTGGGACATGCACATGGATAGGAAATGTTTAGAGGTATCAATGGCAGCTCTCAGTCTGGAAAGACCACGCTTCTGCTCCACGGTGAGGTCTCCAGGGTCTTTGCACATGTTGGCAACGCCTGCTGTGGCTGACAAGCCCAATTCTCCAGGGACAGTATTTGCTGCAATGGGAACAGATAATGGAGGCCGTTGTAGGGGCTTGTTTCTTGCCGCCGCACCCCCCTCTCTGCAGCACGCAAGTTCCCGCCCCCATCCGCCTTCCTGGTCAATCATGCATACGGGGCAAAACAAATAGGCAATTGGGACCAGCTTAGATGGGGAGCATAATGGTCAGCATGAATGGGTTGAGCCAAAGGGCTTTATGACTCTGTGACACTATGCCTCCATCTGGAACACCATGGTTATCCATAGTCTCACCACAAAAAGGCAACGATATACCTCATCAAAGCTTTCATACTTCATGCTTTTACTTGCAACGCTTCTAGGACTGTCATGAGGGCTTCAATAATTAAAAATGAATCTGTTGGACACACTTCATAGCAACCTAATGTTTCATGCAGGCTTGTTGCTGATACAAATATTGCTACAGTTGATGGTCAAAACTTGTCAGGGACTAAGGAATCGACATTTTCCAACTACCCTGGGAAGGTGGTATGCTCCAGGAATGGGCCAGAGTAGGGTAGTCAAGGGGCAGGAGGTTAACTAACTAAGTCTACCTTTATACATCCAAACAGATGTAACAAGCTCTGCATGTGTCCTTACCTTCTGAAGCAGTGACACTAATCCACTGGACCAGGCAGAGGGGTAGTTTATTCTGACAGATTTGAACATGTGAAGTGCTTCATTAACAGAGGTACTGGAGCGGATTTCATATGGTCTCTATGAAAAGACAATACATTCATAGCATTATATATCAGAGGTAAAATCCTATCAAAAATCTTTGACCCACAATGGTTGTGCCAAGCTCCATGCCGAGCTGAACTGACCTCATCTGCCTTCATGTGAATCATGTCCCTCTATTCCTTGAATTTCCATGTGCCTTCAAAAGCTGCTACCATTATATCTGCCTCCGCCACCACCCCTGGTAATACGTTGCAGGCTCCCAATACCCTATGTGTAAAAAAACTTGCCTCACACATCTCCATTAAACTTTCCCCCTCTTTCCCTGTAGCTATGCCCTCTAGTGTTGAACATTTCCACCATGCAAAAAGATACTATCTACCCTATCTTTGTCGCTCATAATTTCATATACTGCTATCAAGTCTCCCTTCAACCTCCAAAGTTCCAGAGAAAACAATCCAAGTACACGTGTACCTAAACCCCTCTAACCCAGGCAGCATTCCTGCAGAGGGTAAAACCTCTCCAAAACATCTGTATCTTTCTTGTAATGGGGCGATTAGAACTGCACATATTTGAAATGTAGCCTAACCAAACTCATACACAGGCTGCACCGTGACTTAGTTTAGTTTAGAGATAGAGCATGGAAACAGGCCCTTCGGCCCATTGGGTCCATGCCGACTAACTATCACCCATACACTCGTTCCACCTACACCAGGAGAAAACCCACGGGGTCACAGGGAGGACGTACATACGCCGTACAGACAGTATCAAGAGTCAGGATGTAACCTGGGTTTCTGGCGCTGTAACAACTCTACCTCTGCTCGCTGCACCACTTTTCTGCCCTTCCTGACTCTTGTTCTCAATGCCCCCAGCAATGAAGGCAAGCATAGCATATGTTGTTTTTACCAAACCATCCACTTATGCTGCCATCTTCCGTGCGCTATGAACTTGGACTCCAAGATCCCTATGCAGATAAATGATGTTATGGGTATTTCCATTAACTGTACACTCACTCCTTACATTCAAACTCCCAATATAAAACATCTTGTACTTGCTCAGGTTAAACTCCATTTGCCTTTTCTCCACCCTATTTTTGCAGCTGATCTACAGCATATCACGCTGTATCTTCTGACGATATTCATCACGGCCTGCAACTCCTCCAATATATCAATGATTTGGATGAAAACGTACATGGCAAGATCAGCAAGTTTGCAGATGATACAAAAGTGGATGGTATTGCAGATAGTGAAGATGGTTGTGAAACATTGCAGGAGGATCTTGATCGATTGGCCAGGTGGGCTGAGGAATGGTAGATGGAATTTAATACAGAGAAGTGTGAGGTTGAATTTTGGGATGTCTAACAAGGGCAGGACCTAAACAGTGAATGGTAGGCACACAAAATGCTGGAGAAACTCAGCGGGTGCAGCAGCATCTATGGAGCGAAGGAGATGGGCATTCTTCAGACTCCGAAACGTTGCCCATCTCCTTCGCACCATAGATGCTGCTGCACCCGCTCAGTTTCTCCAATATTTTGTGTACCCTCGATTTTCCAGCATCTGCAGTTCCTTCTTTAACACAAGTGAATGGTAGGCCTCTGGGTAGTGTTGTAGAGCAGAGGGATCTAGGAGTGCTGGTACATAGTTCCTTGAAGATGGAGTTGCAGGTAGAAATGGTGGTCAAAAAAGGTTTTGGCACATTGGCCTTCATCAGTCATAGTATTGAGTATAGACGTTGGGAAGTCATGTTGCAGTTGTATAAGACGTTAGTGAGGCCACATTTAGAGTATTGTGTTTAGTTCTGGCCACCATGTTATAGGAAAGATGTTGTCAAGCTGGAAAGGGTACAGAGAAGATTTACGAGGTTGTTGCTAAGATTCAAGAGTCTGAGCTACAGGGAGAGGTTGAGTAGGCTGGGACTCTACTCCATGGAGCGCCGGAGGATGAGAGGTGATCTTATAGAGGTGTATAAAATAATGAGAGGACTAGATTTGGGTAGACGCACAGAGTTTCTTGCCTAGAGCAGGGGCAACAGATCCAGAGAAAATAGGTTTAAAGTGAAGGGGGAAAAGATTTAATATGAATCTTCGGGGTAACTTATTCACACAAAGGGTGGTGGGTTATTAAACGAGCTGTCAGAGGAGGTAGCTGAGGCAGGGACTATCGCAATTTTTAAAGAAACAATTAGACAGGTACATGGATAGGACAGATTTAGAGGGATTTGGGGCAAATACAGGCAGGTGGTGTTAGTGTGGATGGGACAAGTTGGCCAGTGTGGGGAAGTTGGGCCTGTTTCCAAGCTGTGTCCCTATGACTCTATGAATATAAGTGCAAGAGCCGTTCAACATGCCTGTCCTTTGAGGAGCTCATATGCAGTGATTCCAAGAGACCACCAGTCCACGGCAAAGTGATAGCCAGTGCTCCCATTTATAAATGGATGAAATATTTCAGGAGCTGGGGAAACATGAAAATAAAAGATTACAATGAATAGTTATTTAATGCAGTCAACAATCCATGCTTGGTTGTGCTGGTGCAAGCAAGTATACAAACCTTGTCCTTTTTGACAAGTTAGACAGATGAATATTTTCAGAGAGGAAAGTTAAGGAAAATGTAAACTAGCAGCAGTATTAAACAGAAGTTTGATCATTTTGTATTTCCGGCCACACTGACTGCTCCATTATCTGGATTGGAAACTTCGCTGAAGCTTCAGGTATATTTTACAGCATTCCACTACTCAGAGCAGAAGGGGTCGATCACATGCCTTAAACTCTTCTTGGCTTCATCCATGAAATGACAGTAATGGGCTGGAAATAGTCCACTGTAACAAAATTCAAAACAAATACCCACTAGGGTTTCCAGACTGTAAATTAGAAAAATAGGTTGCTCAAGGATCTTGCTGCAACTCTATTTCAAAACCAGTTGCATAGAATGTGTTTCAGCTACTTTGCCACACTCTGTACTTTCTTCCAATGGGTACCTGAATACAGGTAATACTCCCCTTTGCAGGATGGCATGGAGATGGAACACAGGGGAATAGCGGCACACCAACTTAGAAGGTTTAGGATGTTCGGCGTGTCCCCTACAACTCTCACCAACTTCTACAGATGCACCATAGAAAGCATTTTATCAGGATGCATCAAAGCTCGGTTTCGGAACAGCTCCTTCCAAGACTGCAAGGAATTACAGTGAATTGTGGACGCAGCCCAGACCATCACACAAACCAATCTCCCTTTCATTGACTCCATTTATAACTCACGCTGCCTCGGCAAGGCCAGCAGAATAGTCAAGGATGAGTCGCGCCCTGGACACTCTCTCGTTTTCCCTTTCCCAGCTGTTATCAGGCAACTGAGTGATCCTACCACAACCAGAGAGCAGTGCTGAACTACTATCTACCTCATTGGTGACCCTCAGACTATCTTTGATCGGACTTTACTGGCTCTGCACTAAACGTTATTCCCTTATCATGTATCTACATACCATAAATGGGTCGATTGCAATCATGTATTGTCTTTCTGCTGGTTAGCACACAACAAAAGCTTTTCATTGTACTACGGTATATGTGATAATAAATTAAAGTAACTAACTAAAGGGCCTGTCCTACTTACGTGTCCTTGGCACGCAAATTACGCGACCTCGTGGTCGCGTTGAGACGCGACGTTCCTGCGAAGGTCGCGCGCGACTTCATTCGACCGCACAGCTGTCTGGAGCGCGTGACGTCATTTGAAGATGGATGCAAAATGCAGGAGTAACTCAGCGGGACCGGCAGCATCTCCAGAGAGAAGCAATAGGTGATGTTTCGTGTTTAGACTCTTCTTCAGTTTGAAAGAAGGGTCTTGACCCGAAATGTCATCCATTCCTTCTCTCCAGAGATGCTCCCGGTCCCGCTGAGTTACTCCAGCATTTTGTGTCTATCTTCAATTTTCTTGGCCCCGTTCTGGGAGTAGAAGTGGGGGCGGATCCAGATCCGCAATGGCCATGAGCCTCAGGCCAAGTTCGGCGATCGTTTGCCTGCTTATGCTGCTGTTAGAGATGAGACGTTGCGTGGCGCCAGGGTCTTGGGCCTGTCCCACTTTGTTAAATATTTTTTATTGTAGAAACATATTAATGAAAAATACATTATTAGATACATTCATAATATTATTAATATTAATATTAAGATTTAAGACTTTATGCTTCTATACACTTTTTAATTTTTTTTATAAAGTAGGAAAAGATAGAGAAAAATAATATAGAAAATAAGGAAGTGAATGGAGTATTAATCAATAATCCGTCATTGGAGATATAAGCATGATTTATTATGTATAATTCTTCATCCATTCTATTATTCAGGCCTCAGTCAAGCCCTCGCACTGAGCCACTTTGACCCTGTAAATATTCAATATATGGAGACCATATCACTCTGAAGAAATCCAACCTGTCCATTAGGACAAGCCTCAATCTCACCAGATGGAGTGTCTCCGACATTTCTGTATTCCACATTTTGATTGTGGGGGATGTAGGACCTTTCCAGAATTTTAGTATTAATTTTTTCCCCAATTATTAAACCATAATCAATAAAGATTCTTTGATTCGTTGTTATTAATTGGTCTGTTTCCAGTATTCCTAGTATTATTAACTTTGAACCAGGGGTCAAAGTTATATTGACAACATTCAAAATTATTCTAAATATTTCTATCCAGAATTTTGTAATTTTTACACAATTTGTAAATGAATGTGACAGATTAGCTTCTAAATGTTGACATTTATCACATATGGGAGATACTTTTGGAAAGATGTTATGTAGTTTGGATTTTGAATAATGTAGTCTATGTAGTATTTTAAACTGTATAAGAGAGTGTTTAGCATTTAACGAACAATGGTGTATATGTTGTAAACTTTTGTCCCATACTTCTGGTCTGATAATTTGACCTAGTTCGTTTTCCCAAGATTGTCTATATATTTCTGTTGATGGGACATCACTTTCCAATAAGGTGTTATATATATATGAAATCATTTTTTCTGCATTCGGATGTTTATTTAAACATTCATCTAAAATTTCTATCTTTCTATTTCTAAGTTTGTGTGTGTTTGCTTTAACATAGTCTCTGATTTGTAAATATCTAAAATAATCTTTAGAATGTAGTCCATAAATTTGTTGTAAATCTTGAAATGAAAGGAAAGAGTTTTCCTTATAGAGATCACCCATCTTAATAATTCCCTTGTTTTTCCATTGTAAAAAGCCTTTATCCATCATTGAAGGTTTAAATGTAACGTTATTTACAATGGTAAGGGATAGTGGTATAGATTTCAGTTTTAATGTTTTCTTTATTTGTTTCCAAATACGTATTCCACTTTCTATTATCGGATTTTCACTATAGATTTTCTTAGCTAAATTAATATTAGCGAATATTATAGAACTAATTTCAAAAGGAGAACAATCTTCTTTTTCCATATTTAACCAAATTGGTTGGTTATCTGTCTCTTCTAACCAAAAATTCATATTTTTAATATTAACTGCCCAGTAGTAAAACATAAAATTTGGTAGTGCTAAACCTCCATTTATTTTTGATTTACATAAATGTTTTTTATTTATTCTATGGCTCTTATAATCCCAAATGAAGTTAGTAATTAGGGAGTCCACCTTTTTAAAGAATTTTTTAGGAAGATATATCGGAATTAATTGGAAAAGATATAATAATTGTGGGAGAAAAATCATTTTTATTATATTAATTTTACCTAACATTGAAATAGGTAGAGTTTTCCAATATAAAATATTCTTATTTAATTTATTCAATAATGGTGGGAAGTTAGATTTAAATAAAGAATCAAATCTTTTTGTTACGTAAATTCCAAGATATTTAATTTTTTCATTTGTTATCTTAAAAGGAAATTGTTGTAATATGTGTAAGTTATTTACCGTTATTGGCATAAGTTCACTTTTATTCCAATTGATACTATATCCTGAGAAGGATCCGAATTCAGTTATTAATTTTAACAAATTATGGATACTAATTTCTGGTTTTGTGATGTAAAGTAATACATCATCCGCATATAAGGGGATTTTATTTTTAGTATCTCTAGTATCGTATCCATATATTTCCGGATGTAATTTCACCCTCTGAGCTAACGGTTCTATTGCAAGTGCAAACAGTAGGGGAGATAAAGGGAAACCTTGTCTACAGCCTCGAGATAAATTGAATTTAGTTGATAACATTTGATTTGTTGTTATTCTAGCTGTCGAATTAGTATATAATAATTTGATCCAAGTAATGAACTTCTCTCCCAGTTTGAAAGTTTCCATAACCGAGAACAAATAAGGCCATTCCACCTGATCGAAGGCTTTCTCTGCATCTAACGAAATAACTACTAGATCTTTTTTAATACCTCTTTTTGAATATATAATATTGAATAACCGTCTCAAATTATATGAGGAATATCGTTTTGGTATAAATCCTGTTTGATCAAGGTGAATTAATTCATTAATAACTGTGCTTAGCCTTTGTGCTAATATTTTGGTTAATATCTTTTGATCAGTATTTAAAAGAGCTATAGCTCTAAATGATCCTGGTTCATCCAGGTCTTTGTTTATTTTAGGTATAAGTGTTATAATAGATTCATTTAACGTTTCTGGTAATTTCTGCTGTGCATATATACATTCATATAAGATTTCAGACGTGGTACAATCTGATCATGAATTTTTTTATAGAATTCCGAGCCAATATCATCTGGTCCCGGTGTTTTACCATTTTTTTAATGACCTAATAGATTCTTGGATTTCTTTTATTGAGATATCAGCGTTTAATGATTCTCTATTTTGTAAGTCCAACCCCTTCAGGTTACATTTTTTTTTTAAATGCTTCTATTCCTATTTTATTTTCTGTTGTTTTAGCAGTGTATAAGTTTTTATAGTATTGCATAAATCTCTCGTTAATATCTTTAGGTTGTTTTAGCAGTTTGCCATTATGTGATTTAATCCTATGGATTATTTTTTCTGCCTCCATCTTCCTTAGTTGGCGAGCCAATAATTTTTGAGGTTTATCTCCGAATTCAAACTGTAATTGTTTAGTATGTTGATAAAGTTTTACAACTTGATCTGTATATATTTTATTTAATTTATATTTCAATGTTGCAATTTTATTATGTAATATTATAGATGGATTAGCTGCATTCTCTATATCTAATTGTTTAATCTCCTTTTCCAGTTCTTGTTGATCCTTTCGATTCTTTTTATTATAAAATGCTTGGGAGGAAATCATGATTCCCCGGAGATATGCTTTAAATGTTTCCCATAATAAGGAACAAGATATTTCCGGTTTATCATTTGTTTTAAAGAAAATCTTAATCTGTTCTGTAATATATTCCTGAGTTATTTTGTTTTTTAAAATTTGTGGGTTAAATCTCCACTGTCCCCATTTTTCTGTTTTGCCATTTATTTTAATCTTAAATGTTAAAGGTGCATGATCTGAAATTATAATATTGTGATATTTAGAATTATAAGTGAGTGAAATAAGTTTGGCATCAACCAAAAAATAATCTATTCTTGAGTAGGTTTTATGTACTGACGAGTAAAAGGAATATTCTCGTCCAGGAGGATTTTCTACTCTCCAAACATCTTTAATATTAGTAGTTTCCATATATGCATTTAATAAGTCACTAGAATGTCATTTAGTTTTCCTTTGTCTTGTAGATCTGTCTAGGTAAGGATCTAGTGTACAATTTAAATCTCCTCCAATTATTAGATCGTATTGTGTTAATTCCGGGATATTGTTAAATATTTTCTTGAAAAACAATGGACTATCAAAGTTTGGTCCATATACATTAACAAAAATCATTTTTTGTGTATTTAATTCTCCTATCACAATGATGTATCTGCCATCGTTATCAGTTATAGTTGATGTATGTTTAAATAAAATGCCTTTGCGAAATAATATTGCTACGCCTCTTAATTTATGCGTAAAAGAAGAATGATACATTTTATCTATCCATTTAGCTTTCAACCTATGCTCAGCATCTTGGGTTTCTTGAATAAAAATTACATCAGCTTTAATTGCTTTTAAATGTGCTAATACTTTTCCTCTCTTAATCGGTTCATTAATACCTTTAACATTCCAACTACAAAACGTTATTCCCTCATTCCCCATATTCATTTTTAAGTCTTGCATCTTTTGTCTATGGGGGTCTGTAATAGAGCCTATGGTTCTATTACAGACCCCCATAGCCTGTCCCACTTTGGCCGTCAGTTCCACGACAGGCCGGTGGCGTGCAAAGATTTTGTTCACTACAAACATTTCGCAGCCCTGCGCGATGTTGCGCACAACTACGTACTGCTCCGCTTTTCTCAGTGGGACCGGCCCCGCGCGGCCATACGATGCCCGTGCGCCTCAATGCGACCACGAGGTTGCGTAATTTGCATGCCAAGGACATGTAAGTGGGACAGGCCCTTAACTGACTACATACAGATATGAGTGAAGGCAGAGAAGGCATCTATCAGAGGTTCCCATCTTGGGCTCGTGCCCAGTCAAGCATTCCAAGGTATGTGACACTCTCGCAACATCAAAATATGTAAGAAAGTTTATTAAAAATAAAAATAAATAATGTAACCTGGCATATAAACTTTTTCTCTTTCTGTGGAGAACAACTCTGGAGTATTTCAATGTGTTTCTCTCACTGTAAGTCTTAAATATTTTTATTTAAGTTTTTTAATTACAAACTGTTAAGGTACATCCACAGGCAACTAACATAGTGTGCAGCACCATCCGCATAGCTCATTCATAATGTTTAGTCTAGTTTAGTTTAGAGATACAGCACAGAAACAGGACTTTCAGACCACCGGGCGACTCATTGAAGTAAGGTACCAAGATATAACAAAAAATAAAAGTTGGCTTCAAAAGGCTGTATTTTTTAGTTTTTTTAAATTTAGATTAGTTTAGGTTAGAGGTATAGCATGGAAACAGGCCCTTTGGTCCACAGAATCCATGGTGACCAGCAATCCCCACACACCAACACAGTCCTACACACACTAGGGACAATTTACAATGTATAATTTTCAATTGTAGCCAATTAACCTACAAACCTGTACGTCTTTCGAGTGTGGGAGAACGTACATACTCCGTACAGACAGCATCCGTAATCAGGATCAAACCTGGGTCTCCGGCACTGCATTCGCTGTAAGGAAGCAAATCTACTGCTGATTGCCTTAAATTATGAATTCACTTTCAGCATATGAATATTAAGAGAATTAAGGGATATGGGGTTAGTGAGCAAAATTATTAGTTGTGATCCTATTGATTGGCGATACAGGCATGTACAGGTATAGTTCGATTTAGCTTTGTGTTTATGTTTATTATTGTCAAGTGTACCGAGGTACAGTGAAAAACCTTTGCTTTGCATTCCAGCCAAACAGATCAGATAATACTAGGTGTAAACAAAATAATATCAAACTCCAGTGCAATAGGCTGAGCAAAGAGTAAAGGTACAGAGTGCAGGATATAGTTCTTGGCATCATAGCACAATAGTTCCATAGACCAAGCCCAATGGCCACAATGGGATAGAGGTGATTCAGGCAGTACCCTAGCTTATGGAAAGACCATTCAGAAGCCTGATAACAGAAGGGAAGAAGCTGTTCCTATGTCTGGTGGTGTGCGCTTTCAAGCTTCGGTGTCTTCTACTCAACAGGACCAGGAAGAAGAAGGAATAACCAGCATGGGACATGACTTTGATTATGTTGGCTGCTTTTCTGAGGCAGCGTGAAGCGTAGGTGGATCAGTGGTGGGGAGTGTGTGATGCACTGGTCTACATCTACAACTCTCTGCAGTGTCTTGCAGTCTTGAGCACAGCTGTTCCCAAACCAAGCTTAAATGCAACCTGACAGGGTGCTTTCTATGGTGCATCTGAGAGGTTTGTCAGTCAATGGAGACATTTCCTCCATCTCAGGCATTGCTGTGCCTTCTTCGGTGTCTCATCAACATGATACAGTAAGTCTTTGATTGTAGCCATGTATAGTATGATTTGCCTGGATAGCAAGCAAATAAACGTTTTTCACTGTATATTGGTAGACATGACAATGATAAACAAATCCCAAACAGGATGGGTTCAACATTTGATGTTCTCATGAGATGCACATTTTATTATTAGTGCTCCCATTTATAGCTTACTGAGACTTCCCAATAGCAATGCCTTTGCAGACGATGACTCAATACAATCCTCATTGCAATTTTTAATCTTCTGTGATTGCACATGTAGCCACATATGGTACCCAGGTTGCTGTGTGAAACCCAAAGTGCATGCACCTTCTCCTCTCCCGTCACTGGTGAAGCAGTCCTTGAAGCAGCTATAGTTAACAGTATTGTACAGAATCACTGAAAGTTCAGCCTTCCTGGTCCAACGTGATCTCCAGGTTGACAAACACTTTAACTCCCCTTCCCATTCCCACATTGACCTTTCTGTCCTGGGCCTCCTCCATTGTCGGAGTGAGGCCAAATGCAGATTGGAGGAACAGCACCTCATATTTCGCTTGACCATTCTGAGGCAGAAAAATGTAGTCAACGCATGGTGGGCTGAGCTTACTAAACATGAGGCGAGCAGTTTCAGTGTCACCGTAAGGTTGACACTAAGGTTGACATGTATAGAAGAAATTATGACTGCCACTTCCATAATTCTTCCGTCTGAAGAATTCCGTCACCCATTCCTTCTCTCCAGAGATGCTGCCTGTCCCGCTGAGTTACTCCAGCCTTTTGTGTCTATCTTTGGTTTAAACCAGCATCTGCAGTTCCTTCGTACACATTTCCAGAATTTTGATTGGCACGTATGTCAAGGGTTATGGGGAGAATGCATGGCAATGGGGTTAGGAGAGGGAGAGATAGATCAATCATGATTGAATGATGGAGTAGACTTGATGGGCCGAATGGCCTAATTCAGCTCCGATCAATTATGCACTTATGAACACTCCAATCCTTAAATCCTCTTTGGATAACTCTGTTAGTGTGGAAACCTTGCAGATGGATATATGCTTCATTTTGGACAACATGTTGCTGAAGATAGACACAAAATGCTGGAGTAACTCAGCAGGACAGGCAGCATTTCTGGAGAGAAGGAATGGGTGACGTTTTGGGTCGAGACCCCTCTTCTGCTGCAGATTAAATTGGAGTCAGAATATCACATGGCATTTTGCCCAAGCCCTCTCTGCGACCAAATGACCCTCTAAGCTCATCTCATTTTCTCGCATTTGATCTATATCATTCGGAACCCACCCTATGTACTGTATGTACTTTATCCAACTTTTGTTCCTGCTCAATCATTTTCCCAGGCACCTTTTTCAATAGTTGCACTTCAGGTTCCTATTTAATCTTTTCCCTCTTCCCTTAAACCTCTGCCTACAAGTTCTTGATTCCTTGACCCTGGGAAAAAGACTGAGCATTCAGCTTATCTATGCCTAGCATGATTTCATTCACCTCTGTAAGATCACCTCTATGTCTCCTACGTTCCAATAATTTAAGTCCTAGCCTGCTCACCCATTCCTATAGCTCAGTCCCTCGAAATTCTGGTGACCTCCTCGCAAATCTTTTCTGCACTTTTTCCAGCTTCATAGACCTGCCCATTTTTTCCCTCAGCTCTTGTCTGGAAACAGTCTCTGGAAACAATGTTCCTGCATTGCTGTCAAATGGGAAAGGCTCGGAGACTAAGGCCCTGGGGCTGCTCAGCTCGGAACAATCATTTTCACCTGCTTGTCCTAACTTGCCCACGATGCTCCAACCAGAGGTATTCCCTTCAAGTAGCTAATTACGTCTTCTCCACTGGGTTCTTTTGTTTTGCTGCTCATTTAAGTAAGATACCAAGATATAACCAAAAAATAAAGTGTTGTCAGCTGCAAACGGCTGAACATTTTTAGTTTTTTAAATTTAGTTTAGTTTGGAGGTATAGCATGGAAACAGGCCCTTCGGCCCACCGAACCCACGTCGACCAGCAATCCCCACACACTAATACTCTCTTACACACTAGTAACAATTTACAATTTTACCACACCAATTAACCTACAAACCTCTATGTCTTTGGAGTGTGGGAAGAAACCAGAGCCCCCAGAGAAAACACAGGCAGGTCACTGGGAGAACGTACAAACTCCCTACAGATAGCACCCGTAGTCGGGATCGAACCCGGGTCACTGGCGCTGTAAGGCAGCAACTCTACCGCTGTGCCACCTTGCCGCCCTTTTGAATACGAAATACCTAGCTTGTTACATACAAGCAATAGTTGGCCAGTACATTGCATAAAGGTGACATTGGATGTTGGTTGCAGTGTCACACAGCTATGATGGCCCTCACATGTACATGCTGCAACAACTTTTCTTGTCCTATATACTTTTGTGAAGAAACATAGGAGTCCTAAGTGCTGGGCCTGGCTGATGCTCTGGGTTCGGCTGAAGATAGGAACAAAATGCCAGAGTTAATTGGATTTAAGAGAGAGATGGATAGAGCTCTAGGGGCTATTGGAGTCAAGGGATATGGGGAGATGGCAGGCACGGGCTATTGATAGCGGACAATCAGCCATGATCACAATGAATGGCGGTGCTGGCTCGAAGGGCCGAATGGCCTCCTCCTGCACCTAATTTCTATGTTTCTATGTAACTCAGCGAGACAGGCAGCATCATGGGAGAAAAGAAATGGGTGATATTATGGGGCATGACCCTTCTTCAGACGGGCTTGGCTGCTGAGCAAGATGGCCAGGCAGAGGCTGCTCTTGGTGAAATTACTAGAACAAGACACGGTTTAGCCTGATCGGTCGCAGGAGCTCTCAGGAATAAGACAGGTCTATAAGCCGGTATTGGTCTTCCTCCCTGTGAGGTGCAGCTGGCATGGAGGGTTGGACATGCTAACCGGAAAGCCTTTTAGACCTAGTGTTAAAGAAGGAACTGCAGATGCTGGAGAATCGAGGGTACACAAAAGGTTGGAGAAACTCAGCGGGTGCAGCAGCATCTAAGGAGCGAAGGAGATAGATGACGTTTCGGGTCGAGACCCTTCTTCACACTTTCAGACCTATCAGGGTTGTAAAGCAATAAACAGGTCAAGGACAGAGGATTAAAACAAGTTCAGCACAAAGGGTTGGACGCACCAGACTGATGAGTTTGGTTTAGAGTTATATGTGTTGGCATCTAGAGTTAGCCATGCCATGTGGTCATGTCATAATGTCATTAGTGATAGGAGCAGAATTAGGCCATTGGACTTATCAAGTCTACTCCACCATTCAATCATAGCTGATCTATGTCTCCCTCCTAATCCCATTTTCCTGCCTTCTCCCCATAGCCCTTGAACACAAATCTCTCTAGCTCTACCTTAAAAATATCCATTGGCTTGGCCTCCACAGTCTTCTGTGGCAATTCTGAGGTTATGGCCTCTGGTCCAAGACTCTCCCACTAGTGGAAACGTCCTCTCCACATCCACTCTATCCAAGTTTTTCACTATTCGGTAAGTTTGAATGAGGTCCCCCCCCCCCCCCCCCCCCCCTTCTAAACTGCAGTGAATACAGGCCCACTGCCGTCAAACACTCACCATACGTTAACCCACTCATTCCTGGGATCATTCTTGTAAACCTCCTCTGGAACCTCTCCAGAGCCTGCACACCCTTCCTCAGATATGGTGCCCAAAATTGCTCGCAATGCAATGTGCATTTGCTGTACCTAGGCTAAGGGCTTGAAACTTGACACAGTGGTTTGGGTGTTTGGCGAGCAGGTTTAGCTGTGCAGTATGTGGCCTCCTGCATCCAGCCACACTGAAGAAGGTGTCAAAGGTAAGGAGGGCTATGGGCATCTGCCTCTCCTGTGGGACACAAAAAAATGTCCAAGTGCTGGTCCAGATATTCACTGTCTCCCATCTCTCTCCCAGTTCTTCATTGGTGGCTGTGGGGGAGGGGGGGGGGGGAGGGGTTATTTCTCAAGAAAAGCAGGCAGCCAAAGAAGTTTGATGAACACAATTTATTTTAGAAAAGACAACTTTGTCATGTGGAAATACTTGGAAGTGCTGCTGGCATTAATTAGCCTTCAGAAATTCATATGGAGACCTGACTGTCTGCCACTGAGAAGAAATAGTGGTAGATGGGTAGTGGTTCTTGAAGTTATTTTTGATAATTGCAAAAGCTACCACTACCATTCACACTCAGGTCTCGGTCGGCATGGCAACGGCTTATATGTCTGTTTCAGATTGTGATCATGACTGCATATCCTAGCCACTGGTGCAAAATCAATCAATCTCCCTTGCGCATTATGGCTTGTGGGTTAGGCTAATTGGCTCAGTCATCTCCATCCATGATTCCATTCGACAGAACTGAGCAATAATCCCTTCTGACAGTTCAGAGAAAATACTGAGCAGGATCTGTGCAGATGGAAGGACCACCCTTTAGGGTCAGTCAATTAAAGGAGCCCCATCTGCATTGTTCTGACTGTCTCATTGCTTGCTTTAAGCATAACTGCGTTGCAATATTGAATAGAATGGAATGGAAAACTTTATTGTGACTAGGCACAGTGAGATTCTTTGCTGTATACCCAATGTATACAAATACCAGCCGCCTACGTTGCTGGCAAAGTTACAAAGCATGCCGGCTCCTCCTTTTGTTCTTCCCGCCCCACCCACAGCGGTTTCCTATTGTCCATTGTTCTCCCCCTCCCCCCACGGTTCTTCCACGCTCTCATCGACCGTCGACCGCGGGTCGATTGGCGAGGCGTCGCCGCCGCCGCGAGGCTTCACCGCTGCTGAGGCCTCACCGCTGTTGATGCCCCACTTCATGCCTCCATGGTGGCGTCCCAGGCTCCAGCCATGGGCTCCATCGGCAGATCCACCGACCGGGACTCGGACCCGCGAGGCCCGGCTCTTCCGTTCGACCCGCGAGGACCCGGCCAGGATTCTACACGGCGATCCGGGAGGCATCGAGACCTGGAAACCTTGATAAAGGCCTCCAGTCACGTTCCCAATCCACAGCGGCGAGGCCCGTCGTATAATGTGTATAATAGTCAGCAAAAAAACAATGCCGATTCCAGCAACTGCTGATTCTTGTGTCTTTACTGGTTCAGCTCTTCAATGGTTCAGAGCTCCCCTGCTTCCAACGGCCCTTCACATTTTGTTTACTTGCAACCTTCAAGCAGAATGGGACCCAGTGTTGTGTAGATTTTGAGTGGACAGGCAGCTTGAGCCGAGTAGACATGTAGACAGATCTGTGCAATGTATGAGGAGAAACTCGGCGGGTGGAGCCGCTGGTGTAGTGAAATGAAAAGTCACAGTGTCACGGCCAACTTACCAAGGTGACAGAAAATATTCTCTGTGCTGGAGACAGTATTGACTGCCCACTGTCAGCATTCAAGACATCTCCTCAGGGTGGGGAGAGAAAGTAGGAATGGGAAGGGGAGGATGCTGCCATTGTGGTCCACGCATGAACCAATGAAAGAGGTCGAACTAAGTGATTCTACTGGGGCAGAATGATTGATTAGTACAGGTGTCAGAAGTTATGGGGAAGGCAGGGGAATGGGGTTAGGGAACGTTAGATCAGCCATCATTATGGGCCAAATGGCCTAATTCTGCTCCTATCACTTATGAAAAATAGTCATAGAGTGACACGGTGTGGAAACAGGCCCTTCGCCCAATTCGCCCACACCGGCCAACAATGTCCCAGCTACGCTAGTCCCACTTGCCTACGCTAGGTCCATAACCCTCCAAGCCTGTCCTATCCATGTACCTGTCCAACTATTTCTTAAAGAATGGGATAGTCCCAGCCTCAATTACCTCTTCTGGCAGCTTGTTCCATACACCCACCACCTTTTTTTTTTTTTTTTTTTTACAAAATGCTTTTATTCAGAACAAACAAATACAAAGCAGTAACACGATCAAAGAATGCCTATATTGGCATTTTACAAAGAAAGTTCTCAAATTAAAATATTAACATTTTTATCAATAATAGATTCGACCTCCTGCGGTGACCAGTGTTCACGGAAAACATAGCCTCCACAGTTCCCCGTGACAACCGCATGTTCCTCTCTAGGGACACGCGGCACGGACAGTACTTCCCCCGGACAGGAGGTATAAACAGGAAGCGACTGCTGTGGGTGAACCTTCTCTGCTTGGCCCACACAGGCCCAGGAGCAAACCGACAGGGATTCCCCCACCTCCCCCTCCCAGACCCTCCCCCCTCTGTACCGGGTGCCCAAAAATCAATAGCGTCGGACTAAAGTGGAGCCAAAACCTGAGGAGCAGCCCCTTCAGCTACTCGAACAAGGGCTGCAACCTCTCACACTCCATGTAGATGTGGAACACGGTCTCCTCCTCGCCGCAGAAGTGACAGGCGGCGGACGAGTCCGTGAACCGGCTCAAGTACCTGTTACAGGCCACGCCTTTGTGCAACACTCTCCACCCCAGGTCCCCGATGTAAAGGGGGAGGACTCCCTTATAGAGAGACCTCCACTGAGGACCGCTCCCCTCGTCAGGTAGTAACACGGACCGCCAGGGCGTGTCTGGACGGAAGACGAGGGCGAGGAAGTGGAGAGTGTGCAAGAGCAGCCTGTACAACACGCGCCTCTCCGCATCACGGAACGGCACGCTGGGCATCTCGGAAAGGCGGCTCATGTTGCGTGGGGCCAGCTCTCGGGGAGGGAGCCGGGTCATGGGTCCTATGAACAATTCCGATGGAGCGGGGGTAAGCTCATCCGGAATCGCTCCACGCACACGCCTCTCCTCAACACCCCCCATCACAGCCTCACAACCCCTCCTGCCACGGTAAGAGAGCACACCAAGGAGGCCTGACCAACGTCCCAGCCGAGCGACCACTTTCGCCTCCAGCTCCTGCCAGTTCGCCGGCCACGCCCCCTCAGTGGGACTCAGGTAGAACCCCCAGATAGAGGAGGTGCGTGGTGCTCCATGCAAAACCTGCCATCTCCTCCGGCAGGGAGTCCACCTCCACTGACCCACCAAGAGACCAGAACATTTCCCCCAGTTGATCTTGGCGGAGGATGCAGCTGAGAAAACCTGCTGGCACTCACGCATCCTCCGCAGGTCAACAGGGTCGGTGAACATCAAAATGACATCATCGGCGTAGGCCAAGAGAACCACCTCCATCTCCCGGCCCCGGCACAACCAGGCCGTCAACCGCCTCCGGAGAAGGCACAGGAAAGGCTCTACACAGATGGAATACAGCTGACCGACATGGGACATCCCTGACGAACCCCCTCCCAAAGGGAATGGGGGCCAATAAAGAGCCGTTGACCTTAACCAGGCACTCTGCAGCAGTGTATAAAAGTCGGACCCAGGACACAAAATGCGGTCCAAATCCGAACGCCTGCAGAGTCCCGAGAAGGTATTCGTGCTCCACCCTGTCGAACGCCTTCTCCTGGTCGAGGGAGAGATAGCGACTGACTGTCCAGCCCCCCTGGGACAGATGGATCAGGTCCCGGAGCAGATGGATATTGTCCTGGATGGACCGGCCCGGGACGGTGGTAAGACTGGTCAGGGTGGATCACCTGGGACAGCACGGGACCCAGGCGATTCGCCAATGCCCGTGCAAAAACTTTATAGTCCGTGCTGAGGAGAGAGACTGGGCACCAGTTCTTCAAAAGGCGGAGATCGCCCTTCTTAGGCAGCAGGTACAACTACTGCCCTGCGCCATGAGAAGGCATCTCCCCGGTCGCCAGGCTCTCCCCCAGGACCTTCATATAGTCACCCCCCAGGACATCCCAGAAGGCTCTAAGGTACTCCACAGTCAGTCCATCCACCCTGGAGACTTGCCCCCCCTGAGCTGGTGCAAGGCACCAGTCAACTCGTCCAGAGTTAGGGGATCATCCAGGTGTTCAGCCACATCATTGCACACAGCGGGTAAGCCCTCCACAGGACCTCTTGCGCCACCGCACTCGATGTGCCTGCGAGAACAGAGTCCTGTAGAAAGACCGAACCGAGGCACCAATGCTCTCTGGATCCGTGACAGAGGAGCCATCATCCGCAAGCAACTCTACAAGCTGCCTGCGGGCTCCTCGCCCCTTCTCCCAGAGAAAAGAAAAAGGGGGAGGCTCGGTCCAGACCAAGCAACATCTGGACAAGCGACCTCACATACACGCCCCGGGACCTCCTAAGCTGCAAGTCCCTAAGTGCTCCCTTCTTCTCCTGGTACTCCTCCCACTCACACGAAGCCCCACCAGTCTGATCCAGACGAGCCTCTGAGTCGAGCAACTCCCTCTCAAGCCGTCCCGATCTCAGAGTCCCGCCCCTTGGTCGACCCCCTCGTAGTCCTGACAAAACAGATGGACGTAGGCCTTCCCCACATCCCACCACTGCCTTAGGGAAAGGAAACGCCCCTGCCTCTCTCTCCACCTCGCCCAGAACTGCCTGAAGGAATCCTGGAATCGGCGATCCTCCACAGCTGGCTATTAAAATGCCAGTACGCGGACCCAGCCCGTGTGCGCGTCGGGATAAAATCCACTCGCACCAGGCAATGGTCCGAGCATGGCGCCGGCCGCATGGAGGCCGCCGAAACACAGGAGACATAGGCCTTGGACACGTATAAACGGTCAATACGGGAACCACCACCCTCAAACCTGTACGAGAAGGCGTTAGAGTCAGGATGGAAATTCCGCCAAGCATCTACCAGCTCAAAAGAGTCCACCATCTCCCTTAAAGACTTCACTGCAGCCGGGTCACGCCGAACGCCAGAGCGATCTCTCACCTCGAGGGTACAATTAAAATCTCCCCCAAGGAAAACACACTCCCCACGATCGATAGTGTTCAACAACGTGGTCACTTCCCTTGTTAAGCGCGTCTGCATTGCGCCGATCTTGGGGGCGTACACATTAATGAAGTGTAATGGCACGCCATCCAAACGCATGGCCAGATACAGCAAACGGCCTGGTACAATGTCCTGCACTCTGAGGATCTCCGGCTGGAAAGACGGGGCCACCCACCACCTTGGGTGGTGAATGGGTCTTATATCCATCGTGCTGTGACTTTAAATTAAATAGATGATTGGGGGTGGGGGTGGTTGGTGGGTGGTAGACTGAGGGGAGTAGGGTTGAAGTTGAACCCTAACTTGAAGTAGGGTTCACGTAAGGGGAATTCCACTGTTGTGCAGTGAGACAGTGAATGAGAATTGGAGTGGACCAGGAAGGGTCAAAGTTAAAAACTATTTCTCTGAAGGAATATAACATTCATGACAAGGAGAAGAGGTTGTGTTTAATATGCACAAGTGAGTGTGACCTAATAGTCTTCACAGAAGCATAGCTGCAAGATGACCATACTGGTAACCAAATATTCTGGAGTACTTAATATTTCAACAGGATGGCTTGAAGGGGAAATAAGGTAAAGACCTGTCCCACGGTACAAGTTCATTCCAAAAGCTCTCCAGAGTTTGCCCTGATTCGAACTCGGAAATTTACGGTAATGGCAACTTGTCGGTACTCGAGGTTCTCGTGGACATTTTTCAACATGTTGAAAAATCTTCCCGAGTCTTCCCGTGCTTACCTGCCATTAGCGAGTCTTTCCGAGTAGAGCCGCTAAGATACGTCCCCGAGCTCCGACGTACCCGCTACGTTCATTCTCCATGCTTACCCGAGTTTGTTTTTTTTTTAACCCGGGAGAGTTCTTGGAATGAACTCGTATCGTGAGACAGTGCTAGTACGTAGCTCTGATAATAAAGGATGGCATTGAATCAGCAATGGGAAAGAGACCTGGCTCAGAAAATCAGCAAGTCGGATCAGTTTGTGTGTAGTTAAGATCTAATGATGGGAATAAACCTTTGGCGGTGGAAGTCTATGGTGCCTTAACAATGATCACACTGTTGGGACATAGAGACAACCAATGAATAAAGGGAGCTTGTGAAAAGAGATAATGCAAGAATCACGGACAACTTTTAATCTTCTGATACAATTGCAAAGTCAAACTAGGAAATTTGGGTTTTAAAATGTGCACTTGAAATACATTTGATGCAGCTATGCAGAACAGTGTGCTGTGAACAGACTGGACTATTTAAAATATAATAATGTTCATGACTCATGATTAAAAAGTAACCGCATAATAAGGAAAGTTTTGGGTAATGGAGTGATATTAACTTGATGAATTTCAAAATCTGTTTCAGATGTACGAATTTAGGTATGGAGCTAGTGTAAATAAGGCCAGTGACATGGCGTGATGGACGCTTCCCTTAATTGGGAAATCAGATTAAAATGCCTAATTGTGAGCAGTGACAGAAATGTAAAAGCCTTCTCCATGATTTGCAACAATGACACACAGTATTGAAGAGTAAATGCATGGTATTACATACTCAAAGTACTGAGGTGATAATAAGAGGGCGATCAATTATTGGAAATAGAAATAATGAATTTTCTCTTAATCCCATTTTTCTTTCAATTTTGCTTTCCAAAATGATTGGCACCAGCTCCACCCAGCTCTCAGCGAAGGTTCCTCTGCGAATAGCTGCAGAATGCTTTCTCCTGAAGTCAAGGCAGGTACTATGTAAATGCACCCACACTTACCCATGTATGGCTTTGTGCCTGCAATAGACGTGGCTTCTTTCTCCTCCTTCACCATTGCCGCAATGTTGAAGTCAGTGATGTGCACATGCCCTGGAAAGGTTCAGATAACAAAAACAGATGATCAACACACAGAATGTCAACTGGTAAAATACAGATGATCAAATAGTCTTATATCACCGGCATTAATTATGTGGACTCACAGTCACCAGATAACAATCCTTGCCCTATCTGCTATGTGGAGACATTTGTGATTGCTGTAATCCTATATAAAAGGCACAGGAAATGCAACACATACTGAACAGGTCACTGGTGAGATAAACAGTGTCAATGTAGTGATGAACAATATTTCACCGGAACTGATGAAAATTTTCAAGTGGAGAAAAGAGTTTAGTTTAGTTTAGAGATATAGCGAGGAAACAGGCCCATCGACCCAGCACCGACTAGTGATCCCCGCACATTAACACTACCCTCCTACACACACAGGGACAATTTTACATTGATACCAAGCCAATTAGCCTACAAACCTGTACGTCTTTGGAGCTTGAGCAAGAACAATAAGAGGTTGAGGAAGAACAGATGAGGAAAGATGTAACAGGAAAGCAGGAGCAATTCGTAATTTTTCTCCAGAGGTGGGAAAACTGATTTCCTGCATTTGTAAGGATGCTGACAAAGTGTTAATGCTGCAATGGTGTTAATGTTACATTGGTATTAAAACTGCCATGGTGTTAATGCTGCAATGGTGTTAAAGCTGCAATGGTGTTAAAGCTGCAATGGTGTTAATGCTGCAATGGTGTTAATGTTGCAATGGTGTTAATGTTGCAATGGTGTTAATGTTGCAATGGTGTTAATGTTGCAATGGTGTTAATGTTGCAATGGTGTTAATGTTGCAATGGTGTTAATGTTGCAATGGTGTTAACGCTGCAATGGCGTTAACGCTGCAATGGCGTTAACGCTGCAATGGCGTTAACGCTGCAATGGTGTTAATGTTGCAATGGTGTTAAGGCTGCAATGGTGTTAAGGCTGCAATGGTGTTAAGGCTGCAATGGTGTTAAAGCTGCAATGGTGCTAAAGATTTTCACTGTACCTCGTTACATGTGTCAATAAATAAACTCAATTCAATGAGACACAGCACAGACTCCATGGATATCATGGCTTCAATGTAAATTCAGCCCATGTTCTTGACCCCACAAGAGGAGATATTCTCTCTACACCCTCCTGATCAAATCCTATGAGGCACCTGTACATTTCGAAAAGTTAATTTCTCATTCGTAAAAACTAGCCTGCATATCGGAACAATATGCTCACATAATATACACTTACATAATCTCTTCATTAGTGGCGTGAAAGTAATGATGGAGATGCAAGTAACTCCCGATGCTGAAATCTTGAGCAAGACAGTAAATGATCGTTGGGCCAGGCAACATCTGTGGAGGGAATGTTTTGGGTCCGTACCCTTCTTCATTCTGAAGAAGAATCCTGACCGGAAACTTCACTTGTTCATTCCCTCCACTGATGCTGCCTGACCAGCTGAGTTCCCCTATCACTTTGAGTTTTGCTCCTGAATGCAATGACTGAACTTTATCCAATGCAAGTATACTGCTCCTAAAATAAGACCAAAACTCTCCAGCTGCAAGGCAACTATGCTTTTGTACTTAATCACTTGTGCACCAAAGGACACCTATCCTATTTATTTTCCTTCCTGCGTATTTACTCTGACAGCATGCTGAGTTGTTGCCATTCAAGTGTGAAGCTATTTGCACTCCTCTCTCCAGCAGCATTTTGCTGTCTCTCCACGAAAAAAATCTGATGCATATGTATTCGTCCTCCAACAGTGGATAAACCTTATATCCCCATATCACATACTGTGTCAAATATTGAGCCTCTCATTCCCCATTATCTTCATTATCTTGTGTTCTCTCTTCTTTTGAATCATGAGCAAAGTTATTTGGAAAAGTCCTTTCAAAGTCCTCCACATTGAAGCACAGAAATACTGCACAATGATCATCTCCAACAAGAGAGAGTTACTACTTACACCTGATTATTCAATGGGTTTAGCATTACCAAGTAGTACCATCATCACAGATAGATCCTTCTGTCCAGAGATGCTACCTGGTCTGCTGTTTACTTCAGCATTATGTGTCTCTATCTTCGTGTAAACCAGCATCTACAGTTCCTCCCTAGACAAACCATCACCATACTGGGGGCCAGCTTTGACCAGAGCTCAACTAGACCAGCCACACAGATACTGTAGCTCTAACAGTGGGTCAGAGACTGGGTATCTTGCAGTAAGTGGCTTTTCCGTTCTGACACCCTAAGTATTTATTTTCATCTGCAAGATACTAGGCAGGAGTGTGATGGAATATTCTCCACACTTCCCCAGATTAGGTGCAGCTCTATCAACACTCAAGCAGTAGGCAAAGCAATCCATCCATCTGGCGACCTCAACATTTATTCTGTCCACACCAGATTCACCTTGGCTACAGAGTGTACCGTCCACAAAATGCACCACCATTACTCATGTAGACTACTCTCCCAAAGTCAAAAACATAAGAAGTACGAGTAGCAGGGGTCCTTTTAGCTGCTCACAGCAACTCTGCAATTTAATATGACCATAACCGGCGGCATGGTGGCGTGTAACAGTAGAGCTACTGCCTTACAGCACGAGGACCAGGGGCTGATCCCGACTATGGGTGCACTGCCTGCTTACGATCCTATAGGAGTTGTACGTTCTCCCCCGTGACCTCATGGGGTTTTCCGAGATCTTCGGTTTCCACCCACACTGCAAAGACGTACAGGTTTCGTAGGTTAATTGGCTTGGTATGAATGTACAATTGTCCCTAGCATGTGTAGGGTAGTGTTAATGTGTGGGGATCACTGGTCAGTGTGGACTCGGTGGGCCGAAGGGCCTGTTTCTGCACTGTATCTCTAAACATAACCCAAAACCTGTGATGCAGCAGATGCATGGGGCACAACTACCTGCCGACCCCCTCCAAGTCATCCCTTGGAAACACATGATCACTCTCTTATTTTCACTTCCCAACAGCTCTGTGGGAATACCATCTCCTGAAGGACCTGCTGGAATTCAAGATGACGGCTCATCACCATGTTCTTTGTTGCTTACGGGATGGGCAAAAATGGTTGGCTTCACCAGATATTCCTCAATCTCAAAGAACAATGCTTTTGGCTAAAATAGCTTCAATCCCTTTATCTAGGACATTGATGTAGATTAGAAATGGTCGAGGTCTCAGTATCAATCTTTACAGCAGCAACTAAGTTACATCTTGCCAACCTGAAAATAACTCATTTCTCCCAAACGCTGTTTTGTTAGTTTTCCAATTCCCTGTCCATGCTAATACATTACATTACCCACCAAAAATATCATACCCAGAGAAGTGACCTCATCAAATGTCTTTGCAAATCCAAACATAGTATATTTACCTTTATTCACCGTATTATTTTTATCCTCAAATACTCTTTTAAATGTTTCCAAATACTATTTATGTCACAAAACCATGTTGACTCTGCTGAATATGTAGCTAACATCCTGTAATTTTTACTACCAATGCCTCATGCACTGAGGTACGCTTCTTATTGACCAGTTTGCTTGTACCTCAGATAAATGAATGAATGAAATGTTATTGTCTCCTGTACTGAGCGTACCCAGATACAGTGAAAAGCTTTGTTTTGCATACAACCTAGGCAGTACACAAGTGCTGCCACATGTCTAGTTTAGTTTAGAGATACAGGGCGGTAACAGGCCTTTCAGCTAACCGAGTCCACACCGACCAGTGATCCCTGCACGTTAATTATCCTACACACACTAGGGACAATTTTCACACAACCCCAAGCCAATTAACCTACAAAACCTGCACGTCCTTTGGAGTGTGGGAGGAAACCAAAGATCTCGGAGAAAACCCACGCGGTCACGGGGGAGAACGTACAAAGTCCGTACAGACAGGATCGTACCCGGATCTCCAGCGCTGGAAGGCAGCAACTCTACACTGCGCCACCGTGGCCGCCATAAGTGCTGTTGCCGCTGCCAAAGTGCAAAATACCGAACAGTCCTATCTACTGCCCACCACCACTCATGGCAGATTGTAATTCAGGCAATCATTACCTGTATGGTCCATAATTCATATTTAGATCCAAGCTGCTCAGTTCACCAGCTGGAACGCTTTCTTAGCCATACCTATGTTTTGCTGGTTTCTATTGCTGCATCATTCCTCTCCCATGCCAAATTCCTCTCATCGGCCCAAGGAGATATCTATAACAAGTAGGCAGGCACAAAATGCTGGAGTAACTCAGTGGGACAGGCAGCATCTCTGGAGAGAAGGAATGGGAGAAATTTGAGACCCGTTGCTCAGACCTATAACTTCTTCTATACTGTACCAAGTAGTTCTGCGCCTTCAAGACTTTACACTCATTGATGCAGATAATAACATGCATCCTCATAACTGTGCAAATCATGGATGAAGTTCGGAAAGGTGCAATCCCTTTGGAATGGTTGGAAGGTATGGGAGGAAGTGGTCAGATTTATGGTGGAAAGTTTGGGAACCACAATGGATGAGTTGTTAATGCGAACCCGTAAGCCACTATGGGCACCGCATTGAAGGCAGCCTCTGCCTACAATCCTGTCTGTTTTTCAAACTTAAAACATTTTTATTTGTCAGTTTAAAAGTTTGTTGGAGGTTTCTTTAGTTTTTCTATGTGGGGGAGGGGGGTAGGGTACGGGGAAAACCTTTCCAAGTCACTTCCAGGTGTGGACGTGACTATTCTCTGAGTCGAGTCCTCGCCCCCCCCCTCCTCACGACGCCATACCGCCTGGATTGGGCGTGGCCTTTCCTGCCAGGGGAACTGGACCAGAGCATCAGCAGCGGCGGCTCAGCGCTGGATACCTTGTGGAGCGGGCGATGCCTCACCTGGGATCGCCGTTTGGAGCTCCGGAGTGCTGGGCCACTGCTCCAACATCGTGGAGCTGTGGTTTGAAAGCTTCCAGCATGGCCCTCGCTGTCTCCAACATCGCGGAGACCTGGGATCCCTTTGCCGAGGGCCGCCCAGCGTGTTGGAATCCAGTCCCGGCGTCAGACTTCCCATCACCCACCCCCGGGCGAGTGAGCCTGACATCGGCTACCTGCAGCAACGAACAGTGGGCGGTTCGGGAGCCCCTCGACCACGCTAGGACAACAGAGGAAAGGATGACTGAAATTTTGGAGCCTTCGCTCACAGTGGGAAACTTTGATGTTGACTTTTTGTTCTGTTGCTCTTTATTATTCGTATGGCCAGGGCCGGATTTACGTATAAGTAGACGAGCTTAAGCTTAGGGCCTCGAGATCTAGGGGGCCTACTCACCTCGCTGCCTCACCGGACCCCGTCCCAAACCTCGTCCGCCCCACCGAACCTCCGCCCCACCGGGATTTCCTACTCTTTGCCCCTGACCACTGCTGACCACTCGCACTCCCCGCTCTCCAGCAGCCCCCCGCAGCCGTCACCGATTGCCTTACCTGCAACCTGCCACCGGCCTGGACAGCACCGGGCCTTGAAGTTTCCACCGCAGACTCCCTACGCCTTTGACCTAGTGCTAGTCGGCCAACCCTGGTAATCTCAGTGGCCTGTTCCACCACTGGGTCTTCCCATTCAAACCATGTGACCCCAGTTTCCCCACCCAAAGTAATTTAATTTAAAAAAGATCATGGAAAGGTTTCCTAGTTCCAGCATTAAATTTTGGCTTCATTAAATTTTGGGGCTGCAGGGGGGGGGGGGGGGGGGGGGGGGGAGGGTCCTCCCTTTGGCTTCTACGCGTGATGTGTGTGTGGGAGGGGAGGGGAAAGGGAGGGAGGGGGAGAAGGGAGGGAGGGAGGGAGAAGGAGGGAGGAGGAAGGAGGGAGGAGGGAGAGAAGGAGGGAGGAGAGAAGGGGAGAAAGGGAGGGAGGGAGGTGAGAAGGGAGGGAGGATGGGAGAAGGGAGGGAGGGAGGGGAGAAGGGAGGGAGGGAGCGTGATGTGTGTGTGGAGGGAGGGGGAGAAGGGAGGGAGGGGGAGAAGGGGAGTGAGGGAGGGAGAGGAGGAGGGAGGGAGAGGAGGGCAGGGAGGGAGAGAAGGGAGGGAGGGATGAGAAGGGGAGAAGGGAGGGAGGGGAGGGGGAGAAGGGAGGTGAGGGAGGGGGAGAAGGGAGGGAGGGAGGGGGAAGAAGGGAGGGAGGGAGCAAATGCAGGAAGGGAGGGAGGGAAGAAGGAAGGGTTGAGGGAGAGGGTCGGCAGAGGAGCGGGGCCGTGACCGGGCGGACAGGTGTGAGCTGAGGCCGAGGTTTGTAAAATGTTGTTCCAAATCCTGGCCCGTCCCCCCATGGTTCACCTCGTCTCCCCGGGGAGAGAGGAGAGGTGGAGGCCTAATCCCTGGCCGTTGTGCGTTTTGACACCTCGACCTCCCCGGGGATGAGAGATAGTGGAGCCGGGGCTGGGCATTTGTCGGATGCCCCGAGTCTGTGAGGGAAATGACCCACCTCCCCCTTCCATTCCCCTCCCATCTACCCCTTTTCTTCCACTCTACCTTTGTACTTCTACCCAAGCCTGTGAGTAGATTACTCTGGCGCTGGGGCCCCTTACGAGGCGGGGGGCCCAATCAATAGGAGTGATTGGTCCCAATCGGCTTAAGACTCACTTGGTCCCCTCCGTCTCTCCGTCCCCACCTCAAAGGTTTCCGCGCCCGCCTTCCGGACCTTCGTCTTCTTCCGTCACCTCCGCCCTTACACCCCATGGGAAAAGGGTCCTCAAAACCATTGATGATCCCTTTTTCCCCATCTCCAACGGACCCCCTCCCTCAACCCCCCCCTTCATGTCCATTTGCCATTGGTTACAATGGATTTTGTGGGTCACCATCGACGTCGGCTGGACTTCCGAATGCCAGGAGACCGCGGTATGGGCCACAGCTGAGCTGGGTGGAGTTTCCGCTGGCGGCCCTGGCACGCTGGCGCCCTGCGGCAAATGGATCACTCCACGATGTTTGAAATCAGCGCAGGGAGCTAGCTCCGCACACCACAGCTCCTGATGTCGAAGCCGCAGCAGGCCCAACACTTCCGACTTCATGGTAAAGCAACGCCCGCCGCTCCGCGGTGAATCCAATAAGTATTTTAAAACCAATTGCTTAAATGACGACAAACAGTCTAAAAGTTGTCAGTAGGATTCTTAATAAAAGTTGTCACACTGTCACTGTCGGGAAGTCACGGTCCGGTCCTCTAGTCTGGGGGGGGGATTGGGGGGTGGGGATTGGGATGGAGGGGCCTCAACGAGTGAAATAGCTTAGGGCTCTCTTCATCTAAATCCAGCCCTGCGTATGGCTGTTGGGAACACACATTTTACTGTACCAATTGGAATTGTACATACCATTGACCCCAACATGACAAATAAAAGTATCTGTGGTGGTGGAGTGGAAGGCAAAACAAGGGGAAAGAGCAAACGTTGTTTTGTTTGACGATGCAATGGCCATTTTTATCGAGACTACAAGAGACTGCAGCTACTGAAATCCTTGTCGACATTTAGGCGACATGCAGGGTCTTGGCTTGAAAGGTCGACAATTCTTTCACCCCCACAGATGCTGATAGAATTCGGTCAATCAAGGATAGCAAGAGGAGGAGGGTCACACTTTGGCAAAGCTTGGTGGAAGTATCCATTTTCAGGTAGAGATGGTCAAACTTGAGAGAATGGAATAGAGTCCTTGGGTGAGTTGGGTTGGGACGAAGTGCAGTTGTTAACTCTGGAGGTTAGTGCTAATGTTGGATATTGACTGAAACCTGTCTGCCAGAAATAATTGATTGAGTGGGAGGAGTTGGGAAATGGAATGTGTTATGATGGTTGCCCATAATGAAGAGGAATGGAAAATTGCAACAAACGAGATAACATTTTTTTACTTCAGAGCAAGAGCCGGAGACAGCCATCATGTAGGATTGAGAAAGCATTTGAACTCGTTTCCAGTGGTATGAAATATTAAATTACTCTAATTTCAAGTAACCCTTGAATTCCTAGCTGATCTCAAGCTTAAGCAGATAAAAATATACTTTAGTTTCAATATTCTCATCAGAATAAAACTCAGCAACTGGAAAGTTAAAATATCACAGGCGGAATACTATGACTGCTTGCATAAGATTGACTTTTCTAATTATTTTACGTATTCAAAACTACTAATGATTAAGAGAAATTACACAAGCCTGCAGACTGTGAAAAATTACAGGTGTGTGTTTTAATTGTGCAAATCAGATTTACTCAGCAACCTCATGACCTTACATTGTTGTCACCGAGTGGCTATGGCGTCTGGAGCTGTAGAGTTGCTGCTTACAGCACTTGCAGAACCGGAGACCTGGGTTTCCATCCTGACTATGGTGGCTCGTCTGTACGGAGTTTTGTACATTCTCCCCGTGACTGCGTGGGTTTTCTCCGAGATCTTCGGTTTCCTCCCACACTCCAAAGAACGTAACAGGTTTGTAGGTGAATTGGGCTTGGTATAAATGTAAAATTGACCCTAGTGTGTGGAAGGATAGTGTTCATGTGCGGGGTCGCGCTGGTCGGTGCGGCCGATGGGCCTGTTTCCTGCGCTGTAATCTCTCTCTGCTCAAGTTTGTGCAGGGCAAGTAGGATTTACTGTGATGCTAACCTGACAGGTTTCAGCTCGATGGAGTGAGGAGAACAAATGACCTGTGGTATGCAGACACTGTGGACTGCTGACATGCCAATTATAGTCTGTTCATGAGATTTGTTCTGTCATGTTCACGGGCATACATAGAAGGAGTTGTGAGCTGTTCTTGCACCCAAGGGTTTGCCCTTAGATCTCAACTGCAGAAGAGTTTGATGTGTGCAAAACATCAGAGCCTCGTGTAGTCCAATGGCCTTAAGATGTTCTAACCTAATGCAACTAATGTTCATTGATTGTATGTGAGCTTGTAAACCGTTTTGCTTCATAACTACAATTGTGAAAAAGCCAGGTGGGGGGGGGTCTTATTTAACTGAAGCTCTTTGTGATAGTCCCCTGAGAGTGTTTAATCACCCAGTTTAATGTCTCTCCTTTAAGGAGTATGGATTCATAGTCACAAAGTGGGACAATATGCAGATGGGTCCTTCAGACCACTACATCTACACTGACCATCATGCCTACCTATTTGAATCCCCACTTGCCTGCAATTAATTCCATATCATGATGGGCTTTGCTCATTCAAGTACCTGTCCAAGTGCTCTTAAAAATATTGTTACTATTCCTGCTTTCACCACCTCCCTCTGGTAGCTCATTCCAGATACTAACTCTCATTTGTGAAGAATTTACCCCTCGATCTAAATTTTGGAATACCTTTACCATGGGAAACAGATATGGCTATCTACCCTATTCCATGCCTCTCCTCACGCTTGTCTAAAGGCACTTTTCTAGTGCAATCAACTGGATAGCATTTGGAAGAGCACAGGAGCCCAGACCTGGTTTTTTTCTAACCAAGAGCCGATCTAGGTTGGACAGAACCTAATCTCCTAGTGTTGTACAAGCACCTTCAGCTGCCAGGGGGCAAACAACAGCCAGGACTTTTCAGTTCAATACACATTCTCGATGGCCTTTTAAAGATGGACATCTGATGATAATGGTATGCATGGCTGTGAAATTCCAGAATGGAGAAGCCTTTGATTGTAGGGATTCTGCATATTGCCTCGAAAAGATATAGGTGATAGTACTACAAGAGTGAAGACCAACATAGCGTGGCAACCAAGCATAGTCAATGAGAAGTCTACAGCCCCCCCCTGCAAAATCCGCACCACTTCAACGTGATGCCCTGGTCTGCCTTGGACTCGCACCTGGAAATCTCCAAGTTCCACAGGACTGTTAGCACATGATTAGATCTCTCTGCTGTCAGCGATTTTTAAGTTTTCGGTTTATTTTTCAGTTTAATATTATTGCCACAAGTGCTGAGGAACAATGAAAAAAGCGTGTTATGCATGCTATTCAAACCATACACAGAACAATCAGGTTCAAACTCAAGTACAACGGGACAAATATAGTTCTCAGCATTGTAGGACATAACAATAACAATAACCAATAGGTGCAAGGAGTAGCCAATTTGGCCCTTCGAGCCAGCACCCCCTAGCGCCATTCACAGAGAACTAGCTGATCCATCCCCAATCAGATACCCCATCCTGCGCTTCTCCAGTAGGGACGCCCAAACATCCCTGACTCTTTTTAAGAGCCCTATCTAGCTCTCTCTTAAAAGCATCCAGAGAACCTGCCTCCACTGCCCTCTGAGGCAGAAAAATCCACAGATCACCACTTTACTGTGAGAAAAAGTGTTTCCTCGCCTCTGTTCTAAATGGCTTACTCTTATTCTTAAACTGAGGCCCCTGGTTCAGGACTCCCCCAACAATGGGACCAGCCCTAACAATCTATATGTTTTCAATGAGATCCCCTCTCATCTTCTAAACTCCAGAGTGTAACAAGCCCAGCTGCACCATTCTCTCAAAGCCAACAAAAATGTGGGGGGTGACAGTCCCGCCCTTCTGGGACTTAACCTTGTAAACCTCCGCTGCACTCCCACAATAGCAAGAATGTCCTTCCCAAATTATGGGAACAAAACTGCACACATTACTCCAGGTTTGTCTCACTAGGCCTCTGTACAACCTGCAGAAGACCCTTTTTCTCTATATTTGATTCCTCTTGTTATAAAGGGCCAACATGCCCATTTCGCATTCTTCACTGCCTGCCATACCTGCACAACAGTTACACATTGAAGCACATCAGTTTCCCTTGGCAATGGAAATTTAGAAAATGGCTGCTATGTTTACAGATAGAAAAAATATTTAGAAAAGTAGAAACATTGAATCGGATAGTAGATCCTCTCTGGGAAGAGCGGCGCAAAGTGGCCGCTATATTTTGATGCCATCCTTGCAGTAGTCCTCCTTGATTCTGATCTCCCGTATGATCACTGATACCCGACATGAACTTCCCTATTGTCCCTGATAACCTCCGATCTCCCTGAGAATCACTACTCTTTCCCTCCCACCAAACCTCATATCAGGAAGCATTAATCTCATCACTAAGACTATGATCACCACCCCCTTCAACCTCCTCTGCCACCACTCGCTTCCCACGCTCCCAATTCATTAGCATTCCCACTGTCAATGGATCCCTGCCCACCAAATCCCAGTCTTCATTACCAAGGCCTCCCTGTGAACACCAACCCTTCCCAAAGGACGTGCGCTTATTAAAATCTCCAGTCTACCTCTGAGACTGCCTCCCTTCCCCCTCACCCTTTCCCATTTCCCACATCATCACCAAAGGGGTCCCACCACATTCCCAAGGATCATGGCAATTCCTTGATCACCTTTTTGACGATTTGCTCTAAGCTGCCCTCCCCACGCCACCAATATTAATTTCCCCCACAATCCTGACCCTCTACTCTCACCATTGTGATCCACCTAACCACACATTTTGCCTCCAACCCCTCCCATTACCCTTCAAAAAAAACCCCTTTTTCCCCAAATCTCCCAGTGATTTACTGGCTATCCCTCTCCCCTATAGACTCTAATGTAGATTCTGATACCTTCATCATTGCAGGCCATCCCCATCTTACACGTGCTTGATTATGTGCAGCCCATACGTTTGGGACTCAAGGTTGGGAGACCGGTGGTGTGGATTTACCAGTTGCTGCGGGGCAGCAGGCATCTCATGCTTGGCCTTCTTCTTCTGCATAAGGCCTGCACAGCCTAAAGTTGTAGGAAACTTTTTTTCTAATTTGAATTTGTGCACGTCAGTATTGTCCGACACGGAGACGGGGGTCGTGTGAAGTTGCCGATCTCCCACCCCCTTCTGCAGGTTGGGAACAGTTCACAGTCATAGTTCCCAATTAGTTGACTGTTGATGTTGCGAACAATTCCGCAGAAATGGAGAATTCTCTAGGAGGACCTTACAAACTCTCTCCTCCCTGCAAATCACCATACCCCATCGCCACAATGTCCTTCCACCAGATTACTGATATTCTCAAAATCCCCCCCAAAAAAAAAAATCAATCCTCAAACATCCCCAAAAACTGAATCTCCGATCTCCCGACAATCATAGATGCTCCCAATGTCTGCAAAGCACAGTTGTGTCCCACAATTAATCCTAACCTGTCAACCCAAACTCTTTAAAAATATTATCCTAACGATACTAAGGGGATCCATTGGGTCCCCAATCACACGGAGGGCTGGGTCCCCCCAATGCAATATTCCACTCTCCACTCAAATCCCAATATTGGTGGCCAGTGGGGGGCTTTCTGGAGAGCTGGAAAGGGTTTACTTGGGGTGGCCAGATCAGTCCCTTCAAGCCGGGGGGGGGGGTGGGGGGGGGGGGGGGGGGGGGGGGGGGGGGGGGGGGGGGGGGGGGGGGGGGGGGGGGGGGGGGGGGGGGGGGGGGGGGGGGGGGGGGGGGGGGGGGGGGGGGGGGGGGGGGGGGGGGGGGGGGGGGGGGGGGGGGGGGGGGGGGGGGGGGGGGGGGGGGGGGGGGGGGGGGGGGGGGGGGGGGGGGGGGGGGGGGGGGGAAGTTGTTCTGGCAGCCCACTCACTCACGGCTGGTGTGGCTTGCAGTTGAACTCATGGCTATTCCTTTGAAATTCCGTTCAAGCAAGGTGCAAGGCCACCAAATTCAAATCCATTTTCCTACAATTTCAAGAAGGGTACAAGGCCACCAAATTCAAGTGCAGTTTCTTCTACACTTCAAGCTGGACCCAAGGCCACCAAATTCAAGTGCAGTTTCATACCACTCTCAAGCAGGGTGAAGGCCACCAAATTCAAATGCAGCTTTCAACCAATTTTTTTTCAGTTTTATTATCTTATATTCATTTTTTTGTTCATGCAGGGTGCGAGGCCACCACATTCAAATGCAGTTTCATACCATTTCAAGCTGGGTGAAACCCCATAAAACCACACAAAACACCAAACACACAGTTTCAGTAGATATTCAGTTATTTCAGTTTTATTCACAGCTCAGACAGAAGACGTGACCATTCCCGCCACCCATCATGCAGAATACAGACCACGCCCACAATTCCGTGGTTCTGTATAACCCCTCCCACCAAAAAGTGAGTGGCCATCCATGACAGCAGAGAGATTTCCTCAAAATTTTTAAACACTAATAACACTTTTATTTTTCATTGATGGGAAGAATTAACTCACCTGCTGAGCGGAAGGTGGGACGAGTAAGATGGCCAAAATCACAGCTGTAAGTGGTAGCATTTAGCTAAAATCAATATACAGTTCAAACAGAAGTTTAGCCAAAGCACCCAAGCCCCCATTTGCAGTCGTGCCTTTCACTTCAAAGCAAAAGCCCCCAAACAAATATTTGCAGGCAGTGCCTTTTTACTTCAAACCAACCATATTTTCATTTTCATTTTCATTTGGGGCACTCACAGTTGAGTAGACATGTGTTCAAAGCTCAGAGAGACATCACCCTCTTGTTCCTCCATCTTGCAAAGACTGAGTGAGGCACACCACTTCCTGGTTTTATAGTCCCTCCCCCTCCCTCCAGCAGGGGCAGCAGAGAGAATGGGGAATTTGTTAAAAATATTAATATCTCTCTGAATTTTGCATCAATTGAAAAATCCTAAGGCACGGAAGGCGGAGGGGGGCTCTGGGCGAGCCTGGCAAAAATTACCGGCCGTAGTGGCGCGTTCTCTCGGAAAATCACAGCACAGCGAGCAAAGCCGGTCAAGATCAACTTTAAGTATTTTAGAAAGATTACGCCCCCCCCAATCCCAACTCTTGCTACCGCTCACTCATTCTGCATCATGGCTAGTCCTGCACTCTCTTACCCATCTCAAAGTTCAATCACCGCACTGCACCCATTCCCAGCTCTCTACCAATGCTTGGTTGCTCGCCCTTCTGGAATGAAGTAACATCTGGCGCCGAGTAACAACTCCACTGTATTTGGTGAAATATACACCTAAACATTCTACTTCACAGCTCCTGACCCAAAAACATCAGGAGTATTAACAGTTTAGTTGATTGCCACGTGTACCAAGTACTGAAAAGCTTTTTTGTTGCGAGCTATCTCGTCCAGCAGAAAGACAATACAAGATTTACAATCGAGCCATTTACAGTGTATAGATACATGATAAGTGAATAACGTTACGGTCAAGGTAGAGGAAAGGAAAAAAAAAAGAAAGAGAAAGAAAAGAAGCAAGCCTTAAAGTCCGATTAAAGATAGTCCGATGGTCCCAACGAGGTAGATAGTAGTTTCAGGACTAAATCTGTATTCCACTCCGTAGATGACCTTAGTTTAGTATAAGAGATACACACGGAAACAGGCCTTTGGCCCACCAAGCCGCGCTGCCAAACGACCCCCGCACACTAACATTATCCTACACAACTAGGGACAAATAACACTTACACCAACCAATCTGCAAACCTTACCTCTTGGAATGTGGGAGTTTGTCCAATTGGAGGGTTTGGTGTCTGTCATGGAAACATTCCCTTTTTCCCAAACACTGGTAACTTTAAAAAAAGGTGAAATGTACCACGTGAACAAAAGCAAACTCTCTTCTTGCTGCTTGTTTGGTTATCGAGGTGGAAGGGTGGGGGTAAAGGGGGACCCCCTTGGGCCGACACATGCGCCAGGCCGTAAGTGATGGTTGCCGAGACGATTACCCGCAAGGGTCCCCGTGTGTCATCATGCTCCCCGCACGTCCGCTGGCGCGCTTGACAATCATTTGAATATGGACACCAAAATACAGGAGTAACTCACGGAACGGCAGCATCTACTGGAGATAAGCTATAGATGATGTTTCCGGGTCGAGACCCTTTTTCAGTCCTGAAAGAAGTGGACTTGACCCAACCGTCACCCAATCCTATCTCTCCAAGATGCTGCCGGTCCGCTGTGTTACTCCTGCATTTTGTGTCTATCTTCAAACTTTCTGTGCCCCGCACTGGGATTATGGAGTGGGGGCTGATCCGGAACCGCAACGGCCGTGACCCCAGGCCGAGCCGGCGCTCGTTTGCCTGCTTTCTGCTGCAGTTTGGAGGTGAGACGTTGCGCGCGCCAGGGTCCGTGGGCCTGTCCCACTTTGGCCGTCATTACGCGACAGGCCGGTGGCCCCGCGCAAAGATTTCCATGCAAGGACGAAGTCTTGCACACTCCTCCACGCCACTCGATGCGCCCCATCCTGCGCTACCCACGGCTACCCACACGCTACCAAACATTAATCTTTGCCCAAAACCCCTCTCACTGAAAGACTGTCAAAGATAACAAGTAGTTAATTCAACTGAACCTCAAAATGACATATCATGCAGAGGCCAAGTTCCCAGTGGGTGGTCAAAAAATATCCCCAATTAGAGCTTGAGGTCCAGTGTAACACTCGTCCCTTTTCCAACATCTGATGCCTCGTCAGCCTTCCAGACATTCAATGCATTTAGGCAGCTGTGAACAAATATATAAGCCCAACATTGCTGCTGGGCGTATTATTTTGAACGAGCTGCCAGAGGAAGTGGTTGAAGCAGGTACCATAACAACAGTTGAAATGACCTTTGGGGAATCCGTAGATTGTTGTAGGAAGGAACTGCAGATGCTGCTTTAATCCAAAGATAGACCAAAATGCTAGAGTAACTCAGCGTGACAGGCAAACATCTCTGGATAGAAGGAATGGGTTGATATTTTGTACTGAAGTTTTATTGCAGTCCTTTCCTTTTCATGCCTTGAAGAATTTTTGAGTAACTTCTGAATATATATGTAATGTAGGTTTTTTGTGTTTGTCTATGCCTGTTTGATCTACTGCAAGCAGGATTTGAATTGCAACAAATCACACAGTACTTGTTCGTTCATCAAGAACAAAGTGGACGAACTGCAACTCCTGCGCCGGCCAAACAAGGACTTCCCTAGAGCTGCTGCCCGGTGTTTATACCGAGACCTGTCTTTGTTAGTCGCCCCCGGACGAGCGCGCTGCAAACCGCTGGCTGCCAACTTCCACAGCGAGGACCGCTAAATCCAAGTGGCGGTGGAATTTGCTTCTATAACGAAACCAGGACTGCTGCAGCGACATCACGTACTGTCAAATA